>CM067475.1:22331330-22420312 GCA_034552555.1 Semaprochilodus insignis
TCTCTCTCTCTCTCTCTCTCTCTCTCTCTCTCTCTCTCTCTCTCTCTCTCTCTCTCCCCTGATGTGCAGCACCTGTAACAGTCTGAGTAAATTCTGTCCCAAACTGAAGCACTTGGACCTCGCCTCCTGCACCTCAATCACCAACCTGTCCCTCAAAGCACTCAGGTAGACCTTTACAGACCCCCAGTGGCCTTTTCTATGTATTGCTATGTTTACGTAAGCATAAGCAGTATCCTCACCAATCACAGGGCTGATGTGTTTTGTTCAGCCCCCACAGCGTTAACCCTACAGCCTCACTGTGATCGAGCCAGTGAAACTTCCAGAGAGAAAGCTAACCGCCAAATGCAGGCTAATTTCTAAGCGCTAGCTAACCACCTAGCACTAGCTAAACCAGCACACAACTGTGACCTCCCAGGGTAGCTCTTCTATCTGTTTGTTGCCCATCCAACTGGTCATGTCAGCTTTCTCAGTGTTTCTGTAAGGTTCTCCTTATAGCAGTCACTCATGCATACTAACATTAGGCCACGCCCACACAGTTCTCAGATAGGTCTTATCTGTGAACTTAGCAAGGGGAGTTTTCCGCATTTCTATATTGTAGTTGCTGGATAGTTAATTTAACATGCAATTTTGTGTCATACAAAACATATTGAAGGGTGCAAAACAGGATTGTTGTTTCTTTCTCGAAGTAAGATTAAAAAAGTATGATGTACTGTTCAGTCTCCTGTCTGTATGTTCCATGTTTGGAAGCTAAACTGCAAAAAACAACCAATTAATTTAGTGTTACTGTGGTGTACACATTTACATTCAGCAACTTGGCCCATCCTGAAGTTCCAAGTGTTTCACACAATAAGCCACAATACAGGGCAGCCAATCAAAACAGAGCTCATTTACATGCATCAGTCTTAAAGTCTTTGTCTCTGTGTCTCTTGCATCCTCTGCAGTGAGGGGTGTCCGTTGCTGGAGCAGTTGAATATCTCCTGGTGTGATCAGGTGACCAAAGATGGTGTCCAGGCTTTGGTGCGCTGCTGCCCGGGACTGAAGGGCCTCTTCCTCAAGGGTTGCACACAGGTACCCAAAACAGACGCACCCATGTTATTCAGAGGGCGTGAAGAGCTGTATGTACTGTTGCTAATACACTGTTGAAAGGAACAGTGTGTAACAAAACAAAACGCGGTTTCTCTCTTAACCCAGATGCAGTCAATCGACAAAGACACGTTTTGTGTCTGAAGTTTAATTTGAGTGCAGAGTTACAAGGTTAAAGGAGCGATTTGTAAGATGATTCAATCTGTCAAATTCGTACTCCAGACAGTAGAAGGCAGTGCACAGGAAATGCACAGCCTCTTCTCCTCCCACTTCACTCCTGACCAGTCTAGAAGAAACGTTCCAAGTTCATCATCAGACTTCCTCCTTTCCTCTCCAGGAGTGTCTCCAGTGGTGGAAAGCAGCACCAGTGTTAACTCTTCTTCTGCTTCTGTTTATATCACTTCTTCTTTTGTTGCTGCTGAATGTGGTTTCTTGCCGAGAGTGGGTGGAGGCAGCGGGCGGCGGGCGGCAGCGGCGGTTGCTCACCAAGAGCTTCAGCCATGGTTGTGTAGACTGCTCCTTTCATCAACTACCTGCCCTTAAATGATCTAACCAGTTAGAATACGCCATCAGGGCAGCAGAGCTACTGCTTCATCCTTTCATGTTGGACTGATTCCAATCCTACAGCGCTACAGTGACTCACTGTCACCTCTTCAGGTACACAGCGGTATTACAAGACAGGACTGGCCAGGGCTAGCTGACTAGCATGCTAACTTAAGTAGATATCTCTGATACACCATACGTAGATGTTACTACTTCACACTCTGTTGACCAGTAATGACTTGAATGATGTTTTAGGACACCATTATAACTTACTTCGTCCTGTAGCTAAACACTGCAGACAGACACCTTAGACAGCAGGTGTACTGACTCTATCTTGTGCCTGCGTGAGTTGAGTTGGATTCAGCACCAAACCTGTCTTTAAGGTTCAGCTATGGGGTGACGTTTAGTTCATGTTTATAGCTCACAGTAAGTCATACTCATGCTGTGTAAACCACATAGACAAGTCTGTGCCACCTAAGTGAAGAGCTGCATGTGGTTTGAGTGGACTGAGAGACGTTTTGGGGACGTGTTCGCCGAAGAGGTGTTCAATATCAACCTCAACTGCACTCCTGCACTCCAACACTAAAGCAAACTCTGGACTCTAAACATGTCTTGGTTGATTTAGGACACCTGTGGTTAGTGAGAAATTATGTAACTATTATTTTGTGGTGTGTTTATTTGCACGGTGTACTTGCTGTTTGTATTAACTGTAACTGGCTCTTCTGAACGTTATATTACATATATTGGGTTTAAAGGTATTTTTCACAATGCACTGTGTGTATCTCCTGTTCCTTTCCTTACCCTAGTTGGAAGACGAGGCCTTAAAGCACATTGGAGCTCACTGTCCGGAACTGGTCACCCTCAACCTGCAGACGTGTTCAGTAAGACAGAGGCACATACATATAGAAATACACCAAAGTAGTCAGATTTTTTTTCTCCACCACTTTTTCACAGAAAGATAAAATGGCTATGACTGCCTGATGACTGAGACCCTGTTTGTGATAGTTTGGAGAAGATTTCAGCCGTAAACTCCATTCATGGTGGAGGGATACAAGCTGCAGGGCGCTGTGAGGCAAAAAATAGCCCCCCAAAGAAAACTTATTATTTCCAGGTTTTCCAGATTTTCCCATCATCAACATTCTATATAAACTCAGAAGACACGTGTAGGTTCACTGGTGGTTTAGATGGTAAATAAAGTGTCTATATGTGTGTTGTAGACATGGAGACCCCTGGTTCCCATCACCACCACTGTAAAGAACATCTGAACCACCTCACACCAAACACATCTCAAATACTCAATTATGCAGATTATTTTTGTGGTGCTGTGTAGCTATGTTTTTGGTCTAAATTGATGCAAAATGCTTTCCATTTTGAATGTATATAATTAATCCTTCATGAATAATTTGGTACAAGTAGAAAATTGAATTCATTGCGGTTTGTTATATGGTATGATTAAACAGTCAAGTGAACTCCCGACCTTGGGATCTAGCTTTACAAAACTGTTCTTCAGCAAGTTTCTTGCAGTTCCATATTTCCACCAGAGGGGGCTCCAAATCCCCAAATGTACTCGTGCTGCATTAATATGATCTAGTGGAGGATTTACTCTCCTAGTGTGTCTCTGATTTCCTGTGTGTGTGTGTGTGTGTGTGTGTGTGTGTGTGTGTGTGTGTGTGTGTGTGTGTGTGTGTGCATTGAGCAGCAGATCACAGATGAAGGTTTGATAACGATTTGTCGCGGGTGCCATCGACTGCAGTCTCTATGTGTGTCCGGCTGTGCAAACATTACAGACGCAATCCTCAATGCTTTGGGCCAAAACTGCCCCCGTCTCAGGTATACACACCACAACAAACATCACACACTCATCTGCACACAGCTGTTAAATAACAGAGTAACTGCTTCAGAACTGCTGAGCTACATTCATTACTTAGACATCTGTCCACTGATTTAATGCAGCACATATTAGGGGTTTATTAAAGTCTGAATTAAATCACTCCTAATTGCTTGATTTGCTGTACATTATGCCTGCACTAGTACATAATTAGATGTCTGTTACGTTGAAATGACCAGTATTTACTGTCTATGGACATATAATATTGCATCTCAGTGTTTTTGTCTTTGCGCTATTGCACTATTGCTTATATTGCTTATTGATTTTTTTAATCACTAGATCACTGGAGAAGTAGCTCCATAGTGTTTAGTTATACTGTACAACCTTGTGTTGGTATAAATTAAGTATGTGTAATAACAAACAAACATTTAAGTCCTCGCTATGGTTTAGATGGTTTAGAGCTTATAAGGGTTTAGTACTTCAGCATATCTTCAGTATTGTCCATTAGAAGGTAAAACATGCTAAACAAGGTTTCAATACATAAACTCACATTCACATCCTGTTTTCTAAAGTAAAGATAATTTCATGGCTTTTTGGGAGCCAAAACTTATATACACAAGAGTATTTATGAATGCTGCCCCCTGCTGGATTAGGCATTAAACACTGTGTGTTTATGCAAGCAGATGGTTTGACAACCAGGTTATTTCTGTCACTCAGTTAGTGCTCTTTAGTCTTTATTATGGGACAATATTCAAGGTCATGTTTTTCTTTACTTTCTATTTTTCTTTTGTTTTTTGTTCTGTGTGTTTTTTATTTTTATTTTTTTTTTGCATGCAGAATACTAGAAGTGGCTCGTTGTTCTCAACTCACAGATGTTGGTTTCACCACACTGGCACGGGTGAGTTATACCTGATTTAAACAGGTGTGTGTGTGGGGGGGGGTGTTAAGTTGTACTAGGGATGGATTTTTTTTTTAGTTACTTAAACTTTGACAAATTACACATACACCCCCCAACATGACACAACTATCAGCTTTCAGGTTTATCACTGAGGATATTACAGGATAGGATTCTGACATATCAGCTTTTCCTTGTGTAATGATGTTCTGTCTTTTCCATAGAATTGTCATGAGCTGGAAAAGATGGATCTGGAAGAATGTGTACAGGTGAGTTTGAGAATTTATCCGAGAAGTCTAGCTTAAGAGTGCACATTCTGTGATAGTCCATGTCTAGCACACATGACTATTTGCACAAAAAATGCTATATGAATGATACAATATATTTGTTATTTATTATTGTTACAATAATAATGACAAAACAACCACGTGATAAAAGATATTTATATAATAGTAATAATAATAATAATAATAATAATAATAATAATAATAATTAGCCATATTTAGCTCTTGGAGGTAAAATTTTAAATAAAATCAAGGTACATTCTTTACTTGAACCTTAACTTGAAGTACCCCCACCACTCTACCAGCTCCTCCATTCCGGTCTGCAGCTGGTAGTTGGTGTGTAAAATGGTGTTTCCCTCTCTGCTGAAGTTTGTCCAAGCCGAGACTTCTGTTCATTCCTCTTTGTCAGTGATGTTAAAGCTATTTTGTCCAGCAGGGTAAAAATGTAAACCCTTGGTGATCTCCGTCACCATGCTGAAACAAAATAAACTGTCTCTGATGCTTCAGGTGTGCAACATTCCTCCAACAGTACGCTCACTCTGTCCTCGCTTGCGAGAGTAGAAAATGCTGTACAGATTATCGTAGAAGCTGTAAGCGGTGCTCTCTGGTAAAACACCCTTAAGATGAGTTTAGAGAGGCGTTTAAGCTGTTTGTGCTCATGTTTAGCTTCTCTCGGGGCAGTGCTGGTTGTGTAATTAAGCTTCTAACACATTATATCAGTGTACTGTCCTAACTCAGTCACCTCTGAGTTTGAAACTGAAGGGACTCTGCTCCCACTAATGTGTCTGTCTCCCTCTCCCTCCAGATTACAGACGCCACCCTGATCCAGCTGTCTATACACTGCCCTCGGCTCCAGGTCCTGGTAAGAAATGAAAGCTCTTGAGCTCCTCTTCCTGTAAACACCATGGACATGTTCATACATACTGATGGTGGCATGTTTTTCTTGGAACCATGTACTCACAGATAAAACACTGCAGCCAGTGAACAGATCATGTCAACAGTTTATCACAATATTCTCTAATGCAGAAAAACATTACGGGTCTGCTAACACTTGACAGAAACAAGCTCTGCAATTACACCAATGACAAAAACAAGCTCTGCACAGCTTGTTTCTGTCATTGGTGTAATTGCAGAGCTTGTTTCTGTCATTGGTGTCATTGCACAGCTTGTTTCTGTTATTGGTGTCATTGAACAGCTTGTCTCTGTCATTGGTGTAATTGTAGAGTTTGTTTTTTGTTCTTGGTGTAACTGCAGTTTGTCTGTGTGATTTGTGTAACCAAATGCTGTCATAGGCATAACCCACAATTTGCCTCAATGTCATTAGTGTAGCATTATCATTTGTTTGTTTCTGTGCCATTCTTATAACCACAGAGTTTGTCCATCATAGTTATAAACCACTTTCATAAAGATTGTCCATCTTTAGCAAAAATCAGATTTTGTGTCCATGTCATTGTTGTAACTTTAGAGTCTGTCCCATTGCGAGTTGATCACGGATGATGGCATCCGTCACCTGGGCAGCGGTCCATGTGCTCATGACCGTTTGGAGGTAATCGAGCTGGACAACTGCCCGTTAATCACAGACGCTTCGCTGGAGCATCTCAAAACCTGCCACAGCCTCGACCGCATCGAACTCTACGACTGCCAACAGATCACCCGTGCAGGCATCAAACGACTGAGGGTGAGTCAGCACATGTGTGCACACACACTACACTGCCTTCCCCCAGTTTGGACTACAGAAACCAGAAGTCCTTACCTGACTGTGTTTACAGTTCCAGACTGTAGTCCATCTGTTTCTCTGTATACGTTATTACCCTGTTCTTCAATGGTCAGGACCCCCACAGGACCACCACAGAGCAGGTATTACGTGGGTGGTGGGTCATTCTAAGCACTGCAGTGACACTGACTTGGTGGTGGTGTGTTAGTGTGTGTTGTGCTGGTGTGAGTGATCAGACACAGCAGTGCTGCTGGAGTGTTCACTGTGTCCACTCACTGTCCACTCTATTAGACGCTCCTACCTTGTTGGCCCACCTTGTAGATGTACAGTCAGAGACGATAGCTCATCTGCTGCTGCACAGTGCAGTGTTGGTCATCCTCTAGTCCTTCATCAGTGCCCACAGGATGCTGCTGGCTGTCTAGTTTTGGTTGGTGGACAATTCTCAGTCCAGCAGTGACCCTGAGGTGTACAGCAGCAATGCTGCGTCTGATCCACTCACACCAGCCCAACACACACATTGATACACCACCACCACTGAGAATGCAGTGCCCTTTCCAGTGAGCCCTGAATCGCATTGCTAGCCTACAGGAGATTTGGACCCAGAATCATTAGGCTCCTCACCTGTTGTCTTCTCTGAGGTGTCCATGTTGTTGGTGTAATAATCATGTGATCAGCGACTAGTCGACATGAAGCTTAAAGTGTCATCATTGAGCAGTAAAGTCAACTAGTCTGTGCTCCTCTCTGCTCCTGCACTGTTTGCTTAAACACTTTTTCTTTCTCCTTTTTTCTCAGACTCACTTACCCAACATTAAAGTCCACGCCTACTTTGCACCAGTGACTCCGCCGCCCTCTGTAGGCGGGAGTCGTCAGAGGTTTTGCCGCTGCTGCATCCTGCTATGATGAAGCTCCGCCTCCTTCAACCCAAACCCCTGACCTTTAACCCCTATTACCCAGTAGCACATGTTGGTGGATCACCTGATAATGAGACAGAGAGACTGAGAGAGAGACTTAGTTAGAGTGTGTGTTCTGTTAAAATGGAAACGCTGGAGAGTGTCAGTTCAAATAATGAAACTAGCCATTTTTACATTGTAAAGGTCTCCAAATTAGTTAGTTATGATGCTTTTTTTCTTAATTAGTACAGTTATGCTTTTGTTTTATCATCTTACATGGGACCACTATTCCTGAATATACTTTGGTGGCTAATGTTTTTCTTTTAAACCACTATTTAACTTGGACAAACCACCACTAATACAACAAATATCTTAAGTTAATCAAGTCATCCCAGTGGTTTAATGTGAAATGGTTCACTGTATTGCTCTAAGAAGTAATTGAAATAAGCTATTTTTACAAGCACTTATATCTACAGATTAGTGACAAATCTTACACTTTACATTAAGTATAGACTAACTAACATGAAGTAATGCATTAGTTAACATGCAGTAATACATTAACAGTTGTTAATGTGTTAATTCATGTTAATTAGTCAGCAACTAAAGTGTTACTGAGTTTTCTTTGTGGACTAGTTAGCGGGAAAACCTGGAAATAATACATTTTCTTTGGAGGACTATTTTTTTTGCCTCACAGCACCCTTCAGCATGTGTCCCTCCACCATGAATGGAGTTTAAGGCTGAAATCTTCTCCAAACTATCATAAACAGCGTCTCCGACATCAAGCAGCGTATTCATAACCATCTCATGTAGTAACTTTTTGTGAGGGAGCTTTTGGAGGTGGACGTCTGGTTCCATTCACAACCACTGTGAACCGTTCTGACTGAATCTAGAACGTAGCATTTCACACCAAACCACTCTGAAGGACCCTGTTTACATCTTAACTGTCTAATTATGCTGGAATATTGAAAAATCCGTGGAATTTCATTGCAATATTTAGAATGTTGGCAATGTAAAGAGCTGAAATTGGGACTAAGCCTGTTCAGTGAAAGCCACTACTGAATTACCAACCTAGAGTACAAACAAACTCGGCTTGATCTGCAAGTATTCAACTAATCAACATGAATCATCCCCTCTCTCTGTGTGTCTCTCTCTCTCTCTCTGTCTCTCTGAGGCTGGATTGCTCAGTCGTACTGAAAGAGGACTATTTTTCTAAAGCATTAAAGAAGTAAACGTATTGCTGGTGGTCGGAGTCGATGCCAAAAGATGCATGTTACAAATCTAGTTTTTTAAAAACAATCTATCAACAAGTGCAGAACTTTCTACGGGAGGGGCCTGGCCGCCGCTAGCCAATGAGCTGCAAGTCGAGACCAGCTTGGCCTGCTGCCGGCCAATAGGATTTTGCCGGATGACGACATGGCGCACTGCTCCTCTGGACAGACTGGGGCATTACTGAGCAAACACGGAGGAGGACGGCTGGAGGACGGAAGTGTGCAGAAGGAAAATCAGTCAGATTCTCCCAGACGGTGTGGGGGGGTGTTCCCTCACCTGACACACGGATGGGATTATGGATTTGATGTTTGTCCTGAACAGATGGTCATAAAACAAAAACAGAGAAACAAACGGATACTACATGTGTTGTCCTGGACCGCTAATCGACTGAAACCTCTCTTAAGTTGACAAGAGGAAAACCAGACTGACTGCTTAAAAAACAAACAAACAAACAAGAAAGAAAAACAAATCAAAGTGTATTTTGTGGTCGTTGTTGTCGTCAGTGTCGATTTATTTTTGTTTGTTTGTTTTCGTTTTTCCTCTTTCTCGTCAGGTTTGTTTCTTTTACTGTTTCTCTGATTTGCAGATTTGCATCCACTGAGTGGTTTAGACTGGTAGCTTGTCCGGAGCGCTCCTGCAGTGAAGCCCATTTTACACCAGACGCAGTAGCCGTGCGAATACGCTCCCGAGCTTTGTTTTGTTGGATTGTTGTGGATTACTATTTTCTCACCAGTGTGGTCATGTCCCGATTCCCAACCTGCTAGCTTACTCTCCTCCTGTCATTCAGTGCTACCAGGCTGGAAGGCTGAAGGCTAGCCCATGAGTCTTTCTGCTTGGTGGTGAGCACTAACTGCTAGTTCTGTTACGCAAGCTAACAGATGGAAACGTACCCATGTTCCCAGGGCCACAGATTCCTTTGGCTGTCTATATAAACCATGCTGCACTGCTCTTCTTCTGTAAAGGAATCGTTCACTACAGTTTGAACGCAGCAAATCAGATCTTATAGCACCCTTGGAACACGGGGAGGACCCAATAACAGGCTAGCACTGCTGTGATAGACGGCTTTGACCACCAGGAATCTAACTTGCTATCCCTGAAGGAAAGGCCAGCACTAAGATGGGTGCACCACATCATTGGCACCGGCTGCTTGCATCATGTAGTGCCACAGCAGTAATGTACGCTGGAAGTGCAAACAGTCTAGCATTCTAGTCTGTTTTTTACGCTTGCCAAGTGCAGGTTTCAGTATTCATGATATGTTGTGCTGTCTGTGCTGTCCAAACCAGCAGACACCAGGGTTGCTACACCATCCAGGATTTTCCTGGTTGCTTGTCTAGAAGTAATTCCACTCCTTCTGGACAGGAAATGTCCCGGTTAATACGTTAGCATTTCCTAAAAAGTTTACACTGCTGTTTTTTATCCAGCCAAACCGTTTCTCTACGCTGAAAGCTGAGTTTTGGAAAAGGTGCGCCTGCTATACTGCATAATCACAGATACTCCTCCATGGGATTTAGGAGCAAATCAAGCTGCTGATGGAGTGTCCAGAGATGTTCTAGGGCTGAGGTGGCAGCCCCAGCAGATGGCTGTGTTCTAAGCTGCAGCAGCATTGCACTAAACGAAGCACGTGGAGATGAAAAGGCTCTTTGCTTCATCAGCACAAAACATCCAGGGCTAACCGGCGAGCGTTCAGGCTTACCGCACTTCTGGTGTAAAATCGGCTGAAGTACAGACAGATATGTGTGCAGAATGCTTTAATTTGGCCCCATGCAGGAAAAAGTGTGCTCTTGTTGTGTGGTGTTGTTTATCTGGATCATCGGGGTAACACATACTGCTAATCTACACCGACACACATACCGATTCCTCCTTTCCTGCTTTCTCTTCATGCTTTTACAGTTACAGGCTGGAGTTCAGCTTTGTCGCTGCTCTAGCTCACGCTCACTACATTGCTGGCTCTGCGTCAGTAGAGGGTTTACAGAGACCTTTCTGCATCAAAGCAGACAGGCCAATTCGCTTCATTCACACAGCTGCAGCCATTTTGTTCGTTTCGTCTGGCGGCGGAGGGGACATGGTAATTGACCTGTACGTGCTCGGCCCACAGGAGTTCTTATTTAGCCGACCGATTTAAATAGCTAGCTTAGCTAGTGGTAGGACATTGGGCTAATGTTTCTCAACAAGCTTCCCGAATGGTTATCTGATGTGGCTGAGCTATGCAGGCTAAGCCCACAAGTGTTGTCTTATATAGCTGAAGATGCTAGCTTTACAGCAGTGTTGAATTACTTGTGTTAGTCCACTATAATGTTTGTTCGGAATTGCATTTGCATGGAATGCATTTGTGGGTGGAGCTTCTATATGGTAATTGTTCAGCAGTCTACTGTTAAGCATGAATTATACTGAGTTTGACTGAAGCTCATAACTTGCTCATTTTGAACTGTGAAGAACCAATGAAAACACTCCTCAACTGGGAATTCCTGGTTAGAAAGTTGGAAAAGGCTACTCACATCAAGAGCCATAAAGAACTCCTGCTCTTGTATTAGCATCAGATCAGACAGCTGGCTAAATCTATAAGTAAAGTTTTCGGTTTTGAGATGGTGAATATATTACAAGTGTTGTCACTCATATCATTATCTAGGGCCATGTGTTGGCAAGACTCATGATACAGGGGTTATGATTCGATATATTGCGGTACCGTAAATAAGGCAATATACTTAGATTTTTTAAAAATCTAATTTCATAAAAACCCACACACCACCGTATGTATAGAAAGGCTAAGGCTAACATTAGTAGTGTGCTGTTATGCTATGAGTGGAAGAGTCTCTCGGTGAAGAACACTGCCATCTAGTGGTCAGTAAACACAACACGGTATGAACCACCGTCTGACACAAATTTTCACTTGTAAACTGTTGATTCAAAAATCAATACTGTGTTTAAGAATCAATACAACATCACAGAACATAATATCACAATATTCAAGATTTTTGATATTGTCATTAACGTGAGCTTGTTGCTAAAAGTTGAGCAATCCTTATGTTTTTATGCCTCTTAGCTTTTAAATACAATGTGAACCTTCAGCAACATGGCAACTCTGAGTCAGTTATGTCTGCTAGCTGTTGGCTAGCTCGGGAAGCTTGTTAGTAAACGTTAACCTGTCCAGGTAACTGCAGCTTTAGGTAAACCAGTAAGCAGATATCTTTCCAGACTTGTCTTATTTATTGTTTTTATTTATTTCCTGTCAGTCAGGAGCTGACGGCTTGTGTTTTTATGTTTGTATGGAATTAGCATCTCGGCATCCTGAGCATGACGAAAAAGCAAAGTGGCTGCTAGACTTCCCGCTTCCGTGTCATTTCTTCGGCACTAATGGAAAGTTGTTGGAATCTTCATCCACTTATAAAACAATGGAACATACAACATTGAGTGCTGTTAAAGGGTGTTTTGTAGCCGCACAGCAGCCAAACACATGCTAGCTCATCTATAATGTCTGCCGACTCTTCACATCTGGAGCCCACTTATAGGTGGGATGTTGGAGATTCTGAGTGAGACAATTTCAGGCTTTAGCATGAGGCTAACACAGTACAGACTCATTACAGACCTCCACCCATCCATCTATCCATCTCTTTCTCTCTCTCTTCTCACATCCTCTGTGTTTCTAAAGCACACTTGACCATCATTAGCGGTGTACCTGTAAACAGAGTGATCTGTACAGTGCACAGTTAACGCTGGTGCGCGTGTGGTGTGTACATGTATGTAAGTATGTATGAATGAGTGAGTTTTTTGGGGGGATGGGGGGAGTGTAGAGGGATCCGGGGGGTCCGAAGGCTCATGCACTCTGGTAGATTCTGATCCTTGGGATTTTACTTCAGTTTTGACAATGACTGTAGTTGTTGCTGCAATTACAAGCAATTACTGTAAATCTTCTCCCTCTTTTCTTTTACTTTTTTATTTTTACAATTAACCCATATAAATGAATATGTATGTATGAATAAATATATAACTATATATTATTAAGAGATGTGTTTTTCTGATTTTTTTTTTGTTTGTTTGTTTGATTGCTTTTTTAATTAGGCCACGGCTTAATTTAGTAGCCTGTAATAATGGCTATTATTATTATTATTAGTAGTAGTAGTAGTAGTAGTAGTAGTAGTAGTAGTAGTAGTAGTAGTAGTAGTAGTAGTAGTAAGAATAGTAGTAGTAGTAGTAGGACTTAGTAGTAGGAATAGTCAAAGTTTAGTAGTTGTAGTAAGAATAGTAGTATTAGTAAGAGTAGTAATAGTATTAATAAAGAGTAGTAGTAGTAAGAATAGTAGGAGTAGTATTATATGTGGTGGTGGTAGTAGTAGTAGGAGTATTACTATTTATATGTTGTAGGAGTAGAAGTATTGGTATTATATGTAGTAGTAGTAGTAGTAGTAGTAGTAAGAGTACTAATAGTATTAGTAAGAAGAGGAATAGTAGTATTAGAAGTAGTAGTAGTAGGAGTTGTAGTGGTAGTAGTAGGAGTATTAGTATTATATGGAGTAGGAGTATTACTATATAGTAGTAGTAGTAGGAGTAGAAGTATTAGTATTATATGTTGTTGTAGTAGTAGCAGTAAGAGTAGTAGTAGGAGTATTAGTGTTATATGTTGTAGTTGTAGTAGTAATAGTAGTAAGTAGTAGGAGTATTAGTATTATATGTAGTAGGAGTATTACTATATAGTAGTAGTAGGAGTAGAAGTATTAGTATTATATGTTGTAGTAGTAGCAGCAGTAAGAGTAGTAGTAGGAGTATTAGTGTTATATGTAGTACTAGTAG
This sequence comes from Semaprochilodus insignis, assembly GCA_034552555.1. NCBI lineage: Eukaryota > Metazoa > Chordata > Actinopteri > Characiformes > Prochilodontidae > Semaprochilodus > Semaprochilodus insignis. Next base: position 22,344,622 of record CM067475.1, read on the forward strand.
TTGTAGTTGTAGTTGTAGTAGTAATAGTAGTAAGTAGTAGGAGTATTAGTATAATATGTAGTAGCAAGAAGAGTAGTAAGTAGTAGGAGCATTAGTGTTATATGTAGTAGTAGAAGTTGTAGTAGGAGTATTAGTGTTATATATAGTTGTAGTAGTAGTAGTAGTAAGAAGAGAAGTAGTATTAGTAATAGGAGTAGTAGCAGTAAGAAGAATAGTAGTAGTTGTAGTATTTAGTAAGAGTAGTAGTAGTAGTTGTAATATTAGTAATGGTAGTAAGAGTAGTAGTAGTAATAGTAGCAGTAGTAGTAATAGTATTAAAAGTTGTAGTACTGCATGGGCCCTTTAATACAGTATCAGCAAACAGGTGAGACAGGTAAAAAAACCTTTTTATTTCATACTGAAAGTTAATCATGATAGAACATTAAATTAACTCTCAGCTTTCAGAGAACGAATAACCGCTTTATTAGCTCCGCAGATCAGGGAGAACAGATGAACGTCACTTCTACAGTAACTTCAGTCACATCACTGAACGTCTACAGCTCTGACTCAGACTGTAATGAGCAGCAGTGGCCACAAGAGGGCGCTCTCTCTGAAGGCTACCTGCTGCCAGAGCTACACAGAGGAGATAAAGAGCTGTAGATCAGAGTATACACATATCACAGTATATACATGACTTTCATTCATGAAGAATACAGACCTGGTCCTGTAGGATAACCCTTATTAATAACACTAATATTATTTTTTAATTAATATTATTATTTACAATAAACTATAAATAAAATATTATTTATTACTTATTAGAATAAGCATGACAAATATACATACAGGGGGAAAGACAGAAATAGAAAAGAAAGCGAAAGAGCAAGCAAGTGAGGGGAGGAGTGTGTGAGAAGGAAATAGAAGGAAAAGAAAAGAAACAGTGAGAAACAGAGAAATAGAGTATGTGACAGAAGAGAAACAAAGGAGAGAGTGAGGAAGAAGAAAAAACGGTGGATAGAGGCAGGAAGAGTACGAAAGGGAAAGAGGAAAAACATGGAAAGAGGGAAAAAGTAAGAAGAAAGGGGGAAGAGAAGCTGGGAGATAGAAAGAGGAATTAGTGTGTGAGAGAGGAGGCAGAGAAGCGGTGGGGAGAGAGGAAAAGAAAAAGTGGAAAGAGAGATAAAGGAAAAGTGGAGAAAGGAAGAGAATCAGGAAAGATGAAACAGTAGGGAGAAAGGGGAAGAGAAACGTTAGTGGGAAGAAAAGCTGGGGTGACAGAAAGGAAGAGTAAGGAGAGTGTGAGAGAGAGAGGGGCAGGGAAACAGTGGAGAGAGAGAGAGCGAGTGAGCAGTGTGCGGAGCAGCAGTGCTGTGTGAATAGCGGAGTGGAGCAGGCGCTGAGCTGAGCTGGTCGGAGGAAGAGATGATGGAGAGCAGAGAGACGGAGGGAGAAACGCTGCAACGCTCACCCAGCACACTCTCCATTACCCAGTCCTCTAAGGTGAGTTACACACTCTCACATTGCTCTATCACTCTTCACTGCTCTGTCACTACAGCTCACTCTCAGCTCGTTCTCACCTGTTAACACCTGCTCACTCACAGTCTACTGACAACTCAGTACACTTCAAAGGGCGAGCCCACCAATTTATGCAGAATTCAGTGTCTGGTGTAAACAGAGTGATTGAGAGCGGGTTTGGTGTGAGGTGTAAACAGAGTAATTGAGAGCGGGTTTGGTGTGAGGTGTAAACAGAGTGACTGAGAGCGGGTTTGGTGTGAGGTGTAAACAGAGTTAATGTGAGTGGGTTCGGTGTGAGGTGTAAACAGAGTGATTGAGAGTGGGTTTGGTGTGAGGTGTAAACAGAGTGATTGAGAGCGGGTTTGGTGTGAGGTGTAAACAGAGTTAATGAGAGTGGTTTGGTGTGAGGTGTAAACAGTGTGATTGAGAGCGGGTTTGGTGTGAAGTGTAAACAGAGGGATTGAGAGTGGGTTTGGTGTGAGGTGTAAACAGAGTGATTGAGAGTGGGTTTGGTGTGAGGTGTAAACAGACTGATTGAGAGTGGGTTAGGTGTGAGGTGTGAACAGAGTGATTGAGAGTGTATTTGGTGTGAGGTGTGAACAGAATGATTGAGAGTGGGTTTGGTGTGAGATGGTTCAGATGTTCTTTACAGTGGTGGTGGTAACCAGGGGTCTCCATGTCTACAACACACACATAGACACTTTATTTATCTAAACCACCAGTGAACCTACACGTGTCTTCTGAGTTTATATGGAATGTTGATGATGGGAAAATCTGGAAAACCTGGAAATGATATGTTTTCTTTGGGGAACTACTTTTTGCCTCACAGCACCCTGCAGCATGTATCCCTCCACCATGAATGGAGTTTAAGGCTGAAATCTTCTCCAAACTATCATAAACAGCGTCTCAGACATCAGGCAGTGTATTCATAACCATCTCATGTAGTAACTTTCTGTGAGGGAGCTTTTAGAGGGGGACGTCTGGTTCCATTCACCACCACTGTGAACTGTGTAAGTGACTCTGAACGACTCAGTGAAGTTCCCCTTTAAATCTAGCTATGAGATTGTGAGCAAGATGCTCCAGAGTCACTCCTGTGATGAGGGTATTAAAGGGGCAGTTGTGCTGTAGTAACAGCCTGCACTCTTCTGGGAAGGCTTTAAGATGCTGGAACATTGCTGTGAGGCATGGTGACCTAGGGTTCATCTACTGGATACTTTTGGCCTAGTTTGTTTCTAGGTTTCTTCTACTTATTCTCAATAATTCTATTAAATAAACATGCACTATATTGCCAAAAGTATTCGCTCGTCTGCCTTTACATGCATATGAACTTGAGTGACATCCCATTCCTAATCCATAGGGTTTAATATGATGTTGGCCCGCCAACTCTTCTGGGAAGGCTTTCCACAAGGTTTAGGAATGTGTTTATGAGAATTTCTGGCCATTCTGTTGTTGGACGAGAAGGCCTGGCTCACAGTCTCCACTCTAATTTATCCCAAAGGTGTTCTATCGGGTTGAGGCCAGTCAAGCTCTTCCACACCAAACTCGCTCATCCATGTCTTTATGGACCTTGCTTTGTGCACTGGTGCGCAGTCATGTTGGAACAGGAAGGGCCGTCCCCAAACTGTTCCCACAAAGTGGTGACCAGAATCTCTTGGTCTGCTGAAGCATTAAGAGTTCCTTTCACTGGAACTAAGCGGCCGAGCCCAACTCCTGAACTTTACACTCAGTACAATGCAGTTAGATAAGTACTGTTCTCCTGGCGACCGCCAAACCCAGACTCGTCCATCAGATTGGCAGGCAGACAAGCATGACTGGTCACTCCAGAGAACACGTCTCCTCTGCTCTAGATTCCAGTGGCGGTGTGCTTTACACCACTGCATTCGACGCTTTGCATTGCGCTTGGTGATGTAAGGCTTGGATCCAGCTGCTCGGCCATGGAAACCCATTCCATGAAGCTCTCTGTGCACCGTTCTTGAGCTAATCTGAAGGCCACATGAAGTTTGGAGGTCTGTAGTGATTGACTCTGCAGAAAGTTGGTGACCTCTGCACACTATGCTCCTCAGCATCCGCTGACCCCGCTCTGTCATTGTACGTGGTCTACCACTTCATGGCTGAGTTGCTGGCGTTCCCAATCGCTTCCACTTTGTTATAATCCCACTCACAGTTGACTGTGGAATATTTAGTAGTGAGGAAATCTCACGACTGGACTTGTTGCACAGGTGGCATCCTATCACGGTACCACTCTGGAATTCACTGAGCTCCTGTGAGCGGCCCATTCTCTCACAAATGTCTGTAGAAGCAGTCTGTATGTCTAGGTGCTTGGTTTTATACACCTGTGGCCATGGAAGTGATTGGAACACCTGAACTGTGATTTGGATGGGTGAGTGAATACATTTTGTCACATGATCACTTCAAACACATATACATGTCTACAAATACATTTTATTATCTCATACAAGTCACCGTCTCTTTAAGACTCGTCTCAGCCTCAGACACTCTGCCCGCACAGTGGAGGATCTGATAACTTTAGTGTGTTAGTCTGAACAGACTGTCCAGATTCTGCCAGCTGCATTCTGATTGGCTATCCGCACTTCCGTGTATCCACACTCTTGTGCATAGTTTTGCACTGGTCATCTTGTACCTCTGTGTGATATTCACCCACCGGACTCCTTGTATCTACACTCACTGCCCACTATATCAGCTCCACTGAGCATATAGGAACACTCTGTAATTCTCTGGTCTTTTCAATATGCTGTCAGTATAAAGTACTTTCAATCATTCATTTATTCATTCATGGGTTGCTCTGGAGGGTGCTCTTTGGGCAGAAGACAGGAAACCCCATGGACATGTCATGTAGTATCTCTGACAAGTACAGTGGAGGAAATAAATATTTGATCCCTTGCTGATTTTGTAAGTTTGCCCACCTACAAAGATATGAACAGTCTATCATTTTAAGGGTAGGTTTATTTTAACAGTGAGAGATAGAATATCAAAAAGAAAATCCAGAGAATTACATTGTATAAAATATATACATTTAATTGCATTTTGCAGAGAGAAATAAGTATTTGATCCCCTACCAAACATTAAGAGTTCTGGCTCCTACAGACCAGTTAGATGCTCCTAATCAACTCGTTACCTGCATTAAAGACAGCTGTCTTAAATTGTCACCTGAATAAAAGACACCTGCCCACAGACTCAATTAATCAGTCAGACTCTAACCTCTCCAACATGGGCAAGACCAAAGAGCTTTCTAAGGATGTCAGGGACAAGATCATAGACCTGCACAAGGCTGGAATGGACTACAAAACCATAAGTAAGACGCTGGGTGAGAAGGAGACAACTGTTGGTGCCATTGTAAGAAAATGGAAGAAATACAAAATGACTGTCAATCGACCTCGATCTGGGGGTCCATGCAAAATCTCACCTCGTGGGGTATCCTTGATCATGAGGAAGGTGAGAAATCAGCCCAAAACTACACGGGGGGAACTTGTTAATGATCTTAAGGCAGCTGGGACCACAGTCACCAAGAAAACCATTGGTAACACATTATGCCATAATGGATTAAAATCCTGCAGTGCCCGCAAGGTCCCCCTGCTCAAGAAGGCACATGTGCAGGCCCGTCTGAAGTTTGCCAGTGAACACCTGGATGATTCTGAGAGTGATTGGGAAGGTGCTGTGGTCAGATGAGACAAAAATTGAGCTCTTTGGCATTAACTCAACTTGCCGTGTTTGGAGGAAGAGAAATGCTGACTATGACCCAAAGAACACCGTCCCCACTGTCAAGCATGGAGGTGGAAACATTATGTTTTGGGGGTATTTCTCTGCTAAGGGCACAGGACTACTTCAGCGCATCAATGGGAGAATGGATGGAGCCATGTACCGTAAAATCCTGAGTGACAACCTCCTTCCCTCCGCCAGGACATTAAAAATGGGTCGTGGCTGGGTCTTCCAGCATGACAATGACCCAAAACATACAGCCAAGGCAACAAAGGAGTGGCTCAAAAAGAAGCACATTAAGGTCATGGAGTGGCCTAGCCAGTCTCCAGACCTTAATCCCATAGAAAACTTATGGAGGGAGCTGAAGGTCCGAGTTGCCAAGCGACAGCCTCAAAATCTTAATGATTTAGAGATGCTCTGCAAAGAGGAGTGGACCAAAATTCCTCCTGACATGTGCGCAAACCTCATCATTAACTACAAAGAACGTCTGACTGCTGTCCTTGCCAACAAGGGTTTTGCCACCAAGTATAAAGTCTTGTTTGCTAGAGGGATCAAATACTTAGTTCTCTCTGCAAAATGGAATTAAATTTATATATTTTATACAATGTAATTTTCTGGATTTTCTTTTTGATATTCTATCTCTCACTGTTAAAATAAACCTACCCTTAAAATGATAGACTGTTCATATCTTTGTCAGTGGGCAAACTTACAAAATCAGCAAGGGATCAAATATTTATTTCCTCCACTGTACATAAAACATAACCTGAAAGCTTTCTCACCTACTTATAGTTTGAAAGATGTAAACTAAAAGCATGCTTGGATAGGGCTGCAACAAAAACGACTATTTAGATAATAATCAGATGCTGAAAGTGAGATATTTTACCATTTCATGAACATTAATAACTCATTTACAACTTTGATGGCAGCAACACATCTCAAAACAGATGGGACAGGGGAAACAAACAGCTGGAGAAGTAAGTGGTACTAATGAAAAACAGTTGGGGAACAATTAACAGCTAAGTCACATGACTGGGTATAAAAAGAGCATTTTAGAGAGGCATTTTCTGAGTATCTCAGAAGCAAAGATGGGTTCACTAGTCTGTGAAAAACTGTAACAATTTCAGAAAAATGTTCCTCAATGTGAAACTGTGAAGACTTTGGATCTCCCACCGTCTACAGTACATTACGTCATCAACAGATTGAGGAACTCTGGAGAAATCCCTGTGTGCAGGGCTGACAGTCAGTACAGCATGCTCATAATCTTTGGGCAATCAGACGACACTGCATTAAAACACAGGCATGATTCTGCACTGGAAATCACTGCATGGGCTCAGGAACACTTCCAGATATCACTGTCCGTGAACACAGTTCGCCATGCAGTCCACAAACACAAGTTAAAGCTGGATCATGCAAAAAGAAGAAGTCATATGTCAACACGATCCAGAAGCGCCGCCGACTTCTCAGGGCCAAAGCTCATTCAAAATGGACTGAGGCAAAACGGATAACTGTTCTGTGGTCAGAGGAGTCAAAATCTGGGATTCTTTTTGGAAGCCACAGACGGCGTGTCCTGCAGACTCAAGAGGAGAGGGACCATCCAGCTTGTTATCAGTGCACAGTTCACAAGTCTGTATCTCTGATGGTATTGGGGTTGCATTAGTGCCTATGGCATGGGCAGCTTACACATCTGGAAAGGCTCTATCAAAGCGGAACAGTATATAGAGGGTTTAGAACAACATATGCTCCCATCCAGACAGCGTCTCTGTCAGGGAAGGCCTGACATATTCCAGCAAGACAATCCAAAACCGCATACTGCATCCATCACAGCAGCATGGCTTCCCAAAGAGAAGGGGATACTACACGGTGGTAGACATAGCCTTGTCCCAACTTTTCTGAGTTGTGTTGCTGCCATCAAGTTCTACATTAGTTATTAATGTTCATGAAATGGCAAAATATCTCACGTTCAGCATCTGATTTGTGTTCTGTGTTCTAATGTGAATAAAATATGGCTCTATGAGGTTTGCAGATCATTGCATTCTGTTTATATTTACATGTATTTACATTTTACACAGTGGCCCAACTCTTTTGGAAATGGGGTTGTACACTTTAACAAACTTCTGTGTAAGTGGAGCTAAAGCTGTAAAACACTTCAGAACTGTCCAGATTAGGGGACAATAGGAGCAGCTATTACAATAGGTGATTTTCTGCTACAATCATATGTGCACACACTATGTCATCTAATTAAATACATGTGCATTAGCAAACTTTAAAAAGCCAAAACATCTGTGTGTTAGAATTAAAATGTTTTGTTTTGAGCGTCAGAGAAAAGCCTTTACAGGACAGGTAACAGGACAGGACTGGAAAACTGTAATTAAGTTGCTAATATTCAAATCAGTAGTTTAATCAGTTGCTTTGTTGAGTCCTTCTTCTGAATTTGCTCTGCAGGAAGCCTGACGTGCATCAGTGGTGCTGTATGGCTTCTGTTGTTATAGCTTTCCCGGGTGTATATTAGAGTTTCTGTGTGTTTGGATGTTCAGGGTTCAGACTAACTCTGCTGATTGTACGGTATCTGCCTCACTGCTGCTTGTGTTGTGGAGTCGGGCTGCACAGTATGGACAAAAAATGCCATGCTGATTTGAGCTGTCGAGTATCACAATGATGACATGAGAAGCTATTACTCTTTAAATAATGTGGATCTGACTGGATCTGACTGGATCTGACTGGATCTGATGCGAGTAAAGAAATCTAACACAAACAGCAAAATACACAAATACAAAAGTTTACTGTTCAGCAGAATGAAGAGAACTGATCTACTGATACTACCTACATCAGAACTGAGAGCAGAGGTAGGTGCACTGAAGGGCAGAGTAGGGCACTTTTTCTCTCTGTGAAGATACGGAAAGTCCTTCATCCTATAGACAGAACTGTTGATGCTTGTGCAGCATTCAGTCAGATGTTTTGGTGAAAGTCAAGGGAATGGGAGAACACTCACATCTCAAGACTGAGTCAGGCCCGGGCGTGAGTCTGAGTCAGGTCTATGAGGTGCGAGTCTGAGTCGAGACTAGGGTGTGAGTCTGAGTCAAGTCTATGAGGTGCGAGTCTGAGTTGAGACTGAGATGTGAGCCTGAGTCAAGTCTATGGAGTGCGAGTCTGAGTCAAGTGTATGGGGTGCGAGTCTGAGTCAGACCCAAGGTGTGAGTATGAGTCGAGACCGGGGTGTAAGTCTGAGTCAGCTCTATTGGGTGCAAGTCTGAGTCAAGACTGACATGTGAGTCTGAGTCAAAGTTGAGACTGGAGTGCAAGGCTGTGTTGAGAATGAAGAGCGAGTCTGAGTCAAGATTGAGGTGTGCATCTGAGTCAAGAATGAGATGTGAGTCTGAGTTGAGACTGGAGTGCAAGTCTGTGTTGAGACTGGAGTATGAGTCTGTGTTGAGAACAAGGAGCGAGTCTGAGTCAAAACTGAGGAGTGTGTCTGAGTCGAGACTGAGGTATGAGTCTGAGTGTTGAATTACGAGCCAGTGAGTGGCATGTTTGAGTCAAGTGAGTCAAGGACTAATTCGAGTCATGAGTCAGGTAGTGATAGGAAATGGATAGGTCTTGATTCCGATTTGTAGCAGTACTGAACAGTACTGCACTGCCAGGTGGAAAACAATATGTTCATACATGAGTCTTTCTTTCTGAACAGATACTGATACTGATTTCCTCCCGCTGAAAGAACCAGTAAGAGTGCCAAGCACATAGGAGTGCCCTGAAAGGGCTGTGGAAGCTTCATCATCTGGAATGTTTTGGAGTTTGTCAGTGTCACATTCATTGTCTTTGCTTTATTTGGAAGCGTCTCTTTCCAAGGCGAGGTGTGTGAGGGTGTTGCTGAGGAACAACAAGCCTTAATGTTTAGACTGGATTTACCTCAGACTTGTTTCTGGTCCAGATGTGGTTTTGTGGCAAGTGGTCAGCGTGGGAATAACACTACACGCCACTAACAATATTATCAGCACTTTTCCATCTTTATAGCACCATTTTAACGGAATAGCACTATTCCAGCACAATAACACCATTCCAAACCAATAGCACTATTGCAAATCAAAAAACACCATTCCAAACCAATAACACCATTCCAAACGAAAAGCACTATTCCAACACAATAACACCATTACAGCGCAATAGCGCTATTCCAATGCAATAGCACCTTACCCACACAATAACACCATTCCAGCACAATAGCACTATTCCAATGCAACAGCACCTTACTATCACAATAACACCATTCCAGCGCAACAGCACTATTCCAATGCAACAGCACCATACCAAACCAATAACACAATTCCAGCACAATAGCACTATTTCAAACCAATAACACCATTCCAGCACAATAGCACTATTCCAAACCAGTAACACCATTCCAAACCAATAGCACTATTCCAACACAATAACACCATTACAACGCAATAGCACTATTCCAACACAATAACACCATTACAACGCAATAGCACCTTACCCACACAATAACACCATTCCAGTGCAATAGCACTATTCCAATGCAACAGCACCTTACTAACACAATAAAACCATTCCAGCGCAACAGCACTATTCCAATGCAACAGCACCATGCCAAACCAATAACACAATTCCAGCACAATAGCACTATTCCAAACCAATAACACAATTCCAGCACAATAGCACTATTCCAAACCAATAACACCATTCCAGCACAATAGCACTATTCCAAACCAATAACACCATTCCAGTGCAATAGCACTATTCAAGTGCAATAGCACCATACCAACACAATAATGTAATTCCAGCGCAATAGCACACCTCCAACGCAATAACACCATTCCAGTGTAATAACACCATTCCAGCGCAATAACGCCATTCCGGCCCAATAGCACTATTCCAACACAATAACACCATTCCAGGGCAATAACACACTTTCAGTGCAATAACATAATTCCAACATAATCACATAATAACTAATGCAATAACACCGTTCCAGGGTTTGTGGGCTGGAGGTTAGGGAACCAGCCATGTGACCAGAGGGGTGCCGGTTTCCCTGAACCTACAGGAACGACTGAAGTGCCCTTGAGCAAGGCACTTAATCCCTGGCTGCTCCCTGGGTGCCCGTGGATAGGGCTGCCCACCACTCCGGGCAGTTGTGCTCACCGCCCTGTGTGTGTGTGGGTGTGTGTGTGGGGGGGTTACTTCATGCATGGGTTAAATGCAGAAGACAAATTTCTCTGTGTGCAAACACCAATGTCAAAAACAGCTCTAAATTCTAGCACAGTAATACACTTCCAATGCAATAACACTATTCATTCGTTCATCTTCAAGGCCACTTATCCTTCTGGGTCGCAGGGGGTGACTGAGCCTATCCTAGCACTCACTGGGCAGAAAACTGTTTTTATGAATAAAGAACTTTATTTATTAACACCGCTATCAAAAACTCCTCTTTCTCATTTTTCACAACAGGTGGAGACAGGAGCGATGCATGATCTACAGGCTTTCAGAACTGAACCGAACTGAAATGAACTGAACTGATCTCTCTCGCTCTCTCTGTCTCTCTGTCTCTGTCTCTCTCTCTCCCTCTCTCTCTCTCTTTCTCTCTCTCTCTTTCTCTCTCTCTCTCTCTCTGTCTCTGCAGTTGCTGCGTTTGAAGCGTTCCCTCTCCTTCATGCGCAGTAAAAGTGTGGAGAACTTTTTTCAGCGCTCCTACAGTGATGCCCGGGTTCCCCCTGACTTCCTCTCTGACCCGCCACCTCCGTCTCCACCCCTGCCGGGGTCACCGTTGCCTAGTGATGGCTCTGCCAACCCATCCCCCTCCGTCAGCCCCAAACCCTCTTTGAGCCCCTCCTCCTCTTCGGTCCTGCAGGGGCGTCCAATCCAAACGCACTGCTTTCTGGATTACGTCTTCCGCCGTCCAACCAGCTGCCAGCTCTGCAAACACGTCATTGTGGGTAAGCAGGTATACGTCTTAAAAAGCCCATACTGGGGAAAACTGGTCAGTGTTCACAACGTACTGCATTTATCTCCACCCATTCGGCCAGCAGCTGCTCTACCCATTTAGCCTACAGCAGTTTGGCTCCACCCTTTTGGCCTACAGCCATTTTATCCCCAACCATCCAGCCTACAGCAGTTTAGTCCCACCTATTCAGCCTACAGCAGTTTAACTCCACCCTTTCAGCTTACAGCCATTTTATCCCCAACCATCCAGCCTACAGCAGTTTAGTCCCACCCATTCAGCCTACAGCAGTTTAACTCCACCATTCAGCCTACAGCAGTTTAACCCCACCCATTCAGCCTACAGAAGTTTAGCTCCACCCATTCAGCCTACAGCACTTTAGCTCCACTCCTTCATCTATATTAGTTTAACTCCACCTATTCAGCCTACAGCAGTTTAGCTCCACCCATTCATCTCTATTAGTTTAACTCCACCCATTCAGCCTACAACAGTTTAGCTCCACCCATTCAGCCTATAGCAGTTTGGCTCCAACCGTTCAGCCTAAAGCAGTTTAGCCCCACCCATTCAGCCTACAACAGTTTAGCTCCACCTATTAAGCGTACATTAGTTTAGCCCCACCCAACTTGACAGTTTGTTCGACATTCCCGTTCAGACTGCTTTTTGAGTGAGCCAATCAGAGCAGAGCTCAGGGATGATGAGAATGATGGTTGGAATATGGTCATATAAACAGGAATTATGTGATGCTTCCTACACTGTGCCACATGACGAGACGTTAACATGCTTTATAGTGTCTGTACGTGTGATTCTGACGGGGAGATGAGCTATTCGCGCTGATGCTGCAGACAGCAAAGTGATACTGCCATATCAGAACTCATAACTCAGTTTTATGGTTTTAACTCTTTACATCATGTGTTGTGAGCTTTCCTGCACGCTGTGTTTGTTCCTGCAGTGTTCTGGAGGTGTGAGGTGCTGTGCACTGTCCTGGTGTACTCCTTTATTTCCTCTGTGACGAATATATTCTCTTTATTGCCTCAGTAGAGTTCTGTACTGCGAACGCAGGACCAAAATAGTTCAAAGAACAGAGACAGTGTTCAAAGCCACCATGGTTTCCTCCACTGTTCCTCTGATAGAATCACATTTACATCGCAGCTAAACTGGGATTGTTTTGTTCTGTCGGATTGGCTGTAGTTATTATTCATGCACAGTGTTTGAATTTTGAGCACTGCGCAGCACTTCGCTCATGTGCCTGCTTGTGTCTTATTGTATCTTGATTTTCAGGTTCTTATTTGGCACCTTGCTTCTTTTATCTTCCTCTATCCATCCCTCTATCCATCCCTCAATCTGTTTTTCTCCTTGGCAGTATTTTCTGTTCTCACCCCTGTTGTTTCAAACCTCTGACATTATTACCGCCTCTAAGACGACCACTTGTTCTCTCGGCCCCCTACCTACTACCCTAACCATGGCCTGTTTTCTTTAATCAGTGGCTCTCTCGCGGTCAGGTCCCTTCTGAATATAAGATTGCAGCTGATATTGATTGCTGCTATCCTTGAAAAGCGGATTGACCCTTCAATTTCTGTCCTGTTTCAAATTATTTTATCTCAGAGACTTTGGAACATTGCAGTTTTCCTTTCAGTTGGTCAGTTGATCCTCTCCAGCCCAGTTTCTGACCTTTCACCAGCAGCGCAGAGGCTGTGGTCACTCATTCTTTCCTGTTCCAAAGGCTTGTCAAACCAGACACTGACACCACCATACAGGATGGTTTCATTTCATGACTGTTCACTAGTCTGGCTATTGTTACACAGTGGTGTTCCCCAAGGCTCAGTCCTTGGTCCATTGTTTTTATCATTTATCGCCTCCATTTATATCCTTGGATATATTAACTTTCCCAGTTATGCTGAAGGTCTCCAGATCCATTCATAATTCAATATCGATCCATAATCGTTCACTGGAAATAAAGATTTTACAGACTTTTTGTTACAAATGTGACTGTGATGGGAGGAGTGTAGGAGGCTACTAGGGTCATTCCGAATCATTCCAAGGAAACAAACAGGAGAAGAAAGGGAATTTATTATGCCTGTTCTTATTAAAAGTAAATCCCATCACAGTCACATTTGTAACAAAAAGTCTGCAAATGTGACTGTGATGGGATTTACTTTTAATAAGAACAGACATAATAAATTCCCTTTCTTCTCCTGTTTGTTTCCTTGGAATGATTTGGAATGACCCTAGTAGTCCTGACAGTAGTAGACATCCCTTTTTCACTCGTGTTACTGCCTGACATTGGCTCCCCTGTAATTTGGAACTGTCTTGACTGTTCTTTGCTGGTATTGCTCTCTGTTATCTGTCAGATAGTCATAACCTCAGATTCCTTTCTGCCTGTTTGCTTTCTACTTCTCCTACACTCTTTATTTCCTCCAACAATTCTTTTATGTATTTAAAATACATCCTAAAATGGTATCTTTTGATTTTTTAGGAAGCTCAGTTGAAAGTTTAGTCCCATAAATCAGATTTACATGGTTATCCAAATATCCCAGATATAGTCAGTCAGTCAAAACATGCATGGTGTACAGATGTTTTACTCATTTTGTTTGGAACTAGAGTGGTGAGGCTAACATTGCTAACAAACACTACAGCTCAGTAGTCACCCAAATAGCCCAAACCGTTTCTGTAACACCAAAACTTCTTTTTAACCGCAATCAGGTCTCTTTAAGGTGGGGCAAGCGTGTTGATGTGGTTTAGGACACAGTATGACTGATATCCACAAAGCAGGGCTGAGCTTGAATCAGGGGCCAGTTGACCCAGCTGTATGTAAGTTTAAACCTAGGCTAGCAGTAGCATTAGTATTTACTATAGTTATGTTTATCCATCACTAAATCAGTCGCTCCACACAAACTAGCTTTTACAGTGAGCATCAGCGGGGACTGGGGGAAGCAGTGGAAGCCATGTAGAACAAAATCAGACCAACACAATCACTTAATCTAAAAACTCAATGCTGCATGCTGTGATTTTACTTAGAGCTCTAATCATCGCTCTGGGTTTAACTGAGAACATGAGGGCTGCAGCTCAGTGAGACGCTGCTGAAACTCTAAACTGATGCTGCTGCAAGCCAGAAACTATAGCTGCATATTCAGCTGTCTGGAGGAAATGATAAACAATAAGCAGACAGTGCTACAGCTGTTCAGTTCCATTCAGTTTAACCCGTACATATCCATCTCTCTTCTGTGCTGTATATTACCTTCAGTGGTAGCAGGTTCAGAGATGTTACTGTCTTGCTAAAGCGGAATATGCATTAGTTCGTTAAGTGGGGGGTGCTGGAATTTTAAGCAGCATATATGTGAGCATTATACAAAAACTACACTCATCATAGGACACCGTTAGGAACCTCTACAACTCCATGCTGAGATGTCTGGCATGTTGGGTTAGCAAAAATGGCGGCCCGATGTTATACTGAGAGACACTGTTTCTTTATGTGTAGCTCAATAAAAATTGCCCATATCAGTCTAAATTTATCATCATTTATTGTTCCTAGTAACCTTTATCCTCCTTCCCAATAGCACTGCAATCCCACACTTCCTTCTGAGTGCAGCTGTTACTTTGAAGATGAGTGTATATGTTGTTTTTGTGTAAAATCATGCTGTAAAAACATATAGTGTCATACAAGGCTGTAATGAGGTGAGACAATATACACTTACATCATGTGAGTGAGGACTTAGTGAAGACTTTACACACAAACGTAAATACAAACGTACCCAGAACCCAGTTCAGGTTCCTCCATATTCATGATAGACCAGATCTATATCAGGACTCTGAGGGGGTGTATACGGACCCTGTTGTCTGAAGTGGCTGGCAAGTCTGCTGGGTTGCATACGGACCCTGTTGTCTGAACCACGCTGACAAGTCTGCTGGCGTGTTAAGATGTTTAGTGTTCAGTAAGTGTGTTTAATCTGCAGTTTAGTGATTGTTATTACTTTGTAAACCAGGTAAAAAATACATCCCAGTCAGCAAAACTGTTCTGGCCCAAATCTGGCCCACATTCCCCATTTTCATCTGGCAAGTGGGTTACTGGCACTTGGTTGGACTGCTCCCGTTAGCAAGATGTGGGCCACATATGCACTACATTAGGGCCACACCTCAGCCAAACATGGGCATCTCTGCTGTATCTGTGCCAGAAGTGGACCAGGTGGGCCAAATCCATGTTGTATATATGTGGGGCACTTTTGGCTCACAGCAGATTGCCGGTGCCAACAGTGGGCCAGCAGTGCCATATCTTGTTGCCCATATCTGCCTGCTACCTGGGATTTAGCCTATTTAATTTATGCAGTGCTGAAAAAGTGCCAAATGTTTCATTTTGTTCGGTTTCGGTTTGGGACAAAACTTTTCATTTCATTGGATCCCTAACCTGAAATGTAGTTAATATATCTGATCTCTCACTATGAGTCTCTTTCTGTACATTTGTACTGTTTTCTTATTTTATCTAGTGAAAGTGTTTTAGAAGATGATTTTAGTCAAGATCATTTTTGCTTATTTCTAGAAATCATGCTTATAACATTCTAATGATCTGCTAATAGAATAAAACACTTTCACAAGATAATATAACTTTAAACATGTAAAAATGTGTCAAAATAAGTTCAATAATTAATTTGATTTTTAAACAAATTGCTGTCTTGCACACAGAGGAATTTGGCCTCCACATTTAACCCAGCTGTAAAGTCACACCCACACACGTTTCCAGAGCAGTGGGCAGCCCTATCCACAGTGCCCAAGGAGCAGCTGGGTTAGGTTAGGTGCCTTGCTCAAGGGCACTTTAGCTGACGGTTCAGGGAATCAAACCTGCGACCTTCTGGTCCCAAGGCTGGTTCCTTGACCTCCAGCCCATGACTTCCCCAGATAATGAGAGATATTAGATATGTTCAGAACATCTAAGATGTTCCTAAGATGTGTTTTTTTGCAGTGTACCAGGTTAACGTAGTCCTGGATCCTCTTGGAGCAGGTTGGGAGAAGTTTTTGGGATGTAGTTACAGACTAGATTTGGGTGACTATCGACTTGCTGTGATTGTTAGCTGTGTGGTTCCAGTTACAGACATCCTGGTTGATGACTGCATTTAGGGTAAGAGGGAAAACCCAGCTGGAAATGACTGGTTCTAAAACATTCGGAGAATACGCAGTGCAATTGTCCATTAATGTTTTCAGCAGGAAGTTTTGGAAACATTCCTTGCTAGATGGGAACTGTGTACATTTGTTTTTTTGCCAGATTCTTCCTTTAACATGCCGGGAACTCCTGTATCCGCGTCTTCTACTCTCCTTCCTGGTTCTCCTGTGTTATGTTCTCCCAGTGCTTGTTTTTCAGGGATGGGTTGCGCTGTCTGGCTGCTGTTCTAGCAGCTGTTCTAGCCCTGTGGGCCGCGTCTCTGGGCTTTACAGAGGTCATATTCTCTTTAAGGCCTGTTCTTCTGGATCACTCTTAAGGCTGTGAGCGTCTGGTTTTGAGGGAGACCGGTGTCTTTTGTCTGGTGTGAGGGGACCGAGGCGTCACTCTGTTTCAGTCAGAGTCAATATTTGATTGTCCTCTCTGGATTGTTATGCGGAATGGGAATTGTTCTCCTGCTCCTGATTGGGCGTTTGTGGGGTTGTGATTTGGCTCAGTGTGAGGCCTCCTCACCCACCGGCGCTATTGCTGATTTGAATTATGTGAACGTGATGTAGATCAGCATTCCAGAGTAAATTTGAGACAGAATTGAGTTGATCGCCCCGTGTGCTCCTCTCTCTCTCTCTTTCCTGGTGTCTGCAGGGAATTCTAAACAGGGCCTTCGCTGCAGAACCTGCAAAATAGCTGCTCATCTGTGGTGCACTTCAGAGCTCTCACAGCAGCCATGCCAAGGCAAAGTAAGGCTCTCTCTCTCTCTCTCTCTCTCTCTCTCTCTCTCTCTCTCTTTCTTTCTCTCTTCTATCTCTTTTTCTCCAATCTCTTTCTGTTTCTCTCTTTTCTACACTCTTAAAAAAGATGGTTCTTTAGTAAAGACATTGGGTCTAAACAGAACCATATACATCGGCATCAGCATCCCTAAATCATTCTAAGCATGCTGAAAGATTTGCTGGAGAATGTGTTCTATATGGTTCTATATAGAACCTTATTGGAAATGGTTCTATCTTTCCAAAATGGATCTGCGTAATGATAAGAAGCTTGAAATTGTCTATACAGAACCATATACAACACATTCGCCATAATCTGGAGGACCATTTTGTCATGCAAAGGGTTCTTTGAGTGTTCATGGACCTATAAAGACCCATTCCTTCCACCAAAAAACCTCTGAAGAACTTTTATGAGTGTAGCCCTCTCTCTCTCCCTCTCTTGTTGTTTGTAAGTATTATAATTATTCTTATATAAATTGCATTTATTGTAAATTGCATAAATTAATATACAAATATCTGCTTCTCCCTGTACTCCCAGGCTGGAATGTTCAAGAGGAACTTCAGTACTCCTGTCCTGGCCAGCGATCAGTCCAGCGCTGTGAAGGACACTCAGAGTACGCAAGGTTAGGGGACAGACACGGAGAGGTGTTAGCTAACCACCAAGTGAAAGCTAACCGTCAAGTCTAAGCTAACCATCAAGTGAAACCTAACCACCAAGTCTAAGCTAACCACCAAGTCTAAGCTAACCACCAAGTGAAAGTTAACCAACAAGTCTAAGCTAACCACCAAGTGAAAGCTAACCATCAAGTCTAAGCTAACCACCAAGTGAAAGCTAACCACCAAGTGAAAGCTAACCATCAAGTCTAAGCTAACCACCAAGTGAAAGCTAACCACCAAGTGATAGCCAACCACCAAGTCTAAGCTAACCACCAAGTGAAAGCTAACTACCAAGTGAAAGCTAACCACCAAGTGATAGCTAACCACCAAGTCTAAGCTAACCACCAAGTGAAAGCTAACCACCAAGCGAAAGATAACCACCAAGCGAAAGATAACCACCAAGCAATAGTTAACCACCAAGCGAAAGCAAGCCAGTCACTTGTTTGTCCACACCAGTGTATGTAGAACCCATTTCACACATTTCTCCGCTCTACTTGTGCTGCTGTGTTTAGTTCTGCTTGTAGAAGATCGGCATGTTATATAATGTATATACACCACGAGCTGGTGTTTCTGGAGCACTGCTGTGTCTGATCCACTCACACCAGCACAACACACACTAACACACCACCACCACATCAGTGTTACTGCACTGCTGGGAATGATCCACCACCACATAATGCCTGCTCTGTGGTGGTCCTGTGGGGGTCCTGACCATTGAAGAACAGGGTAATAAAGTATACAGAGAAACAGATGGACTACAGTCTGGAACTGTACAACTACAGAGTGATGTAAGTTCCAGAAAGCAGTAGGTAAATCTGAATGTTCTTCTCTGAAATGTGATGTTTTGGTATGCTGTAGATGTGCGGGGGCGAGTTGACCCTGTATACGCCACGCTACGTTACGGAACATCTCTTGCTCAGATGAGCCGGTCCAGTTTCGGGAGTGTGTGTGAGTCTCCCACTCGGAGCCTGGTGAGTTTGCAAAAGCTGCACAGTTTTCGTTGCTGCTTTAGGCTTGTTCTTTATTGCTTTAATACACACTGACTGTTTATTACACACTCTGCAAAGATTATGGTACGTTTTATGTTTTAGTTTTTTCCTGTACCTTAAAGGGAAACTCCACTAATTAAACAGGTAAGGTATAAACAGACTCATTCAGAGTGGTTTGGTGCAAACGATCCGTTCTAGAGAAACTTAGAGTCAGAACTGTTCACAGTGGTGGTGAATGGAACCAGACGTCCCCCTCTAAAAGCTCCCTCACAGAAAGTTACTACATGAGATGGTTATGAATACGCTGCCTGATGTCTGAGACGCTGTTTATGATAGTTTGGTGAAGATTTCAGCCTTAAACTCCATTCATGCTGGAGGGATACATACTGCAGGGCGCTGTGAGGCACAAAATAGTCCCCAAAGAAAACTTATTATTTCCAGGTTTTCCAGATTTTCCCATCATCAACATTCCATATAACCCTCGAAAGACACATGTAGGTTCACTGGTGGTTCTAGATAATCAGTAAAGTGCCTATATGTGTGTTGTAGACATGGAGAACCCTGGTTCCCATCATCACCCCTGTAAAGAACATCTGAACCATCTCACACCAAACCTACTCTCAATCACTCTGTTTACACCTCACACCAAACCCACTCTCAATCACTCTGTTTACACCTCACACCAAACCCACTCTCAATCACTCTGCTTACACCTCACACCAAACCCACTCTCAATCACTGTTTACACCTCACACCAAACCCACTCTCAATCACTCTGTTCACATCTAAATTATGGAGAGATTTTGAAATAAGACTTCCCCTTTAAACTGAACTACATGGAGCTGAGTGAATGGAGCCAGTATGCTGATATATTCAGCGCTCAGTAAAACAGCAGTACTGTAACTGGGGAGACACAGTCTGAAAAACATGTCCATGTGTCTCCTGAGGCTGCAGCAGCTCTCCTGAGCTCCGTCTTCTGTTCATGCAGTGTGTTGTGGAGTTGTTAAGCAGCTAAGTGAGCTCATTTGTAAGCAGAGCAGGGCAGGTGATGTTTTTGTTTGTCTAGCTATCACTCCCTCCAGGAAACACGCAACGCTTTGGTCCTTTCGATACTGATGGATTTATTCTCTCCTTTTGCTTGCACTTCACTCTTTAACCCACCGTCAAACTGTTCAAATACAGTGTACAAAACACACGTACATATTCATACATACACAGAAACCAAATGTAAAAATGCGCGCGTCTGAACATAGCGTTAGGACACATACCTCGCTGGCTGCTCTCAACCAAGAGGGAATGAGTTCTCTTGCAAAACGAATCTCCGAACAGGCGATGTAATGCCACTTTTAGCAGTCTTTTAGCTTTCTTTTAAACTTTAGTAGAGTGTCTGAACTTCTCCCGACTTGCACGTCTTCTCCGTGAAACGAAAAACCCAGCAGCAATAAAAGGTCCGTGCACAACACAGGTCGCAACTTAGTTCCTACTCATGTAATTCAACTCAAAACAGTACAATCAAATGAACTAAATAAAGAAATAAATATTTTAACAAACATACAAATGACAAATTATATTTATGGCAGTTAAACTAGCTTTGTGTTAAGTCATTCAAAGTTTTCTTCTGAGCTGATTAAAAACCATCTGAACCATAACAAACTCATTTATGTGTTGAACTGACACACTCTATACACTGTGTGGCCAAAAGTTTGTGGACACCTGTACAGTACATGAGCCCATATGAGCTTGTTGGATGTCCCATTCCAAATCGATATCTGTCATTATGGAGTTTACTGGTTTGAACTGGTTTGTGGTCTACTGCCAGTGTTTTGTCTATGGATGCTGCATCACTATGTGCTTGATATTATATACCTGTTAGTAATGGGTGTAGCTAAAACACCTGAGCTAAATAATTAGGAGGGATGTCCACATACTTTTGGCCATATTGTGTATATACAATTCTGATAGATTTGTACTCTCTTAAGTCTAACAGACTTCGGTTTCTATATGTATTCTATATGTATTCCCCAGCTTCTTACTTGAATGTTCTGTTCCACCTTAAATGAAGCAGGTGTTAACTGCTACAAATCATGCAGTTGACAGCTGCTCCAATTAAGGTGGAGGGGGAAATACAATTAAGAAGCTGGGGAATGGAGGAGCAGATAATTCAAATGAAAAGCCAGGTTCAGGTTCTATGCTGATAGATGCTGGATGTTCTAAGAAGTTCTATTGCAGTTCTGTAAGTAGTTTTTAAGGTGCTGTTACTTTCACCTGATATGCCTGGGAAATGAGAAAAGCTGTAGATGATAAACCGTCGTAGCTTTTTAACGGTGGGGTTTTATGTGAGAGATGTTTATATAATTTGATGTTAGTCGAGTAGCTTTTAATCCTGTTTGATGTTGTTCCTGCTCTGACTCACCTGTAGTGTGTGATAAGGCTCTGATGAGTTGCCTCAGGTGTATTTCAGGCTCCTCAGGGTGTGAATTAAGATCCTCTGTGTTGATGTAAATGCACCCTGTTGTGCTGGTGTCAGTGTTGATTGTGTCTCCAGGGTGACGGAGGGGAGGAGAAGGCGGAAGGAGAGATGGAGACAGAGGAGGGGACGAATGAAGACATGGAGAATGGTAATAAATAAGGCTGTACTGATAGTATGGTAGTGTATCACAGCATAGAATTGATACAAACAAGGATCAAATGAGTGTATGTACAGTCATACGGAAGGCTTAGCAAAAAAGGTGAGGGGGTGTTATGGGGGTGGCGGGGTGGGCATTTTGTTATGGGGGGGTTCATGACCTGTACTCACTGTGGACTCAGTGGGTCAAGGTTCCAACTTTAGTTGGATCTACAAGCCCCTTGAGTCTCAGCATTACAGTAAATCTATCCCTGGTAAGAGAGTTGTTAGACATGCGGTTATAATACATGTCAAGCTATTTTTAAATGTAGACAAATTAAAAAATACTTTGTTTTTATTGTCCACATTCCACTTCTGTGTAAACAATTCCTCCAGTAATACTCCAGCATTCCTTAACTTGACCTCTATCTCCTGCATCTGTAGTATACAATCAATTACTACCCACAATGATTTCAACACGTTTCCCTGAACTTAGTAAGGATAAGAGAACCGGTTCAGGAACTGGAAAATCCCTGAAAGTACTGAAAAATAGGTGTTTGCTTAAATATTCGGTGACAGAACAAAACACATTTGAGTTTGGAGTGGAAAGCTCAGGGAAGTGTGCTGAAATGGTTGTCCACAGCAGATGGAGATCAGGGTGAGAGGTGCTGGAATACCGCTTTAGTCTGATGATAATAGGAGTTTATGTCCGCTTAGTACTGAGCTACCTGTGGGTCCGTGTATTTACTGCTTCATTAGTGGCAGTGCAGGAACGTTTACGGGCGTACGGTGATAATAACTAAAGCCTGTGTTCTCTGCAGGATCCGGTACACAGCGTCCTAAAAACCTATTAAACGTTCCCTCAGTCACCAGCCTGTTCAGCCTGCCTCTGTAACTGAGCACACAGTGAAGACCAACACCAGCCAACATCCAGAATGAAGTTCTAATAAAATTAACATCCAGAATGAAGCTCTAATTAAATTAATGCCCAGAATGAAATTCTAATAAAATGAATATCCAGAAAGACGTTTTAATTAAATGAATATCCATCATTAAGTTCTAATAAAATTAAAACCTAGAATGAACTTCTAATAAAATTAACATCCAGAATGAAGTTCTAATAAAATTAATATCCAAAATTAAGTTCTAATAAATTAAAACCTAGAATGAAGTTATAGTAAAATTAACATCCAGAATGAAGCTCTGATAAAATTAATGCCCAGAATGAAATTCTAATAAAATTAATATCCAGAAAGAAGCTCTAATTAAATTAACATCCAAAATCAAGTTATAATAAATTAATATCCAAAATTAAGCTCTAATAAATTAAAATCTAGAATGAAGTTCTAATAAAATTAAAATTCAGAATGAAGCTCTAATAAAATTAATATTCAGAATGAATTTATTATTAAAAATTGCATCCAGAATGAAGTTCTAATAAAATTATCATCAAGAAGTGGTGATTAAATATTGAAATCATGTGTGGATGAATTGTGTATATTATTTATTGTTTAGTGAAAAAAATAAATTTGTATTTACCAAAAAATATATATTGATCAAAATATCTGCTAAATTTGCAGTAGTTTATGGTCATTATGCAGTATAAGGCGTATACTGACCGACCGTGTATCTGTGTTTAAAGAAGATGTTCCTCCTTCAGAGAACGTGAAGACTGAAGTGGAGGACACAGTAAAGGTACAAGCTGCTCTTCTTCACCTCCACACCCACAAAGACCGTGCATATTAGAGTACTTAATAAATGAACGTCCTTCCTCTGTCCATGGTCCTCTAGGTTCCTAAAGTTCACGCTATCCACACTTATGTTGCACTCTACAAGTTCCTGCCCCAAGAACAGAACGACCTAGAACTACAGTGAGTATCTCGGTTATCATGACATCAAGACCAGGTCTTATAAAATTAGTAGATGGTATTAGATTTTAGAGGCTGGAGATAGAAGTTTGGAGTTTTGGAGGCTGGAGGTTGGAGACTGTGGATAGAGAATATAGTTTGAGAGCTTGAAGTTGCGGTTTAGGGGCTGGAGTTTGGGGTCTGGTTTTTGGAGACTGGATAATAAATATTAGATGTTAAATGCTGGCGGCTAGAGCTTGGAGTTTAAAGGTGATAGTCTGGGAATCTGAAATGTGGAGGTTTGAGGTTGAAGTTTAGATGTTGTGGTTTTAAGACATTTAGATGCTCAAGAATGGAGGGTGGAGGTTTGGTACTGAAGGTTGTAGGCTGGAGGTTGGAGGCTTTAGTTTGGATGCTAGAGGTTGAAGGTTGGGTTTTGGAGCCTGCAGGTGTTCAGTGTCTGTTTCTTGTCTGGTATTAAGTGTCTCTAGATTTGCCACTAAAGCAGCTGTTCCAGCTGTGGATGCTCATGTAGATCCAAGATTAATGAACAGCCTGTGTTGTGTGTGTGATTGTATTTGTGTAAAAAAGATGAAAATCCCATGACCATCTGCAGAGAGCAGTGTGTGGGAATACGAGCTTAAAATACTCTCTCTTACACACACACCCCAGTGAGGGAACAGATGGTCTCATGGTCTCGGCACATTTCTGTGTTGCTGACTGCAGGTCTCCTACCTGACAAACACTTACATAAATCAGGAGCAGACAGATATAAAAACCTGCACTGCCCACTCAAACCACTAAGACAACGGGTCTTGTAATTAAACCCGTTTCTACAGACTCTCACTTGCTGAAGATCACTGCATTATACCAGCGCTTATGTTGAAAGCTTTTGTCTTGTTCAAAAAGTCCTCCTTGTAACTTCAGGGTGAGTGGGCGGAGCTAAACTGCTGTAGGCTGAATGGGTGGATAGCGTCCTGCTACTAGCTTATTTGACAATGGAAGCTCTGGGCAGCGTTTTTTACACTGCTGCCGTGTTCAGTAAAAGAGCATTCACTTAAAGCGCTGTTTCCCACAGCTTCTTCTATGCTAATGTCACAATGGTGTCGGGGTGGGATAACGCATTCCAGTGGACTGGAGAGGAATGGCACTACCACTAACTCAAAGGCAACAGTGGAAAAGGTTGATCAAGCTAAGGAAGGAGCAGTGTGGCAAAGACGGGGCAGTGAGGACATGTAGGAGGCAACATGGAGCTTGGCTGGAGGACAGTGGAAGAGGCAGCCATCAAAGACGCCTGGACAGTGGACGGCTGAGAGGCATGTCATGGTAGGACGAGAGTCAGAGTGTCTAACATGGTTGAACGGCTCGTTCGGCACTTCTGGCTTGTTCGACCATAGAAGCACTGGTCAGCGGTTTCTCCACTGCTGATATGTTCATTAAAGAGCATTCACTTAAAGCGCTATGTTTCCCACATCTTCTCCTATGCTGACGCCACAATGGTGCCAGGGTGGGGTGGCACCTTCCAGTGGACTGAAGAGGAATGGCACTACCAGAAAGTCAAAGATGACATGGTGGAAAGGACCGATCAAGCAACAGAGTAAGGAGCAGCATGGCAAAGACAGAGCAGTGAGGACATACAGGATGCAGTACAACGAGGCTAGCCAGTGGAACTTCATTGGAGGATGGTGAAAGAGGCAGCCAGAGGGACAAGATGCGATTGGACAAGCTGGTCAGGCGAGCAGGGTCAGTTGTTGAGAGAAGGACACTGCACAAACTGCTGTCCATTATGGATGATGATGGGCACCCACTGCACACCATCATCATGGACAAAAGGAACAAGTACAGTGGCAGGTTGCTGTCACAGAGCTGCCCTACAGACAGACTTAGGAGATCCTCTGTCACAAG
The DNA here is from genome assembly GCA_034552555.1 of Semaprochilodus insignis. Taxonomy (NCBI): domain Eukaryota; kingdom Metazoa; phylum Chordata; class Actinopteri; order Characiformes; family Prochilodontidae; genus Semaprochilodus; species Semaprochilodus insignis. Next base: position 22,369,699 of record CM067475.1, read on the forward strand.
AGCCATCAGGATCTACAACTCTTCCCAGTGGGGCCGGAAGAGTGAAGAGGACAGATGAGGACTGAATCTCATGTTAAATCAGAGGTTTATTTATCTGCACTATTACACTTTACTGTATATCCTGTACATCTGCACCCTGGACACTCTAGACACTTTACTTAAATACCAATATATGCACATGTTTATTATTTTATTCAGTATTGTCATTATCTGCTGATACCTGCGTCCCTTGTACATTTTACATTTTATTATTGCACTGCCTTTTTATCTCCTGTATCTCAATGCATATTTTTATATTTTTTTCTACTTGTCATTTACAATGATATTCGTCTTTTTGTAGACAGATGTTCTTGTATATTTTTTTGCCTCATCACAATAAGTGAGATATATTTATATTATATTTATAGTTTACTGTACAACCCTTTTTGTACTGTATTACTGTGCTGTTTTGTGTAATTGCTACTGGCTGCTAAATTTCTTTCGGGATCAATAAAGTATCTATCTATCTATCTATCTATCTATCTATCAAGGTCTGGACAGTTGCCGGTCACAAGGCATGTCATTGTTGGACAAGAGTTGGGGTGTCCAGTGTGGTTGAACAAGGGGTTGTGTAGTACCACACTTGTGGCTTGTTCAACTATAGGGGCACTGGTCAGCAGTTTCTCCACTGCTGCCGTGTTCAGTAAAAGAGCATTTGCTTAAAGCGCTATGTTTCCCACATCTTCTCATATGCTGATGCCTAAAGGTGCTGGGGTGAGATAGCACCTTCCGATGCTACCACAAACTCAAAAGTGACATGGTAGAAAGGACCGATCAAGCTACGGAAGGCGCAGCATGGCAAAGGCGGACAGTGAGGACGTGCAAGAGGCAACATGACAAGGCTCACCAGTGGAACCAGGCAGGACAACAGCGAAAGAGACGGCCGGCAAGTCTCCAGCGTGGTTTAACAAGGGTTTGTGTAGCATCCCGCCTCTGGCTTGTTTGACCATGGAAGCGCTGGGCAGTGGTTTCTCCAGTGCTGCCATATTTGATAAAAGAGCATTCGCTTACAGTGCCATGTTCCATGTTTGTGACAGCACAAAAATAACTGAAAATGGCCGGTTCCATTCCCACATATGGACTGTATGAGGTGGGGAGTGAATGATGTCTGAAACTCTTTTATTTCTATAAAATGTGGAGGTCAATGTGAAATTGTGTGGCCCTGCAGCAGTAAAATGTGCATTTTCTCGTCTAAGAGCTTTCTTTTCTCTCTGTCTGTTCTCCCTCTCTTTCCCTCCTTCAGTCCTGGCGACAGGGTGCAGGTCACAGATGACTCTAATGAAGAGTGGTGGAAGGTGAGAGATCAACTACTCATTATTCTTCTAATTGTGTTACCGTGTGTTTGAGTGGGGTAGAGGGCTGCAGGAAAGGTATTTCTCTTCTTCTTCTTGCACCTTTCCTTGCTAAACAGATCAACAAAAGTCTGCCCTCAGGGTAACTCTGTGTGTGTGTGTGGTTGTGATTTTAGGGTAAAAGTGGAGACAAGGTGGGCTTCTTCCCTGCTAATTTTGTCCAGCGAGTGCGTCCAGGTGAACGAGTTTGGAGGGTCACTCAGGGTGCCCAAGGCAACCGACAACTAGGTCACATGGCTGTTAAGGAAGATCAGGTAGTAAAAACATGTACATCTTTACACATACATTCCATAAAAACATGTACTGATCAAAGCTCCAAACGTGTACCAGAACTTGGATTCATTTTCTGGATTTGAAGACTCCTGTTATAGACCATTATACAGCACCTCTTAAACACAACAGTAGAAGCGATATCAATGAGTGTAATTGACGGCTAATCAGCTTTGTTATTGTAGTTGTACAGTGTAGTGCAGCTCTCAGTGCATGCACAGTGTTTTTTTGCTGAACTGCAAGAAAATAATTCGCTACTGAGCTGAAAACACTGGACTGTGCAGAACAACAGTAATGGAGTTTTGGACCACCATAGTGAACAAATGCACTATTACTGTACAAAGAGTAAGGAATACAATGCCTTCTGTTCCTGTAGATCTGTGTGGGGAAGAATGAGGACAGTGATGGCTATCTGAAGCTGTGCAGTGGGAAAAAACGAGGACTGGTGGCCACTCACTCTCTGGAGGAAATCTGACATTCTGGAGGAGTTTAAGGCTTAAGGACTTACAGTCCCATATCCTCCAAAAACACCTTATCCAGCCGTGACCCAATGGTGGCCCAGTGGTAAACAAACAGAGACCCAATGGTTATCCAATGGTAACCTAGCAGTGACCCTATGGTGACCCTATGGTAACTCACCTGTGACCCAAAGACTCACCCAGTGGTTACCCAATAGCATCTGAATGGTGTCCCAACATGACAGTGTGGTAGCTCAACAGTGACCCAGTTCAATTGCAGATCTATGGTGATCTAATGGTAAAACAACAGGAGCCCAGTGGTGACACACTTCTAACCCAACAGTAACCCAAAAATAACCAGCAACTTAACATTGACTCAAAGGTAACCCAACAGCAACCCAACACCAACTTTAATGTTACCCATCACCAACCCAACACTGACTCAGTGGTAACTCAACGTTAACTCAGTAGTAACCCAGCAGCGACCCAGTGGTGTGCCAATGGTAACCCAACATCAACCCAACAGTGACTAAGTGACAACACAACAGCAACCCAATGGTGATTCAGTGGTCATCCAGCCTCAACCAAACAGTGACTCAGTGGTAACCCAGTAACAACCCAAAGGTAACCCAGCAGCAACCCAGTGGTGATTCAATGGTACGCCAGCAGCAACCCACCAGTGGCTCAATGGTAACGCAACAGAAACCCAGTGGTGACTCAATGGTACTCCAGTAGTAACCCACCAGTGACTCAATCGTACCTCAACAGCAACCCAGTGGAGACTCAATGGTAACCCAACAGCAACCCAGTGGTGATTAAATGGCAATCCAGCAGCAACAGTGACTCAGTGGTAACCCAGTAGCAACCCAAAGGTAACCCAGTAGCAATCTAGTGGTGAGTTAATGGTAACCCAACAGCAACCCAGTGGTGACTCAATAGTACTTCAGCAGCAACCCACCAGTGACTCAATGGTAACCCAACAGCAACCCACCTGTGACATAGTTGTTACCAAGCAGCAACCCAACAGTGACCCACTGGTAAACCAATGGTAACTGAACAGCGACCCTAGTGTTATCTAGTGGTGACTCGGCGGTGATGTACTGATCTATCTGTGGAATGCTCTGAATGCTTAAAGCTAGATCTCTGATTCTTCAGAAGCTGTGATTGTGTTCTTGTTTTTAAACTCCTTACACATCCTGACTACACACACGCACACACAGTATGTCTCTCATGACCCCCATTCCAGGTCTAGGGGAGTACATATCCAGAACCCAATGTGATTTAAAGACCCCATCCACACTGGTCCAAAGCATCCCATATCTGGACACCATTCAGGAGACAGGATGTGTACATGTATGGGATCAGTATGGGATTAGATCAGGGAGTCTGATTATATTTGTGGATATACTCCAGCCTTCTGCTTTTAGCTATCACACCATCTACAGATTGAAACATTCCGCTGAGGATTTCCATACAGATCCTGAAGATGTGTTTTAGCCAGCATTTGAAATTAACACCCGCTGCCTGGCACATGTGGGTAAAGTGTGGGGTTTATGAGCCATGATTTATGAGCCCATCAATTTCTCAGATAAGCTTTTCATCCAGACTTTGTAGCATTGAACTTTTGCCAGTTGTCCTATCCATGCTCTACTAATAAATGTGTTCTTTGGGAAGTTGCACAAGCTTTACTGAGCTCCCATTCTGCCTAAATAGACATTTCTACAGATGCACCAAAATATCACAATCATATTAGTATTATCATATAATTTCTTTAACAAGTCTCAGTACTGTACAGATGTTTAAACTTGACCAACATTTCAAATCAGTATTTGGTGTTGTATTTACTGAACTGTAGAAAAGCAGAATGTTTAGGTGACACCACATCAAAATTATTTTAATTTTAGTTGAGCTACCATTAGCATGGTGGCTAATTTGGCATCCAGCTTGCCGTGTTTTAAAACACAACAGTCCGGCTTAGTTGCAGTGTTGTGTGTTACAGTTTGTCATTTGCCTAAATGTATAACTCACTCTAAATGTAGGTATTGTGGTATAAACTGTCTGTTCTACAGTTTCTCATTAGGTTGAATGGGATTTTTACCAGCTTAATGTAAAGCTTGTCCAACATAACTGCATCCACACATTTGTGGGTGGAGCCTGGAGAGGGTAACTGAAAAGAGAAAAAAATGCACTGTAACTGCCCCGCCCACTTTGTCTCTTCACCATGCAATGGCTTTTTCAGTGTCCTTAAAATGTTGTCCAGAGCAAATGTTCAATTTTAAAAGGCAGGTAAAAGTTTTCATGTACCTCCGACAGTGGCAGGCGGAGAGTGGAAGTTAATTTCAGATGCTGGTATTAATGCACTGGCCCCTTGATTGGATTGCGAATCCATTATATTGATTGGATCAAATAAGACAGACATCACTTTGCAGGGTAAACTGGGTCAAACACAAACACATGGAGTCCAGCACTCATGTTCCTGACATTTAGTATGTTTGGCGTCCAAATTTTGATGCTTCATCTTAGAACTGGAGGTGCTTGGTTAAATGTTGAAAACAAACACTGGAAGTCAATAGTCACCCAAACCATCTCTCTCAATCTGGAGCTTCATTCAGGTTGTGAATGGACGATAATGAAGTTCTAGTGTTAGCTTAAATGTGTAAATATGACCTTTGCCCATGCCATTCTACTAAACTGATTTGTTTTGACAGGTTTATGTAGCCTATCAACAGTCAAATACATGATCAATTTAGACTGATATGGGCAATATTTAGTGAGCTACACATACAGAAGTAGTGTCTTGCTAACACAACATGACACAGACGTCTCGGCATGGAGTTGTAGCGGTTCCTAATGGTGTCCTGTGATAATCTATCCTATGCAGCTTGAATATTCTCATACAGTTCCTGCAGATGGTGCGGTAGGGGTGGAGGTAGAGTGACACCAGGCCTTCTGGACATGTGACGTGTGACAACAAACCATTCTTCTTGGCGCTGACCACGGTGCCTCCACACACGGATTTGTTGGTCGTATCCACCAAGACAAAATCTGGACTCGTCACTGAAGATGACCCGCTACCATTCTGAGTCACTCCATGACAGTCTGGCACGACACCATTGCAGTGTTTGGTGATGCTGACGTGGTGTTAAGGGCAGTCGTCGAAACGGCCTGCATGCATGTAGTCCTGCGTGCTGCAGCCGTCTGCCAATGGTGCTGGCCCTAACAGGATGACTCATGTAAGGCATCACTGCTCCCTGAATGTCCACAAACATGGCTGTCGGGTCACTCCGAGCTGGTGCGTGCCTTCTTCTATCCACTGCCGCCAACAGCACGTTATGGTAGTATCTGCACGACCAGTTTAGAGCCCTACGATGTGTCCCCTCTCCAACTTTTCCAACTGCTTGAATCTCTTCTCTGAGGCATACTTCACTTGCAAAGGACACTACCTACACAACAGCACAAGTCAGAATGGAAAGCACGGGCAACAGGGCGACCTTATATAGTCAGTCAGGTACAGCGGTAAGGCCCGCCCTTGCTTACATCACATGTGCAGACGAATGTGAAACCTTTGCATGTCTCATGATGTAAAACCTACCCACCAAGTTTCATTCTTGTTGGTTGCTGCCTTCTGGGTGTATATGACCATTTTGTCATGTATTTATGAAACAGATTTGGGTGACTATTGACTTCCACTGTAGTGAGCATCGTTAGCAAACCCAAATGTGAACGACTGCTATTAAGGTCTGTAGAAAGTCATGTAGATAAGATTTTTTTCCCAGCTGTTCCTTTAACATACATGTGACTTTGACATGTTTCTGCTTTGTCCTTCACTTCATCCTAAGCAGTGCTATAACAGTCCTCAGGCTTAATTTAGTCTGACTCCGATTTACGTCTCTATTTCTGACCGTCCTCCTTTTAAACGTTCCTTACGTTCAAGGACAGCGCGTGCGTGTTTGTGTAGTAATCAGGGCACAAAAGCAGGTCAGATTTAGTGGATGATGAATCTGTGGCTAAGTAAAAGTGGACAGTAATGTGATTTGCGGACTGTTGGGTTCTGTAGCTGTCAGTAGAGCTGCAGTACCTGCAAACTAATCCAATACTCCACTTCCAGCTCACTTTAGAACACTGACCTGACGACTCAAACCTGCTTAGAAACAATAATAAATACTTAATATTAACTTCAAACTTCACGTCCTGCTGCCTTTTCTCTCTCCTCCAGTTATACAGCCAGCCTGGGTGCGGGAAAGGCGTTCTACTGAACCCAGTGCGTGCATCATTTCCACATGAATCTATTATATTATATCCCCTCAGGGCCTTCAGGATCTTCAGAGAAGTAGAAATCCTAGAGAAATCCTATAGAGCTACAAAGCTGTTATCCTCGTCCTGAACTGACGGCCCAGCTCTAATCCGCCTCTCAAGTCTGATGCCACATGTGACGTAATAGTCAGTCTCAGGTCCAAAGGCTCCTTCAGATCCCAAAATCAGACAACCGTGGTGGAACCTGTGAACGTTTGCAGCATCACTTGTTTTGAGGCACCACTGAGGGCTAAAAAGGGTCTTTTAGCTCCAATCTGCTTGTTAAGACGTCCAGGTCCGAGTCTCTACTGCATGAGGTTCTCGTTTTGTCAGCGGGCCGCGGTTCTGTGTTCCTTGTTGTTTGAATAGATTTGAGTCCAAAAAACTACTCAGTTATCATTCTAGCTCTTTCCTTGTGTTGATAAGCTGAGTTACAGTTCTTACACCAAGGAAGAAACACTAAGCTTGGTGCCACAGGGCTCTAATGTTAGCTAGCTAGCGAACCTAGCAAACCTAGCTAATGTGAGCACTCTGTGACAAACACTAAACTGGCCCAGATACTCTTGATATAGTCTGTGGGGTTTTCAGGGTGTTCCTTGCTATGAACCCACATCTTCATGCTTCATCCATTAATCTTTTTCCTGTGTTGCCCAGCTAAAGTGAGGAGAGATAGACTTAGTTAGCTGTCTTCGTCAGCTTTTGCCTGAAAACCGAAGTATGAAGATGTGGGTTCATAGCAAGAAACGCCCTATAAAAACCACAGTCTATGTCAAGGGTCTCCATGAAGGGCTAGTTTGGCTTTTGCTAGTGGGTGCTAACGTTAGCTAGGTTAGCTAGGTTACACAAGGAACACACTGCGGCATGCTGGAGAGAGGAGAGGCTCGGACCTGGACGTATGGTTGATATGTCACATCCTAACAAGCGGATAGTAACAGTTCACCACTGCATCACCACAGTTACTGCCAACAGTCACGGAAGACTTAATGGTGATGATAAATGACATCACAGTAATGATATAATATATGTATCATGTGAGAGTGATGCAATACAGCACGTGCATCAGTATAATAATAATAACAATAATAATAATACTTATTATTATTATTATTATTATTATTATTATTATTATTGTTATTATTATTAAACATTGGCCACAGATTTATTTATTTATTTATTTATTTTTACATTGTATATTAACTTTATTTATCGAATTATTAGCATCATTACTGAGGGCTGGTAATGAGTGCTGCTACTCGAGACAAAGCAGAATAAACTGTATAGTAAGTAAACAGAAACTGCCATGTTTATATTTTTGAGAGATGTCAGAGTTAAACTAAATCAATATACTGTATAGCATCAAAATGGACACCCAGAATCATCAGACGGATGATGCTGGTAAAATAAAACTTTAAATTCAATCAGATTTTGTGCTTTTTCACCTGAAGCAGTAAAACTGTACACCAGTGTCCTGGCGGATGTTGAACTGAAGATACAGGGATATGAGCGTATGGAGGGATTGGTGTCGGGGGGACTTGACTGTATGTAAATCAGACTGTTTGATGTTGTTTCTGCCTTGTTCATTCCTCTAAGCGCTTCACTGAGTCACAAAGAGTCACTCTTTCTAAACCAGCTTCTTTTGCTCTCGGAGTCACAGTGAACACAGTTGGTAATATAGAAGCAGAGAATGATCTGAATCTATATTGGTGGTTAAATATAGACCCCGCTGGGGGTTAAACTGAGTATTAGACTAAATTTCATTTTACATCACTAGTTTTCCAGTAATAGTCCAGTTTACTGGTTCTTCCTTCATTTCTACCTTTATTATCCTGTAAATAATCTTCAGTATCAGCAACAACACTTACACTTAAATCATCTTTTATCAGGTTCAGTTATTATTAATAATAACAATAATAATAATATTAATAATAATAATAATATCAGACAATATTAGTGGCAAACAGTCAGCAGGGTGCCAACCTGATCAAGCCAGTGGACCCATATATGCTCACTATCTGGGGTATATATATATATATATATATATATATATATATTTGTCCATACAGTCCGTAAATGGAAACTAAGCTGCTATAACAGCCTGTTTTGAATATATGATTTTTGTGATGTCACAACCAGGAACACATTTATATATCACCCTTGCCTGGCGGCGAGCGCCGCCTCTGTTTGGAAGTCTTAACGATGTTTACATACTCCATTAAGTACGAAGTCCAAATTATGGGGAGTTTTTCCCTGATATGGGCACTTTAATGGTGTGACAGTCCTATAAATGAGTAATCATTTATCATCAAATCTAAGAATGGTGTATATGATATGGGCCAGGATCCTCTGTTGCCTATTCTCCTGTGGATGTGTCTGAGCTGCTGTGAAAGGCACCGTGTCCTGACTGTATGGTGTTAAACTGGGTCCCGAGGCGCACGTCACACCCAGCCTCTCCTCTTCACTCTCTGACATCCGCTCAGCTGCTCTACCGTACCATCCATGACCGAGAAACAGAGGAGCGGAAACACAGAGCAGTGTTTCTCCCATAGTAGGTCCACTCAGATTATTTTTAGCCTGATTAATTTTTATTGCACTCTAGATTTACTCGGCAGAGCGCTGCTCCTCATGCTCCTCTCTCACATCTCCACCGATAAAGCCTCTCTCTCAGCATCCTCTCAGTCTGAACCCATTTCCTGTTAATCTCCTTGTTAATCTTCCCTCATTTTAGTTTCACTCTTATGCTCCTGGATCCGTCATCTCCTGCTATGACTCCGCTTAATGGACACTTACACTGGAGGATTAAGAAACATCGGGTCAAAAACACTGAAACCAGGCTTATTTAGCTTCGCTCTTCAGGAGTGCTGTGCAGGTGTGAGTGGATGAGACACAGTGCTGCTGGAGTGTTTAAACACTGTGTCCACTCACTGTCCACTCTATTAGACACTCCTACCTTGCTGGTCCACCTCGTAGATGTACACTCAGAGAGGATAGCTCATCTGCTGCTGCACAGTGCAGTGTTGGTCATCCTCTAGTCCTTCATCAGTGGTCACAGGACACTGCCCAACGGACGCTGCCCAAAGGAGGCTGCCCACAGGACGCTGTCCATGGGACGCTGATGGCTGGATAGCTTTGGTTGGTGGACAACTCAACCTAAATCAATTAAACCCAAATCAGTTCAGCTCAGATCAACTCAACTTAGCTTAACCTAACTTAACCTAACCCAATGCAACTCAACTCAAATCACAGCTGAGCTCAGCTCAGCTCAACCTAACCTAACCTAACCTAACCTAACCTAACCTAACGTAACACAACTCAACCCAATGCAACTCAATTCAACTTGACTCAACTCAACTCAACTCAACTCAACTCAACAAAGCAAATCAACTTCATATACAGTACCAGTCAAAAGTTTAGACATGGCTCCTCATAGAAGGTTCTCAGTTCTCTGAGACGATTCTCAGCCCAGCAGTGACACTGAGGTGTCCAGCAGCACTGCTGTGTCTGACCCGCTCACACCAGCACGTCAGTGTCACTGCAGCGCTGAGAATGATCCACCACCACCACGTGATACCTGCTCTGTGGTGATCTTGGGGGGTCCTGACCATTGACGAACAGGGTAATAAAGTATACAGAGAAACAGATGGACTACAGTCTGGAACTGTAGAACTACAGAGTGCTCCTTTATGCTCAGTGGTTACTATGTGCACGTGGCCGATGAGTGTATATCACTCATTTATTGGTCAGTGGAGCATTTTTCATTACTCATGTTTACTGTTTACCTACAAGAACAAGATTAACCTCGTTAGAATGAACACTTTTAATATGGTTCCTGTTTGAATCCTGAAAAATAATTAGGTTCTAATTATATAACACGGTTTAATTATACTGTATATATGGGCTATAATAAGCCAAGTGGTATTAATGTAAGCTGGTGGTTAATGACTTGCTGTTAAGACTTACAGTGTTTAATTAGTGTGCATGTTATTAACGGGGACTGTTTCATTATTTCTGAAATTTGAGCTAATATCTAAACACTGTTAAAGTCTTAAAGGCACAGTAACAGACACAGTCTGGTTAACTGCAAGAAATAACCATCATGAGAAAATGACTGATGATTGTTTTTCTTGGTGCATAACTGTTATAAGTGGAGCTCAGAGGGGGAAATAATATGCATGTGAAATGTAGGACATTGGCCCTTTAATGGCATCCTTCTGTTCAGCTGGTGTGCGAGGCCTACTTTCCAGGAGACTGTCTATTTAACAGTCGCTCTGAGATCACTAAATGTCTCGTGTATCAGGAGTAATAGTTATCCCACCTGTATTGTTACACCACCTGCTTCCTGAAACATAGCAGATGACCGCTCATGGACAGTGATGATCCCCAGACATCCGTGTTTTCGTTAAGGCTGATATCAGGAGAAGGCCACCGGTGGGATGTGCTCATTTCTGCTTGTGTTCCAGAAAGACTAGGATTTCCAACTGCAAAAAGGAATACCCTTTGATGATTTAAAGAGCAGAGGTGAAGAACAAAGAACAGGCTACTGAAACATCTTCACGGTTCCTCAGTGTGGTCAGTACACGTAGACATGCTTCTCCTCCATTCTGACCTTGCTGTGTTATTAAACCTGACCCGCTGGACTGTGATGATTAACCTGAGTGACAGCGTCGTGTCTCAGCTCTGTCTGTAATTAATGTGATTGTAAACTGAATTGAATAGAGACACTGTAGCTTTGCTGGATTCTTATTCTTCAGATACAGGTCCAGTTAGTTTCAGACTTTCATTAACAAAGTGAAGTGATATGAAGGAACTCCTGATTGAATTACAGGGGTGTTCAAACGGCCCTACTAGAAAAAACAACATTGACCAACATAACACTGCTGTCAGGACGAAACCTCTAATCTCCAACTTTACAGGAGAAGGAAAACATACCTCACTTTTAAAGTACGTCAATGGAATCAGAATTGTTTTGGTCCACTCACCATATAATTTACACTCAATGTAAAAGACAACAGGCACTTTCACTATTTATAAGCAACTCAACCCAACTCAAATCAACTCAACTCAGCTCAATTAAACTCAACTCAACTCAACTCAACTCAACTCAACTCAACTCAACTCAACTCAGCTCAACTCAACTCAACTCAACTAAACTAAACTCAACTCAACTCACTCTTCTGTCCACCATGAATATTCACTAAACTGAAAGGGGAACTTTTAAACTGTGCAGATAAAGAGAGTGTGTGTGTGGCAGGACTTTTACAGTGGTGGTGTGACGTCTTATGTGAAAGGATGTTGGTAAGATGGTGGACATAGTGTGTCCAAGGTTGTGTGGAAACTACACACTCACGTACTTAAAGAGCTGACTGGTGTACTGACTGGCCCAGCAGTGTGCACTGGGTCCAGTCTAGTACATGTGGTCTAAGTAGGCAACTTCGTATAAGGTAAAGAACTAGGTGCATAAATACACAGAGAACAGAATAGAAATATCTACAGCTAACGAGGGGGCAGGGCTACACACAGGTGACCATAAGTTCGGACACAGGAGGAGACACAATAGCACATGGCAGGACAGCACATAAGAGAAGGTAAACTAAAGCCTTTTCAGTCTGGATTAGTTTTATGGGGGAGATGGAGTAATGTAATAAATGCAGGACGTCTATCTTATAACTGATTCTGGATAAGAAGTCTCTGAATGACTAAATGACTAAGATGGGAGTGGTTATTCAAATTACACACAGCCGTCACCTATAAAAACAAATGTGCCCACCCACCAAACCAGTCCACCAACCAAAACTATCCAGTCTACAATGTTCTGTGACCACTAATAACCATCTTATAACCCACTTATATTAATAATGAAATTTTAGTAGTAAGTAGTAATTAGCAGCTACATGCTCATAACACATATGTAGGCTGTAGGCTACGCTACACAGTGACTTAGCTAAAGCTGCCAGAAGCGTTACGCCTCTGAGGAGGCCTTTGGCTCATCTTCTGGATGTGAGTGTTGTACATCATACAGTAGGCTACCTGAGGTATCTGTGCCATGCAGGACAAGACTAAATACCTTCTCGAGTGCCTTCATACTCGAGAAAAAAATCCTTTTTCACAGAATATGATGGAATATTTACATACAGGTTGCACAGGAATAATATAACCTGAGGTTATTGTTGTGGCTTGTTTACAGGTAAAAGAGTCCAATACCGATGCGGGAGCGATAAAAATGACTGACATGGTGCATTCGGATGGGAATAAAATCACTGAGGAACACCGCGATAATCACGTTACCAGTGGTGGACGAAGTACACAAACCATGTACTTGAGTTAAAGTAGAGATACCCAAGGTAAAATATTACTCCAGTAAAAGTAATAGACCTCCCTTTAGACCCCCACTGGGTAGTAAAGTACTTAAGTATTTACCTTCATATGTACTTAAGTATGGAGAGTAACAGTAGCATGATTTATTATGGCTCTAATGTCCTATTATCATTTCTGGAACAAGACTCTTAATCAGCTCAGTTTAGGTGAGGAGACTCTAGTGTCTCTCAGTCCACCAGTCTTTAACAGAAGGTCATTAATTAGTCTGACACTGATGTCTATTCAAATGATCATAAGCACAGAACACTGAAGGAGAACAGGTTCCATTAGATAGAACTATAAAATAAGCTTTTGCAAACAAGCAAAGTTTCAGTTTAAGATTTATTTGCAACCTAGTTACAAGTTAAATTTTAATAAGAACTTGCTTTAAACAGGATCACAAATGAGTTTCCTTTACTGTAGTGTATCTGTAGGTCTCTGTTCATAAACATAAACTAGCCAAAACACATTCACTACAAAAGGAAACAGTGTTTGTATAAAAAGACACTCGCCAGAAATGCATGTGTACATATTTCTATATTGTGGTCTATTTACCCACAGAGTCAGGAACAATATGGTTGATCTGTTTACTAACCCCATCCTGCTTTACCTGCCTTCCTCCAGGTGGTCCTTGATGTAGTCCAAGCCTAAAATGGACATTTCAATGGATGCTAAGATTCCATGAATAAGCTTGTTTCAGTTTGACATTCATAAACGTTTCATTTGACATTTATATACACACGTAAGCTGAAAGGAACGACAGGTTTCCCATAATGTAGTGTAGAGTAAAAAGTAAGATATTAGACTCTGGACTGTAGTGGAGTTAAAGTACAAAGTCGTCCAAAATGGAAACACTTCAGTAATACACAGATACACAAAAAACTACTTAAGTACAGTAACTAATTACATTTACTTAGTTACTGTCCACCACTGTACGTTACCCCACCTCCACTGCCCACTGTCTGTGAAGTGATAGTGCTTGATGATTTATCCTCAGCAGAAAGAGTACAGAATTCATAAAAAGGAGTTTCCATACGTCTGGTGCTTTCTTAGTAACACTAGCTTTAACTGCAGGTATTAGCGATGCTAGAGGAGAAATTCCATTTAGCTGAAGCTCAAACCAGATAAACACCATACGCTATATACTATGTACTAGCTAAATACTATGTATTAGCTAAATACTATGTGCTAATAGGTTGATTCCCCTCACCTTAAAAATGCTAAATTGAGTTGGAAGCCTTGTGAGATGTGTGTTGTTGTTAGCTTGAAGCTAGCTGTGCTATAAGGTTTATTTCATGTCTAAGTGTTAGGAACATTGAAACTCAGACACACTAGCTAAGCCCTCTTCTTAATGAATTACTGAAGTATGAACTATTAAAGCTAATTCTTGTTGCTTGTAAGTCACTGTTTACATTAAACACGGACATGTGGATTGCAACCCCAGCTGTAGCATGCAAGGACACATTTCCACCAGAGAGGGCTTCAAATCCCCAAGCTCAGGTAAAGCAGCTGTGAGAATGTTTTATCCTCCTTTACCACTCCACATCGTGCAACTCAGCTCTCCGCTCGTTTGTGGAATAATGGCATGATTGGATCTCGGCCTGGGGCGTCCGTGTTGCTGGGAAAGCAGTAAACACAACCCTCAGTGGTCAGAACATTGTGGATCTGTAAAGTCAAGTGTTTATTGGTGGGGGGGTGGTGCTCACCCTGCTGCTCCAACACAAACCCCTCCACCATCTCCCCCCACCATGGGTCTTGTTTTCATTTCTCCTGCTTGTATCCACATACTAATTTTGGCTGTGTGATTATAGAGAAAGAGATAACTGTGATTACAGAGAAGGAGAAAAACACAGAGACTATTGTGACAGGTTGATGATTGCGCTTTCGGTGTGTATGTGAAGTGCTCTCAGCATGTACCCCCACGCTTCATCAAATATCCCAGAATTCACAGCAGGAGGAGGAGGGGTTACTGAGTGACTCGCTGGGTGAAGAGCCTGCTTCATTAAAGTGCTTATTCACTGAGCGGCACTATTTATAATACCCAGGAGGCCTTTATTCTGATGCAGACTCCATCACTAGTACACTTAACACTTTCATTACAGCATTTCTCATTTACACGCTTCATTTACTGAACCCTGATATTAAACTGTGACCACTCACCTTCCAGCTCACAGCAATATACACCCATCAGCCATAACATTAAAGCCACCTTAATGTATCTAGACTCACTGTCCATGTTATCAGCTCCCCTGCCCATATAGGCGCACTCTGTAGTTCTACAGTTCCTGACTGTAGTCCATCTGTTTCTCTGTATACTTTATTACCCTGTTCTTCAATGGTCAGGACCCCCACAGGACCACCACAGAGCAGGTATTATGTGGGTGGTGGGTCATTCTCAGCACTGCAGTGACACTGACGTGGTGGTGGTGTGTTAGTGTGTGTTGTGCTGGTGTGAGTGGATCAGACACAGCAGTGCTGCTGGACACCTCAGTGTCACTGCTGGACTGAGAATCATCCACCAACCAAAACTATCCAGCCAACAGCGTCCTGTGGGCAGTATCCTGTGGGCGGCATCCTGTGGCCACTGATGAAGGACTAGAGGATGACCAACACTGCACTGTGCAGCAGCAGATGAGCTATCTACAAGGTGGACCAGCAAGGTAGGAGTGTCTAATAGAGTGGAGAGAGAGTGGCCACAGTGTTTAAACACTCCAGCAGCACTGCTGTGTCTGATCCACTCACACCAGCACAACACAAACTAACACACCACCACCACGTCAGTGTCACTGCAGTGCTGAGAATGATCCACCACCCACATAATACCTGCTCTGTGGTGGTCCTGTGGGGGTCCTGACCATTGAAAAACAGGGTAATAGATGCAGGGAGGTGGTTTTAATGTCACGGCTGATGGGTGTAAATATGTCCTATGTGAATTTTATACGCACACATACATTTGTAACATGTCCAATAAGTACTCTATTAATTAAAATACCATTTGAATATATCCCCTATATATTATATATCTATGTAAGTACCTATATGCAATAATTATATGTTTTATATGTATATTATAGAGAAGGATCTTCCAGGATCTGGTCCTTGGCGTGCCTTGGGCTTGTGTGGTCTAGGGATCTTCAGGGCTATGGTGTCTGGAGCAGTAAGCTCCTGGTAGGGTCTCTCAGGATGAACAGGTCTGGAGTGAAGACCCAGACTACCATATTCTAAAATACCCTGTGAATAAAGAGCACAATACATTGTTACAGCCCATGTAGATATAGACTCTTGGCACGTGGGAAGTAACCTCACAGCATCGGCTCCAAACTTCTTGATACAGGTTGGTCATATTTGCTGATCCATTGAGCACCAAAGATCATTTAATTCAAGTACATTAATGTTTATTAATTAAAGGATATAAAGGTTATGTAATACACAGTAAAATTAGCTATTCACTTATTTATATTAAAGTATAATATAAGCTATAAATAAAAATATAAGCTAAACATAGAAGTAAAAAATAACATACTGAATGTTATTATTATTATTATTATTATTATTAAATGTTTTTTTTTAAATTAAATAATCATATAATAGACGTTGATGAGTCTGAGATTCTTAATAAAACCCTTCATTAAAACACTAAACATCTTGTTTTGTCATGAGGCCTGAGAGGCAGCGGACCCTGAGCGTGTTTAGACACTGTTATATGCTCCTGCTTATGGCATGATTGTTCTATTGCTGGGTCACATTTGCACATTGTTATTATTCGGCTGAGGATCCGGACTGGCAGGGCTGTGCTGATTATTGTTAGCTCCAGGTAAGTGCCCTCATCTACAAGGTCAGTGTTTAGCACAACAGGACACCGCGGTTCAGCTATATAGCAGCGGCCTTTATCCGCAGGACATTAGTGACATTCCACTGTTATTCCCCAACAGAACCATTTACACTTTAAACAGAGTCAGAACATGTTTCAAAGTTATTCCTCTTCCAGAACAAGGACAGCTCCACTGACCATATAGGAGCACTCTGTAGTTGTACAGTTCCAGACTGTAGTCCATCTGTTTCTCTGTATACTTTATTACCCTGTTCTTCAAAGGTCAGGACCCCCACAGGACCACCACAGAGCAGCTTTATGTGGTGGTGGATCATTCTCAGCACTGCAGTGACACTGACATGGTGGTGGTGTGTTAGTGTGTGTTGTGCTGGTGTGAGTGGATCAGACACAGCAGTGCTGCTGGACACCTCAGTGACACTGCTGGACTGAGAATCGTCCACCAACCAAAACTATCCAGCACAACAGCGTCCTGTGGGCAGCATCCTGTGGATGACCAACACAAACAGTCCAGCAGCAGATGAGCTATCGTCTCTGACTGTACATCTGTAAGGTGGACCAGCAAGGCAGGAGTGTCTAATAGAGTGGACAGTGAGTGGACACAGTGTTTAAACACTCCAGCAGCACTGCTGTGTCTGATCCACTCAACATGCAACACATGTCTGGCATAAGTGTATATATGTGCAACACTGATACATACTCATCATCAATAGAATATCTGCACCCAGAAGGAAGTGTGGGATTGCAGTGCTATTGGGAAGGAAGATAAAGGTTACCAGGAACAATAAATGATGATAAATTTAGACTGATATGGACAATATTTATTGAGCTACACATACAGAAGTAGTGTCTCTAGAAGTAGCCATGTTTGCTAACGCAACATACCAGACGTCTCGGCATGGAGCTGTAGAGGTTCCTAATGGTGTCCTGTGATAATCCATCTCATGCAGCTTGAATATTCTCACACAGTTCCTGCAGATTGTGCGGTAGGTAGACAAAAGCGGCACTCGTCACTGAAGACGACCCGCTGCCATTCTGAGTCACTCCATGACAGTCTGGCACGACACCATTGCAGTCTTTGGTGACGTTGACGTGGTGGTAAGGACAGTCGTCGTAACGGTCTGCGTGCATGTAGTCCTGCATTGTGCAGCCGTCTGCCAGTGGTGCTGGCACCAACAGGATGACTCATGGAGGCATCACTGCTCCTGAATGTCCACAATCGTGGCTGTTGGGTCAGTCAGGTACAGTGATGAGGCTCGTCCTTGCTTATGTCACATAAACAGTCGAGCGTGAAACTTGAATCATTTGCATGTTTCATGATGTCAAACCTACCCACCAAGTTTCATTCCTATGGGTTGATTCCTTTTGGGTGCAGTATGTTCTTCTCTTCTCCTGAAAAGTTATCTTACTCTGTTGTCTTACTCTGACAGCAGTGATATATAAGTTATTATACATATATTTTATTCTTTATATTTTGTTGATTTAAAGATCTGGAATATTTCTACTGGTGTAGTGACAGTGTACCATAAGAGGTTTCATTTCTACAGGGACGGTGTATATGTAAGTATACTGTATATATGTGTAATTAAGGGCAGACGCGTCCTTCTGGAGAAGGTCTGAGAGAATGAGGTACGAATGAGCTATGAGTTGGTGTCTAAACTCTGACGTATATACATACAGATGGAGATGAAGTTGTGGGGGCGGGGGGGTTAGAGGAGGAAAAGGGAGAATAGTTCCAGCGCTTTTGGGTCATCTATTCTGGAATGTGAAGAGCTATAAGTGTTTGGGGGTCGGGATGGTGACCTACTTCTTCCTTCTCCAGCACACAGAAAACAGGAGAGAACAAGAGACAGAAAGAGAGAGAGAGGAGGTTTCTCCTCCATTCAGTTACAGTACAGCACAGAGTCAAACACCAGCTTTCATGTCATCAGTAATCTAAAACTTTCACATTTTGGGTCAAATTAGATGCTGTAGGCTGAATGGGTGGAGCAAACTGCAATAGGCTGAAAAGGTGGAGCTAAACTGTAGGCTGAATGGGTAGGGCTAAACTGCGGTAGGCTGAATGGGTGGAGCTAAACTGAAGGCTGAATGGGTGGGGCCAAACTGCTGTAGGCTGATTAAGCAGGGTTAAATTAAAACAGTATTTATGGTTGTGACATCATGACGTCAGCTGATGAAAGCTGCAGCCTACGTGGACTGGTGATTAAATGATATATTATGTTACATGCTATATCAAAATGCTTGCTAAAGAGACTCAGTGCTTCAGCTTTAATATCAGTAGAATATCTGCACCCAGAAGGAAGTGTGGGATTGCAGTGCTATTGGGAAGGAACAATACATGATGATAAATTTAGACTGATATGGACAATATTTATTGAGCTACACATACAGAAGTAGTGTTAAATTAAGCAGGGTTAAATTAAAACAGTATTTATGGTTGTGACATCATGACGTCAGCTGATGAAAGCTGCAGCCTACGTGGACTGGTGATTAAATGATATATTATATTACATGCTATATCAAAATGCTTGCTAAAGAAACTCAGTGCTTCAGCTTTAAGGGATGTGTTAGCCAAATACCAGTTTGTGTTTGGTGTTAATAAATGATGAAATAAGCACTGCTGGGTGGTAAACTCAAAACCCAACTTTAACACTGCACACATCTGAGTGAGCACATCCAGAGTCAGTTGGATTCAGCTTTGATCTTGTTCANTTAGCCAAATACCAGTTTGTGTTTGGTGTTAATAAATGATGAAATAAGCACTGCTGGGTGGTAAACTCAAAACCCAACTTTAACACTGCACACATCTGAGTGAGCACATCCAGAGTCAGTTGGATTCAGCTTTGATCTTGTTCAGTTTTTCACCATACCAAAATATTTACTTTTAAATATTTAATATCAGTTTGAAGATTTATTTAATTATATGTATTTCAGTTTTAATGACCAGCTCCCTCTCTCTGTGTTGGTTTGCTTTGGATTTGATGCAGGCAGTAATAGAGGAGAGTGAGTTTATGCTGGGGAAGATCTAATGATTATAAAACCATGTTTATTTAAAGCAATAGTTCAGCACACAATACATTTTTGACAGTAACATGATTGACAGTTACAGGGTTGACAGTAACAGGGTTGACAACAGCTGCATTGACAGTAACAACCTTGATAATAACTGGGTTGACAGTAATCTACTGACTGTAGATGGTTTGGGTTAACAGTAACAGGATAGATAGTAACAGTGTTGACAGTAGCAGGATTGACAGTAACCATGTTGACAGTAACAGGGCTGAATGTAGATGGGTTGACAGTAACAGGATAGATAGTAACAGTGTTGACAGTAACAGGGCAGACTGTAGATGGGTTAACAGTAACAGGATTGGCAGTAACAGTGTTGACAGTAATAGCTGACTGTAGCTGGGTTGAGTGTAACAGGATTGATAGTAACAGTGTTGACAGTAACAGGGCTGACTGTAGATGGGTTAACAGGAACAGGATTGATAGTAACAGTGTTGACAGTAACAGGGCTCACAGTTACAGGGTTGACAGTAACAGGGTTGACTATAGATGGGTTGACAATAACAGGATTGACAGGAACCATGTTGACAGTAACAGGACTGACTGTAGATGGGTTAACAATAACAGGATTGACAGTAACTGTGTTGACAATAACAGGGCTGACTGTAGATGGGTTAACAGTAACAGGATTGACAGGAACCATGTTGACAGTAACAGGACTGACTGTAGCTGGGTTGAGAGTAACAGGATTGACAGTAACTGTGTTGACAATAACAGGGCTGACTGTAGATGGGTTGGCAGTAACAGGATAGATAGTAACAGTGTTGACAGTAACAGGGCTGACTGTAGATGGGTTAACAGTAACAGGATTGACAGTAACAGTGTTGACAGTAACAGAGCTGACTGTAGCTGGATTGAGTGTAACAGGATTGATAGTAACAGTGTTGACAGTAACAGGGCTGACTGTAGATGGGTTAACAGGAACAGGATTGATAGTAACAGTGTTGACAGTAACAGGGCTGACTGTAGATGGGTTAACAGGAACAGGATTGATAGTAACAGTGTTGGCAATAACAGAGCTGACTGTAGATGGCTTAACAGTAACAGGATTGACAGCAACAGTGTTGACAGTAACAGAGCTGACTGTAGATGGGTTAACAGTAACAGGATTGACAGCAACAGTGTTAACAGTAACAGAGTTGACTGTGGATGGGTTAACAGTGACAGTTGACAGGCACATGCCCGACAGGAACAGCAGAGACAGTAACGGGGTTGAGTTTTTTTTAGAATTAGCAGACACCCGAAATGTGGTTAACTGGCATCCATGCCAATGATATGAGGATATTAAGGATATTCTAATGCTTTATTAAACATGATTATTAAAAAATAAAGTTAGTTCAGATGATGAACTTCCTGTCCATGTGCATATATAATATTCCAGATATTTCTTTGCGGAGAATATGTTCAGGTAACAGGATGGACTGAATGTTGAGGAGCTAATAAGTACATCTTATTTTGTTGAGGTTATTTTGTATAACCTATAATGAGCGACTGATGAAAGGGCTGTTAATGTGTGAGATATTAAACAGATTTGCACATTAATGCCAAGTATTTTAATGATTATATTAGAAAGTAATAGAAGTATAGACCTTCCCTTTAAATGTGCTCTCAGTCTGAGCTGTTATTCCTAACACACACTGCACTGGATGGACTGGAGTTATTTAGGGCGGTCTGGTAAAGCTCAGCTGGTCTAACTGCTGCGGAGAAGAGAACGGAAGAGAGGACGTTTTATATGTCCACTGGGGTTCATTCACTTCTGAGCATTATGTGCTGATGTCTGCTGTGCTACAGAGTTCACTCAACACGTTTCACTCTTCAGCAGAGCAGCCAGGTTCCCCTGGTGGAAATCAGAGGTATTTTGGTGCTGCTCAGCTTCCAGAGCCTGCCTGTTAAGCTGAAGAGTTCTGTTTTTTGCAGTGCAGGCAGAGATCTTACGGGCCTTGGAGAGAAACATAATGAATGAGCTCCACACGTTTATCCCTCAAATGAAGAGAGACAGTGTTCTTTACTGCTCGCTCATTACTGCAGAGACCTCTGATGTGGTGGGTCCTATTATAGTCTACCTCATGCCCAAATAAGGAACTCTGGCTTCTATGCACATTCTACAGGCAAGCTAATGTTCCTTAGGCTGGCTCTACACAGTGAACCCTATGGAACTAGTTACATGCAACAGAATTACCAGCAATTCAAGCAATTTCAATACAATCAAGTGCAATTTATTACTCTACATTTTTATTTCATGTGTTCTACAGAAATACACCTAAAATATACTTTTCAGTACCTAAAATAAACAAGAAGAACATAATGTGACACATTTTACACTAACACTTTACATTGAGTATTAACTAACTAACTGCAACAAGAAGCAATACACTAATAATGCTTAACTAACGTTAAGTAAACATGTAATTGGTATATGTTTACTTAACATTAGTTAAGCGTTGTTAATGTATCACTTGATGCATTACGTCATGTTAGTTAGTCAACACTTAATGTAAAGTGTTATTCTGCATTATGCGTTATTATGCTGTATGGAAATATTTAAATAAATAAATAATACTGAAATAAATAATTAATAATTAATAATTTTGTGACATACTGAAGTATACCTGAACAAACGTATCTTAGCTTTTCGTCAGATTGTGTTTATTATTAATGAGAAAGTAATTACTTTTAAAATGTACTGTAGTAAAGTGTAGTAAATTTTAACTGCAGTATGAATTAAACTAACTGGTAACCATATACTACTGCAACTCGCCCCTGGCTGGTCTTCCTCTGCAGGCCAACATACCCCAGTAACCGATCCAGACTGCAGTAGCGTGGCTCGTCTTCAATCTTCCCAGGTTCACTCACGTCACTCCACTCTCTTGCTTGCCTAGAAAGCCAAGAATGGACCAGCCCCTCCCTACATTCTAGCAATGGTCAAGAGTCGGTCTGTACCTCGAGCTCTTCGAACTTCAAGTACAGCCCAGCTTGACGCACTATCACCCTAAATGCATGGAAGACAAGCGTCCAGACTCTGCTCTGTCCTGGAGCCCAGATGGTGGAATGAACTCCCACTGGCTGTCTGAACAGCAGACATTCTTTCCGGTCTTCAAATGTAGACTGAAGACCGACCACTGGTGTGAGTGGATCAGACACAGCAGTGCTGCTGGAGTGTTTAAACACTGTGTCCACACACTGTCCACTCTATTAGACACTCCTACCTTGCTGGTCCACCTTGTAGATGTACAGTCAGAGACGATAGCTCATCTGCTGCTGCACAGTGCAGTGTTGGTCATCCTCTAGACCTTCATCAGTGGTCCCAGGACACCGTCCATAGGACGCTGTTGGCTGGATAGTTTTGGTTGGTGGACGATTTTCAGTCCAGCAGTGACACTGAGGTGTCCAGCAGCACTGAAGAACAGGGTAATGAAGAACACAGAGAAACAGATGGACTACAGTCTGTAACTGTAGAACTACAGAGTGTCCTATATGGTCAGTGGAGCTGATAAGATGAATAATAAAGGGAATCCACAGTTAAAAGCAACACAAACTCATTATAATCCTCAAAAGGTGGTTTTGTGACAGTAGCTCTAAAGGTGACACATCCTCCTCAAGGGTCTACGCTTCAATCCAGGTGGTGGTCTAATGTAGGCTAGTACACTGAAGTATATTATGGGGTTAGCGTAGCCAGCCTTTGGTGTAAGCAGCGGGGTTCGGTACTATAGACCCAAAATATGTATTTCATTAAAGTATGCAGTATGAGCTCCTACAAACGTATGTAATATTATCTGGTCGGGGTGCCAGACTGACAGACATGACGGATAACTACAGTAATCTGAACAGGTAGTCTGATGTTACCTGGTCAGCGTCTACTCAACCACATACCATGGAGAGAGAACAGTCCTGATTGGACAGTTTTCTGTTGGATGTTTCAGGATTTTACAGCCAGCTTAGATTTATACCGTTATCTCCGAACACGTGAGTACAGCCCTGGTGTTGGGGCCCCTCATGCCTGCGGGGTCAGCGTGGCCCTGCTCAGGACTTTTAAAACAGTGTCAGTGAGTGTGATATTATCCTGCACATGAGCACACAGGGCGCAGATGCAGCAGCAGCGCATTTCACACGACAGCGCAATAACTCACCTCCTTCATTTCTGCACCCCTTCATTCTCCAAAGCTTATTACCATGGAAACAGGGTCAGGCCTCATGATCAAAATTCACAGTGCATCTTCCCAAATGTCCCATTACACACACACACATACTTACTTCCATCCAAACACAAACACACACACGTATGATAGGACACAACGGAACATCAGCATCTCAAATATTACTCACTTACTCAAACATTACTCCATCACAGCTTCATTATGGCTCCATCACAGCTCCATCATATCCCCATCACAGCTCCATCATATCCCCATCACAGCTCCGTTACATATCCATTACAGCTCCATCACATCTCTACTACAGCTCCATCACAGCTTTGTCACATCTACATCACAGCTCCATTACATCTCCTTTACAGTTCCATCACATCCCATCACAGCTCGGTCACATCTCCATCACATCTCTGTAACAGCTCCATCACAGCTCCATAACATGTTTCACATAGTTCTGTCTCATCTTTATCACAGCTTCATCACATCTCCATCACAGCTCCGTCACAGTTCCATCACAGCTACATCACAGCTCCATCACATCATCACAGTTCTGTCACATCTCCATCACAGCTCCATTACATCTCCTTTACAGTTCCATCACAGCTCGGTCACATCTCCATAACACATAGTTCTGTCTCATCTCCAACACAATCTATCACAGCTTCATCACAGTGTATGAGTCCACAGCCTAGCCCCTAGCCAGCAGAGAGGGGACACTTTCCAGGCCCCACATTTGCATGCCTTATGTTAGCCACGCCCCTGCATTTTAGAACAGGAAGCGAGGCTGCATCCGTGCCCCTCATGAT
The DNA here is from genome assembly GCA_034552555.1 of Semaprochilodus insignis. Classification (NCBI taxonomy): domain Eukaryota; kingdom Metazoa; phylum Chordata; class Actinopteri; order Characiformes; family Prochilodontidae; genus Semaprochilodus; species Semaprochilodus insignis. The sequence goes on from CM067475.1 coordinate 22,394,314, forward strand.
TTGAAGTAAATGTGTCCCAAAGTCTGAAATCAGTGTGGAACATCGAGAACTGTCAGTTCCGAAACACAGATTCTCTGGACTTCCTGTGTATGATGACATGTGCTGTTCAAAGCTGTTTGCTAGCCACGTACTGGCTAGCATGTTTGAGTTCTGCTCAAAATGAGCTAAAATTGTCACCACTGAAACATGTGGTACAGTTTGGGTAGTGCTATGATTGTTTCAGTAGTGATGAAATGGAATGTTCAGTCTATGTTTTAATAAAACAACTCATGTGTAGGACCACTCAGAGCTGAAGGACTTTACTTCTAAAAGTCTGAGACAAATTTCAGCTCTGAGTTTGAACCAGTTTGGTAGAATCATCCAAATACAGTCATAGACTATGTGCTTATATAAAATCATTCATATAAAACTAAAGATTCACCTTATAAAACTGGAGTTACGCATCAAACAGAGCAGGCCGTGTTGTGTAACATGATGTGTGAGGTCAAGGTGTTTAAGGTTCTTCTGCTTGTGTGTGCACATTCTTTACTTTTGACTGTTCTGGATCAGGTAAGATTAATGAAACAGGAGTATATGCTCACCGCTCGTGTGAGAAAACAGGCCTAGGCTCGTAGGACTCATGATCGTCCAGGAGAAAGTGTTGACAGCAGCAGCAACAGAAAGCCAGTGAAAGACTGAGCACGTTATACTGTCTATAATACAGTCAGCCGAAAATCAGAATCACTCATTACCTGCATAGATCATGCCTCTGGTCATTAATCACCATGACCATTATCATGTCGTTTAAAGCCTGTTTCCTGTTAGCTTCAATCAATATAACGACTTTTCAGCACACCAGTGGGGCAAAATAACCTCATTACGTCCCCCAGAGAAAGCTCAGACACTCACGAAGTTTTGCTCGCAGGTACGTCGCCATACCAGTTATATCTCACATTCATGTTGATTTTAAAGCTACATTAAAAACTAGAACTTAGCAACTGGTCTCTAGCTAACAGTAAAGCAATTAGACTAAATTAGTGTGTTCTAGCTAATGCTAAAGCTAGCAGGACTTAGGCTGTGCTCGAGTAGCGTCAGACACTGGGAAACAGTGGTGGACAAAGTGCATAAAGCATGTAGCTGAGTTAAAGTAGATATCCCCTAACACTCCTTCAGTGTCAGTAGGAGTTCCTCCCTTCACTGGAGTAAAAGTACTAAAGTGTTTACCTTCAAATGTACTTAAGTACAGAGAGTAACAGTAGCATGATTCATTCTGGCTCTAATGTCCCATTACCATTTCTGGAACCAGACTCAATCAGCTCATTACTGAGTTACTGTACACCAACACATTACACTTACTGGATCAAAATATGCTTGAGTTCCATCATTTCTGTACATTTGTTCATTTCCGATGAAAATATAACTGAATAACATGTGGCTAGATTTGGGGAGCATGCACATGCTTCTGAACCAGTGGGCTAAACCACTGAAAACCTACATGCTGGTGTAGATAAGATCTTGTGTTGGTTCCTCAGGGCAGCAGCTGGCTGATGGAGGTCATCAGGGACCTGCACAATCAGGGATGACCTGATCAAAAAACTCTCTCTAATAAGCAGACAGAGTGCAGAACTGCTTCAGCAGTGATAAGGGCAGAGCTCTGCAGGAGCACTGTGTGGAGACAGGAGAGTGCAGCAGCACCCAACACAACCAGGCCAAACTAATGACCGTTTTCTAGCTAACGGCTAAATTAGTGATGGGTTCCAAACCAGTTACAGGACACTAGGTTGAATTAGTGACTGTTTTCTAGGCAATTCTAAAGTTAACCAGTGGTGGTTTTCTAGATAATGCTGAAGCAGGCTAAATACATGGTCACATTTGCACTCTGAGCTGAGTTGATCAAACAGTAGGTGCTATATTCAGGTACATGCTGGGCCTCTAATCAAAGCATACAGAATTGGCAAATCATGCCTCTCTGGCATCGTACTGGAAGAGTTCGTCTTGCCTTAAATGATCTCTATTGCTGCCTTGAAAACAAAACAAAAAAAAAACCAAACACCATACAGCACATTCTCCATCAATCTGAAGAACCATTTTACCATAGAGGCAAAAAAAAAAAAACCCAAAAAATGCAAATGTGTGTGCATGATTGCCTTTAAAGAACCATCTTAAGAGTGTACTGTGCGGGTTTAAGTGTCTTTTCAGTCTTCAAACTGATCTAAATACATAATTCAGTCATATTTGACTTTGCATGTCTGAGAATCATTTAAATATTTCTCCTTATTTGAAATTTGATTCATTGAATCATTGTGAAAGCCACCAATAAAAAGCTACCAAGTTTAGATTTTGCCTGATGCACATATTAATGGGTTAGTTTTTCTAACATTAAATATTCAGCAAACAGGCAGGAAGAGTCAACCTGAATATCGACTACAATTTTATAAATGAATGACATTATGAACTGCAATTTTCACATACACATTTTAATAATCACTAGCACAAACACAAATATACAGACCTGATCAGAGCAAGCTCAAAATCAAAAACTACAGTTGCCTCAAACTCTTGGCTAGGATGTAAACTTAATGTTGTGCTTCAGTTCAGCCACTATACATTCACAAATTCATATGTACAAAACAGGACCTCAACGTTACAACAAAAACAGGCTTATCTAGTCTCAAACACTCTGACCAACAGCTGCAGGATTCGCTCAGGGAAAAGGGTTTCAAAACAAGTAAACTGAAACTCCATACTGGGCCTATTTAACAGCAACACCTAACCCTTGGTCTTCTGAGGTGGTTTAATGTTGAAGAGGTCCTTCAGGTTCACCTCTGGGTCGACGTGGTGGGGTATTTTGCGTTCGTTGAACAGGCCAGACAGGTTAGCCTCCACTTTAGCCTTGCGAGAGACACGCATGCGCAGAGCAAACAGCCTCTGCAGATTGTCTTCCACCAGGGGGCGCTGGCTGCGGCCCTCCAACCGCTTCTGCCAGCTCTTACTGCTGCGCTTCTGACGCTGCTGCAGAACAAAAAACACTAATTACAACCAAACAATCCCACATCAAATCAAGCTCCAGGTATTAGTCAAGACAATCCCATTCCAGTACCTTCAACACGGCGAGGGAGCAGTTACTAGTGTGCTTCTTTATGTTTAGCCAACACGTTTAACAGCATAATTAGATGGATAAGATGTGAACCAAGTCATTCAGAGTGGTTTGGTGTGAAATGCTCCTTTCTAGAGACAGCAAGAACCGTTCACAGTGGTGGTGAATGGAACCAGACGTCTGCCTCTAAAAGCTCCCTCACAGAAAGTTACTACATGAGATGGTTATGAATACGCTGCCTGATGTCAGAGACACTGTTTATGACCGTTTGGAGAAGATTTCAGCCTTAAACTCCATTCATGGTGGAGGGACACATGCTGCAGGCATAAAAGTGCCCCAAAGAAAACTTATTTCCAGGTTTTCTACCATATGCCCCCACCACCATCAGCTCATGTTGAGCAGATTATTCAGATTATACTGAATATTCTCCACCAGGGGGGCACCCAATCAGAGGCAACCAAACCTCCATGTGTTGACTTCATAACCACAATTTACTGGCAGTCTGGAACACTACATTCAGGATTCAGTAGGCCTAACCTAGAAAAGTGGATATTCTGGTCTCCTTGGCCAACAAATAAATAGGTCTGAGCCTTAATGTCTAGGAAAATCACATTAAAATCCAGCTGCAGTATTAGTCACAATTGGGTGTCCGTCCACCCCCATTAATTCAGCCATTTGGTGACCACATGAGTTCTCATTATAAAACTAACAAAGCATGTTTTCAATTGAGCAACTACATTTTACATAACTGGGGAATCTGAATTTTGCCAAACTACTAATTTAAAATATGACCAGGTGCATAATTAGTATTATCTACAGTCTTCTATATGAATATAATGACCTTCAGATGCTAAAAATACTCCTCTCCTGCCATTAGCCAGAGGGCCCCGAGGGAAGCCTTTAGCACCAGTGTCAAACTCCAGATGGCCAGAACACAGCACAGACACCAACATCTACCCAGCTTCTCACCCGACACCTCCTGTCAGGTTAATATACCTTAAACACGTACAGCCTACATATTAATTCAGAGACGTTTGCAGTCAACACCTGCTGCAAAGGACCATCAATACTCCTCCTTCCATACACAAAGCCATTTCTACAGTACTTTAAACAGAGGTTTACATAAAGGGCGACATCCTAAGTGTTCAGTCAGAAGCACAGGAACACTGTGCAAAAGCTTATAATGCAGATCAAGTTACATGACCACTGACCACTGAAACCAGTCAACACAATTGTTATTCCACAGTATCATCTGACAGACTGCCAACTCATCCTGCTGTTTGACAAGTCCATTCTCAGAATGCTCTGTCTCATCAGGAATTGTGTTTATATAAGGATGTTTTGATTGGACGCATGTTTATTGTACAATGATTGTTAAATCAAGTTTCCTCCCCCCAAACAGGAATAAATGAGCTGCAAAAGTTTGTGCATCCAGCTTATACAGCAATGATACAAGTTCAAGCAACACCCCATCATGTGGGATACCCTAGCCACACTTCTAGCAACCACCTGGAATATCAAAGCAACTGCATAGCAACTAACAACCACCCAGGATATCTTAACATCTTAGCAACCTCAAGCTGCAAATTATCCTTAGGAAATACTTTAGATTCATGTGAATATAACTCAAGACTGTTTGACTGCTGATGGACTGAGCTGTTCCCATACATCTTTGTATGTGTAAGTAATCAAGTCTGCTGACTCCTGAATGCTCCTGGAGACTGGAATTTCCAACATAACCCCTCAATGTTTCTGACTGAAAATAATGAATGGCTTGACGGAAGATTAGAAAAGTGTACTTCTTGAAACGCAGGGTAATTGCACATCTTAAGCTTGAGGCTAGCCAATTACTAAGGTGTTGCTAAAATGAATAAGAGTCTATGAGGCATGTATAAACAGGAGTGCAGGTCAGTATGTCTGTGGATTAGAGTTTGGGGGATCTGCCCTGAGTGAGTACATGCAGTTTGGTGTCTGTAGGTTGAACACAGTAGGGTTTGAATGGGGGTGAAAATGAATGGGTCTATGGGAAGAAAGAGGGATGGGGGAAAAAGACAGACAAATGCAGGTCAGGCCAACACTGAATTTGTGGTCAAGGGCCTGCCCTGAGTGCATGTGAAAAGGTGTCTGTTGGTTGTGCAGAAGTACAGTAGATGGGCATATACTTTTCCACCCCATTCATTCTAAATGGGGGGGGGGGGGAGATCTGAAGTCAGATTAAAAAGTTGTATATAAGTATACCATTCCTGATCAAACCAAATATTCCAGAGTTGGAACAGTGTTGATCTCAAGCTGTAGGAATATTTAATGGACAAAAAAAATCTCAAGAGAAATCTGACAGTGTTGGACATTGCACAGTCACAATTACCTTCAGTCTGCTGGCATCAGGGTCGTGGTGAAGCAGGTGACGGACCAAACTCTCCTGTTAAAGGAGACAGAAGAACCAACCTCAGGAAAAATGCTGAACAAGCACCTTAAAATTCGGATATTTCCCCACGATGAGATCGCTGTGAGACTTACTATTCACCCATTTCTGGATAGTTATTTATCCAAGCTCACCGTATCCAGGGAAGTTCTAATATTCCACTGCTGCCTCAAGAAACACTATTCCTACAGCAGCCTGCAGTCATAATGATCAGATACAGCAACCAGGTTCCTTCATTTACAAGTTGCATTAGCAATGTGAATGTGTTTGGTGAATCAAGTTTGTCCAAGACTGAACACGCAGGCCAAGATCTGCTAGCATTCATTCATTCGCTGAGCTGCCTATCCTTCTGGGTCACGGGGGTGCTGGAGCCTATCCCAGCGCTCACTGGCAGGCAACACCATGGCTGCTGGGATTCAAAGACTACTAGACAAATCAGCAGAACGTTTCAGAACTTGGGGTCAGTAGATGTTCATATGTAACCACAGGAAAAGGTTTTGTGGCATGTGTCACTATGTCTACAACACAAATCTATAGATAAAAAGGTGAGTCGCACTCATTTCACAACACAGGTTCTCTGAAGAACCCTTCACTTTTTAAAAAAAAAAATAAAAATAAAAAAGCGCTAGTAGGGAACCAAAAGTGGTTCTTTTACAGCAACATGAACCCTTAGTCAGCCTTTTGACCACCCGTAGGTTGCTGTGGATAAGCATGGTTATACCCAGACAAGGTGACTAACGAGCTAGTCCTTCAAACCGCACTTCATATTTACTTTGTTCTTGTGTGTTCTATAAATGCGTCACCCTGAACATTACACAAAAGACAATGAAAACATCAGACTCTGACCCGCATGGCAAAGGCCTTGGAGCAGCCAGGGAAGGAGCAAGTGTGGCGTAGCAGCTTGAGGTGGACCTTGCGGATGTGGTGCTGAAGGTTGAAGGTGGTGGAGAAGTAGGCCTGGCAGCCTTCACTCGGGCACAGCAGGACAGGCTTCTGCAGGGCATGGGTTCGCCGGTGCCTCCGCAGGGCATCACGCTTACCAAACGACTTCTTGCATGAGGTGCATGAGAACGAGGCTGCAGACAGAGGCAGGAAGGTGGACAACTGAGGAGCTCAACATGGTTCAAATAGTGCACCCAGCTGTGAAGCACATCTCAGGCTCATTTTATCATTACACTGATGGTTCAGACAAAGTTCTGATACAACATGCCCCATCATCGTACCAGCAGCTGTGAACTGGCACAGAGGCTTGGTGTTCAAAGCATCATTTAGCCATGCTAACAAAGTTCAGTCCTTGAGTATAGATTACAGTGAGCCATACAGAAGCCACATCATAACTATGATACTGAACATCTACACACAGTTTGAGCAGAGTGTTTTGGGGCGATTTAGAGCTGCACCATAATATAACTGTTTCAGTGCTACACTTCTGCATTACTTATTAGCTACAATGCTAAAACTAAAAAAAGGTGCTAAATGCTAAAAAAAAAAAAAAGGTGTGCTTTACTAACCAGCAGTGGCATACAGTCCGCAGCAGATGACCCGATCACGCCAGCGGACCCATATACACTATATCCAAATGGCATTACCAGATAAATGAACCTTCTCATGGGAGTAAACCAAGTGGGCTGGTAATGAGTTGGGAGCAGAAGCTGCTGATTGCTGAGTATTCCATGCATACTGCTCTGCACTCACCTGGGTGTTTGGCAGTGTGTTTCAGGAGTTTTCCCCAGGTGTGCTCAACTACCTGACAGCCAGCATGAGGACAGCGGTAGCCTGGAGACCAGAACAATGAAGAGATTAGCAGAAGAGACAACAAACGCTGCATAATATCAACCTGATCCCAATCCAGACCAGTATGGCACAGATCTGTGATTCCAGCTCCAGCACCACCTACTTAGCTTGCTCATGACCTGGAGAGATAAGAGGAACTCCATTTTACAAATACTGTAATTAAATGATTGATGCAAGTCATTTGGAGTGGTTTGGAGTGCAACAAAGAGCCATTTGCCTGCCTACATGGTTCTTTGCATGGTGAGACAGTACCACAGATTGATGTATATGGTTCTATAGAGAACCTTTCTGAAAATGCTTCTATAGGCCTTAAAACAAGGGCTCTTCTGTATACACATACATACATAACACCCAAATCTTTCAATCATGGTCCTTAAGGTTTCCTTTATGGCATCACTCAAACCCTCCGAGGACCTATGCTAAACTTGTGGGCCTGAAACTGACTGACCATAACTCGGACTCTTGTGGACCAGACAACTAAAGCAACGTGGGGGCCTACAGTGCTGGAGTTCAACTTCACCTGTGTGAGTTTTCTCGTGAGCTTTCCGAGCAACGCGTGTTCCGAAGGTCATTCCACATCCAGCCTTGGAGCACCTGAGGAGAAAATGACATTTCAGCAGGCAAGCTCAAACAGATCCTAGATTTCTCAGTTAAAGGAACAGTGTGTAAGATTTTGGCAGGGTGGATTAGTGTATAATCTGCAATTTCAAATCACTGTTTGTTAGCTTAGAATGAGCCTTCATTTGTACATGAGCCATTTTATTAGTTTAAATCTGCTTATGTAAAAACACCATTAGAACCACAAGGCTCAAGTTCAGCATTGTATTTCCCAGCTTGTTGTTCAGATTCTCACATTCCACCTTAAACGGTGCAGCAGTTATGCCTAGTTGCCAGAATGTAACCTCAGCATCATTTAAGGTGGAACGGGAAAGTGTGAATAAGAATCTGGTGAATGTTATCACCAAGTGTTTAAGTCAACACTGAGTTTCACTGTATTAATGATATGAGCATGAGCCACTCAATGGGTAGAATAAATGTTTGTGTTGGGAGAAGTTTGAGAACCCAAATTTTAAGAAATTGAGGATGGAACTTAATACAAAAAAAAACCCCACAGAGGGTGAATCCTCACTGTCAGAGAAGACAGTATGAAGATAAACCAAATGAGGACAGACAGACAACAGCAGAACCCAGAGGTTCTAGGAAAGGGAGGGTTGGGCAAGGTTCAGTGGGTTGCAATACACAACCTCACCACTAGGTGTTACATACTGCTCCTTTAAGTAGGCAGTGAGATTTTAAAGCAGTTTTAATTCTAAAGCTGCTGACCCGAAACCTGCAGAAACACCATGACCAGCCACGTGGAGCTTCAGCACACGCCGCTTCCGGAACGTCATCTGGCAGTTGGGGAAGGTACACTGGCAAACCATACAGAACATGAGTAAAGATCGGATTCAGTACTGCTTTAATATGCAGCGTTAAAATAAAAGTGCACTTCATTAATCCCTTACAAGGAAAGGCTGAGGTACACTGTAGTGCAATATACACATCTACATAACACATACCATCACTGTCCAAAGAAAAACAAGTATCTTCAAAATGGCAACTTTACAGGAGAAGACAAAAACCTTTAACTTAATGCAAGTCAGTGGAACCAGACTTTTTACCAAGCAGTTTCAGGCCATTTCTGTTGGTCCATTCATGATATTTTCACACAGCGTAAACAGCTGCTGCTGTTCAAATGATGCAGAAAAGTAAAAATCCACAATGTTTTTCATTGGACAGCAACTACAGGGATACAAAAAATACAATATACCAAATTAAACAGCTGTGCAAATACAGGTTCTTCAAATACCCCCAATTCAGTGTGAGTGATGTGACCAAGTGATTGAGAGTGGGTTTGGTGTGGGATGGTTCAGATGTTCTTTACAGTGGTGGTGATGGAACCAAGGTTCTCCATGACTATTTTTTGCCTCACAGCACCCTACAGCATGTATCCCTCCACCATGAATGGAGTTTAAGGCTGAAATCTTCTCCAAACTATCATAAACAGTGTCTCAGACATCAGGCAGCGTATTCATAACCATCTCATTTAACTTTGTGAGGGAGCTTTTAGAGGTACATCTGGTTCCATTCGGTGAACACCAAATCACTCTAAATGACCGTTTACTATGCAGGAAGTCTTACTATAATCAGTGAGTTGCCCTTTAATGTCATTGTTTACAGCGCAGGAAGCTAGAAAGCTACTACCTGGACAGGTTAAAGCTTAAATCTAATCACTGCACTATACCAGTCAACATCTAACTTCAGCTTTCTGAAAGAGTCCAAAACTAAAAACCACCAGAATAAGTGATATTCATTCAGGACCTCAGTGAGATGTATAGTCTGAACAACACTGCATCATCATAACCACCCTGCAGTTTAAGTTAATTAGTGGAATGTGTTTCCTCTTTAATGCAATTACACAAGCTGACCCTCAGACAGTAAATGAACTGCTATCGCTAACGTTCAGTCCTGCAGCACCCTCCTGTGTCCAAACCTTAAAGTACTTGTCCTTGTCTCCGTGGGCGTAGCGGACATGTCTCTTCAGCTTATCCTTACTGAAGAAGCTCTTTGAGCAGTTCGCCACGGTGCACCTGGTCGAAGCAGAGTAAGAAGTTCAGAGACCCATATACACCAAATGACAACTTTAAAGGAGCAGTTCAGTGCAAAATCTAATTTACATGATTACCCTTCTTACACTGAATGTAGTCGGCCAGTGAAGACGCGTCTGGCGCCTGATGTTTCTCTTTTGCTTTAAACTGGAGCTAAAGAACTAGCATAGCTAACAAACCCTGGAAGTCCATAGTCACCCAAAATCCTTTGTTAATACATCCACAGAACACATCCAGCTCTTCATTAAAGGGCCCACTGCTTTTCAGGAGGTTCATTCACGATGGCTGTGTGGTTACGTTTTCCCCTCCAAAAGAGTCCCAATTAATTTTCTACGCGACCATTTTCCTGCCTCACCTCACCCATTAGAATTATACGTCCTTGTTAATGTGCCTTTAAGATCGATATACAAATAACCTCCATTCTGATTGGCTGCCTGTTGTGTCTCAAAAAGCAGTCCAGGCTGAAACACCAATTACAATTTCAGGACGAGTTGGGCATTTGTGGGAAGGGAACAGGATGTTTACAACCTTTAACTACCTTTACATATGACAAAAGGTGTCGTGTCTGCCCACAGATTTGGATGACTATTGAGTTCTAGTGTCAGCAATGCTAGCCTCCAAGCTCCAGCTTCAAACTAGGGAATCAAAACTCCAAGCCAAACATATCCTGACTGATCAACTGTATTTGGGATAAGAGGAAAAAACGTGCCCTTGATTTTCCACAGAATCACTGTTCATTCATTTTACCTGATTTTTTTCTCTCCATGTTTGAGTGCATGTCTGGTCAGGTGGGCTTTGCGAGAGAAACTCCGCCCACAGCCATCTACAGCACACTTGAAGGGCTTCTGGGGGAACACAGAAAAATTTCATTCACTTTAGCAGAGAGGAAATGTAGAGTCTCCCCAAAAAAACATTTATTTACAGAACCCGCCCCCCAAACAATCCATATAAACTCAAGACACGTGTAGGATCACTTGTGGTTCTAGATAGCAAATAAAGTCTGTGTTGTAGACATGGAGAACCCTGGTTCCCATCACCACCACTGTAAAGAACATCTGAGCCATCTCACACCAAACCCACTCTCAATCACTGTCTCAAACACTCAGTTATGGAGGAGCTTTGGAAGACTGGTGTAATCCCCCTTATTAAAAATTGATCTTAATTGGAGAACTAGAACTTTTTGGCCAATTTTATAAACACCTAAAACCAAAAAAAAATACGTTTTTATTAGCCATTATCCAGGATAGCTGTAGTGCATGGACATAATTAAGTTACATATGAATGTTGTGAGCCGTTTAAACCATTCACACACGGTTTTAGCCTAATAGATCCACACATGTACACTATGGAATATCTGCACTTCCTACTTTTAACCACCAGGTGTCGCACCAACGTGCGCACTGTCGAAGCGCTTCCAGTTTTTCACCTGGACTGAGATTCTTACTTTCTCCAGCACTGTACTTCGTTTACTGTATTGCTCCAGGGTGGGCGGACTCACCTTGCCCGTGTGAACGCTCTCGTGCTCCTCCAGACGCCATTTGCGCGTGAACGTGGCCCCACAGTCCGCGTGCGTGCAGTTAAAGAGCTGCAGGCGCGGAGCAGCGTCCACCTTCTCTCTGACCTGCTGCATTTCACACCCAATCACACGCCCTCGCGCTCTGAATGTTATTCAACTCCTACTGGACACAGAGCTACTGGAGACGGTTTTCGTGCTTATAGGAAGGGCGAGCTCATTACCTGCCCCCTCTTAAAGCCTAGAGCAGGCTCATTAACACCTGCAGCCTGCTTCCTCATTAACACACCTGATCCAGCTCAGCAGATTATCACCAACCACTGTTTCTACCCAAACAGCTCTGAATGACTCTGTTTACGGCCCAACCTCTAAATTATGGAGGAATTTTGAGAAGTATGTGGAATTCCCCTTCATAGACCACACATACATCTGTCTCCAAAGTCCAGGGAAACTAGTGTCAAGCACTGAGATTCTGTAGGTCAGGTTTGGAGTATGTATTGTAAAGGCATTAAAGGGCCCATATCACCTGGATTGCTATCATATGGAACAGGTAAAGCACTCCACTGCTGTGCTCGCTTCCCTGGCTTCCTGTAGATGCTCCAGATTTAAAACTCTGATGCCTACAAAGCCAGGAATGGACCATCCCCTCCCTCCTTATGGCAATGGTTAGTAGTCAATCTGTACCTCGAGGCCTTCCAGCTTCAAGTACAGCTCAGCTTGACCCGCCATCCCTCAAGACGCATGGAAGACAAGCGTCCAGACTTTTCTCTGTCCTGGAGCCCAGATGGTGGGACAAACTTCCACTGGCTGTCCGAACAGCAGACTCTCTTGCGGTACTCAAATGCAGACTGAAGACCGACCACTGGTGTGAGTGGATCAGACACAGCAGTGCTGCTGGAGTGTTTAAACACTGTGTCCACACACTGTCCACTCTATTAGACACTCCTACCTTCTCTTTATAAAGCACTTAAGTGAGTGAGCACTAATAGGTGTATAAACTGAAATGGCTTGTTTGGCACATATACTGAGCATAACCTTTCTTCTCTTTAGGTATGAGCTCTGGTTTGGGGTTGCCGGGTGCTCTTCTGCTGTACTCTCTCTTCTCTCTGTATTCTTCTTTCTAGGTATCAGCACTAGTCCTTGTTCGGGCAGCGTCTGAGCTCATGGCGAGTTCTAGACTCTAACCTTCCTGTACTAGCTAGGAAATATTCTTTGATGGAACACTAAGCACGGTTGTAAGTTGCTCTGGATAACAGCGTCTGCTAAATGCCTTAAATGTAAATGATGTCATGAAAACCCACATATTAACATACATCTACCTGCAGGAGTTTAGCTCCCCCCCCCCACTCAGGTTATCCACCTTATTCTTAGCCCCCATGAAGCTCTGCGTGTCTTAGGCTGTGTTCAGACTGGCAACCCAAATCTGATTTTTGGCATATCCAGATTGGATCCAGATTGATTTTTGAAAGTCTGAACACCAAAACAACAACATGTATAATCAGATTTGGAAATTTGGAGGTGCCTTGCAATGTGCTTCCAATCAGATTTATACAGATGTGTCTCAGTCTAGACACTCAGATCGGATTTCAACGTGTCTTTTGCGTCAATCACGACCTGACGAGCACCAACGGTGTCAAATCTAGAGTGATGGAATAGCTGGGATTCAACAAGAGCACCGAAGATTCAGGCTGATACCAGTGAATTCCTACTCATACCCACTGTGGAAGAGAGCTGTGCGATTGTTAGGAGGGCATCCATAGACACAGTGTTTAAAACTCCAGCAGCACTGCTGTGTCTGTCTAGAAAGTAAATGAGGGATATGGGCCCTTTAGGCATTGTATGCTCTCTGTCAGATACGATGAGCGCATCTGAAAGAGAGCATATATCATATTAACTAAAGCACTACATACTAACTAATTTACTAATTATAGTTAATATGATATACGCTCTCTGTCAGATACACTCATTGTCAAAGGAATAGCTGCACTAATAGCTGCACCCAGAAGGAATCAACCTACAGGACTGAAGCTTGCTGGGTAGGTTTGACATTGTAAGACATGCTAAACACTACGTCTGTATGTGTAGCTCACTAAATATTGCCTATATCAGTCTAAATTTATCATAATTTATTGTTCCTGGTAACCTTTATCTTCCTTCCCAATAGCACTGCGATCCCACACTTCCCTCTGGGTGCAGCTGTTCTTCTGAGTGTTTAAGTCTTTATGTTCCACCAGACTATTACAGTTACATTCCGTTCTGTCTCTGATGTGTTATTAACAGCACACTTTAATATCATACTTCTTAAAACTGGTACAGAACATGTTACTGAACATACTATGTGCTGGTTTGAGTGCATCAGTGTTAAGAATGTGCTCTGATGAACTGGGCGGCTCAGGTGAGAATGACTGTGAGAAACACCGGCAGTAGAAAACAATAGAACCCAGGATATTACGGTAATGGTCCAGTACCAGCCACATAGTCCAGACCTGAGACCATCCACACTGAAACTGAGAGAGGCTCAATGGGCCTGTCTGTGGGTTTCAGTCACTCGCTCTTATGAAGGGGGAAAGTCACCACTTCTCTCAGACTTTACTGCATCATAATTCACTGTTACAGAGTAATCCAGAGTGGGTTTGATGTGAGGTGGTTCAGATGTCTTTACAGTGGTGGTGATGGGAACCAGGGGTCTTCATGTCTACAACACACATATAGACATTTTATTTACTATCTAAACCACCAGTGAACCTACACGCGTCTTCTGAGTGTTATATGGAATGTTGATAGGAAAATCTGGAAAACCTGGAAATAATAAGTTCTTTGGGGGACTATTTTACCTCACAGCGCCCTGCAGCATGTATCCCTCCACCATGAGTTTAAGGCTGAAATCTTCCCCAAACTATCATAAACAGCGTCTCAGACATCAGGCAGCGTATTCATAACCATCTAGTGTAGTAACTTTCTGTGAGGGAGCTTTTAGAGGTGGACGGCTGGTTCTATTCACCACCACTGTGAACAAATCTGACTTTATCTAGAACGGAGCGTTTCACACCAAACCACTCTGACTGACTCAGTTTACATCTTAACTGTTTAATTCCGCTGAATATTTAGGAAGATTACTGGAGTTCCCTGTTGTTGATGGAGGTTGGTGGTTACAGGAGGTCTTGTCCAGCAGGTGGTGCTGTAACCTCAGCCTTCAAAGCCCTTGACGCAAACAAAACAGAAAAAAAATTCACTGGGGAAGAAAAATGAACATGATCATCCTCTAGCTGCTATTGAACATAATAGGAACAACCAGATACCAGATTGCCCTCCCTCCGACTGCAGGACGCCCCCCATCAGTGCTCATACGTATGCATGTTAAACCTCCTTTGGTTTCTAAGTTCTCTGAGATCTGAGCATGACTCTGGAGATATAGGTCAGATCCATCAAACATATGAATATAAAGTGAGTTCTCATCACATCATGTGGTCATGCGAGTCTTTTGCTCATATGACGACTGACATTTAACCAAACAACAGAAAATCCATTTAATTAGGAGTGAAAGAATGAAAATTAGTTGTCATTCATTTATCCGAGCCATGAACAGACAAAACGCCGTCACGTCTCAGCTTTTATCTCATCATGCTGAACTGAGGATCAAACATAACAAAACAGAATCTTGTATCTCCAAAATGAGAACTTTACAGGAGAGGCAAAAACATACTCTACTTCAAATGTAAGTCTATAGAGCCAGACGTTTTCATGAGCCATTCTGGGTCATTTCCTTTACTCCACTCATCATGAAATCTACACACAATGTGAAGAACAACATATATTTTCAAATCACGCCAGAAACCGAAAAAAGACAAAACAGAGCTACAAGATTTTCTTCGCTTCAGGGCAGGAATGCTCAGACTCCTAATCTTGGTGGCTGAGCTTCCAAAAAATTCCATAACCCAACACCACATGACCAAACCCTGTAAAAATACATATATAAAGGAGAATGAAATGAATATGTGGTATGAATGTTTGTCTCAATGGGTAGGTTGACTGGGGGAAGGGTAGGGTAACTCACTGGTGGACCAACAGACATACTCATGGGCTAGTTTGGCCCTCGGGCAACACTCGGGCCCTCGGTCTAATTTAGAGACAGTGACAGGTTCTTCTAATATCAGCATCTGGAGTGGCCCTGTGGTCTGAGGCCTGCGGCAGGGAGGGGCCCGTGGGCCCCGGCCTGGTCAGTCATCCGTTCCTGACGTGGTGTACAGGTCATTATCAGGGTTAGGGATGGTGTTATGGATGTGTTTTCTCCTCCACAGTCACAACAAGTAGGTCAAAGTTGTTGCTGGTCCACTCCTATTCTACTGCAGCTCCTCAAACACCTGAGACGGGCTGAGGACCTGCATCAGGTGTGACTGCAGAGAGAGCAGAGCTGAAAATATGTGGACTGGCTAGAAGCCAGGTCCTCTGAAAAATATGAACACTTTTCTTCTAGGTGCTGCATATCCCTCACTAAACCAGAGTTTCCAGCTCCGCGCAGTTTCATGTTTTTCCAGCACATCGTCGGCGGATCCAGCCCTACTGAGGCTAAATCGGGTTGCCAGAGCAGAAAAAAACACATAACTGTATGTTTGTGGTCGTTAAGCAGGTGAGAGACACACCTGAACACACCTTTCACTTCTTTGTGAAGGGGACGTCATGCTCTCTACCTGATAGATTGCATAAACAGCTAGTGTACTTCTGGTTGGAAGAAACTATGTGAGTTGCATAAACAAACAATACCTTACATATTTTAGCAAATTCATTATATCCTGAAAGATACCACAAAAAAGATTTCAGTCTTAAGCGCCTGCTGGAAAAAAAGGACATGGTGGTTTTGCTTCTTAATGGAAAAATTAGTTACTATTAGAAAACCATAAAATACATCTAGAATGAATTTTAGACCATTAGAATTCTTTACATTGTGTAGAAAAAAATACTGTTAGTCATATAGAATATAGAAATACACATAGAAATACATGGGGATGCATTTAAATAAATAAATAAATGTAAAACACTTTTAAAATATATTGTTTAAATCACTAAGGTACATTAAGCAAGAATACACAGAACACATAAAATACACTTTGCAGATATTTATTTTCTGTGTAAATACCAGAAACAATAGAAAGCTAGCAGTTTCTATGGGTTTTTAGTAAACCCTTATAAATGTCTGGTAACGGATTTTCATGGACATAGAGCTCTACCCTGATAAATTTAACACATAAATTAAAACATGTCTTAAAAAGTGTGTTATTTAGCTTTATTGTCATTACCTTAGCAGTGCTAGCTAGCGTTAGCACAGAAATCGCTAGCCTGCAGGCTAATCGTCTCTACTAACAACAGCGGCCATTTTGGATTAAACGTTGTACATGGTAGCTTAAAATATTGGCTCATAAAAAAGAACCTTAATCGTACAACATTTAAGATGCTTTATTAAACATGCTCAGCCGATGGAAAGTCCAACTCTTTTTTTAAAAGATGTTTTATTCGCTAGTTTTTTATTCGAATTTTCCTTTCCACCGTAAATTAAATCCATCGTTTAAGGTGGAACGGAAAATTCGAATTAGAAGATGGCGAAACTGGCCAATATGAAGATATACTATTATAAAAAAAACACAAATTCTCTATAATCACGTACTAAACGTAACATGTTAAATATATTAATAATTATTACATTATGTTATTATACATATATAAATAAAATCTTTTTAAATAGTACATAAATAAATAAGGGTACACACGTAACACACACATTGAAGAATCAGTTTTTGGAGATAGAACTTAATTATTGCTATGTCTATTATCAGACATTATCATAATTATATAATTTATAATAGATAAGCGAGTGCAGAGAGAGAGAGAGAGAGAATGAATGAGTATCGTTACTGGTTCTTCATGCGTGTGACGTCAGAGTCATGGGCGTTGGAGCTCTTTAGGCGTGACTGAGGAGAGCCGAGAGTTTCACTCAAACTGCATCTCCGCATGGAGCACAGACACGAGTAAGACCTCTCTTCAAGATCAGGTAAGACCCAGAACTTGCTTTAGCCCTAATATCGCTTTTTATGGGACTTTTATTCTAGAAGTTTGTGCTTCTTCTCTCTATGGAACGCTGTGGTGTGGACATCACTGGTCATGTTTTGGTTTGAGCTGCTTTAAAATGCCCAGAACTCCTCCTGCTGCTGCTCCTTTCTAGAAGGACCTGAAGCTCAGTGGAACCAGCTGAGGGATGTAGGTAGGAGCTTTCAGTGATGACCCTAACCTGACCTGACCCAGTGGCTTGCTGTTTGAAGGCTTTTAGGCTTGGTAGATGCCTGCATGGGTCAAATCAGGTAGATTCATTAGCATCAGCTGGTGGTTCATGCATGGACAGCATTGCAGCTGATGGAGCACTCCTGCTATTCCATTGTCCAGCAATGAGAGCTGTATGCTCTTTAAGTATGCCACCAACTTTTGGAGTGCCACCAGAGCGGACTGAAGGTCTCTCACAGCTTTTATTCCTATTCTTTGTATAATGGTCTTAAGACCTGCTGCAATAAGAAGTTACTGTAAGCTTTCAGTGTGTTCCTGATGGACCTGATGGATCTTCTTCAGACAGGCATGCTAAGGGCACATGGAGCCCCCTAGGAGCTGTAGGTGATGAAATGATGAGTGAAATGGTGCTGATGGTCAAAGATCTAACAGGGTCTATCATGCTTCTGTAAATCTAGGGTTTCTTACTCCACTGGGTTCTCTGTTCTGAAATGGCCAGTTGGTGGCCGTAGGCTGTGTGTGCATACCCACAGAGAGTGTGCATGGAGCGTGTGTGTTTTAATCATTCCTGAGGAATGAGGGTAAGAAGTCTCGGCTGAAGGTTTGTCCGGTTCATGAGATCAACTCATGTGGCCTGATCACATTCCAGCCTGAACCAGTTTGATGGCTTCTGATGTACGCATGTGAAGCTCGTCCTGGACACATTAAGTCATGTTGTCCCTCCTTTTAAAGGGGCACATTCCCACTTATGCTTCATGTTTATCAGATTAGGTCTGATTGTTGTGATGCTCTTTCCTGAGTATATGATTTGTATGGTTGCTTCTTTATGAGCATGTACTTTTAGACAAATTACAGGGCCTGTAAACAACATCAACAACCACCAGAGAGACATAATTGCATGAACTGTGTAGTAACAAGAAGCTGATTGGATGGTGGCCCATTATCCCAGTCTTATATATGGTATGCATGTTTCATTGTTGGTCCTGAAATCCGGTTAGATTTAAATGTTTACTTCTTTTATTTACTTGTTTACATTGTACACAATCGGTTTGTAGCCTAGCTAGGTTTGCTACTGTGTTTTATCTCTTCCAGCCTGTTCACGAACCTCAGAAAAACTGAACACCATGGGGCATATTATGGTGCTCTTCAGGTATTGGGATGTTATGTGGACAAAAGTATTGGGACACATACACGTTACACCTACAGGAATTTTCTAAATCCATAGGCATTAAGGTGGAGTTGGTGCCCCTTTGCACCTGTAACAAGTTCCACTCCTCTGGGAAGCTTTCTACAAGATTCTGGAGTGTGTCTATGGGAATCTTTGTCCTCCATTCATCTAGAAGAGCACTTGTGAGGTCAGACACTGATATTGGATGAGAGGTCCTGGCTCACAATCTCTGTTCTAGTTCATCCCATAGCTGTTGGATGAGGTTGAGCTCAGGGCTCTGTGTGGGCCTGTCAAGTTCTTCCACACTAAACTCACCCAGATTTGTCCATCAGACTGCCAGATAGAGAAGCGTGATTGGTCACTCCACAGCATGTTTCCACTGCTCCATAGTCCAGTGGTGGAGCTTTACACCCCTCCATCTGCAGCTGCTCGGCCATGGAAAGCCATGAAGCTCACAGTGTTAATGCTGATACCGTATCCCCTCCAACACCCCTAGCTAGACTGCTCTTAGTCACGTTCAGAGAACTGTTCTGCTCTGCTAACCGGTTGGTGTGGATGCTTTAGATGGTTTCAGGTGAGTCACACTGGAGCACTGAGTTTATGACTCTGACAGAAAGCAGGTGTATGGTTTATCAGCGTGGATCTGTGCATTTCCTACTCAGGTCTGTACTGATAGATTGTTGCCATTGTTCTACAGCTCAGGCCTGTTCAGATCACAGCCAGGGCCCATCAGGGTTGATTTGTCAGTACTACACTGAGCTGAATGATCCGGGCTGTAGGGTGTAGACCAGAGATGAACCTGTTCAAGAACTGTTTTAAACGCTGTGGTGAATGGGTATTTTAGTATGGATAGATGTATGGATGGGATGGTATTGCAATGCTTGATATGCATGGTGCTGGTATCCTGATGCCCCCAGGGTTAATTGGGAATTTAGGACTGTAGTTTCCGGTTCATCTTTACCACCCTTCTCTCTGGCGGCCCAGGGTAAAAAAGCTGTCAGCTGGTTATTAGTAGAGGGGCGATATGGCAAAAATGTTATTATGATGCTTCAAGGCATTCATATGATATGCTATGCATCACAATATGTGGGTTTTTTTCCTGATGTTTATCTAGTTGTAACACACAAAAAAATATTTAATAATAATAAACATCCAACTAAAAATAAAATTTTTCATTGCTGCCCTAAATCCAGTTATACAGGCCTAATTACACT
Organism: Semaprochilodus insignis; assembly: GCA_034552555.1. Taxonomy (NCBI): domain Eukaryota; kingdom Metazoa; phylum Chordata; class Actinopteri; order Characiformes; family Prochilodontidae; genus Semaprochilodus; species Semaprochilodus insignis. Next base: position 22,414,419 of record CM067475.1, read on the forward strand.
CACTGTGTAATGACAGAATACACACAGTCAAGGCTCTGTAAAGGTTTTTATTGTCTACACTCTCCAAGAAGAAATTAATATACAATATAGATAGTTGCACTCAATGGGAGAATGAGAATAAACTACCGCAACATTTACAATATAAATATAAATAAATAAGTTCTGATTGTCAAGCAGGTGGTGTCCATCACAATAGCAGTAAAGAATCATCATATCGCCCACCCCTACTGGAAATTAATTTCTTGACCAACGTCGAGAAAATAACTTGTTCCTCTGTTCGGTTCCCAGATACACTGTCAGAAAACACATGCGAGGGTGGGCGATATATCAGAAATACGGCATCATAATACGTATTTATATTTTCACGACACCTCATATGCGTCACAATAGTTAGCTGTTGTGGGGTTTATGAAGTTGGATTGGGGGGGGCTTTAGGGAGGAACACGTGTGTACAGCGGTTTAGCGGTTAGCCTACTTGTTGTTGTTTGTAGTCACTCTTCAGTCATTTTTGTGAGACGTATTAACCATTCTCATCATATTCTCAGGGAAGAGTATCGTGACTGAACTAATCGTGATATTGTGTATCTTCCAGCTCTGTGGTGTGTCGGTAGAGGCTGGGGGTGAATTCTCTGAACGTTAATGAGAGAGGAGGTGCTGGCTGGTCCCAGGTGACGGATCTCCCTTAGTAGCCCTTTTACCTTCTGCTGGAGATGTTTATCTCCTCTCCGCTGTTTATGAATGGAGTGACGGATGTAGCTGTTTACGCTCCATCAGCATCACAGATCTGTTAAGCCGCCCCTGTGAGCGCAGCGAAACTGAGGAAGAGTTGTCAGACTAGCTGAGACAACGAGCAGAGTCATGTAGGAATAATTCGGCTAATCCGTTCGGAATGCTCCCAGTGGCCGGGCCGTGTAGGAGAGAGATGCTGATGATATAACCGAGTGTAATTAATACATGAACAAGATGAGCTTGTGTAAGTTGGAGATTGTTGTGGTTATCTAATCGGGTGACGGCAGGGCAGATAGACAGTTTTACGCATCATGATCTCTTGACCTGCAGACACAGTGCACCGGTAGTACCGCCATCAGGGACATGAGTGATTCTCTCTCTCTTTGCACTGGAGCATGTGATATTAGTCAGTGTTCTGTATGTGCTGGTTTTATACTCATCAGTAACAGTAAACGATGGTCGAATTGCCCACCCCTACTCGCTACGTGTCTTTAGCCTAGGAACCTGTGGAACCTGGAGGAGATCTCGAGTCTCAGCTGGGTAGTGTTGGTCAGTAGTTGATGTGAGTGTTGTGTTGTGTTGCAGTGTGGTTTTCGTGGTGCGGTGAGGCAGAAGTAACCCGTAGACGTTTGTTGAGCGGCGGCGATGGAGCGGGTGCACCTGAGCAGCAGCCAGTCTGTAATGAGCAGCATGGACAAATCCCCCATTTCATCCTTCAAGCCTGGTCACTCGCGCAGTAACAGCACCGGATCATCGTCCAAACACTCCAGACAGGTGAGAAACCAGGGATCAGGATTACGCAGTGCTTGCTGATGCTTTTGTAACATTTCACAGCATAAATCTGAAGCATGGATCCAAAAGTGAACTGTAAAATACTTCAGTTTGCTGAATAAGCGCTTCTGTAAGTCGCTCTGGATAAGAGCATCTGCTAAGTGCAGTAAATGTAATTATTAATGCAGAACAATAATGCTGTATGTGAACTTTTCTTAACTCTTGTCAGTATGGATAGTGAGCTTATTAAAATTATTAAATAAAAAAAGTACATGTTTTTAATTTCATAGTTTGCCAGTATACTGAGAAAATTTGACTTGCTAATTATTTAAAATATTTTATTTTAAATATGGTAATTCCTACAGTTTTGAGTGTGTGTGTGTGTGTGTGTGTGTGTGTGTGTGTGTGTATGTGTATATATATATATATATATAGTGTGTGTGTGTGTGTGTTAGTTATTATTGCAATTTTAGGTTCATATACATAATTGAAATTTATTTATAATTAAGTTGAATAATCCTATGAAATGGCTTACGACTGTCTCTTAATGAGAATTACTAGACAAATAAACTAGATATAGTAATTAATATAATTTTATGGTTGCAATGTTTCTATTATTCATTGTTGTGCACAGTAATTTGTTTAGTAAAATCTAGCTAATTGTTAAATTACTTTATTCCTAAATGCTGAGAAATATTAAAAGTAGCAGTAATTCATTTTATGTTTGGATATTTTTTGTAATATTTATATCAGTTAAATTTGTTTGTGGCTGAAGTGACATGTCTTAGTAGTAGTAGTAATAATAATAATAATAATAATAATAATAATAATAATAATAATAAACGAAGCTCTCTTCTGATGTTTGCTAATTGCCTGTTTCTGCAGAACTCCAGGGACTGGGAGATTGTGTCGGATCTGCAGCCTCATGTAGATGCTCCTGGTGCGTGTGGGGAGAAGAACAGCATTCCGGGCATTTGTGAGGGCTATCTGATGAAGAAGAGGAAGTACCCGCTTCAGGGCTGGCACAAGGTGCGATGAAGGCGCCTGAGCTCTGAACACGCTTTACCCTTTACCCAGCGTTCTGTTTCATACCTAACACCTCTCACCTTCTCCCCACACAGAGGTACTTCATGCTGGAGAAGGGGTTCCTGAGATATGCCAAGACCCCGCAGGACGTAAGTCATCATGGGGGTGGTGGGATGGGGAGGGGGGATGTGGTCTACATGTACCCGGTCCTGTATACTGTCAGCAGAGACAGAAGAATAACCTTGGGTTCCGTAAATAACTGTGTTTGGAAACAGCTGTGAGTGCCCATCAAACAGTTTGTGGCCATGTTAAGGATTCTACCTAGAACCTGTAGCTTGCGTGGCTTGCGTGGCCTGTAGCTTCACATAAGCTGAAGGTTCTATGCCATTTTTTTCTCGTGTTTGATGTGAAAGTTTTAATTTATAGGACAGTGTATGGCATGTGTTCAAACTATCTGAAGAACCTCTTCACCTTGCAGAGAACCATTTAAGCGTGCAGATGGTTCATTGAGTGTTCAGGGTTTTGTAAACAAGCGCTGTCTTTACTAAAGAACCTTTGAGGAACCTGAGTGTTCCGGGTTCCACCATCTTTTACTATAGAACCCTTGAGGAAACATTTTGAAGAGTTTGGTATTGTTCTTAATGTTCAGCTGTGTGTGTGTGTGTGTGTGTGTGTGTGTGTGTGTGTGTGTGTGTGTGTACGCACGCGCTGTCTTCTCCAGCTGGCGAGAGGGAAGGAGCACGGCTCTATGGACATCAGCATTGCTGTCATGTCCATGAACAAGAAGTCCAGGCGAATCGACCTGGACGCTGGACATAACTTGTATCATCTGAAGGTACACAGAAGTCTAAAATTCTTGATTTTGGGGCGGGGTCTGTCTCGATCTTGGAATGTAGTTGTGAAAGTAATTGTGACTAAATTAGCTGTGTTGACTCGGTACCTAGAACCAGTTCTACTGACATCACATGATCCTGTAGACTGTCTATGGTGCTGAAACAGAATCGGGTGTGGAATCAGTTAAAACTGCTGAAGAGTGAAAACACAAACAACACATGCTAATGCTAACTCATAACCTAGCTAGCACATGTAAACGGAGCACTAGGTTAGCAGTTGTCCCGTAATGTGTGAGTGTGTGTGTGTGCCTGATGGCTTTGTGCAGAAACTGTTGCCCATTCTGGCTGTGAGGGCACAACTGAACTGCATTTCTCCCTGCAGGCCAAGAACCAGGACCTCTTCTACATCTGGCTGACCAAGCTGACGGCCCATCGTATGTACAAGAAGAGCGAGGCCTTGCACATCCACCAGGGTGTCCTGGAGGCGCTCTCAGCATCAAACAGCAGCGCACTGCCAGCCGTGGCCAGCCTCGCCCAGAGGAACAGGGCCATGATGGACATGGTGAGAGGAATTCCCAGCAGTTACTCCCCCAGATATCACAGGGTAGAGTGGCTTTAGTTAGGTGGCCAGTTAAACCCACAGGTGTGAGAACATGTGAGAACAGGCCCCGCGTTCACCAATCCGCCTATTGTTCAGCCTACAGCCGTACACTCTTGATTACAGTGAGCATTTACACATTAGGTAGTCAGTAATTATATTTTAATTGTTTTCTCTTTTCATAATAGGCATGAATAGAAATTAGTGAATCCTAGATTAATTCACTGTCCAAGCAAAACAAACTGTCCAAATCAAATTAAGACACAGAGCAGTTTTAGGTAGGTACTGTTTGTTATGAAACACGGTGGCCAGTCAGTTACATATATAGTTCCTTTAACGATTTGTGATAACAAAATCCAGGACCAGAGATCACAACCAAGGTCAAGAATAGAAGATGTCTGTCTTAGGTGTTCTCTCCCGAGTCCTTATCATCGGTATACAAAAAATATTTTATTTTAAATCCACAGGGTGTTGTGATGTCACAACTGTGAAAGCCTTTACATGCAACCTGAAGCAGTTTAGCTCCCAGCCATTCATTTTGGGGTCATAAGGGCTGTTGTTGCCGTTGCTAGTATTTTGAATGTGGCATGAAACCAGGCAGCCAATCAGAACAGGGCTCATTTACATGCATAATTCTTAAAGGTACAGTTAAAAATAGCATGTTTAAATCTGAGGGATACAGAGAGGTTGGAAAATGACTATACTGGAATGAATTCTGGCTGTTTTAGGTACAGAAAAGTGCACAGATGTAAGTTGGTCTCGGGAGGTGAAAGAGAGATATGGGCCCTTTAAACTGAGGAGATATGGGCCCTTTAAAATGACAGCCCCATGTTATTGCACAGGGGAGTGAATGGCAGCGCATCTTCATCCAGCCTGTGTAAGTGATGCTGACTCCTGTCTGTTTCCCACAGCTCCCACAGTACCACTGTAGCACTGCATCCATCAACCAGCCCAATCTCCCGGACACCCCCTCCACCTCCTCCTCTCAGGTTAACAGCAAAGTGTCAGCCTGGCTCCAGCAGAGTCAAGAGGCAGACTCCTGTCAGAAAGGTACCAGCTCACTCTTCAGGCGCTCGTGTTTTAGGGATTACTGTTAACGTTGGTGCTGGTATGTGAGCTGCTGTGTGAGAACGCACAGAATTGAGCTTTTACATAACACTATACACCCATCCGCCATAACATTAACACCACCCCCCTGTATCTACACTCACTGTCCATTGTATATGAAGGGTAATGCAGCATCCCTGTAAATGTGACCTTTGACCCCTGTTTAGAGCTGGCGCGCTGTGAGCAGGACCTGGCCGAGCTTTCTCGTCTGATCCAGAGGCTTTACTGGGTGGAAGGAGATCTTCCCATCACTAACAGTGACCTGGAGCACAGGATCAGCATGCAGGTCTGTCTGTCTGTCTGTCTGTCTGTCTGTCTGTCTGTCTGTGTGAGGTGTGTGGTGTTAAGTCTGGATGGCGTGTGGTTACTGAGTGAGGAGAATATAAGCAGGTGGAATATGAAAATTCTGAGATAATTTAGAAGTCAGAGGTGTCAAGTTCTTCTGAACGCGTTCTAGTCACAGTCTGTAGAGAGAGTTGTTCTACCTATGATGGACGTCCCAGAGGCTGCTCCTGTCGTCTGATTCAGACTGTAACTGGGTCTTGTGCCCGAATGAGCCGCTCCTCACTGATGTTCATCCTCCTTCAGAATCTGACTTTGGAGAAACCCAAGAAGAAGGTGGGGAAGATTCGGGGTCACAGCCGCACTCAGTCACACGACTTGGTGAGACCTGCACACGGTCACTTTCACTCCCTTTACTCTGTCTGTCTGCCTGTCTCCACTCCCACTCTCACCTTCACTTACTGAGATATAAATCATGCATTTCCTGTTTTAAGTCTCTCTCTCTCTCTCTCTCTCTCTCTCTCTCTCTCTCTCTCTCTCTCTCTCTC
>CM067475.1:22420698-22450762 GCA_034552555.1 Semaprochilodus insignis
TCTCTCTCTCTCTCTCGCTCACTCACTGTCTTTCTCTTTCTGTCTCTCTCAGCTGTCAGGCAGATCGTCAGGTCTAGGCGCGTCTCTTCAGTCAATCCCGGATTACGTTTACTCACAGCTGTCCACTCCAGGGGTCACTTCACCAGAGGGAAAGAAGCTGCAGCAAGAAATCTGCACTGTGTCTCAGAGAGGTGAGGGTGAGGAGGGGGTGGTGGTGTTAAATACCTGCTTCAACCAATCACATTACAGCTGTGCTGTTTTTGCAGCAGGTAATGATTTCTTTCATTGTTATAGTTATGTTTGTGCTTTGTTAGTATTTCTCTGGTAGAGCGAGTTTCAGTCAGACCTGGTGAAAGTAAGACTTTAATGTGAGGTTTAAATCGCCATTCAGTCAGATTGTATCAGAAGCACAGTGCACGGACGGCCCTGCGTTTCCTGCATTCTGAACATATTACAGCTCTGACTCTGAACCAGCTGATCAGCTTAGCTGTGGCTTACAGGACGAGCACTTACAAAATAATATATGTTTTTTTTGGTTTTTTTTTTTGGTTTTTTTTGTGTTGTGAACAAAAACGAGTTATCTTTCAGGACGGTAATTATTTCAAGATGGTACGTCACTGAGATACCCAGTGGTTACTGCATCATAGTAGGTCAATGTCTTAAAATGAGTCTGAACTTTAAGAACACAAGTCAATCTTTTTTTTGCATACTGCTGCAAAAAAGGATGTGCGTAGGATTGATTCAGATGACACCCCAAAAATAGCTTAGTCAATAGAGTGGGTGTGTCCTTAGCATAAGCCCTGCCCAGTTTCCCCAGGTAGACTGGGTTTTTCCAGGTAGGTACCCTGATGTCCAGTGTAGATCAGCAGTAAGGTGTTTATCATTACAGCCTTGGCTGAGAAGAGTTTTTGTGTTTGTAAAAGCTGGTGGTGTGGTGTGGTGTGATTAGCGGAGCACAGGTTTGATGAGCACTTCCTGTCCAGATCAGCACCTGTGACTGTAACTGCTCTCAGAGTCTGCGTGTCACTGTGCATGTGTGTTCTGCTTGTGATGATCAGATGAATGATGCTCTCCTCTGTTTGTGTGGTTCCAGTACATGCGTCTCTGAAGTGTGTTCATGAGGTCTTATCCCTGGAGCGGGAGCGGCTCAGGCAGGCCTGGACCGGACCGGACCTCCGGCAGTCTACCACTGACCAGCTGGCCACACTGTGCACGACATTATCAGAGGTAACACAAGCACAGTAGAGGCTAGGGATGTACGGATTCATCTGTGGATCAGTCTGAACAAATCTGATCAAAAACTAGTATCATGTGTGGCGAGAGTGAGACTCAAGGGAGCCAGTCTTCCTAAAATGTTTCTTTACGATTGTCATACATCTGTATACATTTGTAATTATTTACATTTTGCGCACATTTCATAATGAAAAGAACAACACTTTCACATAATGTAAAAATAATGTTTAAAAAAGGGGGCGGGGTGGAGAGAGATTTTGTTGTGGTGTGATATTTATTTATTTTAAATAGGTATTTAATAGACCATCACAGTGCAGGTGTCATGCATCTATACTGTTTTAACATGTCTATATAAAAGAACTAGAAAAGTGCATTTCCTGAAAAGTGCGGCGTAGTTCCGCAGCTGATGTTTGTTCCTATGTGGTTGCTATAAGGTGTGAATGAATGGGGGTCTATGGGAGGAACACCATTCCTGATCAGACCGAACATTCCGGAGTTCTCAGACTGTAGGACTATTTAGCGGACAAAAGTGTATACCAAGAATAATATATCGTGTGATAACAGTGTTGAGCAGTCACTAATAAAGGAATGTAGGTTTATTCCTCTGTGGTTTAAGTGACTAGTCCAGGCATGTTGGAGTCTATTATACTAAAATGGCTACTTTAGAAGTGAATCGAGTAGAGATTTAACTACTGTACAGCTGTGCACATAAGCCATCCTGCAGGTCTGGAACAGTGTTGTAGTTTAGTACCAGCTCAGGACCTCCCTAGAGCCACTGTGGGGCTCAGTACTGATGTCGGAGGAATCCATCTAAGAATAAACACTACTCGACTGGTTTGGGCTGTTTTCAGACTGTGAGCGAGCAAGTGTCTGCTGTGTGGCTCAGCAGTCCATCAGGAAGTACACGTGTCCTATATACCTGCTCAGGTGGTACAGGTGAAAACCAGCCTCTGGGACGTTTACACAATGCCTAAATTGACTAAACTAAACCACTGGCAGTTAAAGACTGCAGTCAGGACGAACCCTTGGATCTCCACTGGTGGTGTTAGTCTGTGAGCTCCAGCTGCTCCTTACACTGTGTGAAAAGGTCATGAAGAATGGACCAATAGGAAAGCTCCGAGGTGATTTGGACAGGGAATGTTGTACAATTTATATTCTATTCTAAGCTGAACCTGCTTCCTCCACTTCTAAAGACACTGAGTGAAGGAAAACGTGTCATTAGTGTGGAGTGGGTGAGGTGTAGCAGCAGTGACTGTTCAAGAAGGTATTTGAGCTCTGCCTCTCTGCCAGATACCTGCCGTTCTATCAGCATAACTCGCACAGCGTGGCAGTACGGACAGAGCTGCTTACTGATCCTGTCTGTTTCTGTCTCTGTCTCTAGCTGGAAGTGCAGTCCCGTCTAACTAAAGTCCACTCGCTGTCCCTGTCCTCCGATTCTACTGAGGAGTCCTTCTGCACCGTCCGGCAGGACCAGGTCAGCTCCTGTTTACACCTGAAGCTCTCTAAACGCTCTCAACACTGATGAGCATGTTTTGTGGTTGACCGTATTAAAGCCTGACCAGGGCTGTGTAGAGGTCAACAGTCAGGCTCTCACTATGTGTCATAATCAAGTCATGTAGCAGTGTAACTGAGGGGGTTAGAGAGACACACACTCTCTCTCTCGCTCTCTCTTGCTCGCTCTCTCTCTCAAAGAGCTCTGATCACTTATCAATTATAGTGCAGACAGGCGACTCAACAGATCTGATCCAAGAATCCGATCTGCCTGCAGTCCGAACACAGACACAGAAATCCGATTTGTGCGTCCAGACTGAGATGCCTCTGTAAAAATCAGATTGGAATCTCATTTCAAACCTCCAATTGTGCTCTAGATCCCATTTGCAGAAATTAGATTTCATTTTTCTGTCCAATCAATTATCTGGGTGCGATCTGGATCTGCCAGAAATCAGATTTGTGCTGGCAGTTTAAACGTGGCCTTGGTGACAGTGGTACTTTAGGAATGAATGTCCGTTTTTATGCCATTTGCTTCATCACTTGGGTAGAACCTGCTCTTCAGACCACCGAAGATTATGTTCGTAAAAGACATCTCTAGACTCAAATGTATGTAGATGATGGTGATTGATTCTGTTAGTAGTTTGGTAGCCATGTTTGTTTACTTTCTGGATGGATGAATTTACTGTATCTCTCCCCCCACTTGTAGCCCCACAGCCCCTCCCGTGAGACCCGCAGCAGGCTCTCTGTGGCCGAGTCCATGGCCGAATATTTCGATGCCAACGAGGTGATTGTATCTGAAAGTCTGTCAGAAAACGAGGCCTCTGACGAGTCTGGCCTGAGCGACGTCACCACCAGCAACTCGGAGCCTGAGGAGGGACACGGTACTCACCAGTGCTTTAACACATTCTCTCTAGATAATAGCACCATATTCATGGCCCGGTTCATTCAGAAATCAGTTTTTACCCTCTTACTACAGATGTAGTGTATCAGTTAAGATATGAAGCTTCCCCAAAAGAACCTTTTAATGGATAGCTCTTCAGAGATGTGTGAGTGTTAAAGAACCATTACAAGAAGAACCTCTACATTCGAAGAACTCCTAAACTGGCTTTTATATTATGTGGTGATCATTCTTAAAGACTGAAATAACCTTAATGCTATTCATTCATTCATTCATTCATTCATTCATTCATGCAAATGTCTCACAATGTCCAACCTACCCACCAAGCTTCATTCCGGTCAGCTGGTTCCTTTTGGGTGCAGCTATTCTTTTGCTGATGAGTGTAATTAATGTGGATCTTCTCCAGCAGTGGTTCCAAGCCATGCGTTAAGAGAGCAGTCTTCAGTGAGCTACTGTAGTATGTGTCCAGGAAAGTTTGGATTTACGGTATTCAGCAGACTCTCTTACCTAGAGCGGTTTATCCGGAGTGACATCTCCAGAGCAGGAAGCTGTGCTGAGTGTTGTGGAGAAGTATTTGTAGAATGCGGCAGCAGATCTGAACTTCACTGTTGTTGTTGTCGTGACACGTTGTCCATTATGTTCGATGTGATTCTCATTCTTTAGAAATGATTCAGTTCAGAAACCTTTTCTCCTAAAGGACAGTGATGAGGATCGGTTATAAGATTAGATCAGTCTGATTATGGCAGAGGTCACAAGGCATCTTCTATGACTACAATCATTTCATAACTTGTATTTGATCATTGTGTTCTAGATATAGGATAAGATTGGGTTCTAGGTAATAGAGCATGTTACTAGAGCATTAGCGCTGTTAAATGGGTTTATAACAGACTTTGTATATACAAACACAGGCTTTTAAAATGAGCTGGTTTGGTCTCATGCAGTAACCATTGTTCTGTAAATGAGGTCACGTGTTCACAAATACACAAACTGTCATGTGACTGCATCCAGGACGGTCAGTATAGGTCAGTTGGGGACTCCTTGAGATTAAGTGAAGGATAAAGCTGTATAAGGAACCCTCCAGACTCTTTAAAGGGCTTGTGACACGTACACCACCACGGGTTCTTATGGGTTAAATGATATACCAAAATATGAAGGACCTATATTACACTGTAGTAGAATACAGACTGATTAATTTATTTATTTTATCTTTAGATCTTGTGCAGATTTTTCAAAAGGAACCCTGAGAAATGCCAGTGCTGTTTAGCTGCTTCCTCCAGACGGACACGCTTTTACATCTGTAATTATTTCCTCTTTCTTCCCAACACAGCTGCGGTCAGCCAGCAGTACAGGGAAAGTGTGTCCAGTGCCCTGGACATTTACTCCACCACACCGAGGGAAACGGGCCGCCGGACGGTCCTGCCTGCTCACTGCGCTGATAACAGCCACATCGGCATCCTCAGCATCCTCTACAACAACATCGGGAAGGACCTGTCCCGTGTATCCATGCCCGTCGCCCTCAACGAGCCCCTCAACTTCCTGCAGCGGGTCAGCGAGGAGCTGGAGTACTCTGAGCTGCTGGACATCGCCAACCACACCGATGACCCCTACCAGAGAATGGTACCCAAACTATTACTGCTACTGGCACACCTGGGGTGTGTTTCTCACAGCAGCACTTCTTAGTTAGCCAGTTAACTGAACCCTGGGGAGCTCACTGACCACTGTCCAGTAGACCTATTCCTCTTCTCTTGTCCTACTGGACATATATATTGGAAAGCCAGTATCACCATAATGATTAACCAACAGTAGATGGTACAATGCTAAAATGATTTGATTGATTTTGTTCCATTGTTCATTCCATCATTAATTGATTGATTCGCTCCGTGATTCGCTCCGTGATTCGCTCCGTGATTCGCTCCGTGATTCGCTCCGTGATCCATTGATTCAGGTAGCTAAGGATGCCTTCTTAAAAAGAAAGGTTCTACAAAGCCTTCTTTTGGAATAATGTCTTTGAGGAGCCACTTTGGTTATTTATTTATTTATTTATTTATTTATTTATTTATTTAAAGTCGTTAGAGCTGAGCAGGACACAAACGTTTTTTCTTTTTGCTAAATCATCAGTTTCAAATGGTCTTAAGGTTGAGGTTTGGAGGAACGTCAGACTAACTGCTCTCAGAACTAACAGATGACATTGGAATGAACATTATTATGAGCGTCTTGGTCCACGTTAAGTGGAGTGTAATGTGCTGTTAAAGCATATGATGCAATGTTTGTGTTCTCTGTCTGTTCTGCAGGTTTATGTGGCTGTGTTCTCCATCTCCGGTTACGCCTGGGCGTCCTGGAGGAACCGCTATAAGCCCTTTAACCCGGTGCTGGGAGAGACATATGAGAGCATCCGAGAGGACCGCGGGTTTCGCTACGTGGCTGAGCAGGTACGAGCGCTGAGATTTCCTGCTCAGCGATTTACTCTGAAAACTGTCTACAGCTTCCTTTAGTGAACCATGCTTCCCGTATGGAGGAAGTGCCGGGTCTTTTACTGTCTGTCCATAATAAACAGTCTGAACTGCTGACATTTGCCTGAACTTTACATCATCACTCTCAGCTGCACCGTTAATATAAACCTGTATTTATCTCTGTGTTATAGGTGAGCCATCATCCTCCGGTTTCTGCCTGCCATGGAGAATCTGAGAATTTCACCTTCTGGCAAGGTAAGACTTCCACTGTTCGTTTCTTTAAAATTAAAGGTGCCATAAAGGATTCTACAGAGTGGGGCTACAAAAGAAACCCTGTTGGTTCTGTAAAGAACCTTTCAAAGAAGATCACTTCTAAAGTTTAAAGATCCGTGTGTTTGTGTGTGTGTTTGTTTTTGTTTGTTTGTAATACGGATTTGTGTAAATGTTCAGTGTGTTTTTATCTTTTTTTTTTTTTTTGCCTCTAATTTTTCTGCAGATCAGAGATGGAAGAATAAATTCTGGGGGAAGTCGGTGGAGATCGTCTCCACAGGGATGGTGAACGTCGCCCTGCCCAGGTGAGAAATGCATGTTTTGCTGTTTGTTTGGTTACCCTTCATGCTAATCCTGTTTTTGGGTGGCTGTATGTTTTTACAGAATGTACATGTGTATTGTCATGTGTAAATGTCAGTACTTCATCTGTGATCGTGCCCTGCTCATCACTTGGTTCTTAAACACACTGAGTTATAGAAGCCTCTTAGTTCGGTGTGTAAGTGACGTTGAGTCCCGCCGTGCTGTCCTGCAGGTACGGAGATCATTACGAGTGGAACAAGGTGGTGACGTGCATTCACAGCGTGTTCAGTCAGCAGCGATGGCTGGAACACTACGGAGACGTCATGATCCGAAACCTGAACAGCGATGTGTGCACCTGCAAAATAACCTTCCTCAAGGTGGGCTTCAGCTTCTCACATCCACCGACCATTAAATTTGTTTATATGATGTCACAACTTATTTACGTACATCCACCCTACAGCATTTTAGCTCCGCCCACTCACACAGACGTTATAAAAGGGCGTTTTAGCTTGAATTTTTTTATTTATTTTATTATTTTTTTTCTTCCCCTCCCCCGGATGAGGAGCATACAATCAGAACATTAACATATCGGTCTTGAAGGGGAATTTACCTAAAATTTCAGAATTTTCTAAGAATTGGTGGAGTTCCCCTTTTTAAAGGTGTAACCTGTTTCATTTGAAGAGAGGCTGGAAAATTAAATGTTAATGGGGAGAAAATTATTCCTGTTTTCTGTACATGACTTTGACTTCTTCTCTGGATCTGAAATGTCTCATTACATCCATGGTTGTTTGTGTGCAGTCTAGTTATGGCGGTGGGGAGACCAGTAAGAATGAAGTACAGGGGGTGGTCCTGGACCAGGCTGGCAATGTGGTGCACCGGTTTGGGGGCTCATGGCACGAGGGCATCTTCTGTGACACTCTGCCCAATCCACAGTGCATCTGGAAGCCCAGTAAGTAACTGCATAGTTTGTCGTTTCAACAAAGTGCACCTGAACCAACAACTACTTGCATAGCGAAAGTTTTAGCGCTGGAGCTACGAGGCTAATGTTGCTAAAAGGTAATGGAAGCTTATACCCACCAGTTAGCATAATGCTAACTGCTTGTCTAAATCATCTCGAGGCGTTTAGAGATGTTCGGTATTTCTAATAGACCTGATTAATGCGGTTTCTGGTGCTGTATGATTCACTGTTCTCTATAATCATGGACTGTCAGTCATTCTGCGATGGTGTTGATGTGATTCTCAGACGTTCAGCCGGAGGATCATTACGAGTATTATGGATTCTCTCAGTACGCCAGAGAACTGAATGAGCTGACGCCTGAACTGAGGCCTCTCCTGCCCCCTACTGACACACGATTCCGCCCAGACCAGAGGTACTCCGCCCTACACCCTGTAGAACCTTTACCTGTGTAAAATTAGTGTTCTTTTAAAAAGGCCCCACATTAAATAGGAAACTGCTCAGATCTTAGCATTTTAAAAGGTGTATGTAGGGAATAAAGCTAAAGGCCATGTCCAGTTTATCCTGCTGTGATGTCAGCACTCAAACCTTCCAGGTGTTTAAACCACCTGTGGGATGAAACAGTTTGTCCTTCTAACAGTAGTCTGTTAAAGTAAGCTGTCACATCCTCATTTAAGCCTGCTCTTCATACCATGAAGCTGATCCTCTCCTCCCTCCATCACAGGCTTCTTGAAGAGGGCAAAGTGGCCGAAGCCGATAAGCGAAAGGATGAGGTGGAGGCGAAGCAGAGGGAGCGGAGGAAGGAGCTGACCAAAAGAGGAGAGGAACACATCCCTCGGTTCTTCAGGTGAGGATCGTCTCTCACTTGTTCAGGGTTTCGGCCTCTCGTTGGGAGAGTTTTTGCATGGAAAGTTTTCAACCTCTGAAAGAACATCTGGAGGGGTTTTCACAGTGCAGGACTCCCAGTTAGCCCAGTAGCTCAGCTGATGAGGTTTGGGGTCAGGTCCTAACATAAAGACGCTAGTTGAATGTGCCTGTGACTGTTGTCGGTCGCTGTGTGGCTAATTAACTCTTCAGGGAACTTGGCTATTATCACAAATGTTAGTGATGGTTTATTGATTTGCATTTTTATTGATTATTTATTTTATATCTATTTGTATATTTTTATATACTTATGTGGTTCCACAATGACGTTAATGTTACCTTCTCATGCAAGTCAGATGCATTAAGGACAAAAAAAAAAAAAAAAAAGGTTGCTGAAGTGATGGCAGCACAGTAAAGTGAGGCGCTGGGCTTGTAAAGTGAGGTGCCAGTGCACCGGTATGGTTAATTAAGGTGCTGGTCTGGTAGTGAGGCACTGGTATGGTAAAGTGAGGTGCCAGTACGCCGGTGCAGTAAAATGAGGTGCCAGTACGCTGGTACAGTAAAATGAGGTGACGGTACGCTGGTACGGTAAAGTCAGGTGGCGGTACAGCTGTACGGTAAAGTGAGGTGATGGTACGGCATTACAGTAAAGTGAGGTGACGGTGCGCTGGTACGGTAAAGTGAGGTGACGGTACGCTGGTACGGTAAAGTGAGGTGACGGTACGCTGGTACGGTAAAGTGAGGTGATGGTATGCTGGTACAGTAAAGTGAGGTGACGTACGGCGTTACAGTAAAGTGAGGCGACGGTACGGCGTTACAGTAAAGTGAGGTGACGGTATGCTGGTATGGTAAAGTGAGGTGACAGTACAGCGATACAGTATAGTGAGGTGACAGTACGGCGGTACAGTAAAGTGAGGTGACGGTATGCTGGTACGGTAAAGTGAGGTGACGGTACGGCGATACAGTAAAGTGAGGTGACGGTGCGCTGGTACAGTAAAGTGAGGTGACGGTGCGCTGGTACGGTAAAGTGAGGTGACGGTGCGCTGGTACAGTAAAGTGAGGTGACGGTACGCTGGTACGGTAAAGTGAGGTGACGGTGCGCTGGTACAGTAAAGTGAGGAGATGGTACGCTGGTACGG
Organism: Semaprochilodus insignis; assembly: GCA_034552555.1. NCBI lineage: Eukaryota > Metazoa > Chordata > Actinopteri > Characiformes > Prochilodontidae > Semaprochilodus > Semaprochilodus insignis. Next base: position 22,430,299 of record CM067475.1, read on the forward strand.
TAAAGTGAGGTGACGGTACGGTAAAGTGAGGTGACAGTATGGCGGTACGGTAAAGTGAAGCACTGACCTGGTGGTATGCGGTGGTACCACATGCTCTTATACATCCTCAGACTTGGTGATTATATAAGAAACTATTCAGTGAGTTGTGAAATCTCAGATTTCTCCCCATTTCTGTTTGATCTGTTTTTTTGGTTTTGAATTATTTAATAAATTTATACAAAAAACTGGTGAAGTCGTTCACACTGTGGTGGTATATAAACTGTGCTTCTTTTTTTATGCTTGTTTTTATGTGAGATTAATCCAGTATTGTTTTGTTTTGCTGAAATGAGCAGATCCGTTCAGAACAGTGATTCCTTCTAGTATTAGTCACTCAGACCCTTCAGATTGATGTACTGTATGTACGCTGAGATTAAATGTTCTTTTCTCTTTCTTCAGGAAAAGTAAGGATGAAGCAGGAAGAGAGGTCTGGGTGAGCAACGGCACATACTGGAGTGTCAGGGAAAATCCTGGATTTGCAAACACGACGAATCTGGATTTGTGGTGAACTGATCGATCAGGGCCTCAGTAATATTGTGAGATGTATAATTTTTTTTTTTTTTTTTTTTTTTCCCTTCCACTTTTAAGCCCAAATGTCTGTCCCATATCTGAATCTGTTTTATATGAACCTCATAACTCTTAATCCGAGTCCAGAGAACACTGTAAACCTCTTTTAAAGCAGTTATTCAGCCTTTTTAGACTGGCCTGGACCATCGCTGACCACGGGAGGGGGTGTCTGTGTTTTATGGGCACGTCAATGAACCCATGTTGCTGGTGATGGTGCCGCGGAGGAGCGGATGAACACTAGTTTGGATTAGACTCCAGCTCTGACGCCCCTCGTGTGCCTTCCTCCTGGTGGTCCAGCAAGTTGTAGCGACAGTCCGTCCGTGCTGGTGAAGATGCACGGCGTTCCAGGATCATTTAACTAGCCTTCTTTAGACTGTTCCAGCAGTTTTAGCTCCTTTTTAAACTGAAAGTGTTTTTAGAGATGCCGGCTGATGCACTCGTATCGCACTTATCAGCAGACAGGCCGAGAGTGAGTGGAAGAGAAATGGGTTTTTTGGGGGGGTGAGCGTGTTTTTGGTGTTCACGATAAGGGCATGTAACTGTAATAGGAGTCATTTGTGTGTACATGTGTTCAGATAGGAGTCTGTAGGTGATGATTTGGCACGGTTGAACACTGGGAACCCTTTCCCCGCTCCTCAGGGGGACTGTTCTTGTAAATAATGCTGGTCTGTGCTCAGTTTCCTCCAGCCGGTTCTGCTCCTCTGTGTACTAAGCTGTGCTGTGTGTTGGCGATGACGTTGCTGGTAGTTGAAATGATGAAGACGTATCTGTGTTGATGTTTCAGCTGTGCGTGCCCAGGAAAAGAGAAACAGTGTGTAATTTTAGTGAAGACTGTAAAGGGGGGCCGTGTAGGGTCTCTCTCCTGTATAAATGCCTTTGTGATCATGTGTATTTAAATGAATAAAATGGCAAAAATCAGTGCAGTGTCAACTTTTTCTTCAAGCCTTATTCATGTATTGTTAGAGCCATATAGCCAGACTGCAGTGAGAAGCAGCGTTGGCTGATTATGTGGTCGGTTTGCATGAGCTGCATGGATTCAAATAGACAGTTATAAAGGCTCTCTCTGAGGTCTTCAGCACAGTGAAGTTGGGTTTATACCCATATAGTTGCGAGTATCAACTATATGGGTATAAACCCAACTTCACTGTGCTGAAGACCTCAGAGAGAGCCTTTATAACATCCTGCAAACAGGAATTCTTCCATAGTTCGGTGTGTGAGGTGTAAACAGAGTGATTGAGAGTGGGTTTGGTGTGAGATGATTCAGATGTTCTTTACAGTGGTGGTGATGGGAACCAGGGGTCTCCATGTCTACAACACACATATAGACACTTTATTTACTATCTAAACCACCAGTGAACCTACACATGTCTTCTGAGTTTATATGGAATGTTGATGATGGGAAAATCTGGAAATAATGTTTTCTTTGGGGGACTATTTTTTGCCTCACAGCGCCCTGCAGCATGTATCCCTCCACCATGAATGGAGTTTAAGGCTGAAATCTTCACCAAACTATCATAAACAGCGTCTCAGACATCAGGCAGCGTATTCATAACCATCTCATGTAGTAACTTTCTGTGATCAAGAATATGGTGTGAAGTACAGTGTATATGCTGCAATACATACTACAGTATATAGTATATACAGGTATATGTTGATTGTTATTGGCATGTGTGCCTGAGAGCTCCGCCCACTCCCTCTTTATCCTGCTGAGCTTAAAAGACACCATAGAACACATTTCTACAGTATTTAAATTGTTCTCTGATGTTCTACACAGAAGGTATGTGACTTTGTTCGCCCAGATGTGGTTCTACATTGTGCTAATTTCCACCCTATGATCTGGTCCTACAATGAAACAAACCGTTTCCCCTTTTATTGGGGAGCTCATGTATAATTAGATGAGCTCTGTTCTGATTGGCTGGTTTACAGCGAGAATCCGCCCATGATAATCACACAGAAGCAACATGTGGAAATAAGAGTAAATAAAGTGAACCTCTGTGTAAATAAGCTCCACCCTCATGCTATTTAGTTAGCTATGATAGTTACTTGGAGCTAATGCTAATAGTTAACGTTACCTATACTAGCTACTGGCTTTCCATCTGGGCATCAACACAGTAGATTAAAGTTGTTCCTCACTGTTTAACTCTGAATTTTGAAACAAGAAAAAATCGGTGAATTGTCCCTTCCATTCATTTTCAGTGACTGCGCGCCCTCTAGCGGACGCTGAAAATACAGACTCATTCAGACAGGATTCCTAGTAGGAGTTCCTAGGAGGGCAAGAAAGCTATGACGCTGACCAATCACAGCGCAGGAGGAGGAACGCTTTCAGCTAATCCCAGCGCAGGGGGCGGGGCCTGTCAGTGCACTGATGGAAAATAAGCATCAGTTTGACTCAGTGGTCCAGCAGGTTTGTCCTCAGCATGGAGTGTGGGCATCTCAGCTCCTGAGCAGCGTGAGTACTGCAGGGTTTGCTTGCTGCACGGTACTGTGATGACTTTGCGAACAGGCTGCCCAAAATAATGAGCTAAAAAAACAAGCAAATAAAATGCAGCTATATGGGGGGTCGATGTTTGAGGCTGGTGGGTTTGGGGCATGGTCCGGTCTGCCTTATGGATGACCTGGTTTGTGTGGACCATGCTACTACAGTTTTGGCTGCATTAAATTGGCTTCTTATTCGAACTTGCCGTTCCACCTTAAATGCTGCATCATTTAAGGTGGAACGGCAAGTTCCAATAAAAAGCGGGTAAACATGACGACACCTTCGGCGTCATGATTCTGCTTGATGTCTTGGGTCGCCATGTTCAGTATATCGTGTCATCTGTGCTGATAAATCATCTGAATTTGCTGATTGTGTTGTTACAAAACGCTCCGACTCAGGATACAGAACGCATGCGCAGGGGGGTTTGGCGCAGCACCACGTGGCTGAGCAGCTAGAACTCCAAATGGAGCAGTTCGAGGCGGAAAAGGGGCACGTTCCAGGTTGATCCAGGTTGTTTTGGTTCATATATGATATGACATCCGGCACATCTTAATGATTCGACGATGAGCCCAAATAAACACCCCATTAAACACTCCATAAAGTCCCATTTAAATAGGAAGTGGATTAAAAATGAAGGTATTTGTGATGTAAGCATTGAGTCTTTTCAGTGTATTTAAGCTTGTAGATGTGAAGGACATGAAGGACATGGGTTCTTCTATCATCTGCACGAATCAGACAGCTGCTGTGGTTAATATTAAGCCATGTCTGCATTTTAAAGGTGCAGTATGTGATTTCAGGCTAATACACTTAAGTGGTTATTGCCTCATGATCCGCTAGCTGTCCATTCTCTGTGCACACTGGGTAAAAATCCGGGGTTGGTTCACAGTCCTGGATCCTTGGGAAATAAACAAAGTGGCTCAGCAACAGGGGGCTCTTGTGCAGGGGAAAGGGGAGGGGCTACGTGCTGAGCTCCATGCATGGTCAAGAAGGAGGGATGAAGAAACAGCCAAAGAGGAGAAGATCTGAAGAACAAGGACTGTGAAAGAAGTTCAGGTGAAAGAGAAAAACCGTCAGTGAGGAGTTTCAACACTGGGGAGACCTCATGGAGCTGACAAAGCTGAAGTCAGCTCCCTGTTCGCCATCTTCTTATCTGAATCCTCTGGTCCGCCTTAAATGGTGCAGCAACTACCAAACTACCTGTCCAACAAGGACTAGAACTTTCCAGTTCCAGCAACTGCTGCAGCATTTAAGGTGGAAAATTCAGAAACTTTCGAATAAAACACAGAGGCGCGGGAATGTAACTGCTGCACCATTTAAGGTGGAGCTGGAAAGTTCAAACCTGAAGCTGAACAGGTAGGCTGAACGAGAAATTTCGAGCAAGAAGCCTGAGCACCGGAATGTTACTGCTGTGTCTTTTAAGGTAGAATGGAAAAACTTGAGCAAGAAGCTGATGTGCCAGAATGTAGCCTAACTGCTGCATCATTTAAGGAGGAATGGGAAACTTCTAACATGAAACTGAGGTGCCAGATTGTACCCCAAGTTCTGCACCATTTAAGGTGGAATGGGAAAACTCGAATAAGAAGCCCACTTTAGCTTCATGGAGAGATGAAGGGATGAGGAAGTTGCTCTGGTTCTGCTGGACAGATGGAGAACATTAACTTATTTCTGCTGTTCCACAGAACCAAGTAACTACCTCACCGTTTAAGGTGGAACTGGAAGGTTCAGAGAAGAAGTGAACAGACAGAGTGAGACACCAGCATGGAAATTTCATCCAGAAAGAAGCTGGAGCACTGGAATGTAACTGCTACATCATTTAAGGTGGATCGGGAAAACTCAAACAAGAAGCTGGAGCACTGGATTATAACTTCTGCATCATTTAAGATGAAACTGGAAAGTTCAAACTGAAGCTGAACAGGTTGACTGAGGGGCAAACATGGAACTGCTGAACCATAAAAAGTGAAATGGGAAATTTCATGCAAGAAGCTAGAGCACCGGAATGTAAGTGCTGCATCGTTTAAGGTGGAATGGAAACACTCGGACAAAAAGCTGACTATTTGTTTTGCTGCTGAGTTCAAGTGTTTCACCAGCTGACTGAAGAGTCATTTTATGAAGTCATCCAATATGGAATATGGGAGTGTATGGAAAAATCAAATCATATTTAGCAGATCAATAACAACTGTATGAGCAGCCACAGCCCAAAGCTATGTGTAACTGGGCTAATGGCAGTGGAGCCCTTTAAGCATGCATTAACATACTGGCTTTCTGCTTTTATTAACACTGAACTAAACGGGTTTAGTGACTTAAAGGGACACTCCACCCAAAACGAACAAAAACTTACAGCTGTATTTGTGCCAGATTGAAAAGAAGTTACTGCAGTGGAAAAACATGACATGCAAACAGTACGTGTGAACCAAATGCTGAATTCAGTTTAATACAATCCACCTTAAACTGTAATGAAGGCACAACTACCAGCTTTCCACTATGCAGCATTTAAAGGTGCGGTATGCGATTCTGGAGAACAATTGTTGATATTTCAACTGCAAAACAAATACACCCCGCTTTTCAGTGCTCCTTTAGAAGCTCTGCCCCCCGCCCTCAAATTCACAGATTTGCCACAGTGAACGACACTAGGCCAGCAAACCTGTTTTTTAGACCTTCGTGACCCTTAGCAAACAGATAAATACTATGATGTAAGTGAATAACTACACAGCGAGTGATCTAATGTTTGCAGGCTGTGGGTTAGTAAGCTGTTGCTACAGTTGCTGCTCATGCTAATCAGCTACTATCATAAACAACAGCAAACAGAACAGCAGAAATAAGTTAACGTTCTCCACCTGTCCAGCAGAACCAGAGCAGCCTCCTCATCCTACATGCCTTTCAACTCTCCATGAAGCCAAAGTGGGCTTCCTATTTGCAAGCTTCTTTTACCATTCCACCTTAAATTGAGCAGCACTTGGTCTGCGTTCTGGCACCTCAGCTTCTTATTAGAAGTTTCCCATTGAATCCTATATGATGCAGCAGTTATATTCCGGCACCTTAGCTTCTTATTCGAGTTTTGCATTTCCACTTTAAACAGTGCTGATACCAATATGTAACTGATGCACTATTTAAGGCGGACTAGGGGGAATTCGAGGTGTCTCCACCATTGAAACTCCTTACTGAGGTTAATGTGGCTCTTGGTCCTTACCTGATCTGAGAACCTCTTACAAATCTTCGACTCTTTGACTGTTTCTCTCTTTTTTATGTCAGTGTGTGGACGTCTAGCGGGGCAGAGCGGCGCTGACTGTATGATGGTGGAGGACATTAATATATGGATTAGCCCTGCCATATTAACATATGGACATTTACAGGCTTGGAGAACAGCTAGGCCAACTTAAAGGGCCCGTAGCCTGCATCCTCCCTCCTGAGCAATTGATCTTACATGAAGTGCTAACACTGAGCATGACATCATCATTATACTCAGTTTAGAGCACATGTGGAAACAGATTCCTGACATATAAAAGGCAGGTTCTGCCCTGTCCAGAAAACAGTCCTGGTTCTGAACTCTGACTGGCTGAGGGACGTTTGAAGCACAGCTATGTATTAATGCGGTGCTGTACTGCTGGAATGAACTGTTGATTGATGACAGCAGTGTGTTTATGAAGAGCCCTAAACTGTGATCCCTATTTTCCTGACCACTAGAGCCAGACTGACTGACCTCCCCTTCCTCCTAAAGCTGATTAGCTGGATGCACGTACAGAAGACGAAGAGCTAGCGGACCGTCAGGAGATAATTACTGAGTTTTACACAGTGTATTGGACTGAAATCATATACTGCACCTTTAAAACAAGCAACCAAAATCAATGTTATGAATCTTTTTATTTGGTCATGTTGTCTAACACTAATACAGCTGAAGTTTAAAAAAGAGGTTTATGATATTGGTATGTATCCTGCATGTGGCCTATGGAGAAGTAAGGTCATGTGTGCGCTGTTTCATGTTTATCGACTCCGTTGACTGCATTTCAGTTTGCCACATATTCCTTTCCCTGTCCGTCTTGGTCAGAGAGCAGGTGAACCTTTATGAAAGTGTTTTATTATACTTTATTATGCTGGATTTTAATCGGGTGGATGGACAGAATCTCTCAGAGACAGTAGCTCTCATATTCGCAGACTCCAAACCCACTAATACACATGCAGGACGTTTTTAAAGGTACAGTAACAGCTGTGTTTACAGTCTGGTCTGGTCTTTACTGTCGTATATCCATCTGGTAATCATGCTGATCACTTCACACAGAACTGCTAGGCATATTGGGTTTGAGGGATAGTGCAGGCAGATGAGGGTGAATCCTTCTCTTTTTCCCACTGTGAGCCTTTTAGGCCACGGAGCGCTGCAGGGCAGAGAGGAGCTGACTGTATGATGGTGGAGGACATTAATATATGGATTAGCCCTGCCATATTAACATATGGACATTCACAGGCTTGGAGAACAGCTAGGCCAACTTAAAGGGCCCATAGCCTGCATCCTCCCTCCTGAGCGATCGATCTTACATGAAAGTGACTCTTAAATCCCCAGCAGTGATATAATTATCGGAAGATAAAGAATAAAGTAATTTATTAATACTGCATTACGTCCACTGAGCTGCTAATACTCCAGACATCATCCAGACAGGCTGGGTTCACACAACCAACCTGGATTTGAATGGACAGAGTCATATGACTGATATTCAGGTTGACCAGACACTGCGTGATTCCGAGAGCTGTGGTGAGTTTAGTGTGCAGTTCAAAGTTTTCAGGTTTTTAAATGTTAAGTCCCAAGTTATACACACACCTACCAGATGTGAGTTCGATAGTACAGATACAGCAGGAACGAAGCTGATGACGATCAATACTGTTGTGTGATCAGGTTTGATTGTACACAGCCTTGCTGAGAAAGGGTCAGTATATGTGTGTGTACGTGGAGTGGATATCTCCACCGGAGGCAGATTAGAGAGTTCTGGTGTAGTTGTTGACCTGTGTCGTGACTGTGTCCTGTACCAGCGTCCTGAGTGATGGAGTCGGTCCTGCGGGGGGAGCTGGGTCTCAGGGCAGCCTTCAGAGAGGAGCTAAGAGAGGACGGTTGTGGGCTCGGATGGCCGTCCTGCCCTCTGTCTGCAGACATGCATCCGGCGTCGCATTTCGCTCTGGCCGCCGCGTACCATGACATCAAACTGCGGCTGGCCAGTCTGGAGAGAGAGAACAGCAGCATCAAGAGGAAGCTGAAGAGCTATGAGATTAAAGTGAGACTTTGTTGGTTCATTTTCGAAGTGAGAATAAGTTTACATCCAGTTACTACATCCTGTACAGAGAACACACTCCCGCACATTTCACCACTTTGTAATGCACAGTCAGTATATGCACACACACTCATCATCAAAAAAATGTTGCTCCCAGAAGGAATCAACCCACAGGAATGAAACTTGGTGGGTAGGTTTGACATTGTAAGACATGCTAATGATTCAAGTTTCACGCTCGGCCGCACATGTGACGTAAGCTAGGGTGGGCCTTTCCGCTGTACCTGACTGAGCCAACAGCCGCTATTGCGGACATCCAGTGAACAGTGATGCCTCCATGAGTTGTTCTGTTAGTGCCAGCACCATTGGCAGGCGGCTGCACGACAGCGAGTCATCTTTTGTGTTTGAGCCTTTGAGCTTTTTTCTTGGTTGATAAGACCAGCGAATCCGTGTGTGGAGGCACCGTGGTCAGCGCCAAGATGAGCGGCTTGTTGTCACGCATCCAGAAGGCCTGGTGTCAATCCACCTCCACCCCTACCACACAATCTGCAGGAACTGTGTGAGAATATTCAAGCTGCATGGGATGCATGCTGAGACGTCTGGCAGGTCGCCATACTGAGAGACACTACAGGGGTTGGACAATGAAACTGAAACACCTGGTTTTAGACAATCATTTATTAGTATGGTGTAGGGCCTCCTTTTGCGGCCAATACAGCGTCAGTTCGTCTTGGGAATGACATATACAAGTCCTGCACAGTGGTCAGAGGGACTTTAAGCCATTCTTCTTGCAGGATAGTGGCCAGGTCACTACGTGATGCTGGTGGAGGAAAACGTCCTTCTTGGTGGTATGCTGACATTACCCTGGATACCGTGGCTCTTGATACATCACAAAGACTTGCTGTCTTGGTCACAGATGCGCCAGCAAGACGTGCACCAACAATTTGTCCTCTTTTGAACTCTGCTATGTCACCCATAATGTTGTGTGCATTGCAATATTTTGAGCAAAACTGTAAAACTGTGCTCTTACCTGCTAATTGAACCTTCACACTCTGCTCTTACTGGTGCAATGTGCAATTAATGAAGATTGGCCACCAGGCTGGTCCAATTTAGCCATGAAACCTCCCACACTAAAATGACAGGTGTTTCAGTTTCATTGTCCAACCCCTGTACTTCTGTATGTGTAGCTCAATAAATATTGATCATATCAGTCTAAATTTATCATCATTTATTGTTCCTGGTAACCTTTATCTTCCTTCCCAATTGTACTGCAACTCCACACTTCCTTCTGGGTGCAGCTGTTCTTTAGATGATGAGTGTTTTTATATCACTACACTATCTACTCCTCTCAGACTCCTTCACTGTGTGTTTGTGTTTCTCTTAGTTCCCTGTGATCAGTGAGTTTGCTGAGGATCGGAGCAGGTGCTGCTCATGTGAACCCAAAGAGACCAAACTGATCCAGATAGAAAGCAGCAGCAGCCTGCAGCAGAGAATCAGCTCACTCTCACAGGAGGTACCAGCACACACACAGCACCAGCACACGTAACACCAGCACACACAGCATCAGTACATGCAGCACCAACACACATCCAGCACCAGCACACACACAGTACCAGCACACGTAACACCAGCACACACAGCATCAGTACATACAGTACCAACACACGTCACTTGCACACACACGGCACCAGCACACACAGATCTTCTTTCATCCTTACACACAGTGACTGATCTATAATATGTGCTCCTCCAGCTGCAGAAGAGTAAAGCTCATGAGGAACGTCTGGAGGAGGTGATTAAAGCATATGAGAAGATCCATCTGGAGAAAAGCAATGTGCAGAAGGAGCTGGACAAAATGGTGAGAATCAGCAGTGGACAGTTCAGCCACTGCAGTCAGTGATGTATCAGTGTGTAATCGTGGATATTCCACAGCACATCTTTTGAGGTCTATGCACAGATTGTGGTGCTGTGAGGGCCATGGCAGAACCTTCAGCCAGTCCTCTTAAGTAAACAAGTAAACAAGTGAGACAAACATATTAGACTTGGTTGTTTATTTACTGAGGAACATGATCCAGTATTTCATATCTGTGAGGGTAAAGGAATGTGAAGCTTTAGGATTTAGCAGATAAGAAGAGCTGTTGATGATTATCAGGCTGGAAAAGGTTACAGAACCATCTCTAAAGAGTTTGGTCTCCACCATCCACAGTCAGACAGACTACAAATGGAAGAGATTCAGGACCACCGTTACCGTCCCCAGGAGTGGTCCACCAACAAAGATCACTCCAAGAGTGAGGTGTGTAATAGTCCACGAGGTCACCAAGGAGTCCACGGTAACTTCTAAGCAGCTAGAGGCCCCAGTGGCTAGGGCCAAGTAAGTCCACCATCAGGATAACAATGAACAACGGTGGTGAGCATGGCAGGGGAATAAGGAGAACCTCATTGCTCTTCTAAAAGAACATTGCTGCCCGTCGGCAGTTTGATAAAGACCACATGGACAAGCTAGAAGAGCTACTGGAACAGAGTTAGTGGACTGATGAGGCCGAAATAGATCTGGTTTAAATGAGGAGCGTTCTGTCAGGAGAAAGAAGAACACTGCATTCCAGCATAAGAACCTTATCCCATCTGTGAAACATGGTGGTGGTAGTATCATGGTCCTGTTTTGCTGCATCTGGGCCGGACGGCTGGCCACCATTGATGGAACAATGAATTCTGAATTATACCAGCACATTCTAAAGGAGAACGTCAGGACATCTGTCTGTGAGCTGAATTTCTGGAGAACGTGGGTCATGCAGCAAGACTATGACCCTAAGCACAGTCTTGGGCTCAAATTCCTCCAAGCTGATGTGCAGGATGGATTAACAGTTACCAGAAACGTTTAGCTGCAGTTATTGCTCCACAAGAGCGTCACACCAAATACTGAAAGCACAGGTTCACATACTTTTACCCACACAGATGTGAAATAATGGAAAATTTTCCTCAATAAATAAATAATCAATTCTAATATTTTTGTCTCATTTGTTTAATTTGTTCTCCTGATCTACTGTCAAGACTTGTGTGAAGATCTGATGAAGTTTTAGGTCAAATTTATGCAGAAATGTAGAAACTTCTAAAGGGTTCACAAACTTTCAAGCAACTCAGCGCGGCCTATAACTGTACACATATGTGTGATAATGTGTGGAAGTCAGAGACACCCTTTCATTTAATTTCCAGTCAAACTGGTCATTAAGGAGGAGATATTTGTGAGAAGATATAAGATGATCCACAGTTTCCAAAACTGGAGTTCAAAACTGATTACAGACACAATGACTCTCCTAACAACCACCTGGAAGACCTGGTAGACCCACCAACACTGTCCCCATCAGATAAACTTTCATCTCTGAGAGAGAGGATAACATCAAGCTCCACTCCTGCTTCAGATCTGAGAACATCCACAGGTGTTTCTGTCCATCCTTCTTCCACTGTGAGAAGACACCTCAACGCTAAGGAGGTATGAAAGGAGGTGTAGCTGTTCAAGAAGCTCCTCACTGAGAAAAGGAGACACACACATCCAACAAAGAAGCTACTGGTGTTCTCAGAACAATGGACTGACCACCCCAGAATCCAGAACCTCAACACTACTGAATGTGTTTGGAGTTATTTGGATGGTGAGAAGAAGCAGAAGATGCTGAACCAGCTTCTAAGGCTGAATTTTGGAGGTGTGTCTCTCTGAGGAACAGGAAGTGAGTCTCCTGAGAAGAATGGAAGCTGGAATGAAGGTGAAGAGTGGACACACTGAACACTCAAACAGCTGATATTAGATCTAGTTATTGTGTGTAGTTCTCTGTTATATATGTGTTTTTATATCCTAACATTGTAAGTGACTAACTTTGATGGTGTTTGGGCTGGAAGTGAGACAGCTTTTGCATCCTGCTGTATACAGTGGACATGCAAGAGGTGTGAGACGTGCAGAGTGCTGCTGGTGCCGTGTGACCTGAGCAGGTGATAACAGAGCTGGTCTGCATGTGTTTGGGTGTAGACGACTCTGGCGGAGCAGCATATGATAAGGATCCGTGGGTTGGAGTCGACCCTGAGGCAGAGAGAGACGCTGCTGCAGAAGAAGAGCTCCAGGCTGAGCAGCGGGAGAGAAACCACACACCCACATCCTCAACATCACCCCCGCAGTAAAGACCCGCACCTCCTGCACCTCCACAACAGCCTGGACGTTCCCTGTGGTAAGTGGCAACGACCACGCCCACTTTATCATCATTAATCATCATCATAACTCGAATGACATTCTATACAAACAGTAATAATAATTTAATAGTAATAGCTCATGTAGCATTATATGTAAATAATGTATATAAAATATACAAATTTATTTAACATTTTGTAAAATAATAATAACTTTATAGAGCATTTTATTTAAACGACTTTATATAACATTGTTTAACAATAATAATAACTTTATTTAAATAGCAGTGTATAAAAATAATAGCTTTATATAGACTTTTATTAAAAAAATGTTTATAGTAATATTTTATTTATATGGCACAAAATAAAAATAACTTTATTTATAAAGGATTTAATAAAATAATATTTTCATTTATATGGCATTGTATAAAAATAGAAATACCTTGTTTATGATAATGACCTTATTTACACAGTATGCGAAAGTCAAATTTCTAAAGTCATATATCATATTGTTGATTGTCTAAGTGTAAATAAGTTACCCATCCTCTACAGAGACACACTTTAAATATGGCATTTTGCTGCAAATTTTAGTGCAAAATATGTAGTTATTTACTAAGTGTAACATATTGGAAACTGACTGTATTTTATGCATTTTTCCCATATGTCAAATTCGTTTAATTTGTATGTCATAAAATCATTTATCATCTTATTTATGTAGCACAATATAATGATGATGGTGATGCTAATGATGATGATAAAAACTAACTTTTGTTAATTAAAACCATTTTTACAACAGGTATAACAATATATACACACAATTAATCAGCAGTGCCACATTTAAAATACTATCGGAACTATGAATATGATTCACCCACAGCACTAAATCCAGGTAAACATATTATACCCAGTGTAATTAAACAGGCAGTTTGGGGTAATTCACAATGATTAAAAATATATCATATTTATGATGAAATATAGTCATATTACCTACCTTTCAGTACTCTTCTAGAAATCATCTGATCAAGATGTATTTTAGACACATACTTATCAGATTGTTATTCACGTTCAGATTTTGATTAGGAGTGAAATTCAGATTGAGATTCTGAGTTCGATTGTGATTGAGATTCAGACTGTCAGACAGACCTTGATTTAGATTGTTATTCAGATTGAGATTCATATTAAGATTCATATTATAATTCAAACTGTGAATTAGATTGTGATTCATATTGTAAATCAAATTGTGATCCAGATTGTGGTTTATCTTGTGATTCATCTTGAAGTTATGATTATGATTATTTAATTTGGATTATGATAGAGATTATGATATAGGTTGTGATCCAGATTCAGATTTTGATTCACTTTGTGATTAAGATTCAGATTTTGATTAGGATTATGATTCAGAGTATGATTTGGATTGCTTTTTATCATGCGGATCAGATTGTGATTTAGATTGTCTGTTAGATTATAATCCAGATTGTGACTCAGAGTCTAAACTCTGTTTACTCCACGGTCTCTGTGTTCCAGCGTTAGACTGTCCTGGTCCGACTCTGCAGAGTTCTCGCAGTCTGGATGCTCTTACTGACCTTAAGGTGCAGCGTCTGGAGGCGGAGCTAGAGGGGGCATGGCAAGAGGCACAGGGGGCATGGCAGAGGGAGGAGGAGCTAAAGACCAAGCTTCAGCATTTGCAGGATGAGATCAGACGCTTACAGGAGAAACAAAGAGAGGTGCTACATATACGTACTGTACACACCTACGAGAGTCTGTTCACACCTCACATCAAACCCGCTCTCAATCACTCTGTTTACACCCCACACCAAACCCGCTCTCAATCACTCTGTTCACACCTCACACCAAACCCGCTCTCAATCACTCTGTTTACACCCAACACCAAACCCGCTCTCAATCGCTCTGTTTACACCTCACACCAAACCCGCTCTCAATCACTCTGTTTACACCCCACACCAAACCCACTCTCAATTGCTCTGTTTACAGCTCACACCAAACCCGCTCTCAGTCACTCTGTTCACACCTCACACCAAACCCGCTCTCAATCACTCTGTTCACACCTCACACCAAACCCACTCTCAATCACTCTGTTCACACCTCACACTAAACCCGCTCTCAATCACTCTGTTCACACCTCACACTAAACCTGCTCTCAGTCACTCTGTTCACACCTCACATCAAACCCGCTCTCAATCACTCTGTTCACACCTCACATCAAACCCACTCTCAATCACTCTGTTCACACCTCACACCACCTCACTCTGTTTACATCTCACACACTGAATTATGAAGGAGAAATCAGTGGAGTTCCCCTTTACAACAGATATATGTAAATGAGCTGTTCTGATTGCCTGTGCTTCGTTAAAGAAAGCAGTCCAAGCTGAAACACTCTTTATAACTTCAGGGCAAGTGGGCAGGGCTAAATTGCTGTAGGCTGAAAAGGTGGATAAATATATATTTATACACAGTCATAACAGAATATAATGACCACCTGCCTGATAGTGGGAATAACCATCCATGGCTCGGATGACACTAATAAGACATCATAGCATGGACTGTATAAGGTTTTCCCAATCCTCCAGTGACTAGTTACGGTACTCCTGTGCAAACTGGAGGTGACGCTGATGTTGAACCTTGGTTACCACTGATGCCTTAACCATGCTACTGCTTCGCAGGCCCAGACGTAACAGTGTTAGCTCAGTGGTGATCCCTGACACTCTCCTCGATGCTCCTGTGTTCATTATAGAGGTTAACTGCTCCACTGTGGGGCGTCGATTGCTCTGTACCACTCGCTTGACTCATCATTCCCTTCTGGCATCAGTGGCCCACGGGGCACCACTGTTATGCCAGTGGGCGGCTCTAAATGTGTGAGAAGTCCATTCCTGGTACACCTTCACTATGGCAGGTCTATGACATCCCACAAAGTTAGCGATACCCTATTATCATACCCCTTTGGGCATCAGTCCGATCGCGTCCTTTGCCCATGATGGTCATTTTGCGCTCTGTTACGTCTGACTGGTGTGCTCGCACATATATATATATATATATATATATATATATATATATATATATATATACGTGCAGTAAACCCTGTCACCTGTGACACCGGAGTGTGTGGATTAATACCATCATTACTGCATTACAGTACAACACAAACAGCTCTACAGTGATTCCAGACGCTGTAGGGCCCAGGGCTTCAGGTGAGATGGAGTGAAGATATGGACAAGACCTGGACTGTAATCTCTAATACAGTGAGTTATCTTCCTGTACTGTAGTAGTTATTAATCCTCTGCTGTACTGCAGGACCTGGACGTTCCCTGTGATCACTGCAACGTGGAGTGGATCAAGAAGGCCGGAGATGAACAGTGAGTGACCACTGAGGCCAGACCGATAGTCAATCAATCTGCAAGTAGTAATTTAACTGCATACAACTGCATACTTGCTGAGAATTATATAGCCATTTAAGCTTATTATAGTCTAAATAAAAAAAATATATAAATATAAAATCTAGAATCATACTGAAAATGAATACAGTTACTGTGTAAACCATTCCTTCAGGTCTTATTTGTGTATTCAGTACAATAAATGTACATATGTACACTGACTACAGTAGAGTAAAGTGGGAATAGCAACATTAGCATGTGTTCCATAATTCTTCTGAATAAGAGCCCCTTATTCAGAAGAATTATGGAACACATGCTAATGTTGCTATTCCTGTAATTAAGCTCAAGATATAATTTACATTCATGGCATTTAGCTGACCCTCTTATCCAGAGCGACTCACGAGGTTATTCATATTACAGGTAGACCACTGTAGTGTTAGGAGACTTGCCCAAGGGCTCTTATTGGTGTAGCACAGCTTAGTTACCCAGACTGGGAATCGAAGCCCCGTCTCCCACATGGGGTAGTAGTTTTCATGGTAGGTAGTGGTGCTGTTGCCGTTGCGCTACGACAACCACAATACTTTACATACTGTATTTCCAATTTAATAAAATTTAATTTAAGAAACTTCACAAGCCATTTTCAAACATAAACATGAAAGTTTTATGCTTAAATTTTCTGTAAAAGCACCAAATCCCATCAACTTTTGGAGCCAACCCTCTCACTGCCCAGACCTTCATAACGCAGTTTAACCAGTACGGTTAGGGTTAACCAGGAACTAGAGTTATGTGGTGCTATTTTATTTCACAAAATGCTTCAAAAATAAGCCCCTGTGAAAAAGCCGTGTCTCTCCTGCAGGGTGAATCTGGCTCTGGCTTATACGGAGCTGACGGAGGAACTGGGCAGAATCCGCAGCCTGACTGCGGAACAGAGCGAGATACTGAGACAGAAAGGAAGCCCACCAGAGCAGAAAAGCCCTGGTAAGACGTGTTCAAACAAGCCTGGTTTCAGTGTATGTGTGTATATGTTCTCAACTGGGCTCTTGAACTGATTCAGCACAGAATTTACCGTTCTGTATTCTGTGTAAACACAAATGAAGAAGCACACGAGCAACTGATTTAACCGCAGCAGCTTGTGTGTATACACTCATCATCATAAGGATAGCTGCACCCAGGAGGAATCAACCCACAGGAATGAAACTTGGTGGGTGTGTTTGACATCATGAGACATATTAATGATTCATTTCACACTCAGCCGCACATATGACGTAAGCGAAGACGGGCCTCATCACTGTACGTGACTGACCCAACAGCCACAATTGTGGACATTCAGCGAGCAGTGATGTCCTCCATGAGTCATCCTGTTACTGCCAGCACCATTGGCAGACGGCTACACCACACAGGACTACACAGGACTGTCCTTAACACCACATCAACGTCACCAAAGACTGTAATGGTGTCGTGCCAGACTGTCATAGAGTGACACAGAATGGGAGCAGGTCATCTTCAGTGACGAGTCCCACTTTTGTCTTGGTGGAGACGACCAACAAATCAGTGTGTGGAGGCACCGTGGTCAGCACCAAGATGAACGGTCTGTTGTCACGCATCACACGTCCAGAAGGCCTGGTGTCACTCCACCTCCACCCCTACCGCACTCCACCCCCTATCTGCAGGAAATGTGTGAGAATATTCAAGCTGCATGAGATGGCTTATCACAGGACACCATTAGGAACCTCTATAACTCCATGCCGAGACATCTGGCATATTGGGTTAGCAAACATGGTGGCCCGATGCCATACTGAGAGACACTACTTCTGTATGTGTAGCTCAATAAATATTGTCCATATCAGTCTAAATTTATCATCATTTATTATTCCTGGTAATTTTCATCTTCCTTCCCAATAGTACTGCAATCCCACACTTCCTTCTGGTTGCAGCTGTTCTGTTGATGATGAGTGTATATATGTTATAGGTTGTGTATGTTAACAAGGCGCTGGATAGTAATTCAAAATGTTTTGAACTTTTGAACACAACCAGTAGGTGGCATAGTTTAGCACTGTCCCTCCCCATAGCCGTTTTCTGTTCTGTTTTGTGTCTTGTTTTGTCTGTAGTTCTCAGGCACTCTCCTGCACCTCAGCGCCGATCTCCATCCTCCCCTCTCTCTCCTCCCTCTGGTCCAGCTTCGTTCTCCCCCCACCTGTCCACCCGCCGTCTCCGGGCACGTTTCCAGGGCCGCCGGAGCTTGTCTGAAATCACCGACCCCTCCTCAACCCACCAGGGCTCTCCTCGGATCCTCCACTATCCGGCATCCACCCTCCCCAAACATCGGCCGGCAGGCGACAGCTACCTGAGGCAGCAGGGGGCCCTGTCCGTTGGCCCTCGCCCAGCCTCTGCCCGCAGCGCAACTCGGAGCATTACCTGTGCTTCGCCTGTGCGAGATGTGCGTCACCTGTGCCGTCAGGAGCAGCCCCCCGACCCCACTCCACTGGTCACACCGCCGCAGTCTTCAGAAGATGAGGAAGAGGAATGGCCGAGTACAAGCTCCGCCCACAGCCCTGCCAACAGTCCGCCCAGGACGCTGGGGGTGACTCCCCCACATCCTCCGTTCCCTGCCCCTGACGGTCCAAGCACGCTGGTCTGCCCCCTACAGGACTACCTGAGCACAGATCATGCTCAGTCCTGGCCATCAATCAAAGTGAGTGATTGTTTGCAGGTAGCGTTGAGGGGACGTTACTGTTTAGTAGGTATTAAGTAAGTCATTTTTGCTGGTGATGATCGTGGTGAAAGTACTGAAGCCATAGTTAAGCAACATAATTACAGTTCGTGTTAACCCGAATGTAGTCAGCTGGTGTCTGAGGTTTATACTGGCGCCAGTATAGCTAACAAGTAATGGGAGCTTATACCACACCAATTAGTATGGTGCTAACTGTATGTCTATATCAGCATACACTTTCTTCAGACTATACTTTCCTCACTCCAGTGCATACAGTATATGGAAACTAAACTGCAATAACAGCTTGGTTTTTATTTGGGCATGGTTATGATGTCACAAGTCTGATAGAGATTTTAGCCACTGCTGGTAGACCCGTATGACCGTATGCTTCCATACACCTGCAGATTCAGCTACTTCCTTCACACTATGGTCTTTGGCACTCCAAATGCAGTCACTCCTTTTAGCCAATCATTAACATCTGCTTTGGAGCCATTTTCCACACATGGAACGAGACATTCACTGCACTGTAGCACCTCTTCTCAATCTATGGATCCCGTCACTCACACCCCGCAGGTATTTATAGCCCCATCATCTTTGTGCAGCGCCATCTGCAGGAGCCTGAAGGTACTACAACCTTAGACATGCAAGGGGACTCATTTTTTGTCCAGTGTTTTTATTTACTCAGCAGTTGATGTCTGTGATTCTGTGTGCAGGTGGTGTACAGGGCTAATGTCAGAGGCCACCCTTCATTTACTTCAAACAGACATTTAAGTATGAGTTATTGATTAAGATGAAGTTTTCAGCGCTGTTTCTTTGATGGGGACAGTGTTCCTGGTCATCCTGGGCATAGCTACAGGTACTAGGCTATAAAGGATCAACTGGGTGGACCAGCCTGCTACATTGCCACCCTGAGGCAGAGCAGTGCTCTAGTTAGTTAAGAACAACTAAGACAGAAGCTCTTTATAACTTTAATAACAGCGTAACGTCAAAATGACTTTATTTTCAGGGATTTTGAGACATTCAGGGGGTACAAGAGGCTAATTATTATCATTATTATTAATTATTATAATAATTATTATTATTAATGAGTATTTTTTTACTGTATTTTTCACCTTATCTTAGTGGGTTAGCTTATGTCTAACATCCTCACAAATATCTTGCACTTAATTTCTTCCTCTGTTCTCTTTTTGTCCTCCAGCTGTGGATGGAGTCGGAGGAGAACGATTCCCGAAGCTGCCCGCTCTGCCAGCTTACGTTTCCCACCGGTTATCCTGAGGACGCTCTGATAAAACACATTGATACACATCTGGAAAACAGCAAAATCTGATCAACTTGTCATGAAGACTTGGGACATCCAGACAGTAAAACCAGTCCTGTGGTGATGGTGAGCGGTCTGACCAGGAGAAGTTCCACCAAATCGGTCAGATGTAACTGACCACAGTGTACTTGAGTAATACTGCCAGTGTGCAGCTTCTGAGACCTACAAAAACCTCACATACTCCAATAACTATTCAGTAATGATTATTCGTAGACCTGCTCAGAACTGTGACATCCACTCACTTGTGTGGAAAGATTTCAGATCTGCTGAAAAGTCTTACATTGTAGATTCTACATAGCTGTAGCTGTAATCTCTTATTTCTGCATTATAGAAACACTCTACATGGTTTATTTATGAAAAATATTAGCTGGCTTTAGTGTAATACAGCTTTTCCAGTCCAGCGCAACTGAAATAAGACTTTCCTCCTGTGATAATGACCTCTTCCACATCTTCCAGCACAAGAACATTCAAGTCCTGCCACCGTACAGACCTTTTTAAAGAAGCTTCATTTCATTATGAACACTTTTTGTAGACCCACATCAAAGAGGAACT
>CM067475.1:22459877-22507528 GCA_034552555.1 Semaprochilodus insignis
ATATATATATATATATATATATATATATATATATATATATATATATATATATATATATATATATATATATATATATATACACATACACACTGTATATTTTCTTTTCACAAAATATAATGACTTTCTAACAATCCCAAGATACTACATCTAATTATTAATAAAAATGAGAATAAATAATGACAATAAAATAATGAGAAACTCTGTATGAAGAGGAAGTTTCACCTGGGATCCAGAAGCAGGTAGTTGAAGCTGGACTTAATGATGCCCTCACGCCACCTCTTATTTTGATCAGGCTGATCAAACTGCTCACACAGCGCA
This sequence comes from Semaprochilodus insignis, assembly GCA_034552555.1. Classification (NCBI taxonomy): domain Eukaryota; kingdom Metazoa; phylum Chordata; class Actinopteri; order Characiformes; family Prochilodontidae; genus Semaprochilodus; species Semaprochilodus insignis. The sequence continues at coordinate 22,460,196 of CM067475.1, forward strand.
AACTCGTCCATTTTGCAGTCGGGCAGGTCAAACGTACAGAGCACTTTATTCAGTTCTGGACTGTAACCTGCAGACAATCAGGGAACAGGAACAACAATAAACACATTTAAATATAAACAAGTATCAGTGTTGAATTATTAATTATTAATAATAAATAATAATAAATACATAAGTTAATCAGTGTTAAACATTGATCATCATTATTGAACAACATAAGAGTCTGTCCAGAGCAGCCAGATATGTTTTACACTAGCACATTAATTATACAACAACTATTACATTTTTCATAGCCAGTCAATAATCAATGTGCTCATTTTTAACAAATCTGGCTGTTCTGCTAATTTCAAAAGGTTTCAATATTTAAAATACAAACATTCAGTATATTTTTAATAAGAATGGAGTGCTAATAAAGTTTACATCCAAAATGCAGTTCTAATCAAATTAATATTCAGAATGAAGTTCTAATAAAATTAACATTCAGAAAGTTAGTACAAATATCTAGTAAAATAAAATTAATATCCAGTACAAATACCTAGTAAAATTAATATTGAGAATGTCTCATATTTTAAAGGTTTTGGAAAGATAATGGATCAATGAATTAAAGTATAAGAACAACTGCTGTAAATTATTTATCAATCATTTAGTACCTACTTGGTGTTTTAAAATTACTTAAAATACTGAAAACATTATTAGTATTATTAGAATATTAATTCAGTGAGCCATTCCATATTTCTTAATTATAGTTTATGTGTACAATTAATGTTGACTAATGGATTTTGTAAACACATTAATCAAGTAAACAAATAAATAAATTCAACTGAAATAAATCATTCAGAAGAAGTTAAGTTACTGCGTGGCAGTGATACGTACCAGAGAACGCAGAACAGCTGTCCTGAGCTGGCTGCTGGGTGGTTGCCGCATTCTGGAGTGATCTCAGTTTCTGGATGTAGAGTGGGCGTGTCTGTGAGGTAATGGGGCCGGGACGTTCTCCTAGTTCCACCAGCCTGCGTCTGAGCTCGCGGTCCGTCAGCCCTTGGGTTTCAGGAGCGTCTTCTGTACTGGGCCGCCGGTTCTCTTTTCCCTTCTCTGGACTTCCTGCTGTGTTCTGCAGAGAGCGCCAGTCGTAGAGCACTGTGTCCTCGCTGGTGGAGGTGAGGACGCTGGAGCTCAGGGAGGTGTTAGATGTTGGAGGAACATGTATTTCTATCAGTTCATGGCCTTCTTCAGTGTCAGTATACAGATACTCCACAGGCTCGTCCATGTCGGTGATCATCGGACGTCCACCAGGTGTGTAAGAAAGGTTAGCCAGGCTCTGAGGTTTGGAATGGCTGTAGAGTCTGCTCATGCTGTACCTGGGCGTGCAACCAGAGGAAGAACCTCCAGCTCTGTTCCTCTGAGACTTGGAGCAATCCAAACTGGAGCTAGAACCTGACTCTAAAGTAGTTTGAGATGGAGAGGATTCTTCCTGAGAGTCTGTGCCACCCTCGTTGTCTCGTTGCCCTGTGGAACCTTTCAGCCTTCCGGGACCTTCGCTGGAGCTGGACAGGTCTGAAGTTAAAAACTCATCAAAGGTGTTGGACCTGTCCACCAAACTGCCTCTATTCTTCTGAGACTTGGGACAATCAAAGCTGGAGCTAGAACCTGATTCTTGGCTCGGAGAAGATTCATCTGGAGAGTCCATTATTCCACATTTGTCTTCTTTTGAGACATAGGAGCCTTTGTGAGATGTTTGCATTTGCGCCACTGCATTTCTTGGCCTTCCTGAACCTTCGGTTGAGGTGGACACGTCTGAGGTTAAAAATTCCTTGTCTTCATCAAACACTAGAGGAATTCCCTGGCGAGAACTTGGAAAACTTCCGACCAAAGCCCCACCATCTTCATCGAATCGCTCCTCAGCAACACTTCTAGGGATTATGACCGTATCGGCCATGCTTCCAGAGATGATCAATGTGTCCGCCTGGCTCGGCCGATCATCACTATCTTGGCTTGAAGCCTGAAGGGTCCTTGTGCTGCTGTCGTCACCTCTAGCGATTAGAAGCGTGTCAGCCATGCTTCCAGAGACGATTAAGGTGTCCGCTTGGCTCGGGTGGTCTTCTGAATCTTGGCTTGAAGAAACCCGGAGGTTCCTCAGGCCGTTGTCAATGTCTCTTAACCCATTCTCTTCAAAAGAATGCTTCGGTGGAGCTTCGTCTGAGCCATAGGGAGATTTAGGTGTGTTACGGCGCATCCTGATGGGCGTGGGCAACGTCTGCTCAAAAAGAGAGGAGGTGGAAAAGACAGAAGGAGAAAAGTTAAATGATCTCTGGGAGCAGCGGCTGAGCCTTGAGCGAGTTCTGCCAGTTACAAAAGGGCTCGGGGTTTCACCAAGCCTGTCTTCTTCAACGCCGTTATGCTCTTGAAGCTTGTCCTCCATTAGTGTTTTGAATCTTCTTTCGTCAACCAAGTCTAAGTGTTCCTTCTCACACGTCTCAGAACCTTTGGACCCTCCAATGGACCGAGTAACAGATTCAGCTGAAGCTGGATTTCCATCAGGTTCTTTCTCCAGTGGTGAGAAATGATCTCCTGTAGGCAATGGACCTTCAACTGCACTCTTATATGGGTCACTATCACAACTGCTATACTTACTAGAGCCACTGCTGCTAAAAACAGGAGCATGAGTGATGCCTTTCAGCTCATTAAGATCATTAGTAAACACTGCATCATCTTTATCATGATCATCATCATCATCACCAGGTCCCTCCAGTAATCCTGGTCCCACAATAGTCTTGTCAAAGTCATCTTCCAGCAAGCTGCCGCCTCTGCAAAACACAAACACCTCGTCTGGAGAGGTCACATCAATGCCTTGGTTTTGCAACACGGTAGCCATGCGCTCCGAATCCAAGAAGTCCGGATACTGAGAGAAATCTACAGTCATATCACTGTAGTCATCACTTTGTTTCCCAGAAGGACTCTGGACTGGAGAACATGGTGCTGGGAAATACTCATTAGAGTCCCTGAAGGATACGCTCTTTCGGCTTGGGTGAAACCGTGTCGAGCGTCTAAAATCCGGGCTGAAGTCCTCGGTTCTGCTCAGCTGCGTCCCCTCTGGGCTATTTTTAAAGTCTATAACGGACAGACGGGTGCTGGACAGAACTGGAGGAACATCTCCGGGTCTATCAAATGCACCACTCTCGCGGGCATGAAGTCCAGAAACATCAGAAAGCCAGGACTCGTGAGCTCCTCCAGCCCGGGAAGGCTGTCTGTTTATCCCAGACATCCGGAAAAAACTTGACTGCCTGGTGCTGCTCAGAGGCTCGTCTCCGAAATCACTTAGCATTGACGACAGGCCAATGCTGCTGTCCCTCATAGAGTGGCCTGAGTAGATCGCTGTAAAGAGGAAGATATCGTTTTATTAGGGTTCACATGACACTGCCTCCTATCAATACCTCCCACTGTATGAGCATTTCAGAACAGACGAACAAACAGAAACGGTCCACAACAGAAAGTCAGTAGAACTACCGTTTGGACTTAATGCACCTGTTTGCATGATTGGGTTCGATTTCTAAACTGAACGGTAGATTTGAACCCCAGTGCCTACATTGAGCTGCTGGACAACCAGGTCTCCCCTATAGTTCCTCAGGCATCCATCAAATCTGGACCAACTAACTGATTCTTTGATGTAAGAGTGTCTGAACACTGATGTGGCCTACATCCAGAAACTTGTCCAGTACATGTTAAATCCAGTCACAGCTGTTATTGGTGCTCGTGTAGGAATTACATGCTATTAGGCAGGGATGCACCGAATGTTCGGCAACCGAAATTAGTGAATAAGTGCAACATAGAATAATTTATACTGCACAATGACGGCTTATTTCTCGACTGTGAGTCACACCGGAGCACGCTGACGCTTCCTAGCTTTTATTCAGCTTCAAACATTTGAGCCAAATGGAGCTCCAGACAGAGTAAAGACCAGAACAGAGCCACTACATCGAGGTTTTAGTCTGGTGAGCTTACTCATTCAATGTTATACATCTTATTAGTCTTCTTATAGTATATATAGTATTCCATGTGTAGGAACTCCCTAACAAAACATTTATACACACAGATGTGAACTTCAAACTGTCATATGTAAGAATTCACAATTAAGTAATGATTCATAAAGCAGGATTTAATCATCACTAGTGTTATTAACCCCCTTAGTAAGGGGTCCAGCAGCATGGGGACCATACAGCACCTACAGCACAGTGACTCCTCACTCTGAATCTAGCCTACTTCATCAAAACCACAAATGTGTTCAGCTGAGAATTAACCTGATAAATGATCAGCTCACTAAAGTTAACCAAATTTACCGCCAGCTGCTTTGTGTGGCTCTGCTGAAGGGAGACGGTTCACGGTGGTCTCACAACAAACACCTTTAGTATAGAATTATATTATAATTACTGATCATATCGCTGATGAGTTTAAGTAGGGTAGTCAAGGCCGAGTACCAGACAGGATCGAGACCTGGACACATCGAGTCTGAACTCGAGTCTAATCAATTAGCATCATATTGTACATTATATACTCCATATTAATGCAATCATATCGGCATACTACATAATACCTGTACTACAATTATGTAGTTATATAATATGATACAGGAAGATATAACATTAACAACATACAGTCTATAAAATTATTAATGATTACTATGTTATCGTCTTACAGACCCTGAGGAGTCCGAATCACGACATATGGCAGAGACCAGAGATGATGTTGAGACTTAGACTGGACTCTAGTACTGCAACACCAGGTCCAAGCTTGGCTAAATGCAGCCGTTTCTCACATGGTAAACTGCACTCTTCCTCCAGCTCCTGATGGACTGTTTAAGTTAGACATGTCAGGACTTCCCCACAGAACACAACGTGGACTGAGACAGCAGCAGACAGGTGATGGTAAAGCGTGTGCTTTATCTAACTGTAGTCACGGTTTAGCATGAAAAGGAGTGTGCGGTGACACTGGAATCAGTTGGCAGCAGCTTAAAAACAAATGTCTGATGCTGGTGGTTGGCTGATGTTGCAGACTGATGTGTGATGATGTGTTTACTGAACTCCAGAAGATGCTGGGTTACTGCACTATAATATATGCTTTTTATGCCCACTGCACTTGTTACCCCGTAGAGATGCTATGATTCTCAGCAATGCTGATCCAGGTGGATTAGTTCTGATTTCTACGCTGTAAATGTTAATGCATTGGCAGAAATGTACATGAGACATACCAGATTAGCGCACACATGGCAGCTACAACGGCCCAGCACGGCCAGCAAAGCGGAACGTTTCTACAAGGTGTGTGTTTTTAACAGCAAACGTGCATGTAAATTAGTGTGTTCCTAATAAAGTGCTTGTTGAAATCCATAAACAGACTCTTACAGTACTGGAATTTGGGTAAATCCTCATATTCCACTTGCGGTGCCTGAGACTCGTACTCCTGCAGTATGCTGGCACATCGACTGTTCTCCTCTTGCTCTGCCAAATCCGCAGGTTTATTCCCATCCTGACAACAACATAACAGAGTTCAGCTCATCACACAGCAATCTACACTCTGCCACACAAGCAAGACTTCAACATGAGGGTTTTAGGGATGTACTGATTTTGTTCCTCCAAACTAGTGTTTACTGCTTTTTGTTGATTTAATCAGAGTATGTTCACTTGATTTTAATTAAACCAGTTCAATTGTTTGTTACCACGTACAGATTTGTTGGTTGAACTGAGAAACCTGTATTACAGAACACTTTCTATGTTCTCAAATGTTTCATTTTTCGCAGCCGTTTGCAAATGTAAACACGTCTTATTAAATCCCTGTCAGTAGGTAAAACACCCTGAAACACAAGTGAGCAAGGGACCTCACCTCCCTGGGTGCTGTGGCTAGAGCTGCCCACTGCTCCAGGCAAGTGTGTGCTCTGCCCCCTAGTGTGTGTGTGTGTGTGTGTGTGTGTGTGTGTGTGTGTGTGTGTGTACCATGGCACAGTTGGGTTAAACCCAGAGGACAAATTCCTCTGTGTGCAGCACAAACGGCAAATAATTCTGATTCTAACCAGGACTGAGAAACACTGCTTTAGTCCACTTTAGTGAAGTAAAAACCTGCTACACAGCAAACTAATGTGATGTGGAGTTAGAAGGAGGTACCTGGTCCTTCAGGCTGGGGTTCCCGCCGTTTTTCAGAAGTAATTTGAGGTTCTGATAACATCCCCACAAAGCGGAAATATGTAAGGGAGTCAGATTCTCGCTGGACCTGAAACAGAGGAGAACAATATTAAAACACAGTATTAATAATAGCTTACCATGAAACTATGGTATTATCTCTGGACAACATAGCTGTTACTAATGTTCAATTTGATTCCAATTAAATAAGCAAAAAAAAAAAAATTTATGGAATATAAAACATGATAAACTAGATCACAGCACTCTTTAGAACCCAGTACCGCCTGTTTCATTAGAGAGATAGTATAATAAGTCCTGTTTCACTGGATACAGGACACAGTGAGTGTAGCGCTGAATGAAAACCCTGTATTCTGTCTTCTATTAGGGTACGTTTATTAAATCCAGAAACCCAGCACTACTGGGGCTTATTCATCTGTCCCAGCTTATTAAACCCCCCCACACTGAATAAATCACAATGCATAGCACATGTTAAACATCATGAAATACTGAAACACAACATGTTTGCCGTATAACCCGCCTCTACTTGAAAACATGTCCCTTTAAATTGAACGTCACATTAAAGGTCGATGTCTCTTTGTAATTGCATATGTGTTGATGCCTTATAGAGACTTTAAAATAGTACACACTTGACAGAGATGGTTCTATAAGGGTTGTTTAGTAAAGGGAACGACTATTTAAAACCATGAGGTCTGTATAGAACCACTTGCATGTTGACTGTTTTCTGAATGACAAAAAGGTTCTTAATGGTTTTTACACTGATCAGCCATAACATTAAAACTACCTCCTTGTATCTACACTCACTGTCCACTACATCAGCTCCACTGGCCATATAGGATACTCTGTAGTGGTACAGTTCCAGACTGTAGTCCATCTGTTTCTCTGTATACTTTATTACCCTGTACTTCAATGGTCAGGACCCCCACAGGACCACCACTGGAGTGTTTAAACACTGTGTCCTCTCACTGTCCACTCTATTAGACACTCCTACCTTGCTGGTCCACTTTGTAGATGTACAGTCAGAGACAATAGCTCATCTGCTGCTGCACAGTGCAGTGGTCATCCTCTAGTCATTCATCAGTGGTCACAGGACGCAGCCCACAGGACGCAGCACTGCTGTGTCTGATTCACTCACAAGAGCACAACACACACTAACACACCACCACGTCAGTGTCATTGCAGTGCTGAGAATGATCCATCACCCACATAATACCTGCTCTGTAGTGGTCCTGTGGGGGTCCTGACCATTGAAGAACAGGGTAATAAAGTATACAGAGAAACAGATGGACTACAGTCTGAAACTGCAGAGTGTCCTATATGCTCTCTGGAGCTGATACAGTGGACAGTGAGTGTAGATACAAGGAGGTGGTGTTAATGTTATGGCTAATCGGTGTATAGCACCATATACAACACATTCTCTATCTGTCTGAAGAGCCATTTCACCATGTACCATTTAACCATTTAACTACTCGTATGTAAAGCACTGTGAGTCGCAGGTATGAAAAGAGTTCTATAAATAGAGATGTTACTATCAGTACTCTATCAGATCTCTGTAAAAACCAGCAGGTCAGGCTGGGTCTGCTGAACAACCAACCTGAGGTTCGGGTCAGCACCATGCTGCAGGAGGAGTTTAAGGCAGCGAAGTCCTTTCTCAGACTCTTTACCAGCAGCCAGATGCACAGCAGCCAAACCTTCCGGCAGAATCTGGTTAGGGTCCATACCCTGCAGCAGCAAAGACTCCACCGTCCTGTTACATAAACACAACGTTACACAGATTCATACAGACTCATACAGGCAGATATAGACTCTGGAAGCTAACAGTGACCTCATCTACACAGCAAGGACAACATGTTAACTGATCCATAGAGTGTAAAAACCATACATACACTGTGATCAAATACAACTCATGCATTTCCAATGATGGGAAAACGGGCCAATTCCAAAATCCTAAACTGTTACGGAACAGACTCATTAATATTTTTACGCCTCCAACATTTACATACAACCACAACGGAGCTACAGAATCAAAATAGTGGACTATGTGGAGAAATCCAGCATTCCAGGCTGGGAAGGTGATGTCGGCACTCTTCATTCCCTTCCCAAGGAACCCAACTGCCAGTGGTACATGGTTGATGTTCATCTTTAAACCAGGTTGAAGTTGCTTCCTATTCACCAGCTTCTTAATCCAATGTTCTGTTCCACCTTAAAGGCTGCAGCTTGTACAGGCGCCAGAATGTAACTGTAGCACCATTTAAGATGGAACAGAAAATTCCCAAAACAAGCTGGAGAACAGGAACTTCAGCTCCCACATCTTTAACAGGATCCTGGAGAACTTTAATCCAGCAGTCTGCACATTTCACTGCAGACAGTCTTCCAAACTCTTGGAGCAGCTCCGCTCAGTGTTCGACCTTGAAGAGACTGAAGTGAGGAGCAGCTCCAAGTAACTAGAATAGCTAACTAAACAGAATGAGGGCAGAGCTTATTTACACAGAGGCTCATTTTATTTAGTCTATTTCCACATAGTGCTTCTGCAAGATCATTGTGGGCAGTGTCTCGCTTTAAACCAGCCAATCAGAGAGGAGTATTTGTTTACTGCATAATGTGTTCATTATGACCAACAACAGCTCCTGAAGAGTGGGTGTTCACATGAATCAGCGTAGCACAGGGGAGGTGTTTCTAATAAAGTGGCCAGTTAGTGAAAGGACAAGGTGGGTGTTTCTAATAAAGTGGCCAGTTAGTGAAAACACAAGGTGAGTGTTTCTAATAAAGTGGCCAGTTAGTAGAAGCACAAGGTGAGTGTTTCAAATAAACTGGCCAGTTAGCAGAAGCACAAAGTAGGTGTTCCTAATAAAGTGGCGAGTCAATGAAAGTACAAGGTAGGTGTTTCTAATAAAGTGGCCAGTCAGTGAAAGCACAAAGTGGGTGTTTCTAATAAAGTGGCCAGTCAGTGAAAGCACAAGGTAGGTGTTTATAATAAGGAAAATAAAAGAGTGTTCAGTAATGTATGTTTACACAAATATTTAAGAAATGTTATGCAGAAGGAAACACCACGATCACAGACTTCGACTCAATATAAAATAACGTCGCTCAGTAACACAAGAGAAAATACCTAATGAAAATATCTATAACTAACTAAACAGTAAGTTAATAAAACTGAGTGAATGGTTTACCTGACATCCGTGTCGTTCACTGCTTTGTAGAGGAGAAATGTTGGATCTGAATTAGTCCTTTTTGGAGGCATGGTGTGTGGGTTTGTGAGAGTTTAACTCCGGATTATTGGATCATTTGATTGTTAGTTTCTGATCGACATGAAGCTCGTTAGCTTTAGCAGCCGGTCCGTACAGATTAACTGCTCGGAGAGCATCAGATAGACATAAAGAGCCCTGAGAAGAGTTCCCGTGTGTTTCTGCATGTAATAAATCTTGAACGTCTTTTTTATTCTTGTTTAGAGAAAGAGAGATCTGCAGATAGCTTTCGATGATTAAATTTCCCTCCGTTGATGTTTGTGTTGTTTCCTCGATGAGTCGCTGCAGTGTTGCACAGCGCCATCGGTCGGAGTGGAGGACGGGGGACTATTATTATATATTAGAGACACTATAATACCGTCACTGTCTTTATTTATTAATTATAATAGGCGATACCGTCATGCAAGTAATTCTTTGCTTTGAGCAGGATGATTAGCACAGTAAAACAAAACATAACTACTATGAAAAAATAACTACTATATTATATTATATTATATTCACTTTAAAATGCACTATAATCTATTTATTCGTTCTAAAATGCATTAATAATACTATTTATATAAAAGGCTATTTTTCTTCTTCCTGTTTTGTTCTGCTTTTTAATTTGATGTAATGTAAACAATTATGCATTTATTTATTATAGCATATAGAAATTATAATAATATTTATGTAATTGCACATGTGTGTCCTAACCATTTCATTTGTTCCCTTTTGTTTATTTTGTAATCTGTTTATTTTAAGATTTTTCCCTACTTTTTTCCTTTATTCTGTTTATTTTTAAGCCACTAATTTAAACACGTATTTAAATATTTATTTTATCATATAATACAATCTTGATTATATTTTACACATACATTTATTAGCTGTTTTGCTATTTTTCTTTTACTCCTCTATTTTTATTAATATACTGTAGAACGTCGGAAATCCGTTTCTCGGCAATCCGTTAAACCTGTTCCGCTGCTCGCCGTTTGATTGTTATTCCTGTCCTTGTCCCACACTGCTTTGCTCTTCAAGACTGTCCAGTCATTCTGCGTTAGCATTAGCATTAGCGTCTGCTGCGGAGCCGTGTGCTTTATTTTGGTGTGGGTTTGGGGTTATTTGTGGTGTAATCTTACTAGGAGAGTTTAAATAAACTCCACATTTCGGTTCGGGATGAAGGAGTTGACCGCAAAGAAGCGCGACAGGGCCCGGGAGAGTCGCGCGGAGAAGCAGAAGGAGCCGGGGCCCGAGACAGCAGCAGAGCCCGAGCAGCCGGAGGAGGAGACCGGGAGACAGGACCTGACTACACTGGAGGGTCAGAAAACTAACGCTAACATCGGCAATAACCTTAACATTGCAGCAGGAGGAGAACCGGAGACAGGACCTGTGACCACACTGGAGGGACAAAGCCCGACTTAGCTTCTTATTCGAGTTTCCCGGTCCACCTTAAATGGTGCAGCAGTTACATTCTGGGGCCTTAGAAAATCCGAATAAGAAGCCAAGAACCTCAGTTTATGTTCAGAAAAGTTGCTTAATTAAACGGTTAATCTGTAAACAAAGTAACTTAGAGAGGTTTAGTGTGACACACTCCATAATAGTTCTCAACAGTGGTGGTGAATGGAACCAGACGTCCACCTCTAAAAGCTCCCTCACAGAAACATGAAATGGTTATGAATACGCTGCCTGATGTCTGAGACGCTGTTTGATAGTTTGGAGGACATTTCAGCCTTAAACTGCATTCATGACCTGTAAGAGCTGTATTCAGATGTTCTTTACAGTGGTGGTGGTGGTGGTGGAAACCAGGGGTCTCCATGTCTACAACACACATATAGACACTTTATTTACTATTTAAACCACCAGTGAACCTATACATGTCCTCTGAGTTTATATGGAATGTTGATGATGGGAAGATCTGCATAACCTGGAAATAATAAGTTTTCTTTGGGGGACTATTTTTGCCTCACAGCGCCCTGCAGCATGTATCCCTCCACCATGAATGGAGTTTAAGGCTGAAATCTTCTCCAAACTATCATAAACAGCGTCTCAGACATCAGGCAGTGTATTCATAACCATCTCATGTAGTAACTTTCTGTGAGGGAGCTTTTAGCATTCACCACCATTGTGAACGGAGCATTTCACTCAAAGCCACTTTGAGTGGCTCTTGTTTAGATCTGAACTGTTTTATTATGGAGAAATTTTGAAATATTGGTGGATTTTCCCTTTAAAATTGAACCTAATTAAAATTAAATAATTTAGCACTAATTTCATGGGTTCAAAGAAGACTCCCGTAAATGTATGTGAAATTATGTACTGCTAAGTTCCTGCAGAGATAAACAAAGTTTAAGTTCCACACGTTCACAAACTAGTTGTCTTGAGTAACATATGGATGGTGTACACTGTGAATAAGATTGAGGAGAGATGATTAACACTAAGCACCTGTGCGTTCCCCCCTCTGCAGATATCCGTGAGCATGTGAAGCAGATAGAGAAGGCCGTGTCCGGTAAGGAGCCAAGGTTTGTCCTGCGTGCGCTGCGTGCTCTGCCCTCTACCAGCCGGCGCCTCAACCCCAATGTGCTCCACAAAGCCGTCTCAGGCTTCTACACCTCCAACGCTGCCAGCAAGGAGTTCCTGCTCAGCTTCCTGGAGGAGGTACAGCACACTCTGTAGTTCACTGGGGGCATACACTAATATCAGCTTTTACAGAGAGGTTGTGACTGAATGGAGGCTTTTTCATGTTACGCTGTAGATCTGGACAATATGACTGTATGTATATGGTTATCAGGATATGCTTTTCTGAACTTGTGGTGTATGTGGTCAGTGCTTGTACACTCAGCATGAAAAGAATAGCTGCACTAATAGCTGCACCCAGAAGGAATCACCCGACAGGAATGAAACTTGGTGGGTAGGTTTGACATCGTGGGGCATGCTTATGATTCAAGTTCCACGCTCGGCCATTTAAGCAAGGACGAGCCTCATCACTGTACCTGACTGACCCAACAGCCACGATTGCAGACATTCAGCGAGCAGTGGTGTCCTCCTTGAGTCATCCTGTTAGTGCCAGCACCATTGGCAGACAGCTGCACCACACAGGACTACATGCACGCAGACTGTTGCGACGACTGTCCTTAACACCACGTCAACGTCACCAAAGACTGCAATGGTGTCGTGCCAGACTGTCATGGAGTGGATCCATGTGTGGAGGCAAGATGAACGTTTTTTTGTCACATGTCACACATCCAGAAAGCCTGGTGTCACTCCACCTCCACCCCTACCGAACCGTCTGCAGGAACTGTGTGAGAATATTCAAGCTGCATGGGATGGATTACCACAGGACTCCATTAGGAACCTTTACAACTCCATGCTGAGATGTCTGGAATGTTGGGTTAGCAAACATGGCGGCCCGACACCGTACTGAGAGACACTACTTCTGTCTGTGTAGCTCAATAAATATTGATCATATCAGTCTAAATTTATCATCATTTATTGTTCCTGGTAACCTTTATCCTCCTTCCCAATAGCACTGCAATCCCACACTTCCCTCTTCCCTCTCACTTCTATTCTTTTTGATGATGAGTGTTTTTAGTAGTATTGGTCAAATGTAGCCCTGCTGGTTCTTTATTCTCTGTTCCAGCTGGTCAGACACCTGAATGGGATCACCATGTTTTGTTTCTCTGAGGTTTGATGAGTTGGAACAAAGTAAAAAGCCCCAGTAGAGCCACGTTTAATGAGCACTATCACAAACTATGAATGCTGTTGTGCTGGATAGTTTTGGTTGGTGGACGATTCTCAGTCCAGCAGTGTCACTGAGGTGTCCAGCAGCGCTGCTGTGTCTGATCCACTCACACCAGCACAACACACACTAACACACCACCACCACGTCAGTGTCACTGCAGTGCTGAGAATGATCTACCACCCACATAATACCTGCTCTGTGGTGGTCCTGTGGGGGTCCTGTCCATTGAAGAACAGGGTAATAAAGTATACAGAGAAACAGATGGCCTACAGTCTGGAACTGTAGAACTACAGAGTGCTCCTATATGGTCAGTGGAGTGTAAATACAAGGATGTGGGCCTAATGAAGTGACCAGTGGGTATATATTACTGAACCGTGTCTGGTAAAGCTAATCCAGCTCTAATGGGACTTCTTTGATGTACACAGTGTGATCTCATTTGTTCTATGATATTCTTTTTCCAGCCCATGGACACTGAGGGGGATGTGCAGTTCAGGCCTCGTACTGGTAAAGCAGCAGCCACTCCTCTGATCCCTGAAGTGGAGGCCTATCTTCAGCTCCTCCTGGTGGTGTATCTCACCAACAATAAGCGCTACACTGAGGTGAGTGTTAAAAGGGTGAATAACTGGGCTGACATCAACATCACTCGTTACAAAACGAATACTAAGATCAGTTTTACTTACATTGGACACTTTAATGCCTTCGCTACTTTGCTGAGTGTAATGATAAACAAGGCGAGGCATCAGTTTGTGTGAAGCAGAGGGCTGAAACTGTGCTGAGCATTCTCTACATATAAACCTGGTTCCTTGTAAACTTGATGAAGGGGGCTGAAATTCCGATATAGAGTCTGAAAGTGTTCCAGGATCCTGTGAGCCTCTCTAAAGGATCGTATATCATTGTGTACGTTTCAGGCTCAGAAGGTGTCGGACGACCTCCTGCAGAAGATCAGCTCTCAGAACCGCAGAGCTCTGGACCTGGTGGCAGCAAAGTGCTACTACTACCACTGCCGCGTCTACGAGTTCCTCAACCAGCTGGACGCTGTGCGCAGGTGGGCAACCCTGAGGACTGGAAGTCTCTCAGAGATCAAAATCACAGTGATTCTGTTACGACTCTTTAGGAAACAGATTCAATCACCATTTGGTCCAGATTATCGTTGCTATGTTTTAACATGCACTGTATACACAAATGGGCAATCTAATATCTCCCCAACGATTCAACATCCTCTTAGTTTTAGTGATTTTTGTCAGCATGTATGTTTTAAACCACATTTATTTTGGCCAAATGAGCACATGAAATAAGTACATGCCATTGGATAGTTATATTTAGGGGTATAACAATATATTCATACACTTGGGTATCACAGTATTACATTTATGATACTGTTTAGATTCTCAGAAACCCAGTATTGATTACTAATGAATAGTTTTATGTAAAGATCGGTGCAGACCAAGTGTTGTGTTTAAACCCTTAACCACTAGAGGGCAGTGTTGAGCTCCATCTTTAGCCATTATGCTCCTTCATTCCCGGTAATGTCAGTGAGCACCGGTAACATTAGCCTTAGCAAACCTATACATATGGTGGTGTGTGTTTTATACCAGTGTTTCTCAACCCTGGTCCTGGAGGCACCATGTAGTGGATTCCCTGCTTTAACACCTCCTGCAGCTCTGAAAGGGCTCGTTAATGAGCTGATGAGTTGAATCAGGTTATTGAATCAGGAGCAGTGAAAGCACTAAGATATGCAGGGCAGGGTGCCTCCAGGACCAGGGCTGAGGAACACTGGTTTATACTTTGTTTATACTTCACTGCACTGGTACAGGGATTGTGGTCAAATGTCTAAAATAATAAAAAAAACATTTACAAAATCTAGTAATTGTTAATTACACCTCAGTTTGTATTGACAGACTAATAGAATGCAGTCGTGTGTATGTAGAGCTATAAATGCAGTAAAATCAATAAATTCAGATATTTTAGTGCAGTAGACTAACACCAACCAAACATTCTGCTCTTCTGGCGTCCAGTAAGCACATCACCAAATATCAGTCAACAATCTAACCAGTGCTGATATTTTTTACTTGCAAATCTCTGCTAATACTGATGATTCTGGTATCGTGCGTCCCTACAAAACATGCCTTTCTGCCACCTCTCTGGAGCTGCATGCCACTAATATAATACAAAATGCACTCCACATTATAAACTCATAAAGCTGAACACACAAAACCTGTCCTGGCACCAAAATCAAGACCTCACTGCATTTCCTGCCTATGTGTCAGCCTCTGTTCAACACTCTGGGTAGTTGTTCACAGGAACTGCGCTCTTGTGCAGGTGTTATGCTTCACACTTGATCATTTCCTCTATAAGTTATACTCCTCTGTAACAGTGCTTGTGTGAGATGAGCTATAGAAAGTGACTTTGTGGTGGTTAGCGCAAGACATGTAACATTTATGCAGTAGAATTAGAAAGAACCTTTCTCTGTAACTGTGACAGTTTCCTACATACCCGCCTGAGGACAGCTACGTTGCGGCACGATTCAGATGGCCAGGCCACCCTGCTAAACCTACTGCTGCGCAACTACTTGCAGTACAACCTGTACGACCAGGCCGAGAAACTGGTGTCCAAATCAGTCTTCCCAGAGCTGGCCAACAACAACGAGTGGGCTCGCTACCTCTACTATACAGGTCAGTCCATCAGTCAAGTACAGCATTTATTATGGGAAAAGCCTTAATGCAGTGTTTGCTTAAATACAGTCATTCTGACAGACTGTAATACACTACAGGAAGTGTAGGGGGCGATATGACTGACATGGTCATTCTGACAGACTGTAATACACCACTGGAAATGTAGGGGGGGAGGTATGACTCACACGGTCATTCTGACAGACTGTAATACACCACAGGAAGTGTAGGGAGGAGATATGACCCACACAGTCATTCTGACAGACTGTAATACACTACAGGAAGTGTAGGGGGCGATATGACCCACACAGTCATTCTGACAGACTGTAATACACTACAGGAAGTGTAGGAGGCAACATGTCTGCATTTAAATAGTACTTTTTAATGCTCTATGTTTATATGATAATAGTGAATAGATTAATTACAATGAGAAATTGTTAGTTTGGTGAAAAATGTAAATGGCATGATTTGTCACTTGCCCCAGATGCACTCGACATGTTCAACCAAGACATTTTTGATATCTGATGTCTGCTTCTCTAGTTTGCCGCAGGAGATGCTAGGCTAACATTGCTAACAATCACTGCCATTGTAAACTGGAACCACTCCTCACTCAGCATTATACATGGTATCATTCATTGCAAGATGACCAAAGGCGGAGCTACATGAAGTCTTAAACACACAGATGCACCATGTTTTTACTTGCCAGAGATATTCTGCTTTTGTACTGACGACCATGTTTTCAGCTGTACATGTTTGAACTGGAGTACACACATAAAGAAACAGGTCAGCTAGGTGATGGACCCACCAATGACTCGCCGGTGCAGCTCCTCATACACCAGGAATTGTTTACTCGTGGAGACACTGAGATCCCACAGTTCCAGTGTCTGTACAAGCTCCAGGATGAATCCGCTGCAGCGTTTTAAGGTGGAACGGAAGATGGGAATTGGAGTAAGAAGCTGGTTACTGAGAGTTTCCATGTTTGTGCATCAGTAGGGAGTCAGTGCTCACATACTAGAGTACACATAGATGCGTTTGTTCTTTATTTACTGTTCATACAAACAGACCACACCACTTAATTAGCTGTTTTGTTATTCGAGACTTCTGGCTGACTTACATTGGCTTCACAAAAAATACAAATCTGCGTATTGGTGGAGGAGTACTAGAAAGTGGGTTGTTATGTGGATGATAATGTAGTTCCAGTTGAAATGTTTAAATAAGGTTCATCTGTGCTGTTTTTATTCATTTATTTGTGATTTTTAAGGCAAATAAAGGATGAAGAGCTTGGCAATGTTTTGCAGAGATGAGATTGATGTCAATCGAACGCCAGTGATTGTTAGCATTGTTAGCCTGGCCTCTCTAACTATACACTTGAGAAGCAAAGGTTGGATGTCTTGGCGACAGACTGGTCCTTCAAGCGTGCAGATCTGAGTCTGTGTATGTTTCTGGTTTGACTAAAGGTTCCGTAAG
Organism: Semaprochilodus insignis; assembly: GCA_034552555.1. NCBI lineage: Eukaryota > Metazoa > Chordata > Actinopteri > Characiformes > Prochilodontidae > Semaprochilodus > Semaprochilodus insignis. The sequence goes on from CM067475.1 coordinate 22,477,465, forward strand.
TGAAGAAAACTGGAAAGATGAGTTCACAGAGTGTCTAAAGTGAACTCCGCAGAGCTTACTGAAGCAGACGAACCCCTAATAATGCCTGACCGTGTTCTGTATCACGTGCTGCTGTGTAAGTGTGTAAATGTTGTTTGTCTGCAGGACGTATTAAGGCCATCCAGCTGGAGTACTCTGAAGCCCGGAGGACTCTAACCAACGCACTACGTAAAGCCCCCCAACACACCGCCGTGGGCTTCAAACAAACTGTAAGTGCCATGTCGGGGTCAGGGGTGATGACGGAGCTTAAGCGGGAGCCTGTACATGTAGATCGTAGTGAAGTGTGTGTTTGTTAGTAATCCGTAGCTGAGTGGTAGACCGAGAGAGAGACCTCTATTCACTTTCTTTCTAGGTGCATAAGCTGCTGATAGTAGTGGAGTTGTTGCTGGGGGAGATTCCTGACCGGCTCCAGTTCCGCCAGCCGTCTCTGAAGAGATCCCTCATGCCCTACTTCCTCCTCACTCAGGGTAAATATCACTGTCCTCTCTCGGGGTAAACGCCCCCCCCTCTTCACTCTCGTGGGGTAAACGTCCCCCTCTCCTCTCTCTCTCTCTCGGGGTAAACGTCCCCCTCTCCTCTCTCTCTCGAGGTAAATGTCCCCCTCTGTTCTCTCTCCCTTGGGGTAAACGTCCCCCTCTCCTCTCTTTCCCTCAGGATTCTCTCCCCTCTCTCTCGGGGTAAATGTCCCCCTCTCCTCTCTCTCTCTCTCGGGGTAAACGTCCCCCTCTCCTCTCTCTCTCGAGGTAAATGTCCCCCTCTGTTCTCTCTCCCTTGGGGTAAACGTCCCCCTCTCCTCTCTTTCCCTCAGGATTCTCTCTCTCTCTCTCTCTCTCTCGTGTGTGTGTGTGTGTGTGTGTGTGTGTGTGTGTGTGTGTGTGTGTGTAAACGTCCCTCTCCATAGACCTTCTTTGTGACAGCAGCGATTAACACTCAATGGTCTATGTGGGGTTTTATTTTTTTTCTTCTCTTTTTCCAGCGGTGAGGACTGGAAATCTGGCCAAGTTTAACCAGGTCCTGGATCAGTTTGGAGAGAAGTTTCAGACTGACGGAACCTACACGCTCATCATCCGCCTGCGACATAATGTCATCAAAACAGGTGAACCCTCCCAGCCCATAAAATAAAGCTCTTCCTGCACTATTTATACTTAATACAGTCTCATGTTTTGCCTCACTGCACCCTGCGTGTAGCCCCTCCACTAAGAGTATTTCACACCAAACCTGTGAAATGATCATTTTAGACATTTTGAAAAAATCGGATTTATCAAAGCTCAGTAACCCGCTGCCTTTTACATTGTGTGAATAAATAGATTAAAGAGACTTCAAAATGATTTTTTTTTTTTCCCTTTTTTTGTGATGCCCCGCCCATTACCCATACAGCCATTTAGTCCCGCCCGTTCAGCCTATAGCAGTTTAGCTCCACCTATTCAGTCTACAGCAGTTTAACTCCTTCCATTAAAACTGAAGATTGAGGCGTTTCAGCCTGGGCTGCTTTTGCAATGAGGAGAATATTTGGAATTTGGGTGCATTATCCCAAATCCTTACAGGGTTTTTGTGTTAAAGTAAATCCTTTACTATACAAGTGGTCAGTTAGAGCGTGTTAATGTGATCCATTTCTCCTGTGCAGGTGTGAGAATGATCAGCTTGTCATATTCCCGCATTTCACTGGCTGACATCGCTCAGAAACTTCAGCTGGACAGCCCTGAGGACGCAGAGTTCATCGTGGCCAAGGTAATGATCAAGTGTGACCGGACCGAAGTTTCAGCAGTGGAGCCTTTGTTAGACTATGATGCAGTGCTTAAACCAGAACATCACCATGTTTATTACTGATGTATGAATCTGCAGGCTATCCGTGACGGAGTGATAGAAGCCAGTATAAACCATGAGAAAGGTTACGTTCAGTCAAAGGAGACCATGGACATATACGGCACTCGCGAGCCTCAGCTGGCCTTCCATCAGCGCATCTCCTTCTGCCTGGATATCCACAACATGTCTGTCAAGGTACGTGGACTTGTTTACTGTATGAACTCAAGAAGAAAGCACAGACATGTAAACGAGTGTGTTTGTGCATGATGTACAAATATGAGCGATATAAACAGATGAATACGGTTACGGTGATTGGTGAGCACTCATTCTGTCATTCTTCCACAGGCTATGAGATTTCCACCCAAGGCTTACAACAAGGACCTGGAGTCCGCAGAGGTAAACAGTCCTGTTCTTCTCCCACCACAGACCCTCTGCTACATTTACAGGGTGTTACATAGCATCTGCTACATACTCAGTGTTTAGGTCTGAAATGATCTGAAAATCAGCTTCATACTGATGAGGATCTGATGATTGGTAGTAGATAATTCACTCACATCCTCAGAAAACACGACCTTCACCAAGTTTACACTGAACGGTCTGTTTCAACATGCTCACAAAAGTCAGGTTCATCCTTTTGTGGGGGTCCAAAGCACAACCAGTGATACGAAGGCTGCGTTTACACAGCAGGTAAAAGTGGAATGAATCTGACGTGTTCTTTTACGTGTGTGTGTGTGTGTGTGTGTGTGTGTGTGTGTCAGTGTGAACAGCAAAAACACATGGAATCTGATATTTTTCAGTTCCGATTTTGGCTACTTTCCTGTATGGTATTGAAATCCAACACATATCTGATATACGGGAATGTGACTCAGTCTGAACAGCCAGATCGGAATTTGTGCAACTTTTACGCCAGTCCAGCTTAATATTCCCATAATTTCACACTGCTGATACCTCATAAAGATTCCAGATGATGTTTCTGTACGAAAAAATTTAAAGCGCTTCCCAGCCGCTCTGTGTTCGAGGAGATTTGGCTGAACAACGCTGCATCATCAAAGGAAAAAAGTCAGAAAGTTGAGAGAAACCAAGGACATGAACCAAAGCAGCCCTTTTACAGTGTGTTTGAATGTTCTCAGCAATGAACTCAGCTTTCAGTCACTAGAACTTCCTGATTGCTCCTGTGATCCTGGTGACGGTGAAACTGAAACTGCAGACCTGCGTCCGTCATTAGTCATTGTTTACCTGTGAGCGAGCCACGTGAAGCACTGCTCTTTTGTGCACGTGCGGGTCAGTTTAGGAGCTGATATGATACGAAAACCACAGTTTTATATTATAATCAATTAATCAACACTAATAATAAGATTAAGAAGAATATATTGTTTACCATATAATGATAGAGACTATTATTTGTTGCTTATCCAGCATGTTTCTCACTCAGTGTCTCCCTCCTGCTGGAAGGAGGAGAAAGCCAGGAGGAAGAAGTGAAAGCTCTCTGTGAGTGGAGAGCTGGGTGTTCCTGTTTTAACACGCACTGACTCAGTCCAGGAAGTGCTGATTGTTAGCTGATAGGTGAATCAGGTCTGATGGAGCAGGAAGCATGTAATGGTGTTTGAACTTGACTGGTTTGGATTGGTTTGGTTCTTTACGTCATTACCTCAGAGCTTCAGTAACCACAGGAGTTCCACGGTTGATTCATAGAGCTCCACACACATCACTCCAGGCCGCAGCGTCAGCCTGAGACAGTCCTCACTCTCCTTCCAGAGGGGAAGTCAGCCGGTTTGGAAAATGTGTAGACATGCATCTGATCAGGCTGCTTAGTCACAGAACCGTTCTACTGTTACATCCTAACTTACACATTATTATTATTATTATTATTATTATTATTATTATTATTATTATTATTATTATTATTGATTGTAATTAATGAGTTGTATGTTAAACACCTGATATACTAACTGTGAGGAAAGCTTGGTACTTTTTATTTGTTTTTGTGTATTTACATGTAGAAACCTCCTTTCATTATGTGCTTTACATTGCCTGTATAATGTTTCCTGTTTTAAATGCTCTTTAAAGTTGAGTTTGTATTCTATTTACATTAAAATTTATTTGACATTAATCTGCATGAGCTGTGCATTACATTTGCACCTTTTTTTTATTTTTATTTTTTTTGCTATTTAACGTTCCCATCATTAATGTTCCTATCACAGGTCATCATCATGTGCTCGGACTCGGATACCAACCCAGTAGTGCTCTTTGTATGTTAATGGTTATTATGCTTATTTGTGTCCACAGGAGCGAAGAGAGAGGGAGCAGCAGGACCTGGAGTTCGCTAAAGAGATGGCAGAGGACGACGACGACAGTTTCCCATGAACCCTCAGGGTGGAAGACTTGTGTTTCTCCTCTTATTTCTTTATCTAGCCTTTTGTTTTGCTCCAGTCCTCTCTAAAGAAGCGCCCAGCGCTGAAGCCAGCCCATTCAGTACTGCTCCTCTGCCCACAGCCTGGTACCACGCCTGCCTGAATCTCAGCTGCTTTCACTTTGTTTTGCAGGGGTTTAACTGTCAGTAGTGCACGGGGGGCTCTTAATCTCTTTATTGGACCCCTTATATCACCATTAGTCTACGTTGAGCACCACCTCGGTTGAGATCCAGCAAGTATTAGTTGCAAGTCTTGGTTTTGCCTCTGTGTGTTTCTGTGTCATTTGTTCCGTTGGAGGTCATTTCTTCAGCCAGTTATTAGCTCTAGAACTTGTCCCGGCACGTCAGAGCTGTATTAGAAATTGCAGGGAGAGCATGGAAATCGAAGCTGAAACCATGATGTGCATAAGCCTCAGATTCAGGATGGCATGTGCCAGGCTGTGGTCATGGGTGTAAAATCACACAAGATCACGTAGTCTGTTTCATTTTTGGTTATCTCTTGTGCGTGACTGCTTATACGGTGGCCTGTGTGGTCAGGACGATGACCAAACTCAAACATGAAACCAACGAATGACAGAACTGACTTGTTCTGCTTTTGCCAACCGATTGTTTCCAAGGAAAAGTATATGCAGAATAAATACCATTCACTCTCGGACATTTCCCAACTTGGAATTTTGCGAGCTTATGCAAGCTGGCTGACGGCTGAGACACTGTGCAGTGAGGGAATTCTTCCTGTTGTGCTGTTTCGCAAGAGATAATTGAGTGTACAATTAAAGTTTCTTTTCTATGAATAATATCTGTGTGATTTTTATTTATGTATTTTTGTTTATTTATTTATTTATTTTATTATTTTTTGGGGGGGGCTTCAGCAAGTTCGCATTTATCTTTGCTTTGTGCTGAATAGGAACAGTCACAGTGAAACAGTGCCACTACAGTTGAGCTCATTCAAAGCAGAGTAGAGCCTTATACTGGAAAAATACTGCCACATGTACAAACAATATTCCAGGAAAGGCAGAGAAACAAGAAATTCCCTAGACCAGCTTTAGCTTATGGTGCACACTTATCCTGCCGTTGTGTTGACAACCTAAAGCAACGTCACAACATACATTAATTTCCATCCAGAGTCACATTCATGAACCACTCCATAAGTCTTCTCCAGCACATCCCAAAAACTTAGAATGGCATTAAGGTCAGGACTCTGGCGGACAGTTCATGTGTGAAGAGGATTTCTAGTGGTTCCTGAACCACTGTCTGAGCCCGATGAGTCTTGGCACCGTCCTCTTGTACAGCGGGCTCTATGCATGATGGCTGCATCACTTCATGCTCTTCCCTTCTTACCTGACCCTCTGGAATAGGGTCAGTCTGGACTCATCAGACCACATGACCTTTCCCCATTACTCCAGAGTCCAGTCTTTATGCTCCTTAGCAGACTGAAGCTGATTAGTCTGTACTAACAAGTGGTTGTCTCATGTCCGCACAGCTGTTTAGTCCCGATCTTGGGAGTTCTGGTCCTGTGGGAATGCTCCTACTGTCACTCTTAAACACCAGTTTGCCAGGTGTCTGAGCGCTCATTCAGGATTCTGTTCTGACCACATTTCTTCTGTGAAGTTTCCGGTTTTCCACTCTCCTTCCAGGTGTTAATAATGCGCTGGAAAGTCCTGAACCCAATTCTGGTCATTCCCTTTCTGTTGTTTCCCTTGGTTTGTTTTTTTTTGCTTGATTTAGAACATTAATGCAGCCTTTCAGAAACACAGTAAAATCTTTTCCACATCTACAGGACACAACTTCCAACATGGTAGTTTAGGAATAAAATACTGCTCACTGCATCAGTTAGAGGTCAAACAGGGGTGTCCAATCTTATCCATAAAGGGCCGGTGTATCTGCAGGTGCATCCCAGCAAAGCGGCAGATCTTATCAGCAGTTTGAAGATTGACGTGAACTGATTAAACAGGTGGAGTCAGGTGTGCTGAAAACCTGCAACCACACCGGGCTTGTGTGGATAAGACACTCCTGGGATAAAAGAATTGTTTCCAGCTGAAACACAATAATTGGCGAGGAATTCCTGAAAGACAGCATATCGTCGCTGTCCAAAGAAAAACAAGTATCTCCAAAATGGCAACTTTACAGGAGAGACCTAAAACCTCATTCAATTTTAATGTAAGTCAATGGAACCAGACGTCTTTCCGAGCACTTTTGGGCCATTTCTGTTGGTCCATTCATCATGCAATTCTCACACAGTGTAAACGGCAGCTGCTGTTTTCAAATGATGCATAAAAGTCAAAATGGCCAAAAATGGAGATACATGTTTTTCATTGGACAGCAACGATATACTTCAGTGACTACAACAAAGCTTTCAACTGTGTCTACCCAATTATGGGATGTCCTCAGGAAAATGGCAGTACCCGAGCATCTTTCTTACAGAGACAAACAGACATTGGAAAAGGAGCTCAACATGGATGCCCACTATCACCATACCTGTATGTAGAACATGCACTCATTGTCATAAACTAGTTGCACAAATAGCTGCACCCAGAAGAAGTCAACCCACAGGAATGTGTATGATTCAAGTTTTACACTCAGCTGCACGTGTGATGTAAGCAAGGACGGGCCTGATCACTGCACCTGACTGACTTAACAGCTACGATTGCAGACATTCAGGGAGCAGTGATGTCCTCCATGAGTTATCCTGCACACAGACTGTTATGACAGCTGCGCTTAACACCAGGTCAACGTCACTAAAGACTGCAATGGTGTCGTGCCAGACTGTCATGGAGTGACTCAGAATGGCAGCGGGTCGTCTTCAGTGACGAGTCCCGCTTTTGTCTTGGTGGAGACGAACAACGAATCCGTGTGTGGAGGCACCGTGGTCAGCACCAAGATGAACGGTGTGTTGTCATGTGTCACATGTCCAGAAGGTCACTCCACCTCCACCCCTACTGCACCATCTGCAGGAACTGCATGAGAATATTCAAGCTGCATGGGATGGATTATCACAGGACACCATTAGGAACCTCTACGCCATACTGAGAGACACTACTTCTGTATGTGTAGCTCAATAAATATTGATCATATCCGTCTAAATTTATCATCATTTATTGTTCCTGGTATCCTTTATCTTCCTTCCCAATAGCACTGCAATCCCACACTTCCTTCTGGGTGCAGCTGTTACTTTGATGATGAGAGATGAGTCCAAGATTCAGGACTGCTGAAAGGTCTGAAGGTGTCTATAAAGAAAGTAAATGAACAGTAGAAATCATATCGCCCCCCTACACTTCCTGTAGTGTATTACAGTCAGTCAGAATGACCATGTGGATCATATGACCTATATCAGCCTTTTTTGCCAGTAACCAACAGACTTGCTACTGCAGCACTAACAACCATAAAACAAATACATGTTAATGTTTTTGTCATTTTGAGTTGCTGTCTGGGGTCTCTAAACACAGTTGAGTCTGTTTATGCCACATCTGCCTCCAGCTGCTGTATTTGCGTGTCCTGCTGACGTCCCAGTTTTGTGGAAAAGCTTCTGAAAGTCCTATTCGGACTGAAGCCAGGGAACTGATGGACTTGTTTACGGACAGTCCACTTTTTCATTTGTCTTCAGATTTGAGATTATCCACACTGGGAACTGCTTCAGTCACACCAGATTCTGCCGTTATGGCTCAATGTGGCTTTGATTATAGTCTACGTCCAGGAAGCAATATGTGAGCGGATGCTTTTCCCTTATTGATAGTGGAGATGATCTCAGATGTTTAGTGTTCTACGGCAGTTTTTACCAAATGTGCATTAACAGCTGTTTGGAGATGTTGTTTGATGACCACCAGTGCTGAGTTGAACAATATAGACTTCTTTTTGTCACAGCATGTCTTAGTATCATACATTAAGGTCTTATTTTCTACTAAACATTCAGAAACCACTGATCCTCCTATAAAGAAGCAGGGTGTGAGTTAGTGGGGATCGATTACATCTTCCCTTCATATCTACATAGGAGCAGCTCGTCTTCCAGCAGAGACTACCACCACCATGTTTCTACAGTAGTCCAGAACAGACACACCACACACTGGCTGTAGAGAGAGACTCTCACGCTGCTACACTGAAGCAGCAGCTAGAATTAGGTGGCGCTATAGTACCAACTAGAAGACGTAGAAAGAAGAAGAACCGTTGTTGGAATCTACTGTTCTACTGTAGTACATATGTATTAGTAGCGCCACCCACAAAACTTTAAGTTTAAATCTCCTTAATCAGAAATACTACCAGCATTAAAACTACCAGGCTGAGGTTCAGCTGCTTATTCACCAGCTTCTGGTTCAAATGTACATGTTCCACCTTAAGTGGTGCAGCATTTAAGTCTAAAGCAGGGTTGGAGTCTGAAGCAGGGTCGGAGTCTAAAGCAGTGTTGGAGTCTGAAGCAGGGTCGGAGTCTAAAGCAGTGTTGGAGTCTGAAGCAGGGTCGGAGTCTAAAGCAGTGTTGGAGCCTGAAGCAGGGTTGGAGTCTGAAGCAGGCTTGGAGCCTGAAGCAGGGTTGCAGTCTAAAGCAGGGTTGGAGTCCGAAGCAGGGTTGGAGTCTGAAGCAGGGTTGCAGTCTAAAGCAGTGTTGGAGTCTGAAGCAGGGTTGGAGTCTGAAGCAGGGTTGCAGTCTAAAGCAGTGTTGGAGTCTGAAGCAGGGTTGGAGTCTGAAGCAGGGTTGCAGTCTAAAGCAGTGTTGGAGTCTGAAGCAGGGTTGGAGTCTGAAGCAGGGTTGCAGTCTAAAGCAGTGTTGGAGTCTGAAGCAGGGTTGGAGTCTGAAGCAGGGTTGCAGTCTAAAGCAGTGTTGGAGTCTGAAGCAGGGTTGGAGTCTGAAGCAGGGTTGCAGTCTAAAGCAGTGTTGGAGTCTGAAGCAGGGTTGGAGTCTGAAGCAGGGTTGCAGTCTAAAGCAGTGTTGGAGTCTGAAGCAGGGTTGGAGTCTGAAGCAGGGTTGCAGTCTAAAGCAGTGTTGGAGTCTGAAGCAGGGTTGGAGTCTGAAGCAGGGTTGCAGTCTAAAGCAGTGTTGGAGTCTGAAGCAGGGTTGGAGTCTGAAGCAGGGTTGCAGTCTAAAGCAGTGTTGGAGTCTGAAGCAGGGTTGCAGTCTAAAGCAGGGTTGGAGTCTAAAGCAGGGTTGGAGTCTGAAACAGTGTAGGATTCTGAGGCATGTTTGGAGTCTGAAACAGGATTGGAGTCTGAGACAGTGTTGGAGTCTGAGACAGTGTTGGAGTCTGAAGCAGGGTTGGAGTCTGAAGCAGGGTTGGAGTCTGAGACAGTGTTGGAGTCTCAAGCAGGGTTGGAGTCTGAAGCAGGGTTGGAGTCTGAGACAGTGTTGGAGTCTCAAGCAGGGCTGGAGTCTGAAGTTGGCAAAAGCAACACTCAATGAGCCCTAGACTGTAAAGCAAGTATAGCGAGTAAGGTTTAATGTATGCAGTGCACTTAAGACCAGTTTCCTGGAAAATGTACATGACAGCAGTGCCAGTGGTGAATCACCTGTGAAAATACCTTTTAATCAAGTATAAATAATCAAATCTAATTCTGGGAAACCAGCACTTATCTTGTAAAGCAGGTTTAGCATTGAGGTTGAGCAGGTCTACATCTATTCCATACTCACTTTAGCTAAACAGTGGTGTAAGACAGGTTTAGCATTTTATACTGTTTAGGAAAACTTGAAAACTGTGTTGATCTAGTGCTCAATTAACTGGATACCCAGCATGGGTCCTGCTCTGTGGTGGTCCTGTGGGGGTCCTGACCATTGAAGAACTGGGCAATAAAGTATACAGAGAAACAGACGGATTACAGTCTGGAACTGTAGAACTACAGAGTGCTCCTATATGGTCAGTGGACAGTGAGTGTTGAATTACACAAAGTGTGAAGAACAGCAGCTGTGCTTGAGAAAATGGAGATAGATGTTTTTCTTTGTTGGTAAGTGACGATATAAAACAGGGTTAGCATGGATGTTTAGCATACCGAGCAGGTTTAGCATAACCAGATTGTAATCAGACTTAGCGTGTATACCTAGCTCAGAACTACCATAAACCTGATTTAGCATGTTAAAGGTTAGACGATAATCAGACTTAGCGTGTACACCTAGCTCAGAACTACCATAAACCTGATTTAGCATGTTAAAGGTTAGACTGTCGTCAGACTTAGCATGTACACCTAGCTCAGAACTACCATAAACCTGATTTAGCATATTAAAGGTTAGACGATTATCAGACTTAGCGTGTACACCTAGCTCAGAACTACCATAAACCTGATTTAGCATGTTAAAGGTTAGACTGTAATCAGACTTAGCATGCACACTTAGCTCAGAATTACCATAAACCTGATTTAGCATATTAAAGTTTAGACTGTAATCAGACGTAGCATGTACACCTAGCTCAGAACTACCATAAACCTGATTTAGCATATTAAAATTTAGACTGTAATCAGACTTAGCGTGTACACCTAGCTCAGAATAAACCTGATTTATCATATTAAAGTTTAGACTGTAATCAGATTTAGCATGTAAAACAAGCAGGCTTAGCATAGCATGTACAGCAGCTAGGTTTCTACAGCAGGCCTTACATGTAAAGAGTGTACAAAGCAGGATGAGATTATAACCTGTGTTTTTATTTATTTATTTATTTATTTATTTATTTATTTTGTTTGTTTGTTTGTTTGTATTATTATTATTATTATTATTTATTGTTTAAATAGTTTTTATTCCTTTATACTTTATGCATTACCTTACCTTACCTTACCTTACCTTCACATGCTTTAATGTGACAGTTTTTTCTTGCTGGTAAATGAATCAGGTAAGATTAGCTGAGCTTTTATTTAGTCATATAATATACTGTAATGAACTTTGTCTTTACGTATGGCCTAAGATGGCACTCCGTAGTGTAGGTGAAGTGATAGTGTAGGAGGGGTTTTCTTCTCACATGGGGAAGGCCCGGGTTGGGCAACAGCTGGGCACGTCTGTTGACGCTCGAGATGGAGGAAGTAGAAAATGTGACGTGTGTATCTTGGCTCTCCTGGAGAGACAAAGCACTGGTGGCTCAGCATGTTTAGGGGGGCTAAAACTAAAGCACAACGTGAAGTAAAGCAGAGTAGTGAAATATGAGTGGATATTTAATGGAGTTAAGTTATAGAATCGTGAAAGCTGTGGATAATGGAGGTCCTTCCTTCACGAGCACCCTGTTTCCTGACATCAAGGCATTTTAGAGGGTCAGAAGCAGTTTTGGGGGGCTTGTGATCCCCTCTGCTTGCAGGATAAGCCCCTTCTGATCCTGTGTATTATGCGAATCCTGCAATAATCGCATACACACTCATCCTTCACATCCTGTCGTAATACTCAACACTCTGAAATTTCCCTGATTCCTCAATTCCTGTTTCCGCCCCTCACTAGGGCATTAAATAGAGGCCCTGCAGGCCAGTCCATCTGCAACAAAGCTAACCAGCTCAGGAGCTGCACAACACTAGGTCCCTGCAGAAACACCATGAGCCCTCTCCTCAGTAAGTCTGACTCCATCTCAGCTCTCTGCTTGCTGTGCTTTTCTCCTCTTATCTCCTCTCATCTCCTCTTATCTCCTGCTGTGGGTGGGAGAAACCGGAACTGATTCTTTACTGTTGGTCAAGCGTGAGCTGATAATGTCGCGATTCCATATCCTTTCCTATGGAATTTCATGCCCCACTGTTCACTGGCTGTGTCTCCTTCCACAGGTGTTACTCTTTTCTGTTCTCTCCTGGCTGTGTCCATCTCAGCTCCGGTCCAGTTCAGTCCTCAGGAAGGCTTCTCTGAGCATGTGGAGCTTGCAAGGAGTTTAACTAGGAAGCTGCTCAATGACATTCCCACAGTACATCACTCCTGCGTCAGCACTGAGGTAAGACACCAGATCCTTCCAGACGATTTCCCTCCAGACTGAACTGAACCAACTGAAAACATCGGAATGAACATGAAATGAGAGCAATTCCACAAATTGAATGCATTTAAATTTACAGTTTACCATTATAAAATGAATAATTCATAGTGGATACTGAATAATTCACAGTAGATACTGAATTCATAGTGGATACTGAATAATTCATAGTGGATACTGAATAATTCACAGTGGATGCTGATTAATTCATAGTGGATGCTGAATAATAAGTGAATAATAATCAGACTGCAGTCAGTTAGAGTAATGGAGGTGAAGTGGAATGTGAGGAGTGACATTTATTAGACCTGGTGTTGTTTGGTGTTTGCAGGGTCTCAGTCTGGAACCGTCTGCAGAGGTGAAGAATCTGGAGTATATGATGGCAGTGCTGGCCGTTCCTGTGGCCCCCCGACTTGTTCCCATCTCAGAGACACACACTCTGGTGAGACACCTGTACTGTACCGTACTGATGATGTACAGAACAATAGAAAACAAATGGTCCTAACTTTTAATGCAAGTGGATTTTAGTGTTTCTACGGGTTTGTGAGCTATGAAACCCCCCAGCATGTTCAAGTTATGGTCAAATTTTTAATTATTTCAGAATTATGATCTCAATGATAGTTATTATTAAAATGACAATAAACTCCAGACATGCTGCTACTGTGTTTAGCTACGCTAAAATACTGAACATCTCCACATGGTCTGAGATCGTTAAAACATGCAGTTAGCATCATGCTAATTGGTGGAGTGTATCCAAGCTAATTGCTTGCTAGCTACATTAGCCTCTGAGCTAAGGCTGCACACTTCTTTGAGATCTGTCTTCGTGCTGATAGTCTGAGGTTACTGATCGTTCGTTCCCGCTCTTTTAGGAGATGAGTTTGAACCGAATCGCTGAAGGCCTGCATCTGTACCAGCATCTCCTGCAGGATGTGAAGGAAAGGCTGCACTGCTCAGAGAATCTGACCCCTCTCCTGGCAGACATCAGAGACCTGTCTGCTCAGGTCCGAAAGGTGGGTGTAGTTGTTACTTAGCAGACACAGTGAACACAGTATTACTGCAAATACTGCTTAATGTTCAAGACTACTTATCTTGACTGTATGTGCTGTATCAGAATAAATACAAATAAACAGAAATACAGCTCCTAGCCACTCCTGCACGGGCTGCGATTCTCAGTGAGTGAATTTTAACTAGCTAGCTAACCTAGCTAACGTTAGCACCTACTGGCAAAACCAAACTGGCTTTTTTGTGGAGACCCTTAAGGTAGTCTGTGGGTTTTATATATTTATATATGGCTTGGTTGTCAGGTTTTAGTTAGCTAGATAGATAGATAGCTAAGGCAGCGCTAAGGCAAGTTAGCTAGCTAGCTAAGGCTAGCGCTCTTTGTTTAGCTGGGCAGCACTTAAAAACAGCTAACAACCGGAACATGAAGATGTGGGATCATACCAAGGAACACTCAAAAAAAACCCACATAGACTAAATCAAGGACATCCGTAAATTACCAGTCTGACTTTTGCCAGTAGGTGCTAACATTAGCTAGGCTCGCTAGCTATATAGCTAGCTAACATTAGAGCCCTGTGGCACCAAACTGTGTTGTTCTTCATTGGTGTAAGAACTGTAACTCAGCTCATCAGCTGCAGACTCTCCTCTTCTCTTTCTCACCACAAGGAAAGAGCTAGAATGATAAGTAGAGTTTATCGGACTCAAACAACAACAAACACAGAACCGCCGCATGCTGGAAAGACAGAACCTCAGGTGGTAGAGGTTTGGACCTGGATGTGTTAACAAGCGGATTGGAGCTGAAAGAGTTTAGACCCTTTTTAACCCACAGTGGTTCTGAATATACAAGGAAGCCAGTGTGAAAAGGTTTACAGGTTCTGTGATTGTTATTTGGTTTGGGGGTCTGCAGGCACGTTTGGACCTGGAAATGGCTACTTACACCATACTCAACAATCAGATATCTATATAGCAGAGCAACTGTTCAGCAAGCTGATCTACTTTTCTTCAGCCGATTCTGCTGATGGGGCAGTCGTGGGCTGGAGGTTCAGGAACCAGCCTTGTGATCGTAAGGTCGCCAGTTTGATTCCTTGAACCGTCAGTAAGGACTGAAGTCCCCTTGAGCAAGGCACCTAACTCCGAATGCTCCCTGGGGCATGTGTGCTTACTGCCCCCTAGTGTGTGTGTGTTCAGTAGTGTGTGGGTGTTTCACTGCACGAATGGGTTAAATGTGGAGTTTGAATTCCACATTCCAATGTAAACACAATTGGCAAAATGGTTTTAATCTAATCTAATTACATTCAGCAGGGCGTTGATGCCCTCCTGTTAGCCCTCTCTGAAGCAGAATAATATCTGAGGTTATAATGGCTATAGGTAGGCTAGTTATTATTATTATTTTCAGTGTATAATATTTAAAATATTTTATGCTATACTAAATGAATAATGTAGTTCATGTAGTAATATATATATTAATCAGTAGTCCTATGCATAATAATAACTCTAAATCTACCATGTGTTTCTGTGTTCAGGTACAGCAGCTGGCCCTGTTGACCCCATCAGAGTCACAAGTCCAGTCGTCCTCCCTCTCCTCACGCCTGACTGGTGATTATGAGGTCCAGGTGGCCACTCACCTCGTCCTGCAGCAGCTCCGGAGCTTCGGGCAGGACGTTTTCCGCAGTTTACGTCACATCCTCACGCACTCCGCACGCTAAAGGAATACCTGACCGAACATGCTAACACGGCAGGGACTGGAAGCTAATGGTCACCAGTGCGTGATGCTAACTGGTGGCTCTAAGCTTAGTTTATTAAGTTTATTTATGTATTTATATTTATATTATTTATTTTTCATTTATTATCTTTGTACAGCTAAAAGTGCTAAAAGAACTGTATGATTATACACATTTCAGGATAATATTTAATTTGCAGCCCCACTGGGTTGTGTGGTATTAGCTAAGCTAACTAGCTTATTGAGCTGTTTTATACAGCTTGTTTTTTAATTTCTTTATTGTTTGTTGTAGATACACGGGACATTAACATGTTTTGCGGAATTCCTCTTAACAACAGCAAAAACAGGTTTTCAAAACAAATTCAGCAAAAACAAATTTCCATTAGCTAGATCTGCACAGTTAGCTAGATCTTCAAAAGTTTGGGATCACTTTTCATGTTAATAACTGTTATCATATCGTTAGCCGATTATTTACTCATCATTTAATTATTATATGGCAAAAATAAATAGCAAGTGTTACTAAAATTAACATGCAACACTTAAACTTAGCAATTTATAGTAATTTCTTATAGTAATGGTAGTTTTCTTTATTATTAATTTTAAAATAGTTTTTTTTTTTTTTAAGTAATGCAGCTTGCGTTCTTATTATTAATTGAACATTCCAACATTTTTATGTCTTCCTGCAA
The DNA here is from genome assembly GCA_034552555.1 of Semaprochilodus insignis. Lineage (NCBI taxonomy): Eukaryota > Metazoa > Chordata > Actinopteri > Characiformes > Prochilodontidae > Semaprochilodus > Semaprochilodus insignis. The sequence goes on from CM067475.1 coordinate 22,493,020, forward strand.
ACGGTTTGAACCTCTGGAGCATCATGTTGGAGGCGTTTTCTACACCAGTTTTCAGTTTAGTATTGTTGACAACAGTGATTCTAAACTTTTGAACGTTAGCATACACACCTCCGGAGCAAGCATACACACATCGCATGACTTGTTAATGGATTTAATGTTAGGAGTGTTTTCTCCATTGTTCGAACCAGATCCGATATTCCAAATCCGATTAAGCTCCACCTCCAAATGTGCCTACATGAACAGTGACAGCACTGTGGTGTGGCCTAAACGCTCATTTATGCTCAACGTTACATACGGATGAGGCTCTGTCCGTACTCTGCTCGTAGGCTTCTGGATATGGAGCGGTGCCACTGGAAATCGTGGGGTCAGCGTAGCCAATAGCTGAAGCGAGACGTTGGTCAGTTCCTCTGATTGGACATACGAGTGAAAATAATTAGAATCAAGTATTTAATGACCTCACAGACCACCACCGTCCACAGCGCTGCCTCCTCCACCTCTATCGTAGTAGCTACAGTGTTACGGACCCCTCGCCGAGGTCGGTGTTGGTTAGACTCTGTACTGCCCTCTAGTGGACGTATTGCTCAACATCCAACTCAAAGGAAACGTGGAAGCATGTGGGCAGTGACGGTTACGTCGTTTGAACCGGACGTACTGATTTACATATGTAACAGGCGCATACATGAGCGTCAGAGCGTCCTGGGTCTGGCTACAGCTGTGATTGGATAATTGGATATTCCAGGGCGGGGCTTAGATAAGGGTCAATTCCTCATGCTTATAACTACAATTTACATACTATAATGTATATGTTTCATACTTACCTAATTATTTACAGTAGTTACTAAGTAACAAGTCTTAAGATTGATAGTTGCATAATAACTCTGGGGCTAATCTGCATCACACAGAGCAGGTTTTAATCCGCATATCGTTTTATAGCAGCTTAAAAAACAGTAATAATATACATACATTGTATACAGTATTTATACAGAACAGTAATGGATCTTATGCAATGCATTCATTTATTTAAGGTCAGGAAAGAGAGTATTTATTTATTTATTTGCTTATTTATTTATTTATTTGTTCATTCGTTCATTGTCATTCATTCAGCAAGTTTCAAGACCACTTGAATGCATAAAGAGGTTAAAAGGTCAGGAGCGAACGTCTACTGTTCAGAAGCTGTGTTGAGCAACACGTGAAACCGGATCTTGAAACCAGGAATCAGAACTGTGTGTGTCTGTCTGTAGTCAGTGTATGGGTGAAATGCTTACTTCGTGTGATTGCACTGAAACAACCCACAAAAAGGGGACTGTGTTGCGGGCCGTGCGTGCGGCTGTGCTGCAGAAACGTGCCTGTCTGGAATTTTATTCGGGCCTACAGAGGTTAAAGTAGTCGCGTGTGGTTTATAAGCTGAACATTATGTGATCTGGAGTGAACATGGTTCAATAAAAGGCTACTGTCAGTCAAACGTGTGTCTGGAGTTCTGTATACAGCAAAATACACAACATGTAAAACAGCATCATGTAATCATGTCAGCTTAAAATAACAGCTTCAGAATCTTTTTGGGAGCACAGTGTCTCCGTCGTTCCTATCCCGGGCCCGGAACGCCTGCTATAGCGCCGAGTAACTTTGGAGAAGAGTGTACGGCACCACGTCACACACCAACAACCATGGATCTTCAGCAGCTATAAGAAGAAGCTAGCTCGGTATTCCCAGCATGGACATCATGACAGAGGCTGGGAAGAGACAGATAAAGACGCTGTCAGAGGAAGAGAAAAAGATCTTGGAATCTGGGACTGGCCTTTACTGGTCGGCGAGAGCTAAAAGAGATAAAAGGATGTGAGACAGTCTCACGCCTAATGGGGAAACCATGAAGTTCTGCAGTTTTTCCATTTTTTCAAGTTTTCTTCTGTAATGTGAAATTCCGACTCCCCTGCAGAATCCAACTCACTTTGGTATGTACACGGATCATGCAGATATATGGACGCTACAGATTACACTGTTATTTACACATAGAAACAGCTGGAATCAGGAGTGTAATCTGTAGCATCCGTATACCTGTGTGACCCGCGTGCACAGGAAGGGGAGTCAGATTCTGTACCTTCAGCTCATCAACAAATCCACGTGTGCAGCTGATCCTGAGGGGCTCAAAGCAGGATCTGTATTTACTACAGCGGTGTAAAAGTGAATTACCCTCCACAGCTGTAGGGGGAGACCAAGAGCAAATACACCAGCTCTCACATAACCCTGCTGTAACTCACACCCCGTGTTGACTCACACCCTTCTGTTCGCCTGCAGTAATGTTCTAGTTCTACTGAGTGGTTCACGGAACCCTGATGATGGACCAAAACCAGAACATGAAAGAACAAAGGCCGACAGTTTCATGGAATGGTTCCTTTTAAAGGAATAGTTTAGCACAAAAAATCTATCCCGGTTTTCCCTCCACATACCCCAAATGTGGTCCATCAGCCGAGACATGTTCAGTGTCTTTAGTTTTAGCACTGGAGCTACGAGGCTAATGTAGCTCACAAGGAACAGAAACGTATAGAAAGTTATTTAAAGTGGGTGGAGCTAAACTGCTGTAGGCTGAATGGGTGGGGCTAACGTGCTATATGCGGAATGGGTGGGGCTTAACTGCTATGTGCTGAATGGGTGGAGCCAAACTGCTGTAGGCTGAATGGGTGGGGCTAAAGTGCTATATGCTGAATGGGTGAGGCTAAAGTGCTGTAGGCTGAATGGGTTGGGCTAAACTCCAGTTGGCAGAATGGGTGGGGCTAAAGTGCTATATGCTGAATGGGTGAGGCTAAAGTGCTGCAGGCTGAATGGGTGAGCTAAACTGCTGTAGGCTGAATGGGTTGGGCTAAACTCCAGTTGGCAGAATGGGTGGGGCTAAAGTGCTGTAGGCGGAGTGTGTGTGGCTATACTTGTGTACGCTGAATCTGTGGGGCTAAAGTGCTATAGGCTGAATGGGTGGGGTTAAACTGCTGCAGGCTTAATTGCCGGAGCTAAACTGCTGTAGGCTTATTTGGTGAAGCTAAACTGCTGTAGGCAGAATGGGTGGGGCTAAAGTGCTGTAGGCTGAATGGGTGGGACTACACTGCTGTAGGCTAAATGGGTGGGGCTAAAGTGCTGTAGGCTGAATGGGTGGAACTAAACTGTTGTAGGCTAAATGGGTGGGGCTAAAGTGCTGTAGGCTAGATGGACAGTAGAATGAAGTGCTGAAAAAGAGGAGCTAAACTGTTGCAGACTGAATGGACAGGTCTAAAATAAAGCTGAATGGGCGGGGCTAAAATGCAGTCGAGTGGGCGGGGCTAAATGAATAGCTTTATGTACTAGGCATGTCTCGGCTGATCAGCTAGGTTCAGAGTGAATCTGTGAATTCTGAACTGTTCCTTTAATGCTGTGAGTTATCTCAGCAGTAATCGTTCTGGTTTGTGCTGTAAGAAACCCTCGAGTGCTGAAGCAAAGCTACTGTCACAGCAAGACGAGACGCACACGATCTAACTGAGCTCTACTGCACGAGTGTGTGGATCCTCCACGGTGTTATAACACACTATGACTCCGCTAAGCTGTTTCTGACATAGCAACGACACATACGTGTAATATACTGTTACATAACACAGAGTAGTATAAATATAATGCAACCAGTGCGGGACAACACGACAACAGTGAAGTTTGTCGCTGCTGCTAAAGGAAGAGTTTGTCAAAAACAGGAAGTCGGCATTTAGTCCATTTCTGTCCAGCTTAACCCCAAACATGTGTTGGCCGACTGACTACACTGGAGTTCAGAGGGGAAATGTGTACTTCTGATTTCTGACCAAACTCTTCCTTTACAGTGCTGTCTGAACGCTTCATCTCCTGTGAGTCAGTCAGTTCTTCCTCTGCTCCTGGTCCTTCTTCCTCTGCTTCTCTCTCTGTTTCTCCAGTTTGTCAAGAGCCTTGCGCTCCTTCTCCGCTGCAGAGTTGATGTCCTTGATTCTTCGCTTCAGCAGACTGCGATCTGACGAGTTTAACACACCCAGCCCCTGAACAGAGACGGGAGGTAATCAGTTACATTCACTCTGCCTACAGTTACAGTACATAGCCTCATTTACCTTGCCAGGGCGTGTCCCAGGTCATATTAGTAAAGACTCATCATATTTCATCATCTAAATGCAGTGTTGTTTGCCCCTTCCCCAAAAACTAAACATGGCACGGCACGGAAGGAAAATAAGTTTGATTATTCATTCACGCTGGTCCAAGCATACATAGTGAACGTACTGTATGTGTGGCCCGTGGCCCAAGTGAATGTACTGTATGTGTGGCCCGTGGCCCAAGCATACATAGTGCATGGATGGGCCCGTGGCCCAAGTGAACGTACTGTATGTGTGGCCCAAGCATACATAGTGCTCATGGCCTATGTGGCCCAAGCCTACACAGTGCATTGGTGGCCCCGTGGCCCAAGTGAACATATTGTATCTGTGGCCTGTGGCCCAAGTGAACGTACTGTATGTGTTGCCCAAGTGAACATGCTGTTTGTGTGGCCCGTGGCCCAAGTGAACATACTGTATGTGTGGCCTGTGGCCCAAGCATACATAGTGCATGGGTGGGCCCGTGGCCCAAATGAACGTACTGTTTGTGTGGCCCAAGTGAACGTACTGTATGTGTGGCCCAAGCATACATAGTGCCCATGGCCTATGTGGCCCAAGCATACATAGTGCATTGGTGGGCCCGTGGCCCAAGTGAACGTACTGTATGTGGAGTGAACATACTGTATGTGAACATACTGTATACATACTGTATGTGTGGCCCGTGGCCCAAGTGAACGTACTGTTTGTGTGGCCCGTGGACCAAGTGAACATACTGTATGTGTGGCCCGTGGCCCAAGCATACATAGTGCATAGTATGCATAGTACGCCAAGTGAACATACTGTATGTGGGCCCGTGGCCAAAGTGAACATAATGTATGCGAACTTTGCAAATTTATAATAGTGGGCAAGTGAACGTAATGGCTGAATCTCAACAGGCACTAACCACTCAAGCACCCTGCACTCAGAGCACAGCAGTAATAAACACAACTAATCTGTTAAAGCACAAATCAATCCTTTTAGTAGCAACTCATACACTGGTTGAATTCATAAAGCCCATGATTCAAGATTGTTCCTTCCCGCATTAGTTTTGATAATTATATATCTCATGTTTCATTTCAGAATTATGCATCCACGTTAAGACATCTCTAATTTATACATTTGTACATTTCTCTAACTTATAATATCCTTTTGGGAGTAGGCTCCGCCCCTGACGTCCATATCCGCAAGGATCTGCGAGGGTCCAAATGCTTCAAGACCTGGGCCCAGGGCAGGACATACGCCAAATGCTCTTTATTTCTTAAGAATTGTACACCTTATTGAGGATTAAAATATCACTTTCCATCAGTTTTGCCTTTCGAGTCTTTCTGGCAGAACTGTAATTTTAGGCTGGAACTGTCACTGCTTTCAAAACGTTTCAGAAAATAAAAGCCTGTTTAATACTTGTTAAGACTGCATTAAAGTGTATATAGTATAAACAAGAAGAAGATCTCAAAATATGTCTTAGATTGTAAGTCATTATGAGCAGGCTTGTATATAACCACAAATATTCTACCATGATAAATAGTATTAACCTCAGAAACAGAACCAGCTGCCACCACTAGAGGGCAGACCAGTGATACACTATGTTACACCTAACCCATCTTCAGCAACTGAAAGATCAGCTTCTTACTGTTCCAGTTAAAATCAGATTTAACGGGGAATATGGATCCCATAAAGAGATTAACACACACACACACACACACACACGTTCCCACCTTCAGCTTGTTTCCGTCCAGCTGCAGCAGCAGTTCTCCATCCACATGTTTGTCTCTGAACTCGGGGACGTACTGCTCCATGTTTAAACTCCTCAGCCAGTCACAGACCTGCTGCGTGCTCCACGAGGTCACAAGGCACTGCCGCTCATCTAACGGCTTCAGAGACAGAGAGAGGAAAGAAGAGGTTAAGTCAGAATCTTTAATAATCTGGATTAATATTTAAAACTCATTATATACCATTTAAAGTCCTCAGTGTCCTGCGGTTTACTACTGAGGTCAATTATGTATTATTTGTGTTATGTGTTAAATGGCTGTGGGCTGTTTCTGATGTTTTTGAACCCTTTCATTACATAATCACATCATCACAAATACTTCAGATGATTATAGTTATCTGAGCTGATTTAAACTGACTGCTGCCATTTTCCACAGACCTTAGATTTGAGTCATATTGTACTGCAAACAAAATGTGAATTATGTGAAAAATTAACTGCAAATATAAGAAAGTGAAATAACTCACAGAGACATTGTAGGACAAACCAAAGGTCTAATTCGGTGCTCTAACAGGGAGAATTAATAGAGTAGTGTTTGTTTGTGTGTTAGCTTAACTCTACACATAATTCTAGACATCTGTGTGACTGTGGACGCAGTATTCATTCATCAGCACAGCCAGTGTTAACTACTCAGTACACACAGCTGGCCAGTAAGGTGGCTAATCAGCCTGTTTGGCCACTTTAGGCTTGTAGTTTAATGGCTGTAAACAATAAACAAGAACAGACAATATCATCTGTAATTACAGTTATTAATATGACAATTAATCATCAGCTAAAATGCCATGATCGCGACACCCCTACTTTGGGGACATTTTCATGCATTTTGGAAGATTTTTAACAATTTTTGCCTGGAAAATATAAAAGCAATCTGGCAACCCTGTGCAGGGGGCGCTGCTTTGGAAGGCCTGAGCACTGACCTCGTCTGAAGACTGAGACAGCGTGTGGTAGGGGTGTGAGGAGCGTGAGCCGGTTGGAGAGCTGGATGGAGGCAGGGGGCTTTTAGGGGAGAAGTCATCACTGAACGCCGACTCCTGCAGAGAAGGATAGACGATGTCCAACACAGACCATATAAACCTGAACAGAGCTAATCATAGAGGTAAACTGACTGGCCTGTGTCCCTCACCCAAACACTAACCCACACTAGCAGGAGGGGTCTGTACATTAGGAATAAGGAGGCAGCCACCTAGGGCCCCCAAGAGCCAAGGGCCCCATAGAAGTACAAATTAGAGACACTGTGCATGATGATGTTACATAACATTCCTCCAGTCGTGGTTAAAGTGCACTATTTCTTGTTGTTATGTGATGACACAGCTACGTGGAGACAGGCCGGTGTAAACAAGGCAATTAGTAACCAATAAGCTACATATAATAAAATTCTAATTTCTTTATTATTTATTAGTTATTCTATGTCAGTCTGTACATGATAATCTCACTATCGGCAGATACAGCATATTTCCTAAAACAAGCTAAAAAATCTACCTAGAGATAATTTCACTTAAAAATAATATAATAATAATAATCTTATAATATTCCTACAATGTCCTCAAAATGAGAAATATTAGATACATCAACTGGATTTGAGACATTTTTCCATGTAGAGAAAAGCTCCACGCAGAAGCCCAGGACTACTTTAAAAAAGAGCTTCCAGGGGGCGCCATTTCCATCCCCTGCCTAGAGCCCTGGAATCACTAAATCTGCCCCCTGTGTACACTAGACCATAATCAGTCAGGTAGCTAGCTGCTAACCACCTGACTACACATGGCTAATCTAGTCTCTTTAGTCCACACTGGAAGATGTTTAGCTGGTTCACCAGATGGTTCTAACCAGTTAGTTACACAAACCTTAACAGCAACCGAAGATGTTTAGCCAGGTTACAACCCAAAACAGCTGACCCCAAATTTAACCTGCAATGGAAGATGCAACCTGAGATGGAAGATGTTTGGCCAAGCTTGTTTATAACCAGCTACCCAAAATAGCTAAAACAAATACCTTAGTCCCAATGGAACTTATCTGGTCAAGTGATTTAACCAGCTAACTACCCAAAATAGCTAATTCAAACTTTATACTGCAAGATGTTTAGCCAGCTTAGCTTATAACCAGCTAACTACCCAAAACACCTCATTCCAACTATATCCTGCAAAATCTTCAGCTGAGTTATCTTATACTCAGACAGCAAAGTTGTTCTGGCCCAAATCTGTCCCACTTGCCAGAAGGGTTGACGGCACTTGGGTGGGTCGCTCCCAGTAGTGCCAGATTAGGGCCATGCTTCGGCCAAAAGTAGGCAACTCTGCTGTATCTGTGCCAGAAGTGGACCAGATCTGTTTTAGGACAGGTGGACCAAATGCATGTTGTAAATATGTGGGCCACCTTCGGCGCACAGCAGATTACCAGTGCTGACAATAGGCCAGCAGTGCCATATCTTTGCCAGATATGGCCCACATCCACTGGCTATCTGGGTAACCAGCTAATTACCCAAAACTGCTCATTCAAACTTTAAGATTTCAAATGTTTAGCCACGTTAGCTTATAACCAGCAACCCAAAATAGTTTGTTCAGACTTTATCCTGCAAAATTAGAAATGTTAGCTTATAGCCAGCTAACTACCCAAAATAGCTCATTCAGACCCATGATGTTTATCTATGTAGTTTGCCTCTAACTAGCTTTAACACCTTAATTTGGATTGATATTTAGCTCACTAGCTGCTCCAAACCAACAACTTACTTACCCTGATGTTGATGTTACTACCCAGACACTATCAGTGAGAGATTTTAGTGTAGCCCAGCTAATACTCAAATACTTAAAGCTTAATCCCAAAAAAGAGCTTCAGAGCTTTAACTTTAGCTAACCAGCTTATTACCCTACTATTTCTGAACAGCTAGTGAGAATTCCTCACTCATAGCCCTTTAAAACATGAGAAATCTGGTGGAGTGGAGATACTAACTTTTAGTCCAGACCACATTTCTATTCTAAGTAGAAGAGGAGAAATTTTATAATGATTTGAATTGGATGAGAGTCGTTGTTGTGTGTACTGCCTGGGCTATCCTGCCTGTGTAGTTTATATACAGGTTTGTGGTGGTTATGCTGGTTATGGTTTTACTGGTGAACATACAGCACTGTGATGTAAAAGGCATCACAGTGCTGTTCAGGAGTGGACCATCATAACAGGTACCTGTGAGTCTGACTTGCTGGGGCTGCCGGAGTGCGCCCCTGTTTTGGGTGAAGAGGAGGCAGAGCTGCGGTGGCTGTCGGAGAACCAGGAGAAAGGCACGAAGGGACGGGACGCATTCTCAGACAGCTCTCTGCAGACAGAGCGACAGAACGTGGGCACATTTCAGCACAGAGGAGTTCAGGTAGATTCTCAGTTTCTGCAGTGCTGAGTTAAATTTAACTTTCATTTTATTAGAACTTCGTTTTGGATGTTAATTTTATTAGAACTTTATTCTGGATGTTACATGTAAGCGTCTTTGGGTTCTTGAAAAGCGCTATATAAGAATATATTATTATTATTATTATTATTATTACATTTACTAGAACATCATTCTGTATTTGAATTTTATTAGATCTTCATTCCAGATTTTAATTTTAGTAAAACTTCATTCTAGATGTTCATTTTATTAGAACTTCATTTTGAATGTTAATTTTCTTAGAACTTAATTCAAGTAATTATAACCAGCTACCCTAAATAGCTCATTCAAACTTTATCCTGCAAGAGGTTCAGCTAGCTTAGCTTATAGCCAGCTAACTACTGGTTACTACCCAGATACTATCAGTGGAAGATTTTAGCCCTGTGGTAAGCTCTAGATGTTCATTTTATTAGAACTTCATTGATTTTACTAGCTCTTCATTTTGGATGATGATTTTATTATTCATTCTGAATAATTCAAGTTTATTAGAACTGAGTTCTGGATTTTATTAGGACTTTATTGTTAACATTCTACAGTTTTCCTGCTGATTTTAAAATCTTGTAGTGAATTATATAAATATTAGAAATTAGTAAAATTAAGAGAACAGGCCTACCGATTTCCCATAGACAGTCTGTTAGACTTATCTCTCCTCACTTTTACATAGGAACGACGCAACGTCACCCTGAGAGCAAGAGAGGGAGAGGGAGAGATAGAGAAGGAGACAGAGAGAGGGAGAGAGAGCAAGAAAGAGGGAGAGAGAGAGACAGAGAGGGAGAGAGAGAGGGAGAGAGAGAGAAAAAGGGAGAGAGAGAGAGAGAGAGAGGGGGGGGGGGGGGAGAACGAAGGCATGCTAAGACAGGCTCAGAGGAAATAAAGTATAAAATTAAAAAGATTGAAAAAATAAAATAATACTTGTACTGGACTGTTTCAGTGACACTCACCCCAGATCCAGAAACCTCCTCTTGGTTTTCTTGTCTAGGACCACCGTAGGGCTCCCGGGTTCAGCTGGACTGCTGTCCTGACTGTCATCTGACACCAGCACTGACCAGATAACCGAAACTTACAGTCACCTACCATCCACACAAACTCAGAATACCACCAGCAAGAGCCAAACTAGCTGAGTGACCAATATTACAGGGGTAGTTTGGGAAAAACAACCCAAATGAACCCGAATGTAGTTGAGACATGTTTGGTGTGTGACGTCTGATTACATAGCTTTAGCACTGGAGCTATAAGGCAAATATAGCTAACAAGTTGTACCCCTCCTGTTAGCATGGTGCTAACTGCTTGCCAAAGTAATCACATCTCTCTAGCTCATCTCTAACACACACTAACACGCCACCATCACATCAGTGAAATTACAGGGCTGAAAATCGAATTACCATCATCCCTATTTTTATAGATTCCGTCACTTTTTAGCTACATTAGCTTTGTCACTCCAGCACTAAAGCTTCAGACACCAAACACATGTTGGTTGAAACTATGTAGATTTAAAGGTGCAGTGTGTAGCCTCTATTGGTGAGGTTGCGTACTGCAACCTACTGAACCCCCCCATAGAACCATACGGTGGCCATCAGGTTTTCTACTGTTGTCTCAGTGTCTGTCCTGATTTGGTTTATCTTCTCCATGATGTCTTTTCTCTGACAGTGAGGATTCGCTCTCCACTGTTTCATGTGGTTTTGTGCTAAATAATAAATCTCATCCACCATTTGTCCAAATGTGGGTTCTCAAACTTCTCACAACACAAAATGTTTAACCAGCTTTTTAGCTCTTTATTGTCCCCATTGAGTGGTTCTACCTAGCATGCTCATCCCATTAGTACAGTGCAGCATCTTAGTGTTTAAATGTTTTATAGTGTGTTTAATGTTAATTCAGTTGAGATCCCCAATAAGCTGATTTACACCGTCAGAACATACTGTAGAAACATGGTGGTGGCAGTCTCTGTTGGAAGATGGGCCAGTCCTATGCAGATAAATGAATACACAATGATTTGTAGTTACAGGTAAATATATATAATTTTACACACTGCTCCTTTAATTTACTACCCAATGGTCTAAGGCAACAATAGAGGTCAGAGGTCAGAGGCAGTACCTTCACTCTCTGGACGTCGAGTTCTGCGGAAGTATACAGGTGAGGTTTCAGGGCAGGACCTGCATGGGGAGCTGGGGAGTCTGGGCACTAATGCCTCGTGGGATGTGGCATTGGTGAGCTGTCTGTATCGGCCTTTAGGGGCCGGAGAGCTAGAGTTCGGCTCCTCAGGAGAGCGTCGGAGAGGAGAGTCGAAGGAGAATGGAGACGGACGGAAAGGGGAGGAGAGGAGGAGCTCCGGAGAGAGAGAGGACACATGGAGACCTGGCTGAGGAACCGAGTGGAGGGGACTATCTAAAGACTAAACACAGACACAGAGAAACATGCACACTTAGTACAGAGGATCTAAAAGCTCCATCCATCCTCCACAGAGGATGCTGTAAAGCACTGTAAACAGAGAGAACTATAAAGTAGTTAGTCTTTGTCTTATTACTTCTGTAATATTAATACTATTATCACTGCTATATTGTTGAAGTTATTATTACTATTCTGTTAGTGTATATTAAATTACTTCTCTTTATTGTCAATGTATTGCCCAAATATGGTATAGTAATTTTAAGTCATTGTGATGCAGGAATGGACATGAAGGAGACTGACCCTCCTGTCCAGGCTGTCATCCCCCTCAGTGGAGCTGATGCTGTCTCGGAGCCGTGAGCGAGAGGGCCGGTTTCTGCCCCTCCGCACCTGAACACGGCACTTCTGGACACTGCTGTCCAGCAGCTCAGTCTCCGGAATCGCATCGTTCAGGTCAGCTGGTCACATACAGCAAGAACAAAACACAACACAGAAAACCTCATAAATTGCAGCATCTAGGGGGTTTCAATTCTGTCATATTATTTATTTAGAAGTCTTGTTGTGTTTCTTACTGTAGCTTCAAGTCTGATATATGTATATGTGCTATAAGATAAGATAATAGTTTATTGATCCTGAAGGAAATTGCAGTGTCACAGTACTATACATATTGTACAAAAGAAGACATACATTACTAAAATAAATAGACTAAGAGTTACTATGCAATGATTGGCTGTCTTACACAGTGCCTCATCTATAGTGCAGGTTATTGTTAGGATGAATAGGTGGAGTCTGTCTGCTGTAGGCTGAATGGGTGGAGCTAAACTGCTGTAGGCTGAATGGGTGGGACTAAACTGCTGTAGGCTGAATGGATACAACTAAACTGCTGTAGGCTGGATGGGTGGGACTAAACTGCTGTAGGCTGAACGGGCGGGGCTAAACTGCTGTAGTCTGAATGAGTGGGATTAAACTTCTGTAGGCTGGATGGGTGGGGACTAAAGAGCTGTAGACTGAATGGGTGGGGCTAAACTGATGTAGGCTGAATGGGTAGAGCTAAACTCCTATATGCTGATTGGGTGGGGCTTTTTTTAATTGCAGCTTAGTTTTCCATAATATGGGCATCTATGTTATTGCTCCTATATAATCTGGTATGTTAATAGTGGCCAATATTCATCAGATATAGCTGATAGGTATCACAGTGTTAAGGCATGAATGTGACAGTGGTGTGATGCTGCAGTGGCTTACCGAACACATTTTCTGTCTCTTCCAGCTGCATGACAGACACAAGGAGCTCAGGGACTACTGGAGAGAGAGAGAGAGAGAGAGAGAGAGAGAGAATAAAAAATACATCACCTGTGACCGTCTCAGAAACACCCAGAGCAATGTCTAAACAGCAGTCTGTCATAGTTGTTTGGTCTGAAAATCTCTTTTCTAGAAAGATTGTTGGCCAATTGGGAACCAGACATCTGAAGAGCTTCCAAAAATGCACTGCTTAGCACTACACCAAGGCAAGGCACCATGTTATCCTGACCCATTACTGAGCTGTGAACTCTTAGGGTGTACCCCAAGGCTCTGCTTTAGGCCCAATTTAGTTTCTCCTGCATACAAATGAAGGCAGCATATAAGGGACAAACACTGAACACACAAACAAGGAAGACACCAAACACAACATCTGCAATGGTCGTCAACCACGAGAGAGCAAACTGACAAGATAACATTCCACAAACAATCTCTCACTCCTCACGGAAGTGAACTGCGTCGTTATGTGCTCCTCAGATTTCCCTCAGTAACACCCATCCATCTGCCACTCTGCCGATAAAAGCACTTTCCCTCCTTATTAGCCATAGATTTCCACTGGGATTCTGCGGTCAGTGATATGACTGCACGAGCTCCAGCTTCTTCAGCGAATCAGCTGTTTTCCTGAAGCCTCAGCACATCTGCTGGCACCCGTTATACCACCGCCGTCGTCAGTGCATACGGACAGAATCCAAACGAGGAAGCCTGCCGCGGTATTCTCGTCTCCTCTTACACATTACCCAGAAGCCCCTGACACCTCTCTGAACAGCTTTCCTTTAGAGAAGACAAATCCGTTCCGTACGTGTCTGACATTTATTCACGTGTTGCATCACAGCTTTCTAGTTGGGCCAAAGAAGAACCACACACAGTCCAGACGTGTCCCATTTAGAGTTATCCTTATAGCCAGGGGTTGATATTATATGGTAAGATTTTGGGTGTTAATATAATATAGACACACAGAGTCTGGGTATTAATACTTGATCATTTAATGATTATACTTTAACATGCAGAACTATACAGATATAAGGAAATAGTGGTTGAGAGCGGGTTTGGTGTGAGGTGTAAACAGAGTGATTGAGATTGGGTTTGGTGTGAGGTGTAAATAGAGTGATTGAGAGTGGGTTTGGTGTGAGGTGTAAACAGAGTAATTGGGAGTGTTGGGTTTGGTGTGAGGTGTAAACAGTTATTGGGAGTGGTGGGTTTGGTGTGAAGTGTAAACAGAGCAATTGAGAGTGGATTTGGTGTGAGGTGTAAACAGAGCGATTGAGAGTGGGTTTGGTGTGAGGTGTAAACAGAGTGATTGGGAGTGTTGGGTTCGGTGTGAGGTGTAAACAGAGTGATTGGGAGTGGTGGGTTTGCTGTGAGGTGTAAACAGAGCAATTGAGAGTGGGTTTGGTGTGAGGTGTAAACAGAGCGATTGAGAGTGGGTTTGGTGTGAGGTGTAAACAGAGAGATTGAGAGTGGGTTTGGTGTGAGGTGTAAACAGAGTGATTGAGGGCGGGTTTGGTGTGAGGCATAAACAGAGCGATCGAGAGCGGATTTGGTGTGAGGCGTAAACAGAGC
>CM067475.1:22507836-22523715 GCA_034552555.1 Semaprochilodus insignis
TGTGAGGTGTAAACAGAGCGATTGAGGGCGGGTTTGGTGTGAGGCGTAAACAGAGCGAGTGAGAGCGGGTTTGGTGTGAGACGTAAACAGAGCGATTGAGAGTGGGTTTGGTGTGAGGTGTAAATAGAGCGATTGAGGGCGGGTTTGGTGTGAGGCATGAACAGAGCGATCGAGAGCGGGTTTGGTGTGAGGCGTGAAGAGAGCGAGTGAGAGCGGGTTTGGTGTGAGGTGTAAACAGAGCGAGTGAGAGCGGGTTTGGTGTGAGACGTAAACAGAGCGATTGAGAGTGGGTTTGGTGTGAGGTGTAAACAGAGCGACTGAGAGTGGGTTTGGTGTGAGGCATGAACAGAGCGATCGAGAGCGGGTTTGGTGTGAGGCGTGAACAGAGCGAGTGAGAGCGGGTTTGGTGTGAGGCGTGAACAGAGCGATTGAGAGCGGGTTTGGTGTGAGGTGGTTCAGATGTTCTTTACAGTGGTGCTGATGGGAACCAGGGGTCTCCATGTCTACAACACACATACAGACATTTTATTGACTGTCTAACCACCAGTGAGTCTTCTGGGTGTTATATGGAATGTTGATGATGGGAAAATCTGGAAAAAATAAGTTTTCTTTGGGGGACTATTTTACCTCCCAGCTCCCTGCAGCATGTATCCCTCCACCATGAATGGAGTTTAAGGCTGAAATCTTCTCCAAACTATCATAAACAGCGTCTCAGACATCAGGCAGCGTATTCATAACCATCTCATGTAGTAACTTTCTGTGAGGGAGCTTTTAGAGGGGGACGTCTGGTTCTATTCACCACCACTGTGGACAGTTCTGAGTGAATCTAGAACTAGAACCACAGTGAATGACCCTGCTTACATCTTACAGCCTTTTCATTATGGAGAATATTCAGATATATCCTTGGAATTCTCCTTTAAAGCATGTGGATAGACTAATCCTAATCCACAAGATGGCACTGTTTCTTTGAGTGAGTGGTGTTATGGTTATTGCTAAAACTGGGATGGCTTATATAGAGGAATTAATGCTGCATGTGAGGGAATAGAGCTCGATCCCCTGGGCTAGACTCCAAACATTACATTCCTACATTGCATTCTGAATTACTGTAAAGAAAAGAATTTGAGTTGAATTTCAGTTCTGAAATCAGACCAATAAAGTGCAAACTTCATTCATTTTTGCAGATTGATATTAAGTCAGTGATGATAGCCCAATATTACAGTAACACGTTCTACTAGCTTAACAACGACATGCTAATTTTTCTATCTGTTTCTAATAATCATAGTATTTGTAGCCACAACAGTTCATTAATAAAACCATAACAGTGCAATAATAATACAATCTGTACTACGCTAAACCTCACATGCTAAATGTTTGTTTGTTAATACAGTAAATAACTGCTACATCATTGTTTGCTAGTTGGTAATATAATGCAATCAGACTCTAATTACCCAAAAATTCAACATTAATTTTGCAGTCGACAATAAATAATTTAATTAGCAAATAAAGTAAGTAAACAAAATGAATCTTAGCGCTAATTTCCACTAGCCTTTTCTTACTCAGCTTCTGTAAACAATTAGCTAGACTGATGGATGTTCTGCTATCAGCACTAATATAAATATTTAATTATGCTAATATAAGAATGTTTATTGTCCTCTGGCAGATGCTTTTATCCAGCGTGCTGTACAGTTTTAGTGATGTCACAGAGGCATTGATGCGAGTGTCATGCCAGGCTTCTTGCTCATGGAGCCCTAATCCGCTGTGCGGTTAGCAGCAGCATTGTCCACTATACCTTACCAATCCCTGCATAATCAGTCAATGCTATGCTACACTGGCTCATTTAACGCAGGCTATATACACTATATTGCCAAAAGTATTTACTCATCTGCCTTCACACGCATATGAACTTGAGACATCCCATTCTTAATCCATAGGGTTTAATATGATGTCGGCCCACCCTTTACAGCTATAACAGATCCAACTCTTCTGGGAAGGCTTTCCACAAGGTTTAGGAATGTGTATATGGGAATTTTTTTTGACCATTCTTCCAGAAGCACATCTGTGAGGTCAGACACTGATGTTGGATGAGAAGGTCTGACTCACAGTCTGTGCTCTAGTTCATCCCAAAGGTGTTCTATACATGCCTTTATGGACCTTGCTTTGTGCACTGGAGCGCAGTCATGTTGGAACAGGAAGGGCCGTTCCCCAAACTGTTCCCACAAAGTTGGGAGCATGAAATTGTCCAGAATCTCTTGGTCTGCTGAAACATTAAGAGTTCCTCTCACTGGAAGTAAGGAGCCGAGCCCAACTCCTGAAGAACAACCCCACACCATAATCCCCCCTCCACCAAACTTTACACTCAGTACAATGCAGTCAGACAAGTACCATTCTCCTGGCAAACAGCACACGGAGAAGCGTGATTGGTCGCTCCAGAGAACACGTCTCCAGTGCTCTAGAGTCCAGTGGCGGCGTACTTTACACCACTGCGTTTGACGCATTGCATTGCGCTTGGTGATGTAAGGCTTGGATGCAGCTGCTCGACCATGGAAACCCATTTCATGAAGCTCTCTGTGCACCGTTCTTGAGCTAATCTGAAGGCCACATGAAGTTTGGAGGTCTGTAGTGCTTGACTCTGCAGAAAGTTGGTGACCTCTGCACACTACTCCCCTCAGCATCCGCTGACCCCGCTCTGTCATTCTATGTGGTCTACCGCTTCATGGGTGAGTTGCTGTCATTCCCAATCGCTTCCACTTTGTTATAATCCCACTCACAGTTGACTGTGGAATATTTAGTAGTGAGGAAATCTCACGACTGGACTTGTTGCACAGGTGGCATCCTATCACGGTACCACTCTGGAATTCACTGAGCTCCTGTGAGCAACCCATTCTCTCTCTAATGTCTGTAGAAGCAGTCTGTATGTCTAGGTGCTTGGTTTTATACACCTGTGGCCATGGAAGTGATTGGAACACCTGAATTCAATGATTTGGGTGGGGGAGTGAATACAATGTAGTGTAAATGCTAGTATGTGCTAAGAACAGACATAGACATGCTAAAGGAATTCATATGATTTTTGATACATTATGGAGTTTTGAGTTTTGCATTATGGAGTTAATTAAGCCAATATCCCTGAAACTTCATACTCTGTTATGTCCTTAGCACATCATTACCTGTCTGTACCTGTACCCTGCTGTAAGAGGGCGTGGAGTAGTGTAGTAGTTAACACTGCTGCCCATCACACTGCAGAATGCAGGGTTCAGTTCCCAGCTCAGGCAGTAACACCATCAAGGAGAGACCTTGAGGAAAACGAGCAGCACTACATTCTCCTACCCGTGTAGTACGATTAAAGCCTTACATCAGTCTGGATAAAGGCATCTGCCAAAGGCTGTACAGGACAAAAGCTGGTTGTACTTAGACAACAAACCTTTGTATGTTAGCTCAAGTAAGTGTAGTGTTTATATTAGTGCTGACAGGGTCAGAATGTGAGTCAGTGTAACTAATAATTTACAGAGTAAACAAGAACAGGCTGGTGTCCAGATCTCCAGCTCTCACAGCATAATATCTGTTTATAATGAACACATAGGACACATCAATGTTCAGACACTCTTACATCAACAAATTGGTCAGTTCAGCCAGATGTGATCAATGCCTTCTCTGGAACAGTTCAGAGGAGAATTCCCTGTAGACTGGGATTTTAGCCACTGCTGGTAGACCCGTATGACCATATGCTTCCAAACACCTGCAGATTCAGCTACTTCCTTCACACTATGGTCTTTGGCACGACCAAATGCAGTCACTCCTTTTAGCCAATCATCAACATCTGCAGGTGCCTGAAGATCAAACAGGTGCCTGGAGATCAAAAAAGGTGCCTTACTACCACCTTAAACACACAAGGTGACTCAGTTTTTTGGTCTGGTGAGCTTACTAATTCATTCATTTCTACTTGTTACCCCCTCATGTCTATAAACCGTCAGGCACGGTTACAGTTACTACATTTTTATTTGTTATTATTTAATTACAGATGGAAAATTAGCTGTAACTAAATAATAGCTGTAATTAAGTATGTAGGAAGTATAAATGTATTGTTACTGTAATACTAGCATATCATTACCTGCCTATTACCCACTCATCTGTAAATGAATGCAAGATTGTGTATTAGAGTGTGTAGTAAGTGTGTATTAGAGTGTGTATTACAGTGTGTAGTAGTGTGTATTAGAGTGCGTAGGAGTGTGTATTAGAGTGTGTAGAAGTGTGTAGTAGTGTGTATTAGAATGTGTAGCAGTGTGTAGTTGTGTGCAGTGAGTGTTTAGTAGTGTGTTTTAGAGTGTGTAGTGACTGTATTAGAGTGTGTATTAGTGTGTATTAGAGTGTGTAGTGAGTGTGTAGTAGTGTGTATTAGAGTGTGTAGTGAGTGTGTAGTAGTGTGTATTAGAATGTGTAGTAGTGTGTAGTGAGTGTGTATTAGAGTGTGTAGTAGTGTGTATTAGAGTGTGTAGTTAGTGTGTAGTAGTGTGTATTAGAATGTGTAGTAGTGTGTAGTTGTGTGTAGTAGTGTGTAGTGAGTGTGTATTAGAGTGTGTAGTAGTGTGTATTAGAATGTGTAGTAGTGTGTAGTGAGTGTGTAGTTGTGTGTAGTAGTGTGTAGTGAGTGTGTATTAGAGTGTGTAGTAATGTGTATTAGAGTGTGTAGTTAGTGTGTAGTAGTGTGTATTAGAATGTGTAGTAGTGTGTAGTTGTGTGTAGTAGTGTGTAGTGAGTGTGTATTAGAGTGTGTAGTAGTGTGTATTAGAGTGTGTAGTAGTGTGTATTAGAGTGTGTAGTTAGTGTGTAGTAGTGTGTATTAGAATGTGTAGTAGTGTGTAGTTGTGTGTAGTAGTGTGTAGTGAGTGTGTATTAGAGTGTGTAGTAGTGTGTGGTGAGTGTGTATTAGAGTGTGTAGTAGTGTGTATTAGAATCTGTAGTAGTGTGTATTAGAATGTGTAGTAGTGTGTAGTGAGTGTGTAGTGAGTGTGTAGTGATTGTGTAGTGAGTGTGTTTCTAATTACCAGTGGTCAGTTAGTGGAAGTAGAAGATGGGTGTTTCTAATAAAGTGGCCAGTTAGTGGAAGCACAAGGTGGGTGGAAAGAGAGTAAGGGGAGAGAGAGGAGGGAGACGGAGAGAGATAAAGGGAAAGGAGGTAGAGGAGGAGGGAGAGAGAGAAAGGAGGATGAGAAAGAGAGAGGGAGAGAGAGATGGATGAGGAACATGTACACATCATCAGGATGTGTGGGGTGGTGCAGGTTAGCGTTAGCTTTAGCTATTGTAGCCTGAATGATAAACAGACACCTTTCCTTTAATAGACCAGTTACAGACACTGTACTGCAGAGACGAGAGACAGAGAGAGATAGAGAGAGAGAGAGACACAGACAGAGAGAGAGAGAGAGAGAGAGAGAGAGAGCGAGAAAGAGAGAGAGAGAGAGGCAGACAGACAGAGAGAGAGAGAGAGAGAGATGATGATAGATGTTTGATCTGGCTCTGTTCATGTTTAATCTGCACTGTGTGTTTAATAATAAGCTGTAATACTGCAGGAGCGCAGATAAACAGATAAACAGATAAACAGAGGGAGGAGTCCACCAGGAGGATGGAAGGGATTCAGAGGCTACACTGTGTCTGATACAGTCCTGCTAACAAAGCTAGCTCCCTTTGAGAATCAGTCTGCTATAAACACATACAAGCATTAAATATAAATCAGTCAGAATAATAAACGTGTCCTTCCTACCGTTAGATCACCCTCGGTCAGCTCAGCCGCCCATCGTCCAGCACTCAGCTCCACTCACTGTAACAGGAAGAGTGCAACGTCAGATTAGCATCAGAGCTAACCCATCAGACAAGGACAGGGAGGGAGAGGAGGGACAGAGAAGAGAGAGAGAAAGAGAGAGAGAGAGGGGAGAGAAACAGAGAGGAGGAGAGAAAAAATGAACAAATCAGAGAGAAGAGACAGCAAGAAAGAAAGGAGGAAGAGGAGGAGAAGAGAGAGAGAGGAGAGAGTTAGATAGAGGGGGAGAGAGAGCAGAGGGGAGAGAGAATGTGAGCAAGGCAGAGAGAGGAGACAGAAGGGGAGAGAGAGACGGGGAGAAAGAGAGAGAGAGGAGTGAGAGAGAGAGAAATAGAGAGGCAGAGAGAGAGAAGGAGGAGGGGACAGAAAAAAGAAGAGGGGATAGAAAGAAAGAGAGGAATACAGAAGAGAGAGGGACGAGAAAAGGTGAGACAGAGCAGGAGGGGAAAAGAAAGAAAGGAGAGAGTGATAGATGGAGAGGCAGAGAGAGAGAGAGAGAGAAAGAGAGAAGTGTATGATGTATATATGATCACAGCGCAGGACGAGTAATAGAAGCAGAGTGTATATGACCTCTGTGTGACCTCACTCCTCTGAAGACATCTGAAGGATTCTTACCTGAAGAGGAGATCAGGTACTGCTGTACACCCTTCATCACCTCCAGCAGCATCACTGTGTCTGAGACCAGACCACCCAAATGATACCTGCTCAGGGGTGGTCCTATGGTGGTCTCCGTCCCCTGGTGATTAGTGGAGGGGGGAGCTAATAAACTGTACACATACAGTGCGTACCTGTACACCTACATGGTGCACAGCCCTCATGGAATTATACATTCCACCTTAAAAACCTCCAGAATGAGCCTTTACAGGAGGGTGAACCAGCTTTCCTAACCTGCAGTGGAGGCTGATAGAACAAGGTTTATTTCTAAGTAGGTTTGGAGCAATTCTATTGGTCTGTCCATCATGAATATTCACTAAACTGAAAGGAGAAGTAGAGCGTTTACACTGTGCAGAAAAAGAGATCAAAGTTTTTACACCACTAAATATATATTAGAGGTGGAGATATGGAGAAATATCACACTGTGGTACATCAAGAGTATATGTGGGATATCAGGATATGTACTGTTTCAGACTCTCATCAGTTGGAGCTGTTTAGTGTAAGACTGTAGAGTCTTAAGATCACCAACTACATCCATTTACAGGGCTCAAAAAAATCATCTTGTGTGTTTAAGGTGGTAGTAAGTTCAGGCTCCTGCAGATGGTGCTGCACGAGGATGATGGGGCTATAAATACCTACAGGGTGTGAGTGACGGGATCCATAGATTGAGAAGAGGTGGTACAGTGCAGTGAATGTCTCGTTCCATGTGTGGAAAATGGCTCCAAAGCAGATGTTAATGATTGGCTAAAAGGAGTGACTGCATTTGGGCGTGCCAAAGACCATACTGTGAAGGAAGTAGCTGAACCTGCAGATGTATGGAAGCGTATGGTCATACGGGTCTAGCAGCAATGGCTAAAATCCCAGTCTACAGGGAATTCTCCTTGGAATTGTGCCAGCGAAGGCATCCACCAAATCTGGACCAACAGACCAATTCTTTGATGTAAGAGTGAATATTGATGTGGCCCACATGCAGAAACTTGTCCAGTACATGCCAAACCCAATTACAGCTGTCTTTGGTGCTCGTGGAGGTGTTACACACTATTAGGGACATTTCAGTCACAGGGGACTCTGTGGTGAGTCGGCTGAGCTTATATATATATATATATGCACAGTCCTGTGCTGTTTTCCAGCATCTCCACTGGCTGTGTGAGGTCTCTGTGTGTCTTGCTGTGTGCGGTATCTGCTGCTGTACTTCTCTGTGCTGGTATGTGTGCTGAACTCCAGATCATACAGCTCTGTTAAAAATAGCTGTGCTTATTAAAGCAGGCGCGTCTGATACACACATTCACATAGTCCCACCACAGACAGCTCCACTGGGAGGGGTTTCAGCAACAACAGGCTCCAGTATTCAAATCAGGACATGTGGTCCCCTCAGGAGCAGGGCCTCGGGTCAGGCCAACCGGTTTAGCTCCACTTCTGCCCGCAATTTCTACCATCAGATATTTCTCTCCTCTCCATGTAAACAGGGTGGTCCTAATCTTGGGTAGCGCTTCCATAAGCATTCCCCTGACCCATCACAAGGCTGACGTCTCTAGCCCCGCCCACAGCTAGCAAGCTAGACCTCCTGTCTGTAACCCCTTCATTCCTTTATCCATCACCAACATTGTTTCTTCATCCCTTCATTCCTTTATCCATCACCAACATTGCTCCTTCATCCCTTCATTCCTTTATCCACCACCAGCATTGTTTCTTCATCCCTTCATTCCTTTATCCATCACCAACATTGTTCTTTCATCCCTTCATTCCTTTATCCACCACCAGCATTGTTTCTTCATCCCTTCATTCCTTTATCCATCGCCAACATTGTTCCTTCATCCCTTCATTCCTTTATCCATCACCAACATTGTTCCTTCATTCATTTCTGTATCCATCACCAACATTGTTCCTTCACCCCTTAATTTCTTTATCCATCACCAATATCGCTCTTTCATTCCTTTATACCTCACCAACATTGTTCCTTCACCCCTTCATTCCTTTATCCATCACCAACATTGTTCCTTCAACCCTTCATTTCTTTATCCATCACCAACATTGTTCCTTCATCCATTCATTCCCTTATCCACCACCAACATCGTTCCTTCATCCCTTCATTCCTTTATCCATCACCAACACTGTTCCTTCATCCTTCATTCCTTTATCTATACACCAACATTATTCTTTCATCTGTTCATCCGTTCATTTCTTTATCCATGCACCATGCTATTGGGCCCATATTATCCAGAAGGAGCATTCTGGAGAGCTCTGAGGAAGGGTGTGGGCTGCAACTCCAGTTGAGCATTTATAGAAGTCCATTTGCACCTGAGATCCTGCACCTACAAATACCACCGAGCTGTGGTGACTATCCAGGACTTGTGGAATCCATGCCAGGATGAGTTGCTTCACCAGGATAGAGGAGGTCCTACATGATACTAGTCCCAGTCCCATGATTTTTGGTATGGCAGTGTAACATGCTGAACATACCTAGAATAGAATAAAATAAATCCATCAAGTTTGAAGATGCTACAGTATTGTTCATTTCTCTGTTAATTTCTTCTGTTTTGTTATATTAATATTTGTCTGGTTCTGCTTTTTTATTGTTCCATCTTTCACCTCCATAAAGAAGCCCAGAGGAGACCACAGCCTGGACAGTTCTGATCTTTGTTTGGAGACCCATGAAGACCTTTTCAGGCTGGTTCTGTCTGAGTGCCAATCTGTGTCATATTTCTTGATGGATTCTTTGTTGTTAATAATTGATCCATGTGAGCAAACGCTGTCCATCACTTCCACATCTGCACTATCAGTGGTGGAGTTACTGCTCCTCTTCTCGTAGCCTTTGTTCCTGCGTATTGAGCTGAAGTACCTCTCTCAACTCCCGCAGTTCTTTGTGAGATCCTGATTCCTGATTTGCTGTTATTAGTGTCAACTGAGCGACATATCGAAGGTTACTGATGTTTTCTTTTGCCAAACTTCCATTCTTGATCCTCGTCCTCCATTGCTGGGTCTCTTATTACACACTCGTCACCATACAGAATAGCTGCACTAATAGCTGCACCCAAAAAGAATCAACCTACAGGAATGAAACTTGGGGTGTAGGTTTGACATTGTGAGACATACTAATGATTCAAGTGTCACACTCGGCCGTACATGTGACGTAAGCAAGGACGGGCCTTATCACTGTACTTGACTGACCCAACAGCCACGAATGCAGACATTCAGCGAGCAGTGATGTCCTCCATGAGTCATCCTGTTAGTGCCAGCACCATTGGCACACGGCTGCACCACGCAGGACTACATGCACACAGACCGTTACGACGACTGTCCTTAATACCACGTCAACATCACCAAAGACTGTAATGATGTCGTGCCAGACTGTCATGGAGTTACTCAGAATGGCAGCAGGTCATCTTCAGTGATGAGTCCAGCTTTTGTCTTGGTGGAGATGACCAACGAATCCGTGTGTGGAAGCACCGTGATTCACAGTTTGTTGACACATGTCACACATCCAGAAGGCCTGGTGTCACTCCACCTCAACCCCTACCGCACCATCTGCAGGAACTGTGTGAGAATATTCAAGCTGCATGGGATGGATTATCACAGGTCACCATTAAGAACCTCTACAACTCCATGCCGTGACGTCTGGCATGTTGGGTTAGCAAACGTGGTGGCCCAACGCCATACTGAGAGGCGCTACTTCTGTATGTGTAGCTCAGTAAATATTGTCCATATCAGTCTAAATTTATCATCATTTATTGTTCCTGGTATCCTTTATCTTCCTTCCCAATAGCACTGCAATCCCACACTTCCTTCTGGAGGCAGCTATTCTTTAGATGAGTGTATGTTCAGTGGCCCAGTGTAGAGCTGGACTCACTCTTTTTAGGACTACATGGGAAATCACACAAAGGTCAAAGAGAACAGGAACCTTGTAAACAAACGTATAACCACTACATAATGTTTACAGGATCTTCTCACCCACAGTTGGGAGGGGTAATCTATGGGGGAACTTTTGAACAGATTTATGGTGATCTATAGATGAGGATACTATGCAGGAACTATGGGAAAACTAAGAGTCACCTATCACCTATGAGTGATCTAATGGTGATTTAGCACTCTAAGAGTGATCTAATGGTGATTTTGCAGGAAATCTATAAGCTATCGATGAACAATACCGTGGAAATCTATGAGTGATTTAGCTGCAAGTAATGGAAATCTAACAATAAGTGATCTGTCAGCAATCTATTATTGATCTAAGGTTTAGTCTGATGATGGATGTGGGGACATATGATCTACCAGTAGCTAATAGGTGATCTAAGGATCTATGAGTGATCCATGGATGATCTATTGGGAGATCTTTGATTGATCTATGTAGAAAATCTATTAGCAATCTATATGGGGAATTTATGGGGTGCGCCTATAAGCGATCTTCCAGCAACGTATGGGTAGTCTTTGACTGATCTACCAGCAATCTACTGGGAGATCAACAGGCAATCCATGGGGGAAATGTTGGGGGAATTATGGAGGAAGTGTAGATTATCTATGCATTATCTGTGGGAGATCTATGGGGGATGATCAGCTGATCTATAGGGTAGCTGTAGTGAATGTTATGGGCAACGTATGGAAGATATACAGGCCATCTATGTGTATTCCATGGGGGGTGGGTCTCTCTGTGATCTGTGGGTGACCTAGGGGGTGAATTGGTGAACTATGAGTAGCTTGCAAGTGATGTATAGGGGTGTGTGGGTGAATTATAGTGCATTTGTAGAGTCTTTGGGTGACAAGGGAGGTGGTATGACTTGACTTGATGACCTGGGGAGGATTTACGAGTGATCTACAGGGTGTGATCTACAGGTGAGGTGATCTGTGGTTGAGTCATCTGCACAGTTTTGGGCAAAATACAGATACAGGGCATTTATGGAAGGGTATCTCAGTGATCTATAGGGAAACTGTAGGGAAGCTCTGGATGGTCTGTAGTTGACCTATGAGGGTCTGTCTGTGATCTTTGGGTGATATTGCTCACTGGATTATCTGGGACATCTACAGAGGACCCTTTTGGTGATCTAGGTAGAATCTGTGGAGTTGGTAGTCTATACATGATCAGCGGGGGTTCTATGGGTGGCCTATGCATGATTTACGAGTGATCCAGTCCTGGTTTATGGGTGAACAGCTGGGATTTATGGTGGATTCTCTGGGTGATGAATGAGAGGAATACAGAGGTCTCCAAGAAAGAAAAGGAAACTGACAGTATATTTGAAGCCATCAACCCATTTTTATTTTCACATAAACATGTGTCTTCGAGATGCGTTGATTGAAAATAGTCCTGTTATCCACAGCAGACACTGTGGCTTTAGTACAAGCAGTCCTTTATAAGAGTGGAGTTTCATTAGCAGAGAGATCATCTCTGCAGGATAAATGACATCTTCAAGCAGATTCAGACAAGCCATACATACATTATATACACACCCACCCACACGCGCACGCACGCATACTCTACCATTTTACTGACCGCGAGAGAACACAAGAATGAGAAGAACCTCGTATCTCTGTAGACGTCTGAGGATCATCTGAGCCTGGAGCGCACCCTACGTTCCTCTGAAGGAATACTGCAGGTAATCTCTATCTGGTGCACCTGTAATGTACTGTCACTCACCACAAACAATGACTTTCCCAGTATGTAGGAAAGCCACTCACATAAAACAGTACTATCAGTGAAGACAATGGGCATTTGCTGAGCCTCCCTGACCTCCCTGACTCTATCAGTCACAGCTAATTGGAAGTTAAGCTGTAAATCTGTATGTTCTTCCAGCAATGGGACGAGTTTAAGGAGGAATTTGAGGCTATTAATTATCAGCGTAGTGGTATGGGTGGAGTATTCAAAGGCCTGAACGCCACAAATACCTGAAAACTGGAGACTTTTTCCCTCTCTGATGCTACAACACTTTAGTATAGGCTTATACCAAGCACCGTTACCGATACCAACTTTATTTAACCTAAATATTAGCCTCATATTTATACAATTGCCTTTTTAAAATATTTAATTTCGGTCACAAAATTAGCACAAATATATTCAACTTGAACTGAACGGCATTTACTTGTTGCATTATAAGCTCACTGGACAAAAACATTGAGTCCCTTTGTGTGTTTAAGGTGGTAGTAACTTGGTAGATGGTGCTGCACGAGGATGATGGGGCTATAAATACCCGCAGGGTGTGAGTGACGGGATCCATAGATTGAGAAGAGGTGCTACAGTACAGTGAATGTCTCGTTCCATGTGTGGAAAATGGCTCCAAAGCAGATGTTAATGATGGGCTAAAAGGAGTGACTGCATCTGGGTGCGTGCCAAAGACCATAGTGTGAAGGAAGTAGCTGAATCTACCAGCAGTGGCTAAAATCACAGTCTACAGGGAATTCTCCTTGGAATTGTGCCAGGGAAGGCATCCACCAAATCTGGTCCAACTGCACAATTCTTAGATGTAAAAGTGTCTGATGTGGCCTACATCCAGAAACTTGTCCAGTACATGCCAAACCCAATTACAGCTGTTATTGGTGTTCGTGGAGGCATTACAGGCTAGTAGGTACGTTTCAGTCACAGGGGACTCAGTTCTTGTCCATTGAGTTTATGTCAGCTGCTTAATAAACCTATTAATGTTTATTTACTGTATATATTCAGTATTTCCTGTTATATAGCCAGTAGTAAGAGCGGTGTTTAACAGTGTGAGTGTATAACAGTGATAAACAGAGCTAAACAGCGCGTAGATAAACCTCTGGTGTGTATAGGTGACCACCCAGCAGCTTCTCTTGGTGTTTAAACTGAGCTGAATGTTCCATACCCCAATTTCCCAACTCTTTATCTTGTATGTGCGTATTTGTATTGTATTTGCACACTGTTACCTCTGTATACCAGCAGATACTGCAGATACAGATTCAGACATCAGCATTTCTACTGCAGCTCATCTCCCACACTGCTGACGTGCTGGTGAGTTCTATCCACAGGTGCGCATGTGTGTGTCAGAAACTGGCTTGTGGTGTTGGTCACAGGTATCGGTGTCCCTATCGGTATCGGTGCAACACTACTGAGCCTTAGGGAAAATGGGAATAACCGGAAAGCTCATCCTGTACTGTTAAAGAGGAACAGCTGTTGTTTTATATAGTTGCATATTTCAAATATTTATTTGCGGAATATAGCAGCTGTTTGAGCAGACAGGTTTCCCGGTCTGTCCTAAGTTTGGGGGTCGTGCTGACGCTGTTATCCGTGGTAATCACTGGTACGGTACAAACGCAGCAGATAGAAATTAGGGTGCTGTATTCCTTTAAGCCTGCTCTTCTCCTCTCTCTCCGTTCTCGATGATTCTCACTGACCAAGATTGGAGCTTACTCAGGCAGAGGACAGAGAGGTGTTCAGAAAGACAAGTGCATCCAAAGTGTAAGTCTCTGGCCGTGCTCCCGGCCCCTCAGGTTGCGTTTCCAGTCTCGGGTGTCAGGCTGCTTCATTAATATTGCCTCAGCGCTGGCCCAAATTGGGCCGGTTTCCACATCCCCGTCCCTCCGGCTGAGAGAGGAGGGAGGATCATCATCAGAAACCCAGCCGGCACTCAAAACAGCCCGAACAGAAGAGATTACAGTCCATCGGTAGTCCGAGTGTCCGAGAATCTTCCAGCAGCAGCTGTCCACAAACAATAAAAATAAACACCTGCAGAGAGAAACAGATGTCTCTTCAGACTCCGGAACACCGGACAGTGATTATCAGTTTAGATTAGAACTGATTAGAACTGTGTTCATTAGTACCAACTACAGCTGTAACAGCACTCGTACTTCCAACATCAAGCGTGATTTTCGGTTTATGATTTAAGGTTCTACAGACTCTGGTTCTGCTGTACATAGGCTGGTTTGGTCCAGATGAATAACGTTCTGAACAGTTCCAGCAGAATAACCCCCAAATATCACGACCTCTACCATTTAGAAACTCTTCAGGAAAGAAAGCCCAGTCCTTTGAGAGGGCTGTGTCCATAGCATAAGCTCAGCCCACTTTACTCTGATACTCTAAACCCGATGTTCAGTTTGGATTACTGATGGGACAAACAGGACACAAACAGAACACAGAGACTCTGAGGTGCGTAGAAGCCTCTTTCCAGATTCAGGTTCATAGTTGACCGACTTTGTCTCTCAGAACTTTGTCTCTCACACTTCTCCTGAACTGCCACGTCTCACAGATGTCAGACAACAGTATCTAAATACAGTTTACTGCGGGACTGTGTTCGCTTGTCTCCCCTTCAACAATGAACTAAATATTAAGCACATTATATATTTGGCAATATTATATTTACAGTTTGTATTAACTCACTCAAGAAGCCCATTTAGGATACAGATGTTACATTTCCTAAAAGTTATGACATAGAATTTCCTAAAATGTATAAAATTTCATACAAAACCGAATATGGCCACTAGAGGGAGTTCTGTATCAGTGACTTACTCTCTTTATTACGTATCCGGTTCTATTTCGTCTGCTACGTCTGAGCCTCCGCTTCCTGTGTAGTGCCGCCATTCCGCCCCGACTCTCTGATTGACATGTATTTCTCCTCCTCTGGATCATAGAAATAAAACTTCCGCAAATACACTATCAGGGGCCTGGAGGAGAGGGAAAAACACACCTTCATAAATATGACCATTTCTGATCTTACTAATGATGAAGTACAGGGTCTGAGTCACACAGTCTGCTGGAACCAGTAACGTCTGACCTTTAGAGTTAGAACTGGTTATGTTGGCCAACTAACATCACTTATATAGAATTCGTCTCAGCGGCAGCACAAATATATATCTAATAACGTGTATGGGGCCATGTGAAAGTTTGGGCACCTCCAATCAAATGATGTGCTGCGGCTTTATTTTTTATTAAGTGAAATAAGTTAAAACACACTTCTGCCCAATTTTACACATCTGCTGTTTACCTTTTGGTAAAAATCCAGTTCCTGAACATTGAAGTTAGTTTTACTGAATTTACCATGCTGGAGAAAATAATAAAACATAAATAAAATAATATAATAACATAATAAATACGTAATAAATATAAAATATTAAATAATGTCAATGTCAATTTTATATATAGACCACCTTTAAAAACAACAGCTGTGCCAAACCAAAGCGCTGTACAATCAGCCTAACAAAACCATAAAGAAAACAGAGAAATCTAAATATTTAATAACTAATAAAAAACAATTAATTAAACACAAAACATAAAACTGTAGCTTCATACTGCTCTCACACCAGATTAAAACCCAAAGAACAAAAAGGGTTTTAGGACAGGATTTGAATGATTTGATTGACAGACCATTTAGGGGCAAGCTCAGTAAATATAATAAATATAATAAGTATATAATCAACATAATAAATATATAATAACTACAAAAAAATATATAGTCAACATAATAAATAGCATATGTATATAT
>CM067475.1:22547969-22560866 GCA_034552555.1 Semaprochilodus insignis
AAATAACAACAGATACGTTCATATTACTTCAACACCTGGAAAACGACAAAAATGGAGATACGAGGTTTTGTTCCAACAGTACCAAAAACACATATACACTCAAATTAGCTGCACTGTGACCGAATCTGTGATGATACGACTGCAGTAAAGGACATTCAGCCTTCTTAAATCTTGTGATCAAACCTAATACTGTACATCCGAAGGCAGTTTTACGAAGATGAGATGTTCAGCCTGTTCTGTGTATGTGTTATACAGAGTAAAATGATCGACTGCACTGACGGATTATTTGGCAAGTATGGACAGATGAACACTGGAATACTTTAGCTGCTTAAAATGACTCTGAGACTTTTCTTTTCTTTCCAGACTTCATGTTATTTATGTTTACTGAGTGTCCAGCACATGGAGGTGCTGTGTGTATGGAACTGCTCCACACATTAAGCTGTTATTACCGTTAAGATCCAGCAATGAGCTTTAATTCATCATCTCCTACCTGGAGGGCCACCGTGGATCCCGGTTCCGTCAGGTTCTGCCAGGGAAGACGGGTCGCAGCAGGCCTCCCGGGTCAGGTGGTGCACCTGGTTCATGAGTCCGCTGAGGGAGCTGCTGGAGAAGGTCTGAGGTTGCTCGTGACCCAGCTGTGGAACGCTCCGAGCCATGCTGTTGCCCTCAGAGCCGTCCCGGCACCCTGCTTTCCCCACTTCTCCCGTTTCCACTTCCTGTGCCCCTAAACCTTCCAGGACCAGCAGGGCGTCGCTGGTCTCACTGGGGTCCTCTCCGGGCTGGGCTCCGGGGACACTCCGGCAGGTGCACAGAGGAACATCTCCATCTTTCTGCAGGACGTCTCCCTTTCCCATTTCCCCCAGCCTTCGAGCCAGGTTCAGAACAGGGTCCTGGAGGTCAGGGGTCACGGCAGAGGTGTTTGAGGGCTTGCAGGTGGTGGCCCCCAGATGGTCTGCTAATGGTGACCACTCTGGAGCGTCCGAGATGAGGCGATGCCTCTGGCAGAGGGTCTCCGAGACCTCCTTGGACATTTTAGTGAGTCTGAAAACAGGATTCCATTCAAACCTCCGAGCTGGAGCCTCCACGCTGGAGCTGTGTTCAACAGCAGCTCCTGAACCAGGCCCGGGTCCGGGTCCATCCAAACTTGGGTCACCTGGACCCAGGAGGTCCTGCAGAACCATGAGCTGACCTGCTGCTTCTGAACGGCCGTCTCGCTCTCGCTCTGACCCACCGGCCATGCCGAGGCCATGCTGGAGATGCGGGAGATGCTGGAGATGATGATGGTGGTGATGGTGGTGGTGATGGTGCTGAAGATGATGATGATGAAGGTGCCCCGTCTTGCCCAACCCTGAACCCACCGGATCTTCTTCGTACTCGGTGGCGGAAACCAGACGCATCAGCACGAAATCGGGAGACGCGTCCCGCGCGCTGCTCATCATCAGCTATAATCACTGGAATTATTGATTAGTATTTATGTGCATTAGCTGCTGCTGCTCCGCGCTCCCGTAGCATCGCTCTGCACCGGGCTCCGGAGCCTCCAGCGCGGATTAAAACCCCTCGAGGCTCCGCTACAAACCCGCTTTGTCCTGTGTGTGCGCGTGCGCGTGTGTGTGTGTGTGTGTGTGTGCGCGCGCGTGCCTTATTTATTTATTTCTTATTCTATCATTTCCGTCGGCGCTGCGCGTGCGTGCATGCTCGTGCAGGGCGGCAGTGCTGCGCGCGCTCGCTGGCTTGCTGTGGGTGGCGGAAGTGACACACGTCCCAATAAACGGAATGAAGTGAACACTATCTAGGGCACTTAGTGAATCCAGAGATTGTACTAATCATGCTCAGTAGCAGTAATGCTAACCAATTAGCTCTCAGTAGCAGTAATGCTAACCAATCAGCTCTCTCCAGCAGTATTCCTAACCAATCAGCGCTCAGTAGCAGTAATGCTAACCAATCAGCTCTCAGTAACAGTAATGCTAACCAATCAGCACTCAATACTTCATCAGTAAGATTCTGATTTTCAGATCTTTTAAGATCTAAACATCCAGCCGGACCTTCTTTCTGAGTCTGTGTGGCGTAAATAAGTAAAGGTGTCCCATATACTGCTACCTTCTGATCCCAGTATCAGCACCAGAATGTAAATGCTGCACCATTTAAGGTGCAACTGGAAAATACGAACAAGAAGCTAAATGCCAATGCCAGAATATAAATGCTGCACAATTTAAGATGGAACAATAAAATCTGAAGAAGCTGGTGATTAAGAATCTGAACCTCAGCTTGGTGTTGTTCATGCTGGTAGAGTTAATGCTGGTAGTGTTTCTGATTTAACCTATTAACATATCCCACCTGGAGTTTTATGGGTGGAGCTCCTGTAGAAACATGGTGGTGGTAGTCTCTGTTGGAGGACGAGCCACTCCTATGTAGGTATGAAGGTTCATTACAAGATAACGAGATACAGGTATTTATACACTAATGAGGACATAATCCTGTGTATTATATTCCATTTCTGATAACAGATTCCTCCCTCTAAATCTCACACACTGCTCCTTTAATCACAGATACAGACAGGATACTTTCCTGCAGTGAGCCAGCCTCCGGTAATAAGAGCTCTCAGGAACAAAATCCAGTTCTCTCACTGCATCTGCGTAACTGTACCTGCAGCTCAGGTGAACTGAAGTGCTCTGGACGTCACAGTGGGCAGCTGTCATGGTACAGTGTATTTATAGATACACCACTTAAGTACTATCAGTTTATCTTCAGTGTGTATTAGTGCCTGGCCACAGGGGGGCGCTGCAGGCACTCAGGTTTCACACTGGATCACGGAGCTTGAAGAAGCCCAGCCAGTTCTTAGAGGCTAAGAAGTGGTTTACATGAGGATCAGGTCTCATTACAGTCACGACAGGTCTACAGTAACTACACTCTAGAGTTCGGACACAGTCTCACAGGCAGGAACTGGGAATGATCTTTAGCTTCCGGGAATATCTAACCCTGCGTTTCCTAGAAACACCCTCAGAGGTGTAGCCGGGTGGTGAGCGGAGGGGTCAGGACCACCCTAGCGTCCACGGTTAGTGAAAGTGAGACCATCTTTAGGAAGGCATCAGTCGTGCTTCATGGTTAAAACCTGCCATCAGATGCCGTCTTGATTAGATCTGAGTCTAATTAGCATATCCTGCTGTGACTGGCTGATTTACTCAGTAGACAGGTGAGTGAAGGTGTGCTGGTCAGTGCTGCTCTCAGATACACCATGAAGAAGAATGTGAAGAAGAAAAAGGGGGAGGGTGGGCGGTAAAAAGGGGGGCAGAAGATGGAAAAGGGGGAGAGGGAGAAAGAAATACAGAGGGGAGAGAGACATGGAGAGGGAGGGAGAAAGAAACAGAGAGGGGAAAAGGAAGAGAGAAAGAAGGAGACGTAAGGAGGGAAGAGAGAGGTGGAGAAGGAGAAAGAATGGAGAGAAAGGAGAGTGATGAGTAGAGGTCCTTCCTAACTGATGCCCTCCCGTTAGTATCGGCGAGTACTGATCATCTCCCGTTAGTGCTGGTGAGTACTGCTCTCCTCCCGTTAGTGCCTGTGAGTACTGCTCTCCTCCCGTTAGTGCCGGTGAGTACTGCTCTCCTCCCGTTAGTGCCGGAGAGTACTGATCTCCTCCCGTTAGTGCCGGCGAGTACTGCTCTCCTCCCGTTAGTGCCGGAGAGTACTGATCTCCTCCCGTTAGTGCCGGAGAGTACTGCTCTCCTCCCGTTAGTGCCGGCGAGTACTGCTCTCCTCCCGTTAGTGCCGGCGAGGACTGATCTCCTCCTGTTAGTGCCGTTGAGTACTGATCTCCTCCCGTCAGTACTTCAGATTTCTGCACATCAGGACTGTGGACTGCACACCACTCTCAGATACTGGGTCAGTCTGGTGCAACTCCTTCAACCACCACAACACGCAGTCCCCCCCGACCACTGTAGATCTGCTGACGTAGTCTGTTACACACCCTCCAGCTCTTCATCAGTTCTCACTAGACACACACCTGCTTGAATGTTCCTGGGTGGGGTTTCTAATAAAGTGGCCATTACGTGGAAGTATAGGAGGGTGTTTCCAATAAAGTGGCCAGTGAGTGGAGGCACAGGGCAGGTCTCTCTAATTAAGTGGCCTGTTAGTGGAAGAATAAGGAGGGCACTTCCAATAAAGTGGCCAAGCAATGGAGGCACAAGGTAGGTGTTTCAAATAAAGTGGCCTGTGAGTCGAAGCACAAGGTCAGTGTTTCCAATAGTGTGCAGTGAGTGGAAAAACAAGGTGGGTGTTTTTAATCACGAGTCCAGTGAGTGGAAGTATAAGGAGGGTGTTTCCAGTCAATGGAAGCACAAGGTAGGTGTTTCCAATAAAGTGGCCAGTTAGTACATACAGTGTTACATGTAAGGTAACTGAAACAGTCTTTAAGCCTGCATTAAAAAGGCACACAACAGTTTTGAATGACTTTACTCGTTTATTAGCTTTATAAGGACCTTTACAAGCACTAGACGGCTTGAGTGTTCACAACCTGTGCAATGTGAACATTGCAGAAGTGACCTGACCAAGCTGGAATGCTCCTCTTTCCTTCCCCATACAGTTAATTCATCTAACACTATGAAAAGCAGGTAAAACCATCCCAATGTTCCAGAACGTCCTGGGAAGGGGGCACTTCCTCTGCAGGGGGGGGGAGGGGTAATAGAAGTAGTAGTAGTAGTAAAAGAATAAGAAAAGAAAGAAAACCCTGCTTCAAGGAATCGGCTACGGGTCTTTGTTCACATCTGGTTATCGTGTAAACCAAGCCAAGTTCATACTGTTAACAGAAAGCAGAAGAACCAAAAACGGACTGACCCGAAGTACCACAACCGATAGGGGAATGTTTGATATCATTTTATTTTGGGTTCTTTCAAGAGCAATGGAAAAATATAACCTTATACAAACATCTGATTCTCTCTCTCTCTTTTTAAACAAGCCTGGAAGTCTCCCTTTCCCAACCAAGTGCAGCAAAAGAGCTTAAACGGGGCAGAAAAACCCAAGCACACTAATCGACAGGTCAATTACAGGCTCAATTTCGCATTTTACTCATCTGCTTTTTTTTTTTTTTTTTTTAAAAGGCGAATGCATCGTCATTTATTCTACACGGCATCAATGCACAAATTTAACCTACCAGCCTGTTCGGAATTAATTTGGCACTTTTTTCCTGCAATAATAATAATAAAAAAACAATATAAATGTATGAGACCTCAGTGTGTGGAGTTGAATCGAAGTGCTTTCACCTTCAGCCTAAGACAAATGATCCCTTGTGCATTCCCAATAGTGCTAAAACAGTAATAACCAGTCTTTTGCCTCAGAGTTGCCCTTAGCGAAGGCTAATGTAAAGGATCTGCGTGACCTCAGAGCCCACACTGATGACAAGGATGGTGGGGGGGAAAAGAAAAACAAAGGGAAAAAAAACAAGAAAGAAAAAAAAAAAACCATGTCAGTGACTGACTTGCAGAAAAGAAGGGAAGAGCAGCTTTTAATTCAGTGAAGTGCTGCTGCCAATCATCTACACCTCGGCTCTCCCTCACATAGGCTTCAGAAGTATATGCTCACTGAATTTGCGTCAAGCTACGTATCGTTTTTTATTATTTCTCATTAGCTGAAAGAACAGAAGAGGTGGGGGCGAAGTAGACAGCGGCCCCCTCCCCTCACTCACACAGACACACACTCTCGGGCAGGCCGGTCAGCTCCGGCTCTCGGCCATCGTCAACTCCAGCAGCGATCGTTTTCGTTTGTTTCTCCTGTCGCCCAATGACAGTTTATTGTAGGACTCCATTCCCCTTCCCTCGCTGTCGAACACGTGAACAGGTACCACCTCCATGTCGGAAACCATAGCGCTTATAAAGATGTCAAAAAAAAAAAAAACCCACAAAGAAGGAAGAAGAAAAGGAAGGGGGTTCACACGTATCCACTGAATGAAGTCTATTCGTTGCCATGTTTTGGCCGCTAGCCCCCTCCTCTTCACGCTCACCGTGGTCCTGTTTGAATATCTGTTGTTTAATAAGTGCTTATGTAGGATCTAGCCAGCTACAGCGGGAAACAAATCCAGGTCATGGTGTCCTTGTTGGTGTTCGGTCAGTCCACAGGTGATGGAGAATGGCTGGGGAGGGAGGGAATAAGAGGTGTTCCGGAGGTGGAAGGGGAGGGTGGAGGGTTTGGTTTGTATTTTTCCAGGAGGGAGGGACAGGGGGCGCTGTTTCGTCTGCCGGCGACTGACTGCTGGAATTGTACTCAGAAGGTGGTGTGATGTCATTCGTCATGTTCACTCTCTCTCACTCGCTCTCTCTCTCACTCTCAGACACTCAGCTCAGCGCACACTGCTCTTCTGCTCCCACTCGCGCGTGCAAAACACACAACTAACTCCACTGGGCCGCATCTCTTCAAGGGTTCTGAAAGGTTCCCCCCAGTCGGCGACAGATCTGAAAGAGGAACGTGAAGAGAAAGCTCAGTTACAGGTGGAACAGTGTGACCGTGTTGGGTTCCAGCAGAAGGAACCAGTGCAGGATAGTGTGTGAAGTGTGCGATGGTACGAGACTACATGCAGTGTCTGAGCGATCGGGGCACCCACCAGGCCTGACTCTTGAGCTTGCGGAGCTCCTTCGTGGCCCATGTGGCGAGAGTCTTGGTCTTGCTGGTTTTGGACCTTCGGCCCTCGGTCAGCAGATCGTTAATCTGGGGCCGGACCTCCACCAGCTTCATCACGTCTTTACCGAAGGTCGTGCACAGGTCACTGTAAAGGCAGCAGAAACAAAGAGACTCGTCAGTTTAGGTCAGTGAAG
Organism: Semaprochilodus insignis; assembly: GCA_034552555.1. Taxonomy (NCBI): domain Eukaryota; kingdom Metazoa; phylum Chordata; class Actinopteri; order Characiformes; family Prochilodontidae; genus Semaprochilodus; species Semaprochilodus insignis. Next base: position 22,554,767 of record CM067475.1, read on the forward strand.
GATGCTGATAAAAGGCCATAGGATCAAAGACTGAAAACCAGTTCCATCATGTTAGAGTTTATGAACATTACAATTCATAAACTAATGTGTATTCATCACTGATGTGCACTAATGTGTGTTCGTTTATTCAATCAATCAATGATCAACATTTATTTGCTTAACATTACATTTGCTTTTAACAACTAATGTCTCAAAGCAGCTTTACAGAAAAGCAGATTACACAAGGAGGAGGAAACAGTCCATGCATACACTTAAGAGAACCGGGGTCCAAGCCCCCCTTGAGCAAGCCTGGGGCGACAGTGGCAAGGAAGAACTCCCGTAGAGTAAGAGGAAGAAACCTTGAGAGGAACCCAGGCTCAGGAGGGGGAACCCATCCTCTTCTGCTCGATCCCGGATTTGTTCCATCATTTCCTCGTCATTAGTTAGGTTATCATTGTCAGCAGTGCTGATACCACATACTCATATACGCCAGTCCAAAAAGGCTCTTACACCCACCACCCCCAGAGCTGCAGTTTGCCTTCACGGAGCAGAATACACATTTTATGTGAGGTACTTAGGACGAGATTAGAGTCCCCAGGAATGCTGACTGTACATACAGGGCTCTGAGTGGAATAAGGGTCCACGTCCAAGTTATTTGTATCAGACTTGCACTGGAAACGTAATTACGCCCCCCAGTTAATCCAACATTCTATATCCAGTGTTGTCTCCTCTCTTTAACTCACACCAGTCGAAGAGAAAACAACACTGAACTCTAGCTATTGGCTCATTGGGCCAGGAATTTTGGGATTTATTTATTTATTTGTTTGTTTAGCTAAATGTAGCCATCAATAAATGCGAACTCTGAAGCTCTGATGACTCAAGGTTGTGAACCTTGACTGCTGATTAGTGCCAAAGCTCTGAAGCACAAAAAAACCTATTCAGGACAGCCACTTAAACGTTCATTTCAGTCTAACACAATTTAATCACAATTTAGCTAGAACTAGAGAACAGCCTTTCAACCAACACGCACTCCATCAACGTCAGGCTCATTTCTTACTTACATTCAGAATTGTTTTTTCCTTAGACCCAGATTAAAATGGGATCTTAGACTGAGTAGCAGTGTTATATGGTACAGTTTAGTGTAAAGTGGTCTACAAAGCCAGGCCTAGGGGTGAAAACTCTGAGGGAAGCTAAAGGACAGTAGTGCTTTACCCAATGAGGCCGACAGCGTTGGCCACAACTCCGTCAGAGTGGTCCTCATCCTCAGCAATGTGGTTAATGAAGGACAGGATGAATTCCACACGGGGCTGCACCAGCATCACGTCAGCTAACAGGAGAGAGACAAGGAGGAGCATGAAAAACACACCTAGCTATGTGCAAACAAGCTCTGTTCTGACTGGTTGCCCTGCACCTCAAACAAAAAGCAGTCACTCATAACCTCAGTGTGAGTGGGTGGATATGTTGGGTTTTGAGACAGCACAAAAAATATGAATTCAGCATATTTGTTTTTGCAGCTCAGTTCATCTTAAACATCAGATTGAGTCAAGATGGTTAGTTTTCCCATGACTGCTATGTTGTACTGCTAGTTTTGCTAGCAATCCTATGACTGACGTCTGTTCTGTGATTCTACGACGCATGCGCACTCAACTCAGCATGTCCCTATCGGAGCATTCAGGGAGTAACAGGTTAAGTCATTTAAAGCCAAGAAAGAGTCATGGACCCACACCAGCAGGATCTAACGAACCCACATTGACTAGTCACAACTTCCAAAACCACACTGAAGCTTTACAGCATGGTATTGTGTTAGCATTATATGCCTTCATTGAAGAACTTTGTTAAATGAGTTGAGTGTACAGAGCGCAACTGTGAAGACAGGGAGCATCACTATTGACCATTTCAGCCAATGTGTGCAAACAGTGCTGAGAGTCCACTGTAAGGAATTCCAGGGTAAATTCTTTAACTTACAAACGTCCTACTGAAAGCACTGACTGCCGTGTCTTCATGCACAGAAATTCTACGCCAAAATTCAACACATCAATATGTCGAGTCCCACCGTAACCAGAGTGTACAGAAACAGTCCCACTGTCTCACACACTGGGATCTTTAAGGGGCTCTTTAATCTGTGACGACCTAAAATCCTGACATGCTAGACCTCTCAGCAGCAGGAGGAACTGTCGTCACTGATCACTGAAGTCTGATTTTAAACTCAGTAGCTGCCTATAGGAGTGTACTGGAATTCAGTCAGGATGAACTTACGGTGCACATTCTCCTGGTCTCCCTTCAGGCCCTGGATGATTCCTGTGTAAGCCTCCAGACAGCCTTCCCTCAGCTCATTCAAATAGTCAACCATATCATAGTCTGTCTGCAATGAGAGACAGAGCGCATCAGACACCATACAAATCAGATCTGAAAAACCTGGAGATGATTTCTCTTCAAATGTACATACAAGCAATAAAAATGCGAGTGACTATGACTATCATGATCAAACTTAAACCAGCCTGGGGAATATGAACTGCAGCATCAAACCCATTCTAGTATGTTAGTCAGGCTGTCCCAGCCTAAGACCTTAGATAATGAAACTTAAAAAAATATATAATAATAATAATAAATATTATTATTATTATTATTATTATTATTATTATTATTATTATTATTATTATTAAATGTTGAGACGACATTTTCAGGTGTGTATTAGAGTGAGCTCTGAGCTGGACTGTCTAATAGAAGCTGAACTGAGCTCCACAGTTTAGAGGCAGAGTAACTGAGAGTCTCTCCACGGTTCCTGTACTGTACTGGTGTGTCAGTATCTGCAGATCTAAAGATCACCAGCTGGAACACAGAGAGACCGTCTGTGGTGTAGGCAGATGCTAGATAATTTAAAGCTTTATAGACCAGCCACAGAACTTTAAACTCTGTTCTGAAAAACACACAGGTAGCCAGTGCAGCTCTTCAGAACAGGAGTGATATGAGCTCTCTTTAGTGTTTAAGGTAGAGACGTACTGCAATGGCGTATGCATGATGGCTGCCTTGCATATCCTGTGCATGTCCTCAGAAATGAACGCTACACAAACGTAAGGTGCAGTACACACAAACACTAGGGACGGTGCAGACACTCAGCCACATCAAAACGACAAAGTTCTGAATAAAGGCCCTGTGACCCGCATCTGTATGATGGGTTCTTGCCACTGCACAGTGACATATGCTTGTCAGAACAGCTGGCAAGAGATCAGCCGATATGGAAACAAACCTGAGACAGTCATGTCCACGCATGGTGGGAAATGCTGGACCAACCGCAGAGGTCTGCCCTCTAGAGGAAGCCTCCAGTAACACCCGTAGCACATAGGCACATATGTGAACAGTTACGTTCATGATGCAGCCGGTTGTTTACACGAATGCATGACCAGACAGCAAGTACACCTCTACCCTTCGGCTCTGTGCAGCTGCGTCCTGTAGTTGTAGGGGATGGGTTGTTCTTTCCACTAAGAACGTTACAGTGATCAACACTGCTTGTTACATAATCAAATCTGATGACTGAAGAGAGCTGCCAATCACAGTGCGGTATTTAGAGAACATACCACGGCACAAACACTGTATATGTGAATGGTCAGCGCATGCGAGGTGTAGTGGTCATGCTCAAGATCACTCACACCACACAGAGGTAGCAGGTGTGAATTAGCCATAAGGCGACTGATTAAAAGGAGGCATTTTTAATAAGATGCTATTTATCCATAAATAAGCATCATCATGATTTATCGGGAGAAAGAGAGCAATTCCAAGTAATATCAGACGTTCAGTAGCTCCACATAGCTGGTTGGGAATGATCCTTGTTTCATAAATCACACTTTGTGACGACTGGACTACAAGACTGAATCAGGCTCGGTAAAACAAACCATTGAATAAACACCCATTTGGAGAAAGCCTGAGCTGAAAGAAAATAAGTTTGACATCCAAAATGGACTTGTCCCGTTAATACTTTCAATCTTCCCTTCATGGAGAGGAAAAATTAACATTTTCACTGAGGGCTGAACAGGGTATTAATTCACTCTGAAAGACCATGTCAGCTGCCTAGGTGTACGTAAAGGGTCAGATTCACCTCCACCGGCTTAAAGTATGTACTCTTCCTGAGCAAAACCACCAAACTGCAGTTACATTTATCATGATGCTCTGGATTTAATATAATCCACGTCTGAGAGTCACAAACCCTGGAAAGGCAGCCTTAAATTCACGGCTGTAGACGTGTTACCTTGTCCACTTGTGCCTGAGACGCCTGCTGCAGAGTGTCCAGCACCACCTCCAAATACTTCTTAAACTCTCCTCCAATGGCCAGGGCAATGTCACCGAACACAGACAGGATCTGGGGCTTCACAGACCTGTGCACGTTCTCGTTCTACACATAGACAAACAGACAGAGAGAGGGGGAGGCGTTTTACAGCAGTGGAGATGCCAGCAACGGCCTGACTGACCGTGTCAGACTGAGATGACTGGCAGTTTATATAAGGTCACTTACGCCCAGGTTCTCCAGCAGCAGCTGCATGATTTCATCACAGTAAGGCAAAATGTTGGCCATGAGGGCCCGACACAGGTCACACACCAAACCCACTGCAGCCAGACACACCTGCAGAAACAAGAGGAGTCAAAAAAAATAGCAGCCTACAACTGCAACCAAACAGTATCATTACAGAGTTTATAAAGGAGGGATGCACTGAAATCTAGGCTGTTCAATATTAATAAAATTCTTAGCCATCATAATTAAGTGATGATTCAAAGGTTCTAGTGCTGGGAAAGAACAGATCCCTAGAGGACTTGTCAATACTAAAAGACGTAAAATCCATCAACACATGGTTTTCCAAAGGCCTCTAAAGCTGAGGCAGCCAGAGCTGTTACTATGATAATAGAAAAGAAACAGATTTCAGAAACTGTATATAAAGCATGAGTCTTACAGTCTCCGGTCCAGCAGGTTGCCCAGCAGGTGGCGCTATTAGCACATGGGTTTGTCATTTAAAGCAGAGGTTCTCTAGCTGCCCCACCCCAAGGCCCACCTGACAGTAAAGGCAAAGTGTAATGGCCCACCAGAAAACTAAAATCAATTTTTATACATCCATATCGTATTTTATATTAACTTTTAATTAAATCATTCATTTAAGCTGCTTGTCATTCTGGGTTGTGGGGGTCCTGGAGCCTATCCCAGCGCTCACTGGGTGGAAGACAGGAAACACCCTGGATAGGATACCAGTCACTCAACACAAATGGTCATATAGGATCTTATTCATTAAACACTACTGTATCCCCTGACTACAGCACCACGGACTACTACAGGTTGAGAAACCCACCACACCAGCAGGACCTAATGAACGCAAGCATTTAGTCACAACCTTCAAAACCAGAGTTTAAGAAGGTTTGAGCATATGGTATTGAGTTACATATACATACATGTAACTGATGAGTAACTATATTTTAAAGCCTTCCATTCATTGGATTAATGCTAACAGCATGCAAGTTAGAGAGTGCATACAGCACTGCTGAAGCAGACCAGGAGTTTCACTACTGATCCAACCATTTGAACACGTTTGTGCAGATCCCTGCTGATCGACCGTCTTGAGCCAAATTCAAGTAGATTTGCTCAAACAGCGCTGACAGCACCATCTTATTGAAAATACTGACTTCAGGAAGCGTCTTGAATTTCAGCCTAGAATTCCAGTGCATCACCACATTAACGTGTCGCGTCCCACCGTATCCAGAGTGTACAGAAACAGCCCCGCTGTCTCACACACTGGGTTAGAGGGGCTCTTTAATCTGTGACGACCTAAAAACCCGACATGCTAGACCTCACAGCAGCAGGAGGAACTGTCGTCACTCATGGAACTTAATTTGTTCTGACATTAATCATTTACTGTTAATAAAATAAACAAATTTAGAGAGAGGAGATGAAGAAGCAATCTACCTGATACTCAGCGTAGTTCTTGAGTCCGATTACCAGGAAGGGTTTGAAGGCATCCATGTATTTCAAGAAATCGCTGCCCAAAACTGCAGAGACAGGGAACATACAGTGAGCATCCACTTTATGTGCACTGACCTTCTAGCTACAGTCCCTGTTTTATCAGAAACAGCTACAGACTGCACA
>CM067475.1:22565710-22583270 GCA_034552555.1 Semaprochilodus insignis
AAGATTTAGGTTCTGAAATTTGAGATTTCAACTCAAATTTGAAGCTACAGGAGCAGACAAGCATACAGTTCGAGTCCATCAGCAAAACTGATCTTTGAAAAGAGTTAACGCAGCACTGCTGACAAAGTTGTAACATACACACAGCCAATCATGAGTGTTACACTCACCCAGCAGACGTTGGAAGCCACCCGCGGCTCAGCCCCCAGTCCCTCAATCAGGCACTGCAGGAGAGGAGCCAGATAAACCTCGTTGATGGCAGCCTCGGGCAGCAGGTCACAGATTCGGCCCACCGTCCAGGCAGTGGTGTCTCTGACCACCACGCTGGGGTCCTTCATCAGCTCAATAAGAGTGGGCATCGCCTGCAGGGACAGGGAGACAGTAATAGAAGGTCAGACTGCAGTACACCATTACATGCATGTTAGCACAGTGCTAAAATTAGCATGTGGCCAGGTTTAATGTATATAAGGTAACTGGCAACATTAACATATTTAAGGCAATTCAGGTACAACTCATTCCTGCTGTATTGAAAAGGGTATCAGACAGACAACAGTAGGGTATCAAACCAAACTATCCTTTATCACTGACGGTACGTTTCTGAATTGTAACTGGGCTGCTGTGATGAGCTGACGAAGTCTAAGACACTAATGCTGCCAATGCATCAATATGCCATCACTGACGCATAACTTACCTTCTAGATTTCTAACATGTTTCAACTCAAATGCTTCTCCTCTACACCTGTACATGCCTGCTGCATGCATGAGGTCAGTCACAGCTTGGCAACATTCAATTCTACAGATACTACAAATATATTCTACAATATATTTTCTACAAATATACATATATTACACAATTACATACTCATTATATATATTTTTTTATACAATAAAAAACCTAAAATAAAAAGGTAAATAAAGTAAGTGAGTAAAATAAGTAAGTTTGTAGAAGTTTCCAAAGACCCAATGCGTTTTCTGGAGGACAACTAAATCATTTAGATTAACAGCAGTCAGTGGCAGCCCTAATCGTTAAGACTCCCGTTTACCAGAGTAAATAAAACCTTGAAGTCTCCCTAAAACCCTCTGCTGCTCAGTCCGTCTCCCTGATGAGTCATACCCTCTCACCATTACACGTCTCTCTTCTACACAGCGGTCTGAACCGGAGTATCAATCTACACCACAGATCTGGATGGATGACCCAAACCTCCACTACAGCACACAGAACTTGCGGTCGGTGCAGTGACACCCTGTACCTCAGCAAGCTGTACTCATCGGCACCGACACCTGACTGGCTAGCATGTTGCTAAGAAACAGAAACGAAGGGACTCCTGCCATCTCTCCCACCCGGAGAGAGCTGAGCCGAGCGATGAGCGAATATTTTAAATCCTGCATAAACACTGCTCTCCAGCCCACATCCTCCGAGCCAAACATCTGAAAACCATCATGTGATGAAAATCATAAGCACTCCCTGCAATACAGCTGCACAGAGCGCGTTCTCGCTGGACAGGCCTGACAGGAACAGGCAGGTTAGGACCATCCACTTCAGGAACAGGGCACTGAAATCATCTGTACTCTCACTGATTACTGGCATTAAGACTTGCTTTTTTATTAAAAGTTTGTTTAAATAGGCAAATGAGGCACTAATTAAATATCCACTAATTTGCATATAACCTCCAGAACAGAAATCTGAACAATGGAAGTCAGGTTCAAAATTCTTGTTTCATTCTGCTGACATGTTAGGAATCAAAAGGTATAAAAGGAGTTGGAATTTTGGCTATCACTTCAAAAATCAGAAAATACTGTCAACAGCCATAAAAACACAATTTCATGTTTATAGGCATTAAATGTTCTATAACTCAGGCTAGGAGTGATATATGATATGAAATGAACTTCAGAATGTAGATTTGGATACAGCTGGAGGAATATTGTGTATGCAAGATCCACTGAAGTGGAAATTTCTGGCTCGGAGTGTGAGGTTCTCATTTAGAGAAAATGACCTATAAAGATGTGTGTAATTAAATTTCGTACATTTGTATTGGAGGCCGCTATTTACAGACACCATATCTAATCATATGCTCATCAACAACAATATAGACCATCTGTAATACAGACATAAAATAACAGCCCTGTTACTGGTGTTCATGCTCCTCCTAACCAGCGGGGTTAAACCCATCCACAGATGAAGCACCACGTTAACACCCCCCGCACCCCCACGTTGAAACATTTGATCTACTGTACATGGACTGCTTGTTGTGATATTTGAAGGCTTCTACATAAATAAACAAACAACTAAAACTGCAAAGGATAAGACGTCTATGCCTATATCAGCAGCCCGCAATCCTCATCCTGGGGAGCTACTTTCCTACAGAGCCCAGCTCCAACCACAAATCCAGGGAGGCGCAAGAAAGCAGCTCTCCAGGAGAGTACTTGGAGAGAGCATTACTCTACACACCGCTCACCTGGATAACGAGGGGTTTGAGCTGGTTGAGTTCGGGGCCTTCTAGGATGGATCCAAAGGCCATGACAGATGCGTCGCGGTAGCGCCAGTCCGGGTGTTTGATGTGCTCTTTGATGAAGGGCAGAACGTGAGGCACCACATCGTCCTCACAGCAGGTGGCCAACAGCATCAAACACACACCGGCCGCCTTGCAGGGGTTCCAGTCATCGTCGTCATCGTTCTCGTCCTGTTTACACAGAGGAACAGTAAACACTCAGAACCACACAGCATTTCAGAGCAAATTCTGGAGTGGTGCAAAATCATTAAATAAATAAATGAATGAATGGCTTCCAGCACTTCCCCCATCAGCCAAGTCACAACACAAATAACCTTCCTTCATTCTAATGAGTCAACCTAACCCCACCCCCCTTCCTAAAGCTCATTTCGCACACCTGAACAGCAGGAAGGAGATGAGGAAAGGAGCAGGAGAGATGAGCATATGAGCAGAAACTGGAGAAATGGGACAGCTTGGCTACTTTCAGAGCTACTAAATTTGATGACTATTGATGAACTGAGCCCATCACAAGATTTAAATTAAAGCTCACCTCTGATACTGCCGTGTCCAATCACAGATGCTACACAGAGTCAGCCACTATACCTTCCTTTGAGCAGTTTTCTATTTTTTTTATAAACACAAACTCAAACAAAAGACTGAACGTAAAGTTGGATTGCTGTTTGTCTGTCGTGTCTGGGCGTGTCTGCAGTGACGTTAGTCTGAAACCTGCATAAGACTTCCTAGGTACGGTACACTACAGTGCCCTCGACCTCTACTGGTATTCCAAGTGGTTCCTCTCATCTCCTTTGGCATTCGGACAGCAGGTAAGAGGTGTCATGGAATCAGTTTCCAGGTCACAGAGGGAAAGAAGAGAATTGGCAGGAAAAAGCAGGAACTTCCAGGACTACTGGACTCAGTATGTGGCTATTTAGACATGAAGATATGCTACTACATTTTGGTGGAGGTAAAGCAGGAAGAGCAATCAAACACCTGCCTCATGTTATTTACCTCATTAAAACAGGCCAAGGCTATAACAGAATGCCGACCGCACGTTTGCTGATCTACCGATTCCGACCAGGCAGTGCATCCATAGAATAAATATGAATTCGGAACTGTACTGCTCTCTCCTTTACTAAACCCAGATGAACTATATTTAGGCATACGGGTCTGTGTCTTCCACCTTTATCTGCCCTAGTGCGTTTGCAGGCCTGAAAGTCTTGTTCTGGACTGATTGTGAAATTGCTTGCTCCTCCTGTCACACCCCTCGGAAGCAGGCAACCTGAGATGAACCCAGATAACTGGAGATAATCATGGAGAAAAGGTTCTGGAAGCTTTCTAATCAACACCTGCCGAATGCATGACACATCTGGGTGGTACATATTCCTGCCTTCCTTCACAGCCTCAAAGCACCAATAAAGGTCATATTACAGTCTCTGACTAGAAACAGCTAAATAACAGCTGATCCAGGATCAATGTGCCTACACTAGATTAAGACGTCATTAAACTAAACTTCACCTTATTGATTAGTCAGCAGCAATTAGGACTTAGTTTGCATAATTACACATGTTTTACAATCTCCTACTGCTCTGTTAAAAGTGAGCACTTTTCCACTAACATGGTGCCGGTGCCAAAATCTTGAACCGTTCCATGTTTTTCCACCGCAAAGAAACTGGTTCACGGCCTGAAAAATCAGTCTGGTCTGGAACCGTGGAACTTGTGATGCAAGCGGCAGAAGGATGTGGCACTGCACGATGAACTGCACTGAGCCGAACTCGGGAACAGTTGTCACCAGTGATGTGCTTGTGGATGAGCGCATTCAACACAAGGCACCCGTCTTCTAATAAGCTAAAATGCAAAGAATTCAAAACATCTGCCGTTTAATACGTGCAGGAGATCCGTAATGAGAGAAACACTACAGACAGATAAGAACCTTGACGTGCTGCTTTATAATAGTACACCTTCATAACATGTACGAGTCGTCCTGCGTGTAATCACTGTCTATGATTGTCCCTCTGGGCTGAGCACAGATGCTGAAAGAGTTGGTTCTGGATGGTGAGATATACGCCCTCAAAGCAGGAAGTACAGTTTGCACCTGAAGAACACGTTCCGCCATGTTTTTGTCTTGTCCACCAACTTATGGACTAAGGAATGCCCATCTCCAGATACGTAATCGCTCGTCTCTCAAACCAGTGGAAAAAGGGCCCGTTCTTAACGGGTTCAGTGGAGCCTGGGAACCAGCACCAGCACAGGCACTTTGTTGGTGGAAAAGAGGCAAGAGCCCGACGGACACATTCACATATTTTGTCGAACAGGGCCAGTTTCATGGCCATGGATTAAGCCTAGTCTTAGGCTAAACTGCAATGCCAATGTTTCACTATTAAAGTCTCATTTAGGACAGGCTTTGGCTTAATCTGGGTCTGGGAACCCAGCATTAAAATTTATAGTTAGAGTGTTTACGTCCAAAAGCTTCCTTATTGATGCATTGGGAATGCTCTGGATGCTTTGCTAATGTTCAGTTAGCCCATTTTTATAGTTTGGCCTGATTAGTCCTCAAAATCTATAGACAGCTACAGTACTAAAAATAGATCGACAGCCTTACTCTGAATTAACCGAACAGTCAGTTTGCTGCTGAAACAAATTAAAATAAATTAATTGTAGTAATAAACCAGCCCCACACGGGCAGGTCATAGTGTTTCAGAGGAGCACCTGTTTGGTAAGCGTCTGTGTGAGGATGGGCACCAGATACTGCAGAGCTCCTTTAGCGTAGAACTTGCTGGTGTGCTCTGGGGGCCGTCCCTGCTCTGATGCCTGAGAAGGGAAATAAAGAGTTAGAACAAGAGTCATAACGACACCAGCCTGCTGACTGCAATAAGCAAGTGTATCACAGAGACACAACCAAAAACAGCCCCATATTCAACCTACTGTGACCACTAAAACAAACACAGGGGACTAAAAAGGCACCCAACGTGAACGCAAAAGCAGCTGCCATGACGCAACTTGAGAGGATTCCACACTTTGACCACTGCGAACAGGATCTGCTAACGTTATTGGCGCCTACGTCATTTTCAAAAGCAGTCCACGCAGATCAGCTGGTGGTATCTGGACGCACACAAATCCGATCTGATCACTTGCAGAGCAGACAGAAGCCTCCAAAGACCTGATTCCAGAAACATTTGATTTGCCTGCAGTTGTACACTGAGGCCATTTGCATGCCAATACAGCCTCCTGCTGGACCTCTAGACTGCTAGACAGGGGTTCCTAAGCCATGACCACGCCCTTCAGGTATTTTACAAATAGAGGGGTGGTTTGCTGTCGCAGTGGAGAAGCTCTGGAATTCAGATTCAGTCTTCCATAACGATGCATTTTTGGCTTTTGCATCACTGTAGCCTGAACTTCCAACACATCAAGCAACACTACTGATCATCAACTGGTCTCCAGATGAAGCTTTATTTTGTCCTTTACTAAAGTTCAGAGTGGAAACATGAGAATAGTGAACGTGGCTTACCTCTGTGGCCTCGATGGCCAAATCCATTTCCTCATCACATACGTTGGACCAGAACTCTATTCCTTGTAAGGCAACTTCATCGATATCACTCTTCATGGCTTCTATTGTTATCTAAACACACAGCCAGATGAGAGAATCCCGTTATAAACAGCACAGGCTCATGGGCTGCGAGCTGCGTTGACGGTGCTCAGCAGCTTCATTTCCAAATATACAGTAGTATGTTTTAAAACTTGTTCAGAGGTTACAAACTACAGCCGACGCTACTGAGAGAGAAATTCATATGACACAGACACTGACAAACTTACCGCAAAGAGCGCCGGCCCCATATACGTCTCCATGTATTGATAATATAAGGACATGATCTTCACCAGGTTCTGTAACGCAGCCACTCTAACCTGTGGAGGAGAACCCATCTAGTTACAGCACCTTCCTAAAACATCCACCTGTAACTGGACATGATCAGAGTCACCGTAACTCACCCTGGTGTCGGGGCACTGTGTGGCTTCGCAAACAACCTGCATGATAAAGTGTCTTTCCGTCTGCAGGGAGAGAAAACAGTGAGGGGAAAATAAGAATACAGGTTTTCATACTTTCAGATACCTGAGAAAACAACTCCATTATCAAGCTCTTCAGCTTTTACATTCACATTTTTATTTTAAAGAAATTTAAATTAGCATGTCAGCAACTCTACCTACACTTAACACACCCACCATCCACCTTCTCTGGATTCTCGGTACACTTGCAAAAACACACAAGTCTTCAAATCAGGACCCTGAATCCAGTTCCCAGACCTAACCTTCTTAGTCGCCAGTAGGGATGGCACTACACCTGGACTTTGTAGTCGCTGCCATTAGGTCCATCAAAAGTTCAGAACAGAGTGAAAAGACTGGACTTCAGCTCAATACTAAGGCTAAGGTTATGATGGTAGGAAACAGCACCAGCTTTACTACTGATGGAGAAGATGTGGAAATGGTAGACAGCTTCTGCCAGCACTCAAGAAATGACAGATCAGCACTCCGGAGAACAAGAATGAAGGAGCTTGAAAAGCAAATCTTCAAATCCAACGACTTGTCTCTCCGAATATCAGCTGTCCAGGGTGTGGTCTTCTCTTTGGCTCCTTGTGGATGTGAAAGTCGGACAATAAAAAAGCAACACAGGAAAAATACTGACGCACTTGATCTTTGACTTTTGAGAGAATCCGGCTTAGCAAAGAAACAATGGACAAAATCAAGACACAGGTCTCGCTCAAAGCCTGAAAGGCAAACTGAAGCTCTTTCTTAGGGCACAAGAAGAACTGGGAGTTAAACTATTAGGCCCGGAAAAGCTACCCGATGGACGGACACATCCCAAAGATTCATGAAGCAGCCATTCAGAAGCCTGAAGACACTCAGGAGGAACTCTATTCATAAGATCTCCAGCAGTCAGAAACAACTTGACAGCACTTAATTACTACGTACAGGAAACTGAAGGCACAGCCCTGATTTGAAGACCTCTGCACAAGAGGACAGGAAGTCCTTCTAGCTTATACACAACACTATTGGTAACAGTAAGAGAGACAGAGAAGCAACATTTGGAGCAGTGCTTCCACAGTCCTCAAGGTGACCTAGATGATCCACACAGTTTTCATTGTTGTTTTTACATGTCATACTTTACTCACAGAATAAAGGTGAAAAAGAAAACATTGAACTGGCTTTGTTGCCTGCCGTTTACTCATAGCTACAAGTCACCTACACCTGTACGACAAGGATGGATGCCCAGAGCCCAGATCCGAGGAATATGTCTAACCACGGTTTCTGACTATCATGAAATTGATTATACACAAACTAAAAACTGCAGGTCTTATTTTACCAGCTGGCCAGTTCACAACCTCCAGCCTTCAAAATGACTGAGTAACATCATATCCAACTGTAACACCACAATATCCTGCAAAGCTACAAGACAACTTGGCTGGCAGTGGTTCAAACCATCAGGTGATGTTCATGTTTGGATTGAGAGGTCTGGGGATTATGAAGAACCCCAAGATAAAAGAGTACCTCCTTGTCAAAGTTGGCTTTGGTGAACTCCAGTGAGTTGAGAAGTGCGTTGGTTGCGGCGAGTTTGACGTTGTTGCTGGGTTCCTCTTTCCTCATACCCTGGATGATTGCAGTGAGGATCTGATTGGCGCTGTCCTGGAGCTGCTCTGGGTCCTGATATGAAAAACAAACAAAACAGGTTAAGTCTCAGGTACAGGTTGTCAGAACCCAGAGCACTTAGTGCTGAGCTGACATCAAGGCTCTGCAGCTCAGGAAAGGTCTAGCCATTACAGCAGCACTAGGATCAACTCCAGTCCTGTTGGGCTTTAGTCCAGCACAGTTTAGTCATTTCCCTGCTCAAGCAGATCCCATTCAACACAACCGTTATTTACCAGGTTTAGTGTAGGCGTGTTCTACCACCAGGCTGTGCTGGAATAAAGCCAGCTACAACCAGCAATCGCTAAACCCTGGACCACAGCGGCTTTAAGCACTACTAATACGGCAGCTCCTCACTGGAGAGACAAAGCTTTAAATTAGTGTTCAAAGCAACAGCAAGATAAGGAACTAATCAGACCAAACTGTACAGGAATTTCACAGCCATTTCAAATTCCTGCATAATTAAACAGGTACAAAATAAACAAAGTTGATGTAAACCTGGAGTCAGAACAGTTCACAGTCCCCCTCTAAAAGCTCCCTCACAGAAAGTTACTACATGAGATGGTTATGAATACGCTGCCTGATGTCTGAGACGCTGTTTATGATAGTTTGGAGAAGATTTCAGCCTTAAACTCCATTCATGGTGGAGGGATACATGCTGCAGGTGCTGTGAGGCGAAAAAAAAAAAAACCCAAAGAAAACTTATTTCCGGGTTTTCCTGATTTTCCCATCAACATTCCATATAACACTCAGAAAACATGTGTAGGTTCACTGTGTGTGTTGTAGACATGGAGAACCCTGGTTCCCATCACCACCACTGCATAGAGAACATGGGAACCATCCCACACCAAAGCCACTCTCAATCACTTTGTTTACATCCAAAACACTCAATTATATAATACATTAATACCTGTAAGAACTGCTGTTTAGTACAACTACCAGTCATTTAAACCTGCATTAACATTTATAAAGGCTCATGTCAACCAGCATCTGTTTGTTAAAAAAGCTGTTTTAGACAATGTTGGTCATTTGGCCCCCTGAAAGCCAAACTGATGCGGCTTAGAATAAGCCTTTTTAAAACCTTGGTGGGTTGTCAAATGCTTATGCAGTTGTTGTAGCTACAGTAAACCATGTAGTTTTAATACACAGTGCCTAAGTAACAGGCTGTATGCCACCAAATGTCTACAACTGGGAACGTTCCTTTAATGATTGGTGAAGAGTGTCTAAAATACTGGACACACTGCAGGGCAATTCAACCATCACTACTGCTACAGTGCTGCTGCTCAAGCCTGCCTGCATGAAGTACTATAGCGGTTGCTAAAAGGACCCACAACACGATATCACAATACTGGGATGTGCTGAGCAGTATGAAAACATGTTACAATTACTAGCAAACTACGTGCACAAAAAGTGTCAACATCTCTCATCTAATGAGAGAAAGTTTTCTTCACCTTCTCACTCCAATCATTTTCACTACAGTAAAACGGTACACACTGACCAACGCTGTCAAAAACCTGACTTTACGCAATATCCATACCTGGCGACTATGCTGCATCAACCCCACCCCACCCCCAACGCCTAGCTGTTACTACTTAGTCTGGATCAAATGACTTCCGTTTAGCAGAGCAGATACCCACTGATTATTATTCTGTTAATTTCCAAAGGAGAATCCCTGCCTCTGTAGTCTGCAGAGTCCCTCTGCAGTGTAAACACACTCTGCAGAGCGAATTAACAGCTAGCGTTGAGTGCTGTAATGAGGAAAACATGAAACACTCCTGCAATGGCTCCTTCATAAATTACTCTGCTTATTTATGGCAGGCTGAAGCATGAAGTGAGGCACCTTATCAGGTACAAGAATCTGTACAAAACTGCCTGTATTACACTAAAGCAGATTACAAAAGTCACTGCTGGAACATTAATCATGCTCCTCTATACTCCACTATACGTAAACAAAACATCATCCCTGTCCAATGGAAAGCATGCATCTCCATTTTAGTGGAGTCCTGTTTTTATGGATCATTTGATCACAGCAGCTGCTGCTTACACGGTGTGAGAGAATCTCATGATGATGGTTATTGGCCTCTCCTGTAACGGTGCCGTTTTGGAGATACTTGTTTTTCTTTGGACAGTGACAATACGCATAAGCCTAATGTGCATAGAGTCGGCTGGGTTGCTCTATTAGGTCTTGGTTTGTGCAGCTATGGATGAAAGCCGACAGCTGTAGCTCAGTTTCTTTAAGGCAAGTTTTACAGGTGAAATTAAAGTGAATATTCTTGCACATAGACAGACAAATGTATATTTCATTAATTTTTATCTGGAAATTAACTAGACCTACTCTGCTAGAACGCAACACCGCCACTCAGTAATGTAGGTAGAACGCCAGAGAATGAACAAACCCCCACTGCATCCCGGACAGCTGCTGAGAAGACGGAGACAGTTTGACAGCCATAATGTATGGCTTTAACTGTAAGCTCATATCCTCTGTTGATCATATTGTGCTACTGCCTTGCTGTACGCTGTGGACCAGAGGAAGACGGGCTCCCTTTTGGAGTCTTGGTTACTCTCAAGGTTTTGTCCTCCAAAGCAGTTTTCCTTGGCAATTCCCACTGGGGATTCAGACCCGGATTTTCTGTAAAGCTACTTTGGGATAATGCCCGTCATAAAACGCACCATGTAAATACAATTGGACTAAATAGATACAAGAATAGAGTCTGATATCTCTGATATATGAACCCTGGTGTTTATAAAGTAATGACTGAGATGGTCATGAAATATTAGGGTTACACACAATAAGCTTTGAATCACATCAGTATCGGCAGACGAAAATAATACACTGGGATTCCTTTATCCAGAAAGAGCAGAGCGGTTAGGTGACACCAGTCTACAGCGCTAGAACTATCTTCATTTGGGTTTTTCATTTTACTCCACTGCAGAAACAAACAGGGGAAGGTGCTACAGCACCAGCCCAAACCTCCCTACAACACACTAACCTCAACCCTGTAACACCAGCGCTGGTACTAACATGACCAGCAGCATGGGTGTGGTAGTGGTGTCACTCACAATGTCCTGGCAGATGTATCCGATGGCCTCCAGCGTGGACTCCTTCATGTGCTCTGTGCTGCTGGGGTCAGTAACGTTGGCCACCAGCTGGGGGATGAGCTCCGGCCACTGGCTGACTGGAATCTCGGCACACGCGATGCCCGCCACACACTGTGAGGCTGAGCTGGGCCTGTACGTCTCTGTGCCCAGAGTCTGCAGCACCTGCAGAGCAGAGAAAGGAGGTTACCCAGAATAAAAGAACACTTCAGTAGTTAACACACCTTTACCTGCAGCGTATGCAGAGAAGGATCATTGCCCAGACAACTTCAGCATTCATTTAACTGCACTCGGTACAAGAACCAAGACTCTTGATTCTTATTAATACTCAATAAGGTGGCTTATTACAAAACGGGAACATGCTCAGGACGGTTCAAGGGGATTTAGTGCTGCACCGTGTGCAAAAAAAGCCTGTAGATTTACAAAACATTGTGAGCGCTGTAAGTATTAATTATGGTCTATTAGGGTAGTTTTGCCATGTTTAATCATTTAAACTGGAACACACACAGGGCATATTTCCAGACATTCCTGCTATATGGAAAAAAAGAGAATATTAATAATAATATATTTAAAGAATCAGGACACCACTGGATTATAACAGGCCGGTTAACCATTCCAGTGAGTGAAGGAACAGGGCAACATGCATGCAGAAAAACCCTGCAAATTATAATCTATATAAAATTATAATAATCATGCAGTAGGTATGTGGGTACAGTCTTAAAGGAAGGTCAGTCCATCACAATTAAGCCCACTAAAGGTCAATCTGACAAATTGTTTATTGGTGAATAGAAAGCCTCAAACATTGGACATTTACCCTCATACGGGACTGTGGGTGGGCACAGGTCAAAACGTCTGCATTTGAGGCAGGAAGTGGAAAAACATCAAACCTTTTTTTTTTTTTTTATTTAAAGGGTCAACACTGGACTCTGCCTGAAACCACAGTGGACTTAATTTACTCACTGGAAAGGACTAGATTAAAAACAATAATCCAGTCAGGTCCATCAGAGCTATTTAAATCTGTATTACTGTACGTAGACCGCATACTACACTACACTGATGGGTAATGTAGCTTCACCTTGTCCTTTTCTGAACACACTTCGGACACCGACTTGAAGCCCATTTGATTTAGTGCAGTGAATGAAACATGGAACATACACCCTGCATTTTTAATTGCGGTATTAATTTTTAAACTCTGCACTAATGAGGCTTTTGTCCGTTCCAACAAGCTCAGGAAAAGTAGATCATGATGTGGATTGTGAAAAAGTATGACGACACCCTGAAATTATGGCCCTCACCTGCCACACCACGGTCTCGTCAACTCAGTTCACCTCTACACCTTTAATTTCATTACCGCAGCTCATTATCATGTGTTGTGTGTACATAGAGAACTGTGAGGAATCAAAACACCTCAAATGCTGGGCATCTTCAACAGACCCAAGTGGGATCTACTAATAACGGCAGGTAATCTAGAAGCAGCAGGAAATGACATGTTCCACAGATAAACGCTTCAGGGTAAAGCTCCTTACATAGTTTTTGATCTCCCTCCGGGCATTGGCGTCGATGGCCAGCCATCTCTGCTGGTACTGCGCCTTCACGTCAGGGTCCTTGGATGTGAGGGAGTTTTTCACCTGCAGGCCGGCAGCGACTCTGGCTACCTGGGAGTTCCCGGGATTAGCCAACACCTTGGAGAGCTCCACCAAGAAAGTAGGCTGCAGAGGGAGAACAAGAAGAACAAGAACTTAATAACTGCTAACAGGAGTCACGTTTCACAGACGTATCAGAGCCGGTGAACGAAACCAAGCTCGTGCACCTGGGGACTAGTTCTGTATGTATGAAGACAAAAAGAAAAAATGTGCCCCTCTTCAAACCAAACGAAGTGATTTTAAGTAAACGAGGTGCCAGATAACTAACTAGTATAGGCCAGCACATCATAACTGCGCCTTTATGCAACATAGCCCGCTCCAGTGTTCTGCTTATGCGTAAAGCACTAAGATTTCCGCAGGTATAATGAAGTGCTGTCACAGCAGTTTAACAAGGGTCAACATCGTCTGACGCCAACTATCACCACAGACCCTGCACCACTGGCTAAAGCGAATAAGGCCTTAAAGGCCACCTGCATGTTATGTCTCATTTTGACCCTGCTCGTCTTTTGGTAGCAGCCACAGCAGATATAGGCCCTCCTCAATGTAGCTGATCATCACAGCGGCGCCACAGGAACCTACCGTGAGGTGAGGGAGCGAAATTTAGCTCAGAGGAGGCAGCAGCAAGACAAACGACTGCTTATGAAACAGAAATTACGGGGCACATACTACAGAGTTCAGACCACGAGACGATTCTGTTTCTCAAAGGTGATGCAAGACTAATGCTAATCTGGTATGCTAGCGTTAGCATATGTTTAGGGTGACTGTGACGATACACTCTCTCTCTCTCTCTCTAATCAGCAGTCTGAGTCTGCAGTGGTCACTTCTTTGTATCTACTCAGCTCGCTTAGAGCCTCAATAGAGGCGATGATGGAAAACAGTACCAGGTTTGCTTAACGGAGAACCAGAAAAGGTGAGCAGACTGCAGCCAATCCAGCTAAAGAGAAGTGTAACAGAACATGCTGCTCTCATTCATGGAAAGGTATTATTAAGTGTTTCCCCACTGAGCCTGCTCCTGACTAGGGATGCACCGATCGAATATTAGGATCAGATATTGGTTCCGATATTAATAAAATTGGCTAGATCGGGTATCAGATAATTAGGCCGATCCCCACTCTAATTAGTGTGCAATGTGCGCTACGTCACCTCAGCAAGCTATGTGCTATGTATGCACCTCAGCGAGGCTCGCTGTGATCACAGATCAGCGCACTACAAGGTGAGCTACCAGTTCCCCAGCAGGGTGGACTCAACGTGCAGAGTATTAACTTAAAAACAGGGAACAAAGGCTGCCAGGACGAAAAACTGGCATGCTCAACGGAGCAAAGCAAAACGATCTGAAACCCTTTTACCGCCCGACCCGTTTCTTTTGGTGGCGGGAGAGGGGCCAGCACTCTAAGGCTTAAGTAGAGTGAGCTGCAGGTGTTGGCGTTTGTCGCTTGATTGCCCTTTGTCTCCCCGGAGTGGCTGGAGGTGGATCTGCAGGAACCCGACACCGTACAGTAGACTTGACTTACGAACAGGAACAACAACACGGAGCGAGCCGGAGAGTAAGCTGTATGAGTAAGCTTAGTAAAGTACTGTTTGTCAATCCTGGTGCCTTACGTCGCTCCAACATGGTGAAGTATACGGTTTATTCGTTCAAAAATGGTATCGGATCGATATCGGGTATCAACAGATATGCAAAGTTTATGTATCTGTGCTGGTATCGGAACTGGAAAAGCTGGATCAGTGCATCCCTACTATTGACCTGTACAGAAAGCATACAAACTTTACAGCCACAAACTCCTCATTTCTAGGTCTGGAAACCTCAGACTCTGCTTTCACTCCTGCATAGAACCTGATATTTCATAGTTACACAATATTCAACAATAACTCCTCCAGTCTGACCTGACCGGTTTAATGGATCTACAGGATCAACCACCGCACACAGGCGTCGGCAGCAGCAGGACCAGAGTGTAAATTCAGGGGATTAGCCTCACAGTGATACGGGGGTTAACTGGGGCCCAGTGGCCTGCTAACGGCACGGCTCCATTCAGGAGCGACGGTGTGGAAGCTGCTTTCACCCACCCACCGCACCAAAGCTTCTCTCCAGCCCGCAGGAAGCGTCGCCAAACTCAACTCACCAGGTTCTCAATCGCCGCCTGCTCCAGGAACTTCTGTGCCGCCTCCAGCTCATTTCGATCTGAAGGAGAGCAGAGAGAAAGAGAGAAGAGTCTTTAAATGGGGCTGTATCACTACACATATACTGCTTCTGTGCCAGAGATGGTCTACTGGGTTCTGCTATTAATGATGCCAAGTTGGTGACAGGAGACTAGATTCTGGGGCTAGATAGAACCATACAACACATTCTCCATCAATATGAAGAACCATTTCTCCATGCATAGCATGAAACGGTTGCATACTGATCTCAAGGTTCTACAAAGAACCATTCCTTTACTAAAGAGAGCAGATATACCTCATTGTAACCCATTCTACCCATTCTGTAACCCCACCTTGGTTCATCAGAGTGATGTCACTTACGGTTCTACAGCACCAAAAAGGTTCTGCTCTTGTTAAAAAGTCAAGCTTGCAACACATGATCTCTTTCTGGTGCCAGACAGTCCCATACAACACATTCTCCATCAATCTGAAGAACTGTTCCACCATGCATAGAATGAAATGACTCCAGAAAAATCTCAAGGTTCTACAAAGAACCATTCCCTTTCCTACAAAGTGCAGATATACCCCTCACCGTATTCCATTCTACCCACCGTAGGTTCTTTGGCCTTGTATATGGTTCCACAGCACCAAAAAGGGTTCCTCTGTTAGCAAGGCCATGCTTGCAACAGATGACCTCTTTCTGGTGCTAGATAGAACCATACCCAAAACCAATGCCATGTAGAACCATATTCAACACATGCAAAGCATGAAACTGTTCCACACAGAACTCAAGGTTCCAGGTAGAACCACTCTCTTTACTAAAGAACCGTCTTTACGAGGGTAGATCTTTCATTGCAACCCAGGCTACCCCCTCCCCTCCCTCAATCCCTCCCTCCCTCCCGCCGGGTATGAGGACAATCTGCCCCGGTATCCGCTAACACACCCGGTATAAACCGCGCCTCCAACACTTCCCCTCAACACCCAGCGGTTAAACTACACATCTATACAGTCAAAAATGTGCTTCATATTGAAGATACAAGGTCAAATGATCGAACCAGCCGACTGACCCTCTTTCAGACCCTAAAATCGGCGCGGCAAGGAAGCCATAAACTTTTAATTAGCCGGCTAGCCGCTAGCATTAGCAAGCTAGCCTCCCGGCTAACTTCGCTGTAACGTTAAATCATCATCAGCCGCCACGGGAAAACAGCACATACACAGCACCAACATCAACATATATAACTTTAGATACTCGAATAGACACTAAAACGCTAAAGGTGATTGGATAAAAGCCCACAAAACTGCGGACGAATAAGGAAAACCCGCGCAGGTTAGCGGGCTAGCATGCTAACGGGCCGGCTCACAGCTGGCGCGGCTAACTACGTTCAAGTTACACTGGTTTTAACAACACGAAGCCGGTGTAATTATATGATTATTAATCTACTGCTACATGTTTACTTTAGTTACACAAATAAAAGTAATTTAACTAAATAAACAGCCCTGCGTACAGGCTAGCGTGGCTAGCACATCCGCCCGAGCCGGGCCTCAGCTCATTTGCCTGTTTCTGGTTCGAACTTCCCCGGTCCACCTTAAATGGGGCAGCAGTTACATGCAGGCGCCTCAGCTCCATCCCGGACTAACGCCTCGGGCGCCAGAATGTAACTGCTGCACCATTTAAGGTGGAACGGAGAAATTCGACCATAGAGTAAGTGGATAGGAAACCCGACTTCACCCTCCGGGCCTGAGTGTATTAGCATTAGCCTTAGCATGTTAGCGTTAGCATTAGCCGCCTTGCTAGCGGGTCCGAACCCTAAGCCAGGCTGTCAGCCGCCCGTTTAAAGACATTATTAGTCCATCCACCGGGAGATTTCAGGGAATACAGTCTGACAGCAAAAGACTCAGAGGGCTGAGAAGCGGCACCTGGAGAGACGGTTTTCTCGAGGATCGTTATCAGCTCCATCCCGGATTAACGCCTCACTCACGGGGCTACACGAGCGGCACTAACGCACTGCAGATTAGACACTAGAGCACTCGGGGAGTCTCCCGCCGTTTCTCCACTCTCTGCTCGCGGTCGCTTCTCCGCTTCTTTGCTGGCTTGGTCGCTTGTTTGTTTGTTTGTCGCTCAGCGTGCTCCGCTCCGCTCCTCTCGTACAGCAGCTCGCACTCTGCCCCGCGTGCGGAGGGGAAAAAAAAAAAAGGCCCGCGAGACTCCCGCGGTACGATCACGCGCATGCGCGGTGCATCTTAAATAAAGCGGGATTCTCTCGGCGGCGATTATATTACATATTCATATTTACACGCATTTTAAAAATAAATAAATTATTAATACCAAATAAATAATAATAATACGTGTTTATTTGTTTGTTTACATATTATTTTGCACGTTAAATTACATATTTATATTAAATATAAAATTATAAATATTAAAAAGTAAACAATAATATTAATAATATATGCTTAGGCGTTTATATACAGATTGTTTCACACACACACACACACACACACACACACACACACACACACACACACA
>CM067475.1:22593090-22604975 GCA_034552555.1 Semaprochilodus insignis
ATAATAATAATAATAATAATAATAATAATAATAAATATTATATATTTTTATTTATGAAAAGCTTTTCATATTGTTGGCTACTCAAAGCGCTTGCGTTAACAGATCCCTTTATGTTTCTATTTATGAAAGAAAAAAAAAAACTGCCCCACTTACTGATCACTTATTATTTACCCCAGTCCTCCTATGAGAACCACAACCCCGCACTGGAGTCATCAGAGGAAAAGACCCTTCAACACACTCTGCTGTCTTCAGGGGGAATAAATGGTCTCAGTAACTACCACTACTAACACCTCACTGACCGACTGATTACTACCTCTGGATTGACCCTGTTCACTTTGGACATTATGCACATTTATGTACAGTCACCTTAAGTTATACATTATTATCCATAGTATAATTCTGCCTTCATATACTGTCATCATGTCCTTTCTGCATATTTTGCACATCCATTCAGTCACTTTACACATACATAATTTACTTATTTATATTTATATTGCAACTGTTACTGTTTCTTTCATTCTCCCATTGAGTGCACTGTCCATATGTAAATATCTGAACTATCTATACTGTATGTTACTGATCTTTTATTGTTTATTGGTTCTTTTTGGAGAGTGTCACACTAAATATCACTGTATGCAAATAAAAGGATTCTATTCTAAAAAAACAAACGAGAGGCGTGAAAGTTGTACAGTACTGTGAGCTCTGGGTATCGTAGTAACCCTAATGATGTGGACACTGTAAGTAGTGTACCTTCAGGACAGGGTGATCAGTCACTCATGTGAGAAGGACACATTCTGTATTGCTGCAATACTATTGACATACCCGAGAAACACTTTCATAACAACCCGGACTGAAGAGAAAGTGAACTAAGAAAAGGGTTTTTTATCCACTCACTAAGAATAGATACTGTAGTCCATATATGATGGAGTTAATCGTCAACACAGGCTTCCAGTCTTCCCTGAAAGAGGAAAGAAAATGGGAATTAGCGTCCTGATGTTATTCAGTAATTCAGTGATAATCAGCAGTTCATTCAACACTGCATTTACACTCCTCCGGTGTGGCAACGCACATAAACACGCCCCGCCCACCCTTAGCTGGCCACATGTGGGTGTTAAAGGCGTAAAGTAAAGGCGTTCCCTGATCATCTGACTGTAATCACATTAATACATGCGTGACTTTTGAATAATCCAAAACCAAATTTATATACAAAAACATTACAGTTTAAATTACGCTCATCACCTAAAGAACAGCCGCACCCAGAAGGAAGTGTGGGATTGCAGTGCTATTGGGAAGGAAGATAAAGGTTACCAGGAACAATAAATGATGATAAATTTAGACGGATATGATCAATATTTATTGAGCTACACACACAGAAGTAGTGTCTCTCAGTATGGTGTCGGGCCGCCATGTTTGCTAATCCAACATGCCAGATATCTCGGCATGGAGTTGTAGAGGTTCCTAACGGTGTCCTGTGATAATCCATCCCATGCAGCTTGAATATTCTCACACAGTTCCTGCAGATGTAGCGGTAGGGGTGGAGGTGGAGTGACACCAGGCCTTCTGGACGTGTGATGCGTGACAACAAACTGTTCATCTTGGTGCTGACCACGGAGTCTCAACCAAGACAAAAGCGGGGCTCGTCACTTATGATGATGCCGTTGTCGTTCCATGACAGTCTGGCACGACACCATTGCAGTCTTGGTGACGTTGACGTGGTGTTAAGAACAGTCGCTATAACGGTCTGTGTGCATGTAGTCCTGCGTGGTGCAGCCGTCTGCCAATTGTGCTGGCACTAACAGGATATCACTGCTCACTGAATGTCTGCAATCGTGGCTGTTGGGTTAGTCAGGCCTGTCTTGTGTTTAACATGGACTACTTCATAGCGTACTTACATCCAGCCAGATGTTTTCCTGCTTGGATGTTGAATTTCAGAGGGAACAATATTGAGCATAAATATGTGAACTTTCATAGGAAGAGGGTTGCTGCTTATCCTCCATGCTCCACCGGAATGTTTGAATACGGAAGGAATGCTTTACACGCAGCATTGTGGACACGCATCATACAAACACCAGCTATCCTCTGATTGGATAGACGCATGGCGTTGGCCCCATACCTTTGCATATAGTTTGTGTTCAGCTCAACCTTTCTGCTTCACTGTATCCCCCACACCATCATGCACCATACAGCTGTGTCTGACGGACGCCTCCCATTGAAGGACGCATAAATACAGTGTAACAGAGGGACATGACAGATGATAAATCAGGTGATCTGATTAACCGGGTACCTCAAAATATTTAGACAGACGTTTCCCTCCAGGTCGATGTTGGGGTGATACACCATCGTTTCACACTTCACTTTAGGAGGGTCGTGAGGGTAGCCCTGTCCTACCTGTACAAACCAGAGAGAGAGTAGAGGTGAGCAGAGGAACAGAGAACACAGCAATACAAGTACATCCAGGTAACTTTATAGAAAGGTGATGGATCTGATCTGAAACTGAGACCTGTGGTTCTACAGCATACGCCGGGTGTTTAGGTTATGGCTAACATCACCTACTGGAGATGTATTTAATTAGAGTTGATGTTTCGGTGTACTTGTAGATGTGTACATTTACTTTGATGTTTACTGTACTGGCATTTCTGTCCTGCTTGTTTTAACCCTGGGGTTTGTAGTGTCCTTGTCTTTTATTGTCCTCAGTTTGCTTTCCCTCTGATTTCCTGTGAAAATCATTTTTCCCTCTTTGCTCTGTTATTATGGTACAGGTTTGCTTTTCTTCATCATCCTCCCTCTCACTTTGTTTTCATTAGGATATTCATGTGTTTCTTAGTCATCTGCCTTCCATGATCAGTAAAACAACCCTGAGCTTTCGAACAGTTGAAAATAAACAAAATCATTATTTCCATGTTTTTACATGTTGTTTTCCAACACTGATGTAAGAGAGTACATATTAAAGGTAATTTATTCTTTTTTTTTAAAGATTTTCACATTTTAAATTAAAGCTGCACTCTGTAAGATTTGGAGCCCTCTCTGGTGGAATAGTGTAACTGCACTCAGAACACTGTAGTGTGGGGTTGTGGTTGGGTTTCCTTCCCTGGGTGGATGAATGTGAAAGCTGTAGGAGAACAGAGAGCTCAGGGTAAACCTGGTGAGGATCGTGATCTACTACTGATCAGCAGATCTTCATCAGTATGATTCGGACTTTCAGATCATTTTAGATCTAAACTTCCAGCCGGACCTTTTTTAGAGCCTATGTGAGATGTTAATACGTAAAGTCGCACGACGTGGTGCAGCTTTGAATTAATGTATACTGTGTTATAAGACGTTTAAGGATGATTACATTCGAAAGATTAATCCTGAAACTGAATTCTGACATTTTAGATCCAGCTAGAATTACCACAGCCTCTGCGAAGCTTGCAGTGAAGCAATTCACAATTTTTCACTTCCTTGTCTGAATGGAGAGATTAGTGATGCTAGTACTGCTATTTCAGACATATGCAGGGACGTATGAACGAGTCCTGAGAGCTGCGGCCCTGAGAACGGCTGGGAGAATCCTGTCAGAAGCAGCGAGGGGTTACGCGTTTTTGTGTCTGTGACTCATCCAGGATGCTTACCTTAAAGCTGAACACAAACTTCCCTCCTTTATAGAAGCCCTGCAAAACAAACACACACAGAAATACCTCTGAATACATGTATGGTACATCATGCAAGATCATATACATCAATTTTTAGCATCCTGAGCCAAAACAGCAAGGAATGTTTAATCAGGAATAGGACAAAAGAAGAGTGCCATATTCGTACATGTAGGCTGTGAGTTACTCCTGATATACAAGTTTTGTATTCAGAGAGCTTTGGTATGATACACCATTCTAGATAAAGTCAGAACTGTTCACAGTGGTGGTGAATGGAACCAGACGTCCCCCTCTAAAAGCTCCCTCACAGAAAGTTACTACATGAGATGGTTATGAATACGCTGCCTGATGTCTGAGACACTGTTTATGATAGTTTGGAGAAAATTTCAGCCATAAACTCCATTCATGGTGGAGGGATACATGCTGCAGGGCGCTGTGAGGTAAAATAGTCCCCCAAAGAAAACTCATTATTTCCAGGTTTCCAGATTTTCCCATCAACAATCCATATTACACTCAGAAGACACGTGTAGGTTCACTGGTGGTTTAGATCGTAAATACAGTGTCTATATGTGTGTTGTAGACATGGAGAACCCTGGTTCCCATCACCACCACTGTAAAGAAAATCTGAACCACCTCACACCAAACTCATCTCAGTCAGTCTGTTTACACCTCACACACTGAATTACGGGGGAATTCTGAAAAGTGGAATTCTCCTGTAAAACACCAGAATGTAACACGTGTACTGTTTAATGCAGAA
The DNA here is from genome assembly GCA_034552555.1 of Semaprochilodus insignis. NCBI lineage: Eukaryota > Metazoa > Chordata > Actinopteri > Characiformes > Prochilodontidae > Semaprochilodus > Semaprochilodus insignis. Next base: position 22,597,474 of record CM067475.1, read on the forward strand.
CAGAAAATCTGAATGAGAACCCAAATTCAGCAGCTCTGTGCTAATAGACGTTCTAGTTCTGGGATCAGACTACACCCTATTTTTGTCCTCCAAGATGATCACCATGCCAGATTAGCGCCAATCATTGTTCACGTCCTTGTGTGAGCTCACAGGTCATCAAGTCGAGAAACTATCAGTCATGGCTACAGAACATACAGTGTGTTAACATGAGTACAGCTTCAGTATCACAGGAGCCGTTTAAACTGTTAGCCGTAACTAAGCAGCTGCTGTGATTAGCACTTAGCCATTAGCATGTTGGGAGCGTGTTTGTAGGGCTGCTTCCTGTTTGCAGTCTGAGTGAGTATTGTGGCTCGCTGTTCCTCCTAACGGCTGCAGCAGCTCCATCCCTCTGTCCCTTCTCCAAGTTTACATATGAGAGCACTCTGGCCTCCTATTGGTCAACTTCAAGGAACACATCAGAGGAGACATCAACCCAGGTGGAAAGTTGTGTTGTGTGAAATTTTCATGATATACAATATGCATCACGATATTTAGCTTTACTGAGATTTAATACACTATACGCAAAAAGTATTCGCTCGTCTGGTGTTGTAAGGCTTGGATCCAGCTGCTCGGCCATGGAAACCCATTCCATGAAGCTCTCTGTGCACTGTTCTTGAGTTAATCTGAAGGCAACATGAAGTGTGGAGGTCTGTAGTGATTGACTCTGCAGAAAGTTGGCGACCTCTGCGCACTATGCCCCTCAGCATCCGCTGACCCCGCTCTGTCATTTTACGTGGTCTACCACTTCATGGCTGAGTTGTTGTCGTTCCCAATCGCTTCCACTTTGTTATAATCCCACTGACAGTTGACTGTGGAATATTTCACGACTGGACTTGTTGCACAGGTGGCATCCTATCACGGTACCACACTGGAAATCACTGAGTTCCTGTGAGCGACCCATTCTCTCACTAATGCGTGTAGGAGCAGTCTGCATGAGTAGGTGCTTGCTTTATACACCTGTGGCCATGGAAGTGATTGGAACACCTGAACTCAATGATTTGGATGGGAAGGGAATACTTTTGGTAATACAGTGTAAGCTGTATTAGACATTACAGAAGCTGGAATGTCACATATAAAAATACTATAATAATAATAATAATAATAATAATAATAATAATAATAATAAGCGTACAACTACAGTGATTTTTATTCAATATGTCACAAACTGTGCTGCACTAAATTCAGTTAAACAGGGCTAATTAAACTCACTGCATATTGAAACATGCAGTCAGAGGTCTTTACATACTGACGACATCCAACAAGCCCTGTGTGACATAATTTATCATGATAACGATTAATAATCGTCATATCGTCCACCCGCAGTGGAGAATACAAAAATTCTGACATGCTGGGCTTTTCGTTGGGGTGCTGTTATTCACACTACAGGACCTGTTCCTCATTCCTGACGCTCATGTTCAGGCTCAGCGTGCTGGAGACGTGGTAGCTATGACAAAATCAGGCTGAATTTGTGCAGTCTGATCCCAGCTTAAGACAGTGCAGCTCTGTAAGTTATTCAGTTTTCAGACCGTTTAGTCTGAGGTTTTGCTAGGTTAATTTCACATGCCCTGCAGTAATAAGGACAATGAAGCACATTAGAACCCAAATCTTCTACATGAACTGCATTTAGCCCATAACTCAACCTCATTCATCATCAGTGCTGCCTCACTAAGATGCAATACAACACGGTGGTGTGATCAGACGGAGAGGGACAGAAGTGCTGAAGTGACCTCGTCTGGTGAAATGATGAGCTTAAAGTTCAGTAGATCATCCTGATCAGGAAACACGATCTCGCACGTCTTTGGAAGGTTCAGCTCGTTGATATCTGAAAACAGGGAGAACATTACTTCTATGAACAAGATGCACAGCAAACAGAGCAAACACCAAGACTTACTGCAAATCATATGTGCAAATCATTTAAACACTACATTTAAACGAACACAGTATCACATACTGACACTGACAAACGGTGCTGCTTTTTTAAACGACTATGTCCATTTAGAATTTGATGCCAGCAGCACATTTCCGCATTTCCACAGGTTAGATTACATCAGGTCAGTAACATGATTGAGTGGAAATGGCAGAATAATAACCTGGTATGGATTAGCTCTTTTAAACAAACATATATTTCTTGTTTTTATTCATGACATTTATTTATGACCTTATTATTATGTGTATCATTCTCTCGCTGAGGGATTGTACTAATGGTAATTTAGGAATGCCGTTATTTGTACAGTAAATGGTTAAAGTGTTGATGTTTATGGTTCTGAGCTTGTGTCCTGTTTGCCCTTCAGGTCTCAGACTGTCTCCAGATGGTGCCTCTAGTTTTTCCTGTTTCAGCTGCTGGAGACTGAGCCGATTTTACTTCCACCCTCTCGCCCGCCCTGTCCCATCCTGCTCAGCCTGCATCATCATCAACACGCACAGCAATAAAGGGTCTAATATCAATTCAGCAAAAATATAACACTTCCTTCTATCTACACTCCGTGTCCATCTTATCAGCTCCACTGACCATACAGGACACTCTGTAGTTCTACAGTTCCAGACTGTAGTCCATCTGTTTCTCTGTATACTTTATTACCCTGTTCTTCAATGGTCAGGACCCCCACAGGACCACTACAAAGCAGGTATTATGTGGGTGGTGGATCATTCTCAGCACTGCAGTGACACTGACGTGGTGGTGGTGGTGTTAGTGTGTGTTGTGCTGGTGTGAGTGGATCAGACACAGCAGTGCTGCTGGAGAGTTTAAACACTGTGTCCACTCACTGTCCACTCTATTAGACACTCCTACCTTGCTGGTCCACCTTGTAGATGTACAGTCAGAGACGATAGCTCATCTGCTGCTGCACAGTGCAGTGTTGGTCATCCTCTAGTCCTTCATCAGTGGTCACAGGACACTGCCTGCAGGATGCTGTTGTGCTGGATAGTTTTGGTTGGTGGACGATTCTCAGTCCAGCAGTGACACTGAGGTGTCCAGCAGCACTGCTGTGTCTGATCCACTCACACCAGCACAACACATACTAACACACCACCACCACGTCAGTGTCACTGCAGTGCTGACAATGTTCCTCCACCCACATAATACCTGCTCTGTGGTGGTCCTGTGGGGGTCTTAGACTAAACTATCCCACCTGTACTTTTTAACATGAGGCTGATACCAGCTCCCTATCCACCAGCTTCTTGTGTGGATTTTCCTGTTAAACCTTAAATGGTGTCACCAGTACATTCTGTATGCCTGGGGTGTTATAATAACTGCTACACCATTTAAGGTGTCATAGGAAAGCAGGAGGATTTCTCAGAGTAGCCGGTTGACATAGGCCCAAACTCAGGCCTGTCCAATAGGAAATGAGCTGGGGGCACGCCTACTGGACAACCCTCAACTTTGGGTCCAAGTTATTTGCCCCCAGTTGCTCCTTTTACTCTGTTCCCACTTAATGAGCCTCAGGAAAACCCACTTACTGTGACACAATCACATACCATGGTGTAACACTTCTGCTGTGCTGACTGCAATACATGAACAGGACATGATAAGGTGGCGCGGTTAAAGAGCAGCCTGCATATTGATCACCGCCAGTAGAGCCAGAGAAGGGGCCTTTCTGCTCTATCATTTTGTTGTGACATCAACAACACAGCTCTTTAACATCACTGCAGTGAAAACAGGAATTAAAGGCATGTCACCAACTGCACCTACCGTACCGCGCGTACAAAACAGCACATTAAAACAACAGCAGTGTTTACACACACACAGGCTGTACTATAGCCCCACATCACCAGGCTGGAAGTGCACTCTCAGAGGCCTGGACCCCATGGTTTATACACCAACACCAGTTACTTAAACTGTGAGGGGAACTTTGGTGAGGTCAGTCTTATGACGTCACAGCTTTGTTAGTGTTATTCATATTTCGGCTCCTTAATGACCTCATAATCCAGAGGATCTGGCAACATTCCGAGCACTGGTGTACACCACAGGACACAACAGCAGCAAACTGAAAGAATGAATGAATACTGCCCTAGAGAAAACCAGCTTGCGCTGCATTCTCATGTTGCTGGTGGATGGATGTCATCCAGAGATGGCACCACACCTTAGAAAGTGGTGGGGCAAAACTTGTTTGGCTTTGAGTGACAAAATGAAAGCAGGTCACTGACCGAGCAATTGAGACTACCTTTCAGGTCAGGCTAATAACACCTCTCTATAAACCTGTTCATAAAGAGGTTTTGGTTTGTTGTTCACGGTTGGTTTCACAACCCGGGCTGGGGGGGTGGGGGGTGTGTTTTGATTATTGGTCAGAATGCTTGCAGGGCACAGTCACTCTGTTACTATCGCAGTTATCACCATCAAAATATACAAGTATAAACAGGAAATATACCGTCATCAAGAATAGCTGCACAAATAGCTGCACCCAGAAGGAATCAAAACAGCAATGAAACTTTGTGGGCAGGTTCGACATCGTGAGACATGCAAAAGTTTCACGTTTGGCTGCACATGTGACGTAAGCAAGGACGGGCCTCATCTCTGTACCTGACTGACCCAGCAGCCACGATTGCAGACGTTCAGTGAGCAGTGATCTCCTCCATGAGTCATTCTGTTAGTGCCAGCACCATTGGCAGACGGCTGCAGGACTACAGGCACATAGACTGTTACGATGACTGTCCTTAACACCACGTCAACATCACCAAAGACTGCAATGGTGTCGTGCCAGACTGTCATGGAGTGACTCAGAATGGCAGCGGGTCATCTTCAGTGACGAGTCCCGCTTTTGTCTTGGTGGAGACGACCAACAAATCTGAGTGTGGAGTCACCGCCAAGATGAACGGTTTGTTGTCATGCGTCACACGTCCAGAAGGCCTGGTGTCACTCCACCCCTACAACACAATCTGCAGGAACTGTGTGAGAATATTCAAGCTGCATGGGATGGATTATCACAGGAACATTAGGAACCTCTACAACTCCATGCCGAGACATCTGGCATCTTGGGTTAGCAAACACGGCGACCCGACACCATACTGAGAGACACTACTTCTGTATGTGTAGCTCAATAAATATTGTCCATATCAGTCTAAATTTATCATCATTTATTGTTCCTGGTAAACTTTATCTTCCTTCCCAATAGCACTGCAATCCCACACTTCCTTCTGGGTGCGGCTGTTACTGTGATGAGTGTAGATACTATATATATTACAAAACACTGCACTAAACTTTACTCCATTGCTGCTTTTTTTATGACTGATCTGAACTGAACCAAATCACTGATGCTGGGCCAAAAATGTGCTCTGCGCTCATGTGCCAAAACTAAAAGCAGACGTTCAGTATTACTTTGTTGCTCTCTCCGGTTATTACAGAACAGCTCAGCAGTGAACTGAACCAGGGGCCACCAGAACACAGTTCGGTTGTTTGGTGTGGACCTGAATATGGGTGGAGCATTCACAAATCAAAATGGACTAAAGAAATGGTCAGCGTAAAGGCAACCCTAGAAAAGTCCCTCACTCCAGGTGAAAAGGAGACGTTGACTGGACCTGCTAATGGGTTTGAAGGCCATACAACCTTAATATAGGATATCAGAACATTGCACAATCTGTGTCCCACAATCTCATCCCAGGCTTTGGAGTCGACTTTTGATTCCAAAAACCCACAATCTGGGACCAGACTATTTTCAGGATCGACTCCCGACCCCAGTGTGGCACTACTATGGCTCTGTTTCTCTTCCATAACTTGTTATTATAAAACAGTTCCAATCCTAAAACCTGATCAGCTGAATCGTGTTCTGAGCACAAAAGCTCCTGCTGCTAATGGAATAAACTTGGCCTCTAATGCTGCTCCTATGAACCACTGAGTATGCTGAAGAAATAAGAACCGGTCCTGTTTGAACTGATAGGCTGATGAGCTTATTTTCTAATCTAGAACTCTGGCTGGTCAGGTAGCTAACAGGCTAAATGACAGCAAACATGCTGAACAGCTCCATCATTAATATCACAGGACTGAAAGCTTGAATTAAAGTACTTACGATGTGACTGACTGTAAAACTGCAGCATAGAAGTCTAAAGAACGTACCCAGAACATCTTACACGCTTCCAATGTCTCAGTGTTTCAGTCAGAAGAAGCATCAAACCAAGGCTGGACTGCGAACGCCTCCGTGTTCCCTAAAGCATAGTATGTTTTTGGAATTCTAGCTTCTACAGACAGACAGGACACTATGTGTGGAGTACAGATGTGTCTGAATCCTGAATGTCTGTTTTAGGCCATACTATGTGTGTTGGGCTGCAGGAGCCACTATTTAAATCCCTACGAAGTGCACTATGTAGGGAGCAGGGAGGTGTAATGCACCATGTCGGGAGCAGGAAAGTGTAGTGCACCATGTAGGGAGCAGGGAGGAGTGAGAGATTCAGCCCCAGTGTGGGAAAAGGGGCAGAGATGAATTGGTGGGAATCAGGTGGTAGAAGTTTACATTTACATTTACATTTATGGCATTTAGCTGACGCTCTTATCCAGAGCGACTTACAAGGTTAATCATATTACAGGTAGGCCAATGTAGTGTTAGGAGTCTTGCCCAAGGACTCTTATCGGTGTAGCACAGCATAGTCACCGAGACCAGGATTTGAACCCCAGTCTCCCCCATGTGGTGGTGGCTCCCTGGTGGGTAGTGGTGTTACCCGCTGAGCTACACCAACCACCAGTTAGAAGTTCTAATACAGTGAAGGTTCTACAGTAAACAGGGCTGTTACCATATGTTCACTATTATACAGCAGGAAGGAAATGACCTGAATATACGCACAGCTATGGACAACTGACTGTCTCCTCATTCAGCATGCTGAGCACTGATACCAAAGTCTAAAGACGCTACATTTCCTGGTAGGACACTTGGATTTGTTGATTATTACTGATGACCGCTTATATTATAATCTGAAAAACTGTGTACTGCATCTTATTTCATGTTTGCTGCCATTTCTTTAAAGCAATACACCAATCAAGGCCTGCATTACCGTGATTTGATCAGGAGGAAGGAGGTTTTACTCCACTCCATACCTAATAACCCCCTTACCTGTGGTAAAATCACTGTAGTTCACGGCCTCTTTTCACTTCCTGTTTTATCAGACTTTAACAAAATGTCAAGACTGTAAATATGTTCTGAGAAGTATTGCAGCATTATACTAAGCAATCTATCAGCAAAGACATTATTTGGAATACGAAGTCATTATCCGGATCTGCTTTTCCTACTCGACTAACTCTGTATGGATAAGTCAGGAGACTATCCAGGGGTGCGTTTCCCAAAACCGTAGTTGCTAGTTGGAGCGATACAGCTACGATGCAAGTGTTTCCCAAAATCATGGTTGGATCTATGGAAGTAACTACGTTGGTGACGCACATAGTCCGAACCATCGTTAAGCAGCACATGTGTTTTCCTGAAATTATTATTAATTATTTTAATTGCTTTTAATTGTTGACTCCATTATGATGATTGGTAGCAGTG
>CM067475.1:22615805-22640128 GCA_034552555.1 Semaprochilodus insignis
ATTATTTATTACTATTATTATTGTTATTACTATTAGCAGCTGGCTATGATACGTGGTAGGCTAAGCTAGGACGAGCGGCTTCCTATTCGGCAGCTTCTTGTTCGAATTGGCCTGTTCCACCTTAAGAGGTGCAGCAGTTCTGACTATAATGCCTGAGGCGCCAGAATGTAACTGCTGCACCATTTAAGGTGGAACAGGCCAATTCGAACAAGAAACAGCTCGAGCTAGGCTAGGCTAGCTGGCAACCCTGCTGTGTTGGTGTGTTAGCCTGCTAGTACGCTAGCAGTTCATGTTCTGGCATGATTTGTCCCCAAACTCGCGGATTTTGAAAGCGCATTTATGCTAAATATGATTTCCGGATGTTGTAGATGCGAATTAAGCGCATTTCCAGAGTATAAAACTTGTAAATAAAAGCTGCTGGGCTGCTCAGCATTGTGTTAGCATGCTAGGCTAACTGTTAGCCTAGCACACATAGCTTGCGATTCATAATATGCTTTATATGTATATGTGTATATATATGTCAAATCGTGTTGTGGACTAACGAGTTAAGGAGCTATTTGGACTTTAATGGGGGTTAGCATCTGAGCTAACATGGCTTTGTAGGGGGGAGCCATAGATTAGCATTATGTAGGTTAGCTTTGCAGTTGACAGTCATTAACATCCCACGTCTTTTTGCTCAGTGGCTGTATTAAATGAGGCTTTTATGGGAGATTGCAACAGTAAATGTAGCTAATTCCTGTGCCATAGATCATGATTATGGTGAGCATGCAAAGCCAAGAGAGGGTTTGGACCTGCTAGCTAGCTCTTCATCTAATCAGTCATTGCCTTTCTAACAAAACCTGATCAGCCACATGGGTCCTGCTGGATTTGGCCCGAGATCCCAGGCAGGTTTTTGGTTGTGAGAGAGCTACATAACATCTGGAGACACTTGTTGACAGCACAGCCCTGGTAGCATGACCCAGCGAGGATGGGACGAGGCCATGGAGTGAGAATAACACTTACTGGTCATTCATGTATTTGTGTGTATGTGTGTTTTGTCACTGTCAGTTGGGTTCAGTTAGTCTATTAATAGTGGGTGGGAATGCATAAGTGTTTCTGTTCTGCTTCCTCATTTTGTTTCCGGCACTAATTTCTTTTGCACTTATGACAGACGTGCATACGTATATATATACGCTGTGAGTGTATATATACATATACGTCAGGTTTAGACTGCCACATGCCAGTTAGTTTGTGCATCAGTACATCAGTGAGGATCGTGGCTTTGCAGCCGAGGCCTTAATCGACCATATAAAGGTCAGTCAGTAAGATATGGGTCAAAATATACCCCTGATAAACTCCATTTGGTTCGTTCTCCGCTGCCTCTAGTTCTCATACAGGTGCATGTTAGGGTGCATTCTGGTGATCACCAGAGAGTTGGACTTGTAAGTACAGGCTAACTTGTCTGAAACGTCCTCTTCCAATTGGTGGGAGGATTCAAAAACAGAAGAAGTGCCCTGGCAGAGTCCATGACTCAGCTTTTTCACGTCTCTCACTGATGTGAGACTTATTTAGGCGTATATTTCTGTTTCTGCTCCCTCGGATTTTCAAACACTTTCACCTTCCATAGCCGTAGCCGGGATGCGTCGCTCATTCAGGTGCAGCCGTGGCATCACCGTGTGGATTAAAGGGCAAATATTGTACAAAACTGGATTTTATTTCCTCCTCATTTTTGCAGTAAGTGTTTTATATAGTTTCTAAATGTGCAAGCGGCGACTCAGTCCCACAGGAGCTGGTAAAAATGGTCCACGTTTTTGGACGCATTGTTTCTGCATATGTACATATCTGATGTGTCATGTTCGTCACGTGTAAGAATTGGGGTTAATTCTGCCCACAAAACCGACAGAACCTTCCAACATGTTCTGGAGCTCAGTAGCCGGGATGCAGCACTCGTTCAGGTGTGCCCAGACCGCGATATTGTTGGGATTAAAGGGCCCATATCATGGAAAACTGTATTTTTCTCCTTTTTTCGGAGTATAGTGTCTATAAACGAGGCGTCCTCTCCTCAGTCCCTGTTTGAGCACAGAAGCTGCCAAAATAGGATGTGTGGTTTTTGTGATGCACATGTCTGATTTTTCATATGTATATCTGCTGGTCCTGTTTACGAAGTGTTTGAATTAGAGGTCTGCCTGCAGATGCTTTACAGAGGAATTTACATTTATTCATTTAAAAATTTATGTCATTATATGCTTTGACAGAACCTTCCAGCACGTTCTGGAGCTCCGTAGCTGGGAATGCTTCGCTTGTTCAGGTGCTTCCGGACCATGTGGATTAAAGGGCCCGTATCATGGAAAAACTGACTGTAGATTACATGATTACATAGATAACATACCGTCTAAACATTCTGCCCACTCTTCAGTTACGATTTGGAAACATAGCCTGGAAAAATGACCCGTATTTGGATGCATTGTTTTTGTGATGTCACAAAAACGCACATATCTGATTTGTCGAGTTCGTATCTGTTGATTATGTTCATCAGGTGTATGAACTGGAGTTAAATCTGCCTGTGCCTTATTTATGTTTCATTACCTTTTTTTGACAGAATCTTTCGGCACTGGAGCTCCCTAGCCGGGATGCGTCACTTAGTATTAAAGGTCCCCTGTGGGGGTTTTTATCTGTCTCTACAGCGTTCTCTTTAGCACAGTCACAGAGGAAATCGGATCTGAAGCCACCAAGGCTAATTTTCCAAGCAACTCACGTTTCCAGTTGTTACAGTCTTTTTGGCTGGTTGAGCTGTAGCTGTCACTCACAAACTGTGTGATTTTTAGAAATCGTGTTCTTTGGGAAATCGCTCTGTATGACAACACTCAGTCTATGATGCTGTGTGAAACTCAACCCCTAAAAACGCTCTCTCAGTTTCAAATAAAGCTGTTTCATTCAAAATGACACACTGTGCGCTGAGTACTAAGCAACTTTGCTAACCACGCTGTGCCCATACAGAGTAGGACTGGACAGGACAGTCTCTCTACAGGACAGTGCAGTCTCTGGATAGGACAGGGTGGTCTCTGGACAGTCTCTGTACAGGACAGTGCAGATTCTGTACAGGACATTGCAGTCTCAGGACAGAGCAGTCTCTACAGGACAGTGTGGCCTTTGGACAGGACAGTCTATACAGGACTGGGCGATCTCAGGACTGGATGGTCTCTCTACAGGACAGTGTGGTCTCAGGACAGGACAGATTCTCTACAGGACAGTGCTGTCTCTGTACAGGACATTGCAGTCTCAGGACAGAGCAGTCTGTACAGGACAGTGTGACCTTTGGACAGGACAGTCTCTACAGGACTGGGCGGTCTCAGGACTGGATAGTCTCTCTACAGGACAGTGCGGTCTCAGGACAGGACAGATTCTCTACAGGACAGTGCTGTCTCTGTACAGGATATTGCAGGCTCTGGACAGGACGGGGCACTCTCTACAGGACAGTGCAGCCTTTGGACAGGACAGTTTCTACAGGACCGGGCGGTCTCAGGACAGGATAGTCTCTCTACAGGACCGTGCGGTCTCTGGACAGGACACATTCTCTACAGAACAGTGCAACCTTTGGACAGGGCAGTATCAGGACAGGACAGTCTCTACAGGACAGGGTGGTCTCAGGACAGGACAGATTCTCTACAGAACAGTGCAGCCTTTGGACGGGACAGGATGGTCACTACGCAGTATGGCACAATGTGGTTATTTAACAGGTCCGCGCCGTCTCTCCACACGACCATGTGGTCTCTCACAATGCAAAATATATTAACGTTTGTATAGCTCTGATATTTGTCTAGATAGAGTAAAGTCACATGCGGACTCTTTCCTCCTCTTTGGCTTCTCTTGTGTCTCCACCTGTCCTGGGGAGGCAGACATGACGGTCTGTGTTTTAAAGGGGTCTCAAATCACACAGTGTATTCCAGGCAGGACATACTCCAAGGTAGAACTTTCAAACTGACCTTTGTGTTCGACTGCATAGTAGTGTCCATTCAGATTATGTCACGTGGGATGTTGATATCTGTGAAAACGAGCTTCGTATTGGTCTGATACCGGTACCGGTATCACTGCATCGCTGTGTAACACTGTAGGGCCTCCACATTGATAATGCAGGTGGCTCTGCACTGATACGACAGGATGTGAACTAATCCTGAGACTGAACCGGAATATGGGACGACATAGCGTGTTTACACGTGTGATTTGGACCTCTTGGTTCTGATCAAAGTAGAGAATGGTTGACTGTTGTGGTTAGTTCACACTTGCACACTGACACGTTTAATATAACCAAAAGGAATATGGGTAAAAGGCCACGACCGTGTATCAGAGTACTATCCGCTGATCTCGCTGGTTCTGTCTGTATTGTGATAGCAGAGTGGGGTGAACTTCCTGTACCAGCTTTGAGTGTCTGACTGCTTTAACAGGCCGGAGACACCCAACATCGTGTGTTTGTGTGTGTGGAGCCTTTTCTAATGGCTTCAGTCTGTCTGTTCGATGATCACAGACTTTGAAAAGCCCTGCAGAGAAGAGACAATGGTTCGTTCCGTCTTTGGTCTGGTGTGTATTGGGTTCACACTTAAGACAAACCTGCAGCAGAGTTGGTCCTATCTGCTCAGGTGGTCTCGGCCCCCTTATTTAGGGCTCCAGAGTTCAGATGACCGTGCTCTCACTTGCTCATTCTCCTCTTTTGGCGGATGAAGATGGCTAGTTATAATAGATATAGCTAAGGCTAGCTGTATCTACTTTAGCTGGGCAGCACAAAAGAAGGGCCAGAACATGAAGAAGTGGGTTCAGAGCAGAAACACCCTGTAAACACACGACCTGTATCGAGGGTCTCCACACAGGACCAGTTTGGCTTTACCAGTGGGTGCTAACTTTAGCTAGCATAGCTAGAGTTGTTGTTCTTCAGTGGTTCAGGAACTGCTGCTCGCCTTGTCAGCCGTTTCCTCTTCAGTTGTAGATGTTAATTCATGCTGGAGTGATCACAGAGCAGGTGTGCAGACACAGTAGATTCCTCCCAGATCTCCTTAGTGATCATTCCAGACTGAGGTCTGATAGTGGATCGGTCGTGTCTGATATCTGATTGGTTTAAAGAGGTCAAGTATGTCTGTCTGACCTCGTCACAGTGTTGGTCAGTCTCATGTAGGTGGGGCTGATGAGCTGAGGAGGCGCTCTCAGGACTGACAGAAGCATCTGAATATGAACCGGACTAACTTTTCCGATTATACTGAAACTGGCAGTGCGCCAGAAGCCGCAGACTAGTGGAGTTTCTGCTGACATCAGCAAGAAAAGTGTTGATTGCTGAGAGATGTATTAAGACTGAGCTCATCTGAACTGACAGGAGAACACGCTGCCCTCAGGAAAGAGCAACGGTGATGATATCTTATCATATGTTCATATAGTCATATTATGTGTATTAGTGTGTGCCTTCCTCAGCTAACTGAAAATGCATTATTGTTAATATAATATTAATTACTAGTGTTATTAATTACTATTACTCTATCAGCAGTTCCTGCAAGCTGTACCTCCACAGATACTGTCCCTTTAAGACTGGTATGTATGTAAGCAAGCTCTGCTCTGATTGGCTGCCTTGTATCGTGCCTCATTCAGGCTGAAACACTTCCTATAACTTTGCTGTGAGTGGGTGGGGCTAAACCGCTGTAGGTCGAGTGCGTGTGAATATGACAAACTTTTCTCTGTATGGGCTGTACAGGCTTATGGGTTTTCTGGGATATGGGCTCTTTTAATCCTTATACCTGTTGTGTTTTGAAGGTCGAGCGGTGTGGAGCGGTGTTCGGTGTTTTGGCGAGTCTGGATAAACTGTAAACATTAATAGTTACAGTATTAGAACAATAACAAACCTCGCCATGGCAGCTCTCACCTGTGCATGAATCAACACGAACGCTCGCCTCTTTGTAGACAAACCACACTTGTTCGTCTTGTTTCGTGAAAGCGCGCGTGTGCGTGCGTGCATGTGTGTGTGTGTGTGTGTGTGTGTCTGTTTTCTTTAAGGCCAGGTGAGGTTCAGAGCCTCACCCAAAACGGTTCAGAGGAAGCACTGCAGCGGCAGGAACGCGGCCATTCCCGCCACTGGTAAAGGAAATGTGAATAGGGCTCAGCGCGGCCGTGCTCTGCTGCAGAATGTAAGGTCACCTGTACATACACTGGAAGTAGAAGTGCTGCTTGTCTCTGCAGCGAGGTGCCGCACATAGGCTCGGCCTCTGAAACAGTCCCAGCGTATCAGGGCTGAAAGGGCTGCTACCAGCAGGTAATTCCTTTAAGGTGCATTTATTCAGCGTTTAAATTGCTCGCTGATGTTCACGGAGTCAAAGGTATTCCTCACTATGGAACTTTCAGTTTAAGATCTGCTTCAGCCGGCAAACACTGATACAATGACACAGCACGGCTGCTACTTACAGGCTGCTGTTGGGGTTGTGGTGCTAATAAAGGTGGAGCTGCTCCTCTCTTCAGTCTCGTCAGGTCAAACGCTGAGCGGAGCTGCCCCATATTGTCCCAGAGTTTGGGAAACTGTCCGGAGTGAAATGTGCAGAATGCAGGATTAAAAGTTGTACGGGATCCTGTTAAGGATGTGGGAGCTGAAGTTCCCGTTCTCCAGCTTGTTTTGGGAATTTTCTGTTCCACCATAAATGGTCCCGCAGTTACATTCTGGTGCCTGTACAAGCTGCAGGATTTAAGGTGGAACGGAACATTGGATTAAGAAGCTGGTGAATAGGAAGCAACTTCAGCCTGGTTTAAAGATGAACATCAACCATGTCTCGCTGACAGTTGGGTTCCATGGGAAGGGAATGGAAAGTGCCGACATCCCCTTCCCAGCCTGGAACGCTGGATTTCTCCACGTAGTGCACCATGTTTTTTGCTGTAGCTCCGTTGTGGTTGTATGTAAATGTTGGGGGTGTAAATATTAATGAATCTGTTCAGTAACAGCTTAGGATTTTGGAATCAGCCCGTTTTCCCGGACTCTTTTGGAAATGCAGGATTTGCTCGACTACAGCTGATGAATGCAGTGTTATGATTTAAAGGAGCAGTGTGTAACCTCTAGTGGTTCATAGCAAGAAACACCCTGTAAAACCTACAGTCCAGTCGGTGGTCTCCACAAAGGGCCAGTTTGGTGTGAGGCAGTTAGCTAGGTTTGATCATTAGCTAGAATGATAACTGAGTAGGTTTACAGGTTCAGTGATTAATATGATGGTGTGAGGGAGCACAGTGTTTTGCAGGATCACAGTTAAAAAATAAATAAAAAAAGTAAAAGGGGGGAAAAGAGAATATCCCTAACCCAACACTAAAAACAAATACTTACCCTGCAAGCGAATATCCGAATCCGAATTGTGTGTTTTAGGTTGTATTAACTTCAATCTTCTGCAGATGGCACTGCACGAGGATGATGGGACTGTAAAAACCTGCGGGGTGTGAGTGACGGGATCCATAGATTGAGAAGAGGTGGTACAGTGCAGTGAATGTCTCGTTCCATGTGTGGAAAATGGCTCCAAAGCAGATGTTAATGGTTGGCTAAAAGGAGTGACTCCAAAGACCATAGTGTGAAGGAAGTAGCTGAATCTGCAGCTGTATGGAAGCGTATGGTCGTATGGGTCTACCAGCAGTGGCTAAAATCCCAGTCTACAGGGAATTCTCCTCGGAAATGTGCCAGGGAAGGCATCCACCAAATCTGGAACAACTGACCAATTATTTGATGTAAGAGTGTCTGAACATTGATGTGGCCTACTTGTCCAGTACATGCCAGACCCAATCACAGCTGTTACTGGCGCTCGTGGACGTATTACGCACTGGTAGAGACATTGTAGTCTACTTGCGCTCGTACACAGCTCACTTCCTGCTTTCTGCCATTATTTGTCTTCAGCTCCGAACGCCTTCAGAGCTCCACTTGAATCATGGGATAGCACAGTGTGCTGCAGTTGCATACTGCAAAACGTCTCCCGGGTTCTGAAGGGTCTTCCGGGGAATTCTTACATACTGCTTGATGAATTCTGTATATCCAGACACACTGACCATTCCTGCCTAGTACTGAGTAGTATGGAATTAGGCACTTCCGGATGCAGCCTCCGGGTTCTCCTCTCACTTCTCCACAGTTCTACCAGTTTAGTTTTCCGTGGTGGAATTGATTTGATGAAATTCCACAGTCTTCCACGGTCTTGTCCCAGAATTTGAGTTTTGTGTGGTGGAAAGAGAGCGAGGGCGTCTTTACCGAGCGACAACGAGCTACAACTAAACAGCGGAACAGTGAACTGATCGCTCTGATAACCAGGAATGCATGAGCCGGGTTTCTGTGGATACACTGCTGTGTGTGTTCCAACTTTGGCCAACTAACCAAACTTCATCAAACATGGATTGAACATACCGGATCCGACCAAACCTTTCAGGACAAACACCAACGTGTGTGTGTGTGTGTGTGTGTGTGTGTGTTGGTGTTCGTGTTGGTCTGGCCATCATGTTTGGGTTCAGGGATGCTAGATTACAGCTGAAACTGCAGTAAGACTGCTCCAAGATGATGTTCTGTCCACCCTTTACCTTCATTCCAGCTTCCATCCGCTTTGAGCTCCTCAAACAGACACACTTCCAAAGTTAAGTCTTAGAAGCTGGTTCAGCATCTTCTGCTTCTTCTCACCATGCAGATACCCCCAAACACATTCAGTGGTGTTGAGGTTCTGAACTCTGGGGTGGTCAGTCCATTGTTCCGAAAACACCAGCAGCTTCTTTGTTTGATCAGCCCGTATTGATCTTCTCAGGAGCGTGGGCTCGGGGTCCTTGTCTCGCTGTGGAATCAAGTTCTTGCCAAATCAAACATTTTTCCGGGACTGAATGATGGTGATATTAGTTTGTGTTTATTGTCATTCATGATGTCTTCAGTCAGAAACTGACCATCGACTGCAGATGTTGTCCTGCATCTCCAAACCTGAACTGATCCTCCAGCACGCTTGGCTGGTGGTCGAACGAATAGTTTCTTTCTTTTCTAATTGACACCTACACGTAATTTTAGACACATGGCAGGTAATATGGGCAATATTTATTGAGCTACACATGCAGAACTAGTGTCTCAGTATGGCGTTGAGCCGCCATCTTTGCTAACGCTACATGCCAGACGTCTTGGCATAAAGTTGTAGAGGTTCCTAACGCCGTCTTTCTACTTGTTTATGTTGCACAGTGGTGCTGTCTAGAGGTAAGGAGCTTAAGCGCAACACAAAATCAGTTTCTTAGAATCAATACAATATCACTAAATATAATATCATGATATTCCCCATGTTCAGTATTTTCTTTCAGCCCTAGTTTCCAGTGGGGAAATTTAAGGCTGAAAGATGGTTTTATGATGACATCACAATTTGAAAGAATGCAGTTTTCAGTTTACAATGTTTAGAACTGCCTGAATTATCAGCTGTGTTGCTGTAATAAGTGGGGAAAGGTGGGGAAAATTCTGTTTAACTTGAATTCAGTTTAGCTGTATTGTCATTAGGCCTATATAAGCATAGCGAAACAAAGTCAGGCTACTACTGCAGGGCAGTGATTAAAAACAGAAACAGATGAAGTGCAGTGCAGAGACACAATACCCTATGTGCATGAACAGTAAAACAGATGTGCAAGAGCAGTAACTGTATGTCAGAATGGTGCAAACTGCAGTTAGCATACCATCGCTGTCCAGTGAAAACCATGCATCTCCAATTTTGTTTGTTGATTTTTACTTTTATGCATCATTCTATCACAGTAGCTACTGTTTACACTGTGTGATAATCTCATGATGAATGGACCAACAGAAATGGCCCAAAACTGCTTGGAAAGACGTCTGGTTTCATTGACTTCCATTAAGTTAAATGAGATTTTTGGCCTTTCCTGTGAAGTTGCCATTTAAGAAGACACGTGTTCTTCTTTGGACAATGACGATATGCAGTAGAGTGAAATACAGCTCAGTGTGAGTGTACATGCAGGAGAGTACAGTATGATGAGGTAGCCAGGTAAGCATGTGGTTGTGAACAGTAGATGTGTATGTGTCTTTCATTAGTTTTTAGAAGTTCAGTTTTGTACGCCTCCTTTGATCTTTCACCTCCCTCATGCAGGTGAGTGATCTTGTATCTGTTGACGAGTTCTCAGTGCTGTATGGCGTGTGTCTAACAGGTGCCACTCCCTTCGGTTTATCAGCCAGTTTTATAGGTTTTATTATAAGCCTGTTGTAAGGAATTTGTCTCCTGACTCATGCTGGATGCTAAAGATTCATTGTTCTGTCTTCTACGTCTGGAACCGTTCGGGTCTGTATCGTGTTTTCGGGTCTTTTATGGTTTTACTCGGTTCTGGTTGGGTTCCCTCATTATTCAGGGTTATGTTATATTGCAGGAGAAGCGCTGTGTGTTTTAGTTAATGTGTCAGCGGTGAGTTAGCTCACCCTCAGCACTCTGTCCACACCTGTGTTTAACAACACATGGCTGAAATGAGGCCAACCTGCGGATATAGGACGCATCCCGATACCAGCTGCCGTGTGTCAGGACCTCTGTAGGCTCAGAGCTTTGTTGCACTGTAGATCATCACTGGAGGGTTCTAGCACGGTTTCTACTGTGATGAGCACACTACAATCACTGATGGGCCTTTTCCCACCAACGTGGAACAGGTTCTGTTCTGGTCCTAGCACCTAATTTTGACCGTTCAGTTCACCAAAAATAAATGAGTTCAGAAAACCGAAAACTGTGTTCCTAGCTGGAACCAAAGAATAGTAGGTTCTTCAACACGAACTGTGACAACATCCGTAGGAGTGTCAGTTATGGAGGAAAGAGAAGGCAACAGGGTTGGATAGCACCAAGGTTCTACGAAGCCTGAATGGAGCCAGTTCAAGAACCAGGATTCTTTTAGTTGAATAAGGCCTGGTTTCACTGGTAACACTGGTTTCAATGGTAACTGGTCACACTGGTGCTTCATTCAGACGTTCAGGTCTGTTTCTCACTCTGATTGGACTCTCAGTTCTTGGTTATTCTATATTCAGTGTTGTATAGAACTGAACACTCCGATCTGTTTATGGTGCTGTTGTGCTTGTCTTGGTATCCGGTGTGGACCAGCGGACGATGGGTTCCCCTTCTGAGTCTTGGTTCCTCTCAAGGATTCTTCTTGCTCTGAGGGAGTTTCTACCAGCAATTAGCTATTGTATATATCTTATGTATAAATATAGTATCATGTCATTAGCTGTCTTATTATATTAGTGTGTAATTGTGTGTATATAATGAATGTAATGTTACGTAAATATATCACAGTATTTGTGTGTGTGTGTGTGTGTGTGTATGTATGTATGTATGTATGTATGTATGTATGTGTGTGTGTGTGTGTGTGTATATATATATATATATATATATATATATATATATATATATATATATATATATATATATATATATATATATATATATATATAATTTCACACACACACACACACAGTATAAACTGAGTTCTGTTAATATTGTATGCCAGTGAGTGAGTAGAGTGATCATTACCTGCAGCCTTACTGTCATAGTGGTGGCTGATCTGAAGTCCATAGAAGAGTTTTCCCCCTGCGCTGATGGCCTCTTGTGTCTCCTGTGTTCTAGTTGAATGCAGAGGGGATGTCGGGCAGTAAGGCTCTGGGCGGGGCGAGGCGGCGGCGAACCCGCTGCCGACGCTGTCAGGCCTGCATGCGCACCGAGTGTGGAGAGTGCCACTTCTGCAAGGACATGAAGAAATTCGGGGGACCGGGACGCATGAAACAGTCCTGCCTGCTCCGGCAGTGCACAGCGGTGAGCATGCACACACACGTACACACACACACACACACACACACACATACACACACACACACATCCATATCCAAAAACATACATGTGGTTTTATAATATACTTATATACATGCATACATTCATTAACTGGACACTTTATCAGATACACCTACCATGGGCTTCCACTAACTGGCCACTTTATTAGAAACACCTATTTTGTTGTTTCTCCTGTAATTGTTCTGCTCTCACAGTTGGTCTTTAAGCACTGAGATCCCCAGTATGCTCAGAGGAGCTGTTGTGGGGCGATACCTCTACACTGTGGGCAGGACAATGCAAATATTCCTGTTTTTTGGCAGGAGCAGGGTACGTTTCAGCAGGAGCGGGATTTACAGATCTGTCCCACACGGACCTCTACATTACAACACCGTATGGGGTAGCGTGTCAGTCGGCAGTGATTGTGACTCTTGTTGTGACTCTTGCTCTGTGTTTACAGCCCGTTCTTCCTCACACGGCGGTGTGTTTTGCGTGTGGTGAGGCGGGGAAGGAGGACACGGTGGAGTCGGAGGAGGAGAAGTTCAGCCTCTCTCTGATGGAGTGCACCATCTGCAACGAGATCATACACCCCAGCTGCCTTAAGGTGGAGCTCTGCCTGTCTGCATGTCTGTCTGTTATGATTGTAGATTATGACAAATTGTTTACTGTACAGATTATAACTGTTTTTTACTTTACAGATTAACTGTAAACATTTACTGTCTGCATTGTGATTGTAAACGTGTTTACAGTATAGATTATAACTGTAAACATGTTTACTGTACATATTGTAAATATGTTACATAATTTGTAATATTAATGTGCATATTAATAATATATATTATGTAAACATGTTTACAGTTTTTTTTATTTTGTAGAAAAACTGTAAACGTGTTTACTGTCTCCATTATATCTGTAAACATGTTCACTGTACAGATTAAAACTAAACATGATTACTGTACAGATTATAACTGTAAATATGTTCCCTGTACAGATTAAAACTAAACATGATTACTGTACAGATTATAGCTGTAAACATGTTCACTGTGCAGATTATTTCTGTGAATGTATTTGTAAGTCTTAATTTGTAATGTAACTGTAAACATGATTACAGATTATAATTTATGTTAAAAGTTTACGTTTCAGATTATACCTGTGTAAAGATGTGTGAATTCTTTGCAGGAAGACTGCACTTTTTTAATCCACCTGCAAACTGTTAATCCCACACGAGTAGTTTTTAGAGTTATTAGAGTCTGGGAGGGTCTGATTATCAGTAGGTTTTATTCAGCGGAGAGTCAGTGAACGGAGTACATGATCTTTAATTACAGAAGTATAAACATATGTGGATCTGACGGTCACATTTTACCAACGTGATTTTAATAATTCAGCATTGTTTTGATTCTATTTGCGTTAGTTTGACACATCACTGTAAATGTGTTCCTGGTTATAACCATGATGGTTTTAGTTTAGTCTTTTACCGAATCAGAAGGTGGGCTTATCAATTTGATCAGATCTCTGTTCAGCTGCTGTGCTGATGTGGGCTTTAATATAAACACTTGGAACACGAAGCTGTGGGAGAATCACTGCTTTGTTTGTTTACATGTTTATTGTCTCTTATAGATGGGGAAGGCGGAGGGCATCATCAACGATGAAATCCCGAACTGCTGGGAATGTCCAAAGTGCCATAAGGAAGGCAAGACCAGCAAGGTGATCACACAACCCCAACCTGGACACACTGATCTCCAATATAGACCTCTGATTGGCTGTGGTTTTTGTTCTGAGACCTCCTCCGGACTGTGATTGGTCCTGGTTTTTGTTATTAGACCTCCCCCGACAGTGATTGGTCCTTGCTTTTGATCAGAGACCTCCCCCTGATTGTGATTGGTCTTCTTTTTCAGGATGGTGATGGTTTGGGAAAGAGGCGGCTGGATAACGGTGAGGTCGGACGTTGGAAGATAACGGACGATCCGCCGCCCAGCAAAAAGAAGCCTCCTTCCCTCGACGAGGCTCGACAGGATGGACACAAACGCAAGAAGGAGAAGGAGATGGCCCAGGAGAGTGGCCCTAAGAAGAAGGTAGTGTTATTCATGTTCTCCTTCCACACAGCTTCACTGGGTACTGGGCTCGCTGTGTGTGTGTGTGTGTGTGTGTGTGTGTGTGTGTGTGTGTGTGTGTGTGTGTGTGTGTGTGTGTGGACGTAGTAGTGGGTTGTCCAGGTTCCGCTGTGTGGTTTAGGTCATAAAGAGGATCTGGGTTGCATCTCAGTGAAATTGTGTGTTTTGCTGTCTTTGTCTCGACAGATGAAAGGTGCTCGGGAAAAGCATCTGAAAAAGGTACGAGAACTTTATTTGGGCAGGGTGAAGAATTATGTTGGTGGGCTAACTACATTATTTTTAGCCCCCAAAACTCTAAGAGAATGAGTTCCCTGTTCTCAGGAAAGCAGAATAATTAGTATTGGTTATACATGGGTAGTAAACTACCAGTAGGAATTAATAATTCATGGTAGATCCTGAATAATTCATAGTGGATGCTGAGCAGTTCATAGTGATTGCTGAATAATTCATGGTAGGTACTGAATAATTCATGGTAGATATTGAATAATTCATAGTAGATACTGAATAATTCATACTAGATATTGAACAGTTCATAGTGAGTGCTGAATAGTTCATAGTGGATGCCGAATAATTCAGAGTAGTTACTGAGTAATTCATAGTGGATGCTGAACAGCTCATAGTGGATACAGAATAATTCATAGTAGATAATGAATAATTCATAATAGATGCTGAATAAGGACATTTGAAATGTAAAACTGAGTTATTTGCTTGCAGTTTAAAAACTCTTGCTTTGTCCTAGAAGCAGAAGCCAAACTCATCAGATTCTGCAGAGACCAACGGTCCAAATCCATCTGCTGGAGGTCAAGGATCAGGTCCTGTAACTGCTCAGCCTCCATCTTCAGCCTCCAGCCAGGACCAACGCTCGCACCACCGTGAGAAACTGGAGCGGTTTAAGCGGATGTGCCAAATGCTGGAACGCAATCGGGACTCCTCTTCGTCTTCATCCTCCAGCTCGGAGTCAGACTCTGAGTCAGATTCAGATTCGGGCTCTCCGGCCAACGCCTCGGACCCTTCATCTCCGGCCACGGCGTACAGGGAGCGGGAGCGGGAACGGGAGAGGAACCGACGGCTGGCTGAGCTCGGCTTCAGTGCCAGTGAGGACTCTGAGGGGGAAGGGGTCGGGCCTGAACAGGAGCGGGACGCTGGTGAAGACCCTCAGCAGCGGCGTAGAGGTGATAGTGCCCCCCGCGGGCGGAAGGCAGCTATGGCGACAGAGCAGGAGGATGAGGATGGGGACCGAAGCAGAAAACCTACAGCTTTGCCTCCACCTTCCCCACTGTCCTCCACCCAGCAGCAGCCTCCAGCCGGCCACGGCCAGCCACCAGGCTCTGAGGGACTGACCAAAAGGAGTAATGGTCAGGAAACGCGGAACGGCCGGACGAGAGCCGGCGGCCGAGAGACGCAGGAGAAAGAGAACGCCAACAGCAGCGCAGTCACCAATCACCGACACAACACGGTAGGGCTGCACAGTGTGCTGTTTCAGTCATTGTGGTATCGATTTATCCTATATGCAGTTCAGTCTACTGCAGTTTGACCCCACCCACTCTGCCTAAGGCAGGATAAACCCCACCCTCTCCCGTTTAAGTGATGTTCAGTATTGTGCTACAGACGGTCTAGTTATTGGAGTTATAAATGTGGATTAAAGCTGCACTGTGTAACTTCACTGTTCGAGGTCTTGGTGACCTCTCTGGTGGGAATATGTAAACGGGTCGTGGGTCGTGTTCCGGCCCCAGAGCGGATTAATTTGATGCTTGCACGTGTGGCTTAATTGGTGTGGACTGAGGGGGAAGATATGGGTATATATCCTGCTTCACCATAGATACTGGAGAACTAACTGACTGTTCATACCATGGCTGGGTAGCTGTGAAAGCCTCCACTCGGACACACAGCTAGTACGTTTAACGTTGTTTGGGTTTATGAAAAAGAGAGGGACACAAATGCCGTAAATGATGCGAGAATAATATCTAGCCTGGTTTATCAAGCAATTTGACGAGCTAATAAAGGCACAACTAGCGAATTAGCCAGGCGATGTTAACTATATAGCAGAAACAAGCTCATGTTTCCCAAATATGGGATAAACTCTGAAGCCAGAAACGGGTAATGGCACTGTTAGCCAAATACTGGACTAGTATTAGCCACTTAGCCAGCTAACGTTACCTGTACATCTGTACTTCACAGTTACTAGGCCACAGTGTATTACACTACAAGCGTAACATTAAACTCCACAGCAGTGATAATCTGGCTACTTTCAGTAGTTAACTAGCAAACAACCCACCTAACCGGCCCGTCCTGCAATAGAAAAGCTAGTGCAGCAGAACTCCTGAGTCGCTTCAGGTCACAGAGCTGTAGCCATGTCTGAAGAGCCAAGCCAGTGTTGCTTCTGCTCTTGGCCTGAGCTCTGACGCTCTGCTTGTCGCCTTCCTTGTCTCTCACCCAGTCCCTCTCGCCCTGTCTCTCTCTCTCTCTAGCATTAAAACGTAACACTAAACTCCACAGCAGTGAAAACTCCTGACTTGCTTCAGGTCACAGAGCTGTAGCCACGTCTGGCAAGCCAAGCCAGAGTCGATTCTGCTCTTGGTTCAAGCCATGTCACTCTGCTTGAGTTCCCTGTCTCTCGCCCTGCAGCTCTGCCTTACAGCTCTGCGCTATCTTTCACACTACAGCGCACCCTTCAACTGTGCCCTGTCTCTCTCGCCCTGTCTCTCTCTCTCGCCCTGCATCCCTTCAACTGTCCCCTGTCTCTCTCGCCCTGCATCCCTTCCTGTGCCTGTCTCTGCCTCTCTGTCTCTTCCTCCCACTAAAACAGTTTTTTCGCACATAAGCATCAATACTAATTGTACTCTGTGACAGTCGTGACCGGTCACAAAACTCTAGCCGAGTTTTGTGGCTGGTTTGAAGACGTCCGTGTGGTTGTATCAATCACTCTTTTTATGTCATATAATTTTGACCCTGTCTTGCAGACGAGTGGTACGGGAAAGGCCAGAAGTGGCAGTAAGCTACGTGCTGGAGGCAGACAGACGGGGCCGTCCGCCAAGACGAGCACGACGACAACAGGAAGTGGGACGGCTAACGGAGGAAGTGGCACGATCCTGTCGAACGCGGGTGGTGTCTCGGCGGCCTCCTGTCCGTCGCGTTTGGCGCCAGCTCAGCTTGTGAAGCGCAGCCCTGCAGCCGTGCCCTCCCCCCCCCGCCCTGTACAGATGGAACGGCACCTAGTGCGTCCGCCGCCCGCCTGCCCCGAACCGCACTGCCTCCCTCTGGACAGCGGCGCGTCACATGTCCTGCCCCGAGATGTCTGGCTCCGAGTGTTTCAACATCTCAGCCAGAAGCAGCTCTGTGTCTGCATGAGGGTCTGCAGGACATGGAGCCGCTGGTAAGATCTCAGGAGCTTTACAGGCTTTGAATATGAGGATGATACGACTCGTTTATGAGTCGTTTACAACTCTACAGGTTTATAATGATTATAAAGAAAGTGCAGAAAATGTTCAAGCCAGAATGATGGAACAGAGGCTCCACCTTCCCCCATATATAATTCAATATCATGGATATTAACCAAAGCTGGAGACAGATGGCTTCAGCTCAAATAAACAAATATTGCTCACTGCTGCCCTCTATAGGTGTTATTGCAGAAGTTACCCCTGTGAAAGCAGTTACCCCTGCGCTCGTTTATTTACGTTTAGGCCTTCTATTTGGGGTAATAATCTCCACAACGACCCCCGTAGACCATGATTCTGAGGAAAGGTCTTTAAGTCATTAAGCTATTGGAAGTTATTGAGTTTTTTGCAAACATGCCTTATTTGGCATGGTCTTGTATCATCATTCCCGAAGCCCAGTTATATTGAAGGTTTTTTACATCTGCATAAATATCGGCTGATTTTGGTGAAGCCTGTGACAGACGGCTCTTCCGCACAGTCACTGTATTCCTCTCATTTTTGATAACAGGTGCTGTGATAAGAGGTTGTGGACTCAGATCGATTTGAGTCGTCAGAGGTCCATCACCCCCCCAATGCTGAGCGGTATAATCCGCCGCCAGCCCGTCTCCCTCAATCTGGGCTTTACCAATATCTCCAAAAAACAGCTCATGTGGCTCATCAATCGCTTACAAGGTAAGTTTTACTCTAGCCACCTCTATAGCTTAATCCGGTAATGCATTATTGTGATTGTGTGACCAAACAATATCGTACTGTACACAGCTGTTTAATTATTACTGTGATGATAACCACATTACTGCAGTTCTTAGGTTGTGATGTGTATCATTTACTATGGTACCGTGATGGGATGCCACCTGTGCAACAAGTCCAGTCGTGAAATTGCCTCACTACTAAATATTCCACAGTCAACTGTCAGTGGGATTATAACAAAGTGGAAGCGATTGGGAATGTCAGCCACATAAAATGACAGAGTGGGGTCAGCGGATGCTGAGGGGCATAGTGCGCAGAGGTCACCAACTTTCTGAAGAGTCAGTCACTACAGACCTCCAAACTTCATGTGACCTTCAGATCAGCTCCCGAACAGTGCACAGAGAGCTTCATGGAATGGATTTCCATGGTCGAGCAGCTGCATCCAAGCCTTACATCACCAAGCGCAATGCAACGCGGAGATTGCAGTGGTGTAAAGTACGCCGCCACTGGACTCTAGAGCACTGGAGACGTGTTCTCTGGAGTGACCAATCACGCTTCTCCTTCTGGCAATCCGATGGACGAGCCTGGATTTGGCGGTTGCCAGGAGAACGGTACTTGTCTGACTGCATTGTACTGAGTGTAAAATTTGGTGGAGGGGAGATTAAGGTGTGGGGGGGTTGTTCAGGAGTTGGGCTCGGCCCCTTAGTTCCAGTGAAAGGAACTCTTAATGCTTCAGCAGACCAAGAGATTCTGGGCAATTTCATGCTCACAACTTTGTGGGAACAGTTTGGGGATGGCCCTTCCTGTTCCAACATGGCTGCGCACCAGTGCACGAAGCAAGGTCCATAAAGGCATGGATAGAACACCGTGGGGATGAACTAGAGCAGCGACTGCAAGCCAGGCCTTCTCGTCCAACATCAGTGTCTGACCTCACAAATGCATTTCTGGAAGAATGGCCAAAAATTCCCATAAATACATTCCTAAACCTTGTGGACAGCCTTCCCAGAAGAGTTGAAGCTGTTCTAGCTGTAAAGGGTGGGCCGACATATTAAACCCTATGGAGTAAGAATGAAGTTCATATGCGTGTGAAGGCAGGCGAGCGAATACTTTTGGCATATAGTGTATGTATATATTTTGTTTGGCTATCATTAATCTCATGCAACATCACTACTGACAGCTGTCCGAGCTGAAGAATACAGGACTGTAACGTTAGCTGAGTTCCACTCACCTAAAGACTAACTGTGATGGTATCTCCCATGGCTTGATTTCTGTGGTCTCTATGTTGCTTAAAAGAGCTGATAAGCTGACGGGGCCCCTTAGAAATTCATGTCGTCGTTGTTGTTGTTGTTGTTGTTGTTGCAGACCTGAGAATTAAACGCCTGTTTAAAGTGCTCTGGTTTTACTGATCATTATGGCTGAAAGTCGTTCAAACCCTCAAGAGCTGCACGAAAAGCCAGCGTCTTTAGTTCATCCCATTAAACTAACACTCTGAGACTCTGGGTTTGGTCCTGATGGGCTGTTTTCTCTGATGGGTAGTTAAAGGTAAACCATTATTTACACACAGAAACTTCCAGAGTGATGATAGTGACCTGTAGCATCCATATTCCACGCACGCACACGAAGGGGAGTCAGAATTCCAGACTGTCCTGTCCGTACCTTTAGTAAACACACTACTTACAGTGTCTCAGTGTTCAGATGTCTCAATGTTGGCTTGAGGCCGTGTATTGGATGCACCCTAATACAGATTAGTACACAAACACACCTATTACTTTAGAGCACTCAGATAATGGGATAACCAAGTTTCACAGCTTTTGGACGGTATATCAACACTGAAAGTTAAACAGCTTGTTTGGTATTCACTGATGATATGAAAACCAGCGCATTTCCATATGTTCAGCCTACAGCAGTCTCCCCTAAACACATGTGATGTACCTGGTGTGAACATCTCTCCTCCTCCCCTCTCTCAGGTTTGTTGGAGCTGAATGTGTCAGGCTGTACGTGGTCGTCTGTATCCGCTCTCTGTCAGGCCGTGTGTCCATGTCTGCGTCTGCTGGACCTCAGCCGAGTGGAAGACCTCAAAGACTCGCACCTGAAAGAGCTGCTGGCTCCACCCTCCACCGACACACGCACAGGTATAGCTTTAGCATTTAGCAGAGGTGCTTCCTCTGTTTGAGAGCAATCTGAGCAGAGCTGTGTGCTGCCTGAGGATCATGTGATCCACATGGTCATTCTGACAGACTGTAATACACTACAGGAAGTGTAGGGGGCAGTATGGCCCACATGGTCATTCTGACAGACTGTAATACACTACAGGAAGTGTAGGGGGCGGTATGGCCCACGCGGTCATTCTGACAGACTGTAATACACTACAGGAAGTGTAGGGGGCGATATGACCCAGGCGGTCATTCTGACAGACTGTAATACACTACTGGAAGTGTAGGGGGCGATATGGCCCACGCGGTCATTCTGACAGACTGTAATACGCTACAGGAAGTGTAGGGGGCGATATGGCCCACGCGGTCATTCTGACAGACTGTAATACACTACAGGAAGTGTAGGGGGCGATATGGCCCACACGGTCATTCTGACAGACTGTAATACACTACAGGAAGTGTAGGGGGCGGTATGGCCCACACGGTCATTCTGACAGACTGTAATACACTACAGCAAGTGTAGGGGCGATATGACTTCTATTGTTCATTTGAAAAGTGCTCTATAATGTTCATATGACCCACACAGACATTCTGACAGACTGTAATACACTACAGCAAGTGTAGAGGGCGATATGGCTTCAGTTTTGCCCAGATGAAACCTTGAATAGTTCGATTAACTTGATTAATCTTGTATTAATATAGACTTTTCTATTGACTATAGAAGTTATAGCTACGCGCCGGCATAGTTGGTAGCCCTTAACTGGGTAGCTGTAGGGGTTTAGGTGGTTAAGACGTAAGCCGGTTTTAAAATGATCCTCTTTTAATGTTGGTGTGAGAGACGAGAGAATTAGATGCTATTCAGCGTAGAATTATATAGTGACCGTTTCCTGTTCATCTGATTGCATTGACTGAAATGTGCTGTATATGCCTGAGATTACCCTATATTGACATAAATACATATAATTATATTCCAGACAGTAGCATCAGACTGGACACATGCCATGCTTAAACAGACCTCTGGTGAACCTGCTGTAGGCAGGCACTTCTGAGGTCAGCATGCCCTGAGTGGACATGAACTATTTCTGGACTCTCTCGGGCACAAAATATGGGAACTAGCCCTGGATCAGACTGCAGGGTAAACATATCAAAGGGGCCATTTGCAAGGAGTTTAAAGGCCCTAGTCTGTTGGTTGTTATCAGCTGACGACAGTCTAAAGTCTTTTAAGGAGTGTTTTAGGACCGGAAAGCCTTTAAACCATTCTGTCCAGGATCTACATTGAGTTATTTAGAAATGCAGTGATTAATCTGCTTACACGGCTAAAATCGACCACCAAATTAGCTGGCAACTTACTTAGTAGTCACTTGTGTTTCTAGAATTTGGTTGCAACTGCCACGAACGCACTGTATAAAGATATTAGAGTTTTGTTTATCTTCTGTATTCCCAGGAAAGTTTATTAAAATGGGGAATTTCGGAATACGATGATCATCTTTACTGTCTTCATTGTTAGTTAGCAAATGCATAAAACAACCTCAAGCTACATTTAAGAGCTGTACATAAGAGTCATTTGGTAATTGATCGATTCATAAATCCGAATGATCGATTATTCACTTTAATAATCAATAGATTATTCGACTTCCAAACTAGCTGTTTCTTGCAGCCCTACACAAAACATAAATAACATTTAGACAGCAATACAAGACCTATAATAAAGTTGGATTCCAGCTTGTGAAATGCCATTTGTTGAAGTTTTTGACCAATACTTTTTGGTCATTGATTAGTGATTACTGATTTAGTTTAGTTCTATTTCATTGCTGCTATTTTGTACATCCTAGGTTTAAATCTTCTTAATCTTCTGTATGAGCAGGAAAGTTCATTAAAATAGGGAATTGTTGAATACAGTATTCGTCTTTGTTGTCTTCATTGTTTGCTAGAAAATGCATAAAACAACCTCAAGCTAAATATAAGAGCTGATAGCCACGTAAGAGTTCTATTTATAATCCGAATAATCGATTATTCGCTTCAATAGTTGTTCGACTATCAAAGTAGTCGTTTGGTGCAGGCCTACAGTTATAGAGATATAAATGGGTCAGTGACTAATAAAGCTTTTAAAACAATTAAAGTCTTATTGAAAATGGTGTGGTGTTTGATGTATGACAGAGTAATCAGATTTGCAGCTCAGAACACTGATCACGTTAATAATAACTGTCCTTTAAAGCTGTTTACTCGAAACATGTGTAAACAAGCGTTTATCGTTGCAATGCTGTCAAAATTTTTGTGTGTCAACTTTATACGTACATGTATTCAAATAATAAATGTGTTATAAAGTTTATCATCACTAACTAGGGCTGTGTTCTGGCAAGAACCTGACCATACGCATCATGAGACATGAGTTAATGTTCGATATACTCTGATAGGTTGCAGGCGAGGTGACATCATAAATGTATTTTAGGAAAACTGGCTTAGCATAAAAACACACCACTGTATGTATAGGTGTGCTAATGCTAATGTTAGCGGTGAGCCCTTACACTACTTTTTTACGCTGGGGTGGAGGAGTCGCTAATTGTGAACTATTTATTACTGTGTTTTAGATAATCAGTACAGCATCACAGAACAGGTATTATTAATATCCTCTTACACCCTTAATCATGGTGCTTGGTTGCCCTGGGGTCGCACCATTGGACTTGGTAAACCGACACCCAAAAATGACCCTTTCTCCGCTCAGTATTTGTGAAAAGTGCTGTTTACCTTTGCATTGCATTATCAGGGTCACCTGATGTCTTCTTTGTGATGCAACACCCTGTCTACTTTTAGAATAAAAGTTTTTTGTGCCTGGAGACATTTTGAGGAAATAATTGTTAATAATTTAAAGTAATAGTTGAATAATTAAAGCTGCCCTGACTTGCTGCATTTAAGCAATGTAAATATAAAATAATCTCAAAATGTTTCTAATTAGAATTTTCTATGTAAATAACATTTTAATAGTTTACTTCCTCTGTGTATATGATTGGGATGGTTGCACCACCTGATATGTTTACATTTTGGGAGGTATAGATGTCTAAATAAATTTAATTTCAGTGTGGTGGAAATGAGTACACATAAAGGATGCAGTGAAAAATAAATACGTATGTATTTGTAAAATTAATGAATGAAAAAAAAAAGATGGACTTGGATACAAAAATGCCCGTCAGTGACCCTAATATATTACCCAAATCAAATAAGAGTGGTGTAGCACATTCATGCCCAGAGGTAATAAAGATGAAAAATGTTCCTGTTATTTTGGTTGTAATAACTGACCACACAGTCAGCGCTTGAACCTTCTCTGTTCTTGTTCTTGTTCTTGTTGAACACTCCGTGTCTTGCATGGGTGGTTTTAGGGGAGAACCGGGGTGGACGTTTCCAGAACGTGACAGAACTGCGGTTATCTGGGCTGGAGGTGACAGACGCTGCATCGCGACTGCTGGTTCGCTACCTGCCTCACTTGACCAAGCTGGACCTGAGTCAGTGCGGCCAAATCACAGACCAGACCGTTCACACACTGACCTCTCCCATATCTCCGCTGAGAGAGAGCCTCACACACGTCAACCTCGCAGGTACCTCACCATATGTACTCACCGTATGTACTTACCATGTACTCACAGAGTTTCACTGTCTCACCTTATACACAATTTATACTCACCATATGTTCACCATGTACTCACACTGTCTCACCATATGCTCACACGGTCTCACCATGTACTCACACAATCACACCATTTCACCATATACAGAATTCCACCATATACTCACAGTATGCTCACTGTGTACTCACAATTATTCACACAATTACACCCTGTACTCACAGTCTCACCATATACTCGCATTTATTCAGTTTTACCATATGCTCACCATATATTTGCATAGTCTTACCATATTCTCACACAATCTCACCATATATTCGCAATCTCACTATGTACTCACACAATCTTTTACTGTAT
Source organism: Semaprochilodus insignis (assembly GCA_034552555.1). Classification (NCBI taxonomy): domain Eukaryota; kingdom Metazoa; phylum Chordata; class Actinopteri; order Characiformes; family Prochilodontidae; genus Semaprochilodus; species Semaprochilodus insignis. The sequence continues at coordinate 22,639,951 of CM067475.1, forward strand.
ACTCACAATCTCACCATATACTCACCATATATTCGCAGTCTCACCATGTACTCAGTCTCACCATAAACTCACCATGTACTTGCATAGTCTCACCATAAACTCACCATATACTCTCATAGTCTCACCATAAACTCACCATATACTCTCATAGTATCACCTTAAACTCACCATATACTCT
>CM067475.1:22640439-22704894 GCA_034552555.1 Semaprochilodus insignis
CCTCCCCAACACACACCCCACACTACAGGACGTCCCGGAGACACGGCCGACGCTCACTGAGACACAGCGAGCCACACAGACGGGGGAACCTGTTTGCTGCAGTTGTTATTGTTATTATTACTGTTATTATAATTATTATTATTATTATTTTTGTTCCTGGATCAACTATTTGTGAATGGACTTAACAGACAAGAGAAAAGACAACAAGCATGTACATATTCAGTATCAGTGCTGTGTGCGCGTGAGTGCGTGTATGTATGTGTAAATGTGCTTTACTGTAAAATAATCCAGTTCGTCTGCTCGGCGGCCCACCCCCTCCTCCTCTTCCCCCCCGTCCTTCGGTCTGTCCGATCCCCCTCCCAAAGCCCACGCTCACCAGGGTCCTAGCGGAGAAGCCGGCTCTACTCGTGGCGTATTTGCACTAGGCAGTGGACGGCTAACAGTGTAACTCTACACAGAATGTATCCACCGCTAGAGAGGTTCTTCCAAACACAAACATAAACATGCCGAGCCGGAGTGTGGTGGTGGGGGGCGAGGGTGCTTGAGCCGGGGGCTGGAGCGAGTGTGAGCATCAGACCCCTGTGTGAAAGCAGCTGTAAACAGTGTTAATGTATCTATTTCACTTTGGGGAGAGGACGGGTGCTTACCCAGGATTCCTTTGAGTTGAGGGACCCGGTTTGAGTCCAGCCTGAGCCTGAGGGGGCGGGGTTTGTTTATGTTTACCATGGCCATACAGTCACCTGAATTTTACATTTCCTTCATGCTTTTTCCTCTTTTTAATTACCATTATTTTTATTTACAGTAACTTATCACTCAGGCCACACCCACCCCCTCGCTGCTCCTCCTTCTGTCACCGGTTTCACTCCTTCTCTCCTTTTTTGCTGTTTCACTCTCTTCCCCCTATTATTATTCATTTTGATAACTCCTCCTTCCCCAGGCCACACCTCTTCTCCATTTAGGAAACACCCCACACCCCCTTTTCTTCTTCACCTGGGCCAGAATTACTCTGCTTCCACACTCCTCCTTAACCTTCCGTCCTTTAGGTTGTATTTCTTCTTCTCCTCCTCCTCCTCTCCTCCTTTTCTGAGTGTGTGTACATGTGAAAGTGTGATTGGTGATGGTTTGCTCCACCCCTGTCTGTGCCATTCACGCCACGCTTGCTGTCCCTCCGTCATATTTAGCCCCGCCTCCGTTGCTCCTCGCGCTCTGTGCCGCTGGGTGTGTTTCCTCATCCTCCTCTGCAGGAGCCACGTCTGGAACCTCTGCGCCTGGCTGTTTTGTGTTCAGTTCGCAGTCCTGCACCAGAACGTGGCCGGTCCAGTGCCACACTCAGCTTTGCCAAGACTTGCCGTCGTTATGAACTCTGCTCTGTTTGTTCTGCTCTGCTACAGGGGGCGCTGTAACCCCCTAAACTCCTCCCCACGCTGCACTGAGAACACGCGCTCATCAGGTGCGTGAAAGCGAGGGGATTTGGGCTGCTAGTCAGTTTGCCCACTCGTTTGTTTATCTTTCCCACTCTGACTTCCTTCACCAGACCACGTTGAGGCGGGTACTTCAAGCTGCTAAACCCTCTGAATCCAATCGCTAGAATAAAGCTGGTGTCAAACACTCCTGTAACGGCTACTGCAGGGAGGTCGCTCGGCCGATCCCTGGAAACTGTAGGAGCGGCTCCAGTAGCGTGCTAACAGGCTGCACTGCTCCAAAAGCCTGTTCAGTATTGTCGGAAAATGTGAGAACAGCATTAGAATATCCGGAAAATCTGTTTTTCCCACTTTTTTTTCCTTCATTTGAGTTAACATAACACGTTTAGACCTGATTCATCACTTGTTCGGAGCACGGGTCATCCAATCCAGATTCCAGTACTGGATTTTGGAATTAGTGTGGTGCGAACCCATTCAGCGCAATCAGCGGTTTGATTCCCGGTGATTTCCAAACCCAGGACCGGAATCCGGATTAAAGCTGAATCTGGTTTAGACTGTATGTGTCAGCCTGTCGATACATAATCAAAGAAACATGGACTGTTGTAAGCAGTGAAATTGGCGTAACAGGGTCCGAACAGTGTTCGAGGGCTTCCGTTTCGTAAACATCATGACATTAGAGCACCGCCTTGTTGTTGAGGTCCAGCTTTTTAATGAGCCCAAGTCTGAAATGTGCTAATAATCACTCCTCACAGACACGCGGTTAGTCGTAACGAGCCAAAATCGGGATTGTCGTGGTGCGTATGAATGTGTGAATGAATGTGCGGGGGGGTGGGGGGGGGGGCTGGAGTTATTATGGGTTATAATTTCACAGTAAAGACAGAAGAAATCGTAGTGTTGTTTTCCTTGCTTTGTGTTGAGGCCGAAGAAAGAGCCAGCTGTAGTGGGTCTGGTTTCTGGAGAGAGACCACTGGCTGAGGATTCCGCTCGTTCAGCCCGAGAGGCGTAAACAGCGATCTGCTTTCTGGTAGGGCTGCACGATACGGCCAGTATTGTGATTTATATTGCTTCACATTGGAGACTCAATAATGTGAGAAGGGGAATTCCACTGAAATGTCTAAGTTTCTGCATCATTCAGTGTTTGCGAGATTCAGAGTGGGTTTGGTGTGAGATGGCTCGGAGACGTTCTTCACGGTGGTGGTGATGGGAACCAGGGTTCTCCATGTCTACAACACACATATAGACACTTTTATTTACTGTCTAAACCACCAGTGAACCTACATGTGTCTTCTGAGTTTATATGGAATGTTGATGATGGGGAAAATCTGGAAAACCTGGAAATAGTATTCTTTGGGGGGACTATTTTACCTCACAGCTCCCTGCAGCATGTATCCCTCCACCATGAATGGAGTTTAAGGCTGAAATCTTCTCCAAACTATCATAAACAGCGTCTCAGACATCAGGCAGCGTATTCATAACCATCTCATGTAGTAACTTTCTGTGAGGGAGCTTTTAGAGGGGGACGTCTGGTTCCATTCACCACCACTATGAGCAGATCTGGAGTGTCTCGCACCACGTGACTCTGTTTAATTATGCAGAAATGTAGAATAAATGATTGTTTGATCTTTAAAGACTTCCTAATTTACTGTGATTATAATGCTTCATACAGCAATGACTTCTGACGTATTAACAGCTCGTGTGTAAATCAGTAATGTGACCGATTTTGACCAACATATTGGAGTTTGTGGTTGGCTGAAGGGCGTGTTAGTGTCTTGCAGCCTTCTGTGGAATCAGTATTGGAAGTAGTTGAATATGAATGGTATAGAGCTATCGTGCAGCCCTACACGCATGTCAGTATTGCAAAAGCCGATATCGCAATAACGACTCGGAGACGATGTATCGTGCAGCCCCAACTTTGTAGTAATGACGCACGTCAACATGTTGCACTCACTCTTGGCTGTAGAGAAGTGTCCGTCGGCTTTTCCAGTACAGGGTCCAGTACTTTGCAGTGGACAGTTAAGGAGATTGGAACGAAGCGACGGCTGGCAGCGTTTCTCTTCGAGCGACTGTTTCTCTCATGTTCCATGTCGGTGGATGCCTTACCACGGTTTTGTACATACATACGTTCAGGTCAGTTTGGTCCCCGTATGATGGTGTGGACGTCCATATGGAAAACGTGCACAATCCACTGCTTCTGTGTTTTTTTTTTTTTGTTTTGTTTTTTTGGTTTTTTTTGGGCATATCAGGTTGAGCCGTCACTCATCCGCATGGTCGGAGAGGGTTACGGGTGGGGGGGACTGATTGAAATGCGTCATTCCATGAATATCAGGTTTGTTTTGGGTTTTTTTGTTGTTTTTTTTTTTGTTTGTTTGTTTTTATGCTTGTTAAATGATTCCCCACTTTCACCCACCTTCATTTTCCTGTGTTGCATATGACCTTTGACCCTTATTCCTCACACATCCCCCTCCCCCAGGTCATCCGAACCAAACAGTACTGCACACGGTTGGAAAGAAATCATCGGCGAATGACTCTCTTGCCAAAATTCCTGTTTTCTTCTTTGTTCAGGGGCATTTTTTAAAAATCCATTTCTTTACTTTTTCTTTATTTTGATTGTTTTTCCTCATTCATTCTTTTTCCATGGTTTCTTCCTTTGTGTTGATCAAAGTGAGGATGAAAAATTGAAACGATGAGGAGAAAAAAAGGCAGGAAAAAGAAAAAAACCTCAAGGCAGCTACTTTAAGAGTGACTACTGTAAAATGACTAACTAAATAAAGACAATGGGGTTTGTTTTTAAACCATGTGTTCTGGTGTTTATTGTTTCCCACCTTTAACTCTTCGTCTAGAGCCGTTTCACTAATACAGCCCTTTATTTAGAGCCGGGTGACGTGACGGTGATGCGCTATATTGCCAAACGTATTCGCTCGTCTGCCTTCACACGCATATGAACTTGAGTCGCATCCCATTCTTAATCTATAATTCTAAGGGCACTGTGAGGTAAAATAGTCCCTTAAAGAAAACCCGCTCTCAGTCACTCTTTTTACACCTCATACCAAACCCACTCTCAATCACTGTTTACACCTCACACCAAACCCACTCTCAATCACTGTTTACACCTCACACCAAACCCACTCTTGGTCACTCTGTTTACACCTCACACCAAACCCACTCTCAGTCACTCTGTTTACACCTCATACCAAACCCACTCCCAGTCACTCTGTTTACACCTCACACCAAACCCACTCTTGGTCACTCTGTTTACACCTCACACCAAACCCACTCTCAGTCACTCTGTTTACACCTCACACCAAACCCGCTCTCAATCACACTGTTCATACCTCACACCAAACCCACTCTCAATCACTCTGTTTACACCTCACACCAAACCCGCTCTCAGTTGCTCACATTTTTCATTTTGGGGGTTGCTTCAATGCTGAACTACCACTATTAAAAATTAAACATATAAATAAACATAAATAAATACATAAATAAATAAATAGTCAACAGGTTTTTAAAATTCAAGTTTATTAGCATCAAACACATACGTAATCATAAAATTACATGGTTCAGTTAAATCTCCCGGGATCAATAATAATAAATAAATCAGTTATCATGTGTGTTTATTTCCTCCTTCACACAGCGTCTTCATATCGGGCACAGGAAAGCACAGTACAGTACATTCATCACAGCAGGTGAGGGTAATAATGAGGCCTAATCTAACTGCCCTTCAACCAAACCACATAGTACACAACTAATATTCAGAGGGGATCCTGAGCATTAAGTGCTAATAAAACGACGACGAAGCTAAAGGAATCCCACCGAAGCACACTCAACTCTCAGGGTCAGAACGTGGAGATGTGAGTGTGCAGTCAGTGTGGAAAGCTTTAAGAGATGGCATGTGACTAAAACCTCAGCGTTTCACAGTAAAGCTGGATGGTTTAGGCCCAAACTGTGGACTGACCAATAGAAACGTTCTAGGCTCTCCTCCCAGTGGTCAGACCTGACTTTAGGCCCGGGTAGTCTTTCATTATAGAACTAACCACTTTTCTCATGACACAGACTCAGTATCAGGAGATCCAACCAGGAGCAGGACTTCTGCTATGTGTGTCCATGTTCCTTCAGGCTCCACTGGCTACTCTACTCAAACAGGTATGATTCAGCATCGTGTAAACCTCTTGGAGTAACTTCAGCCAGGCTACAGTCACTAGCAGTCTAGACTGCAAATTAAGTTAGTTAGCAACATTAGCAAACCCTTTTGAGACATTTCAGCTACAGTTGCTATCAAAAGTACGCTATAAAGTTTAGCTTAGCTAGCTAGAAATGGTAGTAAATCTCTCGGCGTAACCACACTCCAGTAGCCTGCGATGTAGCCTACAATGCTAACATAGCTAGAAAGAGTTCTAGATAGCACTGTATCATTTTACATATGCATTCCCACTGGGTTTTCTGACTGCCCAGATAGCGAGGATATATGGGCTTGATCAGGTGACCCCACTGACTGTTTCCCACCCTCAGACAACCCAGATAAACTAGTGTTTAATCTCCTCACACAAATTTGATATCTGTCCAGCTTTTAGCAGACCGTTTCAGGCCAGGAGACCAATAGACGCTCACTAACTGGAAAGCTTGGTGTCTTTGTAGCCTGGTCCACTAGCTAGTACCAAGGCTGGAGTTACCCTGAAGGATATGCTAACGTTTTTAGCTATGTTTGCATTGTAGGCTACATCGCTGGTTATTGGAGTGGGTTACTCCAAGAGATTTCCTACCATTGATAGCTAGCTAGGCTAATCTTTATAGCTTACATAAAGATTAGAACTGTAGCTAAAATATCTCAAAATGGTTTCTCATTAGGTTGAGTGTATAACTCTAAGCCCTAAATGTAGATATTGTGGTATAAACTGAGTCTGTTCTACAGCGTCTCATTAGGCTGAATGTATAACTTTAAGCTCTAAATGTAGGTATTGTTTTATAAACCGAGTCTGTTCTATATTTTCTCATATATTTTCACTGTAATTGGGAAACACTGGGTTAACCTTCCAGACCTCACTCAGTGAAGTGTGGAAGTGCGGTTAATAGAACCAGAGGAACCTCTTTATCTGCAGTTCCAAACAGAGGGAACATTCTCTCAGAAAAGGCAGCGGGGGCAGTGAAGGTGTATACCTCCGAACCTGTCTTGGCATTATAGAAGGCCACATGTCCCTCCTCACAGTCCAGGTAAATGCCCACCTGGCGCATGCGGCCTGCGTGCTTGACCTTGGGGAGCGGGGGTACGGTGAGTGCGCGCAGCTGGCTGTTGTTCCACCACAGAGCGAAGTAACCGTTAGCTGGACTCATATCGAACAGACCCTTCCTCTGAGCCGATTCACGCACTACACCCACCTTCCAGTCCTTATTATCACCCACATTCACCTGCACAGGTAAACCAGAGACACAAGCTTAGCTTCTTTAGTTTTAGCACTGGAGCTACGAGGCTCCATTTAGCATAATACAGTGGCCAGTTAGTGGAAGCACAGGGTAGGTGTTTCTAATAAAGTGGCCAGAGAGCGGAGGCACAAGGTATGTGTTTCTAATGAAGTAGCCAGTTAGTGGAACCACAGGGTGTTTCTAATGAAGTAGCCAGTTAGTGGAAGCACAGGGTAGGTGTTTCTAATAACGAGGCAGGTGGTGTGAGTGATGCTCTGACCTCCCAGTAGTGTCGCCCTGACTCATATCCCTCCTTTGCGGTGACACAGGACCACACGTCAAAGCGATGGGTGCTGTTCCTGTAGAACTGCAGCTTCTCTCCTCGCTTCAGCTGCTTCCGGTCCTCAGAGAGGATGAGGAACGGGTACGCCGTTACCGGGTTCAGGATTATGTCCTCTGAAGACATAATGTGTAACGTTGGCTTATTTCAGATAAAAGCTGCTGTGTCTGTGGGGTGTCTATCTGGGGTGAGTGAGGTGTCTGTCTGGAGTGAGTGAGGTGTCTGTGAGGTGTCTGTCTGGGGTGAGTGAGGTGTCTATGAAGTGTCCGTGTGGTGTGTCTGTGGGATGTCTGTCTGGAGTGAGTAGGGTGTCTGTGGGGTGTCTGTCTGGGGTGAGTGGGATGTCTGTGGGGTGTCTGTCTGGGGTGAGTGGGGTGAATGGAGAGTGGGATGGTCTGCTGTGTTCACACTGAGGAAGACGTGGAGTACCGCCCACGGAAACATGGACTCTAGTAGTTACTGGTGCTAGCCGTGTAGCCTTGTGTATAACAGCAGTGTGCTAACTGAAGCCCTGTGTGAACATTGTAAACTCAGCATATTTGTGTTTAGAGTATGTTACTGCTATGGGGGATGTTCTTCAGGTTAGAAATGAGTCAGATCTCAGTAATGTCTGGGGAAGGTCTTCACCCCTCCGAGAGCTCAGCTAATAAACTTCCCTTGGGCTAACACAGTAACGGGACAGCTTTAAAGATCTCCTACTTTAATGGGTGAATGGACAGAGATGGACTTACCTAGATAGCCTTTCACCTTCTTGTGACCTGCAGAGAGTCCGAAAAGAAAGAGCCTTAAGGACGAGCCGGACATTCACAGAAGGTACTGAGACTAACCCTCCATTAAAGTCTGGGTTACATGGGAATCAGGTTAATGAGAGACAGACAGACAGACAGACAGACAGACTCTTACTTGTCTTTATCTTCCGAAGATCTGCAGGACAGACAGACAGAAATCAGTATATACAGATTCAGTAACACATCTCTGATATACCATATCAACACAGACAGACTACAGAACCTCAGAACACAATTCTAACACTGACAGCTTCCTCCACCAAAAGTAGTTCCAGCAGCTTAAACCCCAGCAGAGTCCACTAGACCTGTACCCACCTCACATTTACCTCCACTGTAAACCGGAGCTCTTTCACTGTTTAGTAATCCCACACACCACCTCCGCTCCTATTACCTTCCTGTGTTACCACACCACCTCCACCTCCGCTTTATTACCTTACTGTGTTACTACACCATCTCCACCTCCCTTCCTACTACCTCCCTGTGTTACCGCACCATCTCCACCTCCCCTCTTATTACCTTCCTGTTACCACACCATCCCCACCTCCCCTCCTACTACCTCCCTGGGTTACCGCACCATCTCCACCTCCCCTTTTATTACCTTCCTGTTATCACACCATCTCCACCTCCCCTCTTATTACCTTCCTGTGTTACCGCACCTTCTCCACCCCCCCTCTTATTACCTCCCTGTGTTAGTGCTGATGGAAACTACTCAGATACAGTATTACAGTGATGGAGGTGAGTAATGAGGAGGTAGGGAATAGCTCTGTGTTGTAATAGCTCTGTGGGAGTGAAGATCAGACTGTAGATTCACCTCTTAGTGAAAACTCCTTCTTCTTCATAGATCGGACGCTCATCATACTCTCGCTCTCTGGCAGAGAGGGCACTGTAAACACACACACACAGCTTTACAGCTCACAGTCACACAGACACTGGTTATTAACTGACTGTAACACACAGGGGAAATGAAACAGAACATTTATTCTCTTATTAAAAACTGGTTTAATTCTTTACTAACAAAGACAGAAACATGATTTTATTATTATTATTATTATTATTATTACTACTACATCTTGGTTCAGACTGATATATGATTTTATTGATGTTGAACTTCGGAATGATAACAGGGTGAATTTAATCTGTATCAGCCCTCCTCCCGCTCCAGCTCATTCTTCTTCTCATCCTCATCCTCCTTCTCCTCTTCCTTCTTCTTCTCATCTTCCTTCTCCTCCTCCTCCTTTTTCTTCTCCTCCTCTTCCTCTTCCTGCTCCTTCTTCTTTTTCTCCTCCTCCTCCTCATTTTTCTTTTTCTTTTTCTCCTCCTCCTTCTCCTTCTGCTTCTTCTTCTCCTCCTTCTTCTTGTTCTTCTTCTTCTTCTCATCCTCCTCCTCCTTCTTCTTTTTCTCCTTTTGCTTCTTCTTCTTCTTCTCCTTCTCCTCCTCCTCCTTTTTAATCATCCTCTTTTTTTTTTCTTTTTCTCCTCCTGCTTCTTCTTCTCCTCCTCCTCCTTCTTCTCATCCTCCTCCTCCTCTTCCTCCTTTTTCTTCTTCGTTTCTTATTTTATGGTGGTGTGGTGCTGCAGTAGGTGGCACTGCTGCCTCACACCGGTAGAAGGGTCTGGGTGTGATCCCCTGGCTGGGTAACCAAGGTTCTTTCTATGTGGAGTTAGTATGTTCTCCCTGCGACTGTGTGGTGCCCCGGTTTCCTCTCACAGTCCAAACACCTGCAGTCAGGTGAACTGGAGATGCTCAATTGCCCCCAGGTGTGAGTAAGTGTGTGTGTCTGTGTATCTGCCCTGTGATGGACTGACAGCCTCTCCAGGGTGTTTCCTGCACTTTGCCCAATAAGCACTGAGAGAGGCTCCAGCACCCCCACCACCCAGGAGGATAAACGTCTCAAAAGATGGAGGGATGGATGGATGGATGGAGGGATGGATGTTTCTTATTGCATTATTCAATATTTGATGCTCCTCTAGCGTGACTCGGACATGAAGACCACAGAGCGTGTTGAGGCTGTAAGTTTTCAGGCACATTTTTGTGCAACAGTGCATCATTCAGTTCTGTGAGGTCGAGTCATTCACTGTTCCTCCTCATAGTCGTCTCAGCAGATCACAGGAATGCCACCTTTCACCTTCCTCCACAGCCGGAATCAGCCGAGCAGTAGAAACACAGTGATGCAGTACTCTGAAGGTGTTGGCTCACCTGCATCCATTTTAATCAATGATAATCATCAGCCATTCTAAAGTCCCTAACCATCACACTTCCATGCTGTTACACTGAAGCAGCAGCTTGAATTGGGTGGCGCTATAACACCAACTGGAAGATGTAGAAAGAAGAAGAACCCTTGTTGGAATGTTCTACTGTAGAACATATTTATCAGTAGGATATTTTAATAGATTAAATCTCCTTAATCAGAAACACTACCAGGCTGAAGTCCAGCTTCCTATTCACCAGCTTCTTCTTCAGATTTTACCGTTCCACCTTAAATGGTGCAGCATTTACATCCTTGTGCTGACATTCAGCTTTCATGATTCGCCAGCTTCTTGTTTGTATTTTCCAGTTCCACCTTAAATGGTGCTGCATTTACATCCTGGTGCTGACATTCAGCTTTCATGATTTGCCAGCTTCTTGTCTGTATTTTCCAGTTCCACCTTAAATGGTGCAGCATTACATTCTATTGCTGACATTCAGTTTCTTATTTGCAGCTTCTTGGTTGAATTTTCCCATTCCCATCGATTTTCCCTGTTCCACCTTAAATGGTACTGCAGTTATTATAGTGCCTGAGGTGCCAATGTACCAGCACCATTAAAGGTGGAACAAGAAAATCCCAACAAGAATAAGAAGCTGAACGTCTCTGGCCATTAGTGAAGGCCATGAAACTCCTCGGTTCCTCCAACACTCAGAGTGACTAAGCTCAAATTCCGTAACACACAGTCATCCCGCTGAATCACTGCGCTCCTCACAAAACACTGACTCTGGAGAAATGGGTCAGTGGAGTACAGTGGAGGTGGGGCTGTTCTCAGTCGCAGGTACCTGCAGCTTTATGAAGAGGCAGGAAATACCTGGGGTAAATCTTTCTGTGTCATGCTGAGAGTGGCTTCTCTATGACAGGGACTCAAGACCTTCATGAGGAACCAGCTAAAGACCTGTTACCTCCCAGCTGAAAGGTTTGCTGGATATAGGTAACAAACTGCACAGTGTAGATCAGTGTACCTCCGTGCCAGTAAGAGCCATTAAGGCTGGCACTGTAAGAGCAACAAACAGGCACTGCCCATAGTAAGAGCAATAACCCGGCACTGCCCAGAGTAAGAGCAATGAGCCGGCACTGCCTAGAGTAAGAGCAATGAGCCGGCACTGGCCAGAGTAAGAGCAATGAGTTGGCACTGCCAAAATTAGGATTAATAAGCCGGCAGTGCCCAGAGTAAGAGCAATGAGCCGCCACTACCTAGAGTAAAAGCAATGAGCCGGCAGTGCCCAGAGTAACAGCAATGAGTTGGCACTGCCAAGAGTAGGAGCAATAAGCCGGCACTGCCCAGAGTAAGAGCAATGAGTTGGTACTGCCCAGAGTAAGAGCAATAAGCTGGCACTGCCCAGGGTAGGAGCAGCACCAAGAGTCCACCAAAAGTCCTCTAAGTGAGTTAAATCCTATCACTATGAAGAGTAAGACTTTGTCATGAATAGAGCCCTAAAGATTGGCACCACCAGGCATGAATGCTCCAAAGGCTGGTACTTCCAAGACTAAAAGCCCTAAAGACCAGCTGAGCTCTTACTCTTGGCAGTGCCTGCCATTAGGGCTCTCACTGTTACCAGTGCCAGCATTTAGGACTTTCTCTCTTGGCAGTACCAGTCCTTAGGGTTCTTACTCTTGGCAGTGCCAGACTTCAGGGCTCTTACTCTTGGCAGTGCCAGGCTTTTGGGCTCTTCTTCTTGATAGTGCCAGACTTTAGGGCTCTTCCTCTTGGCAGTGCCAGGCTGTAGGGTTTTTATTTTTGACAATGCCAGCCTTTAGGAGTGTTACTCTTGGCAATGTCAGACTTTACGGCTCTCACTCTTGGCACTGCCAGCCTTTAGGGCTCTTATTCTTTGCACTGACAGGCTTTAGGGATCTTACTCTTGGCAGTGGCAGGCTTTAGGGCTGTTGCTCTTGACAATGCCAGCCTTTAAGGCCCTAGCTTTTTGCGCTGCCAGGCTTTAGGGCTCTTACTCTTGGCAGTGGCAGCCTTTAGGGCTTTTACTCTTGGCACTGCCAGGCTTTAGGGCTGATACTCTTGATAATGCCAGCCTTTAGGGCTCTTGGCAGTGCCAGAGCACTGTACCAAATAAAAATCCTATGTACAGTGTTAGTGGTAGTGATGCTGACCTGAGTGGCGGTAGTGAACCTCCCCCATTTGAATGTCATCCAGGCGTTCCCGAATCTCTCCCAGAGCAGCCTTCACGTCCCCCAGAGAGAAGTGCAGCTCCAGGTCCGGCTCCTCCTCCGTGTGCAGCATATCCATGTCTTGGTAGGAGAGGCTAGCCTCCTCGAAGCTCTGATGTATCATAATAAATAAGCTCATTCGATTTACACAATCGTCACATACTCTCCTCCCTCCTGCAGTGTATTCCCACCCCACATATAATGGAAGAGTCAAGACATGTTTGGTGCTTCTTTAGTTTTGGCTCCGGAGCTACGAACCTACTGTAGCTAACCAATAATGGAAGTTCATAGCATGGTGCTAACTGCATAAAACGCACCACACCTGCCTCAAACCACACTGGGTTTTCAAGTGATCAACAAAACAGTGTTGGGAAGCAAGCTGTGTTAGGCTTTACTCTTGGCAGTCTCAGGCTTTAGGGCTCTTACTCTTGGCAGTGCCAGGCTTTAGGGCTCTTACCCTTGACAGTGCCAGCCTTTAGGGCTTTTACCCTTGGCACTGCAAGGCTTTAGGGCTTTTATTCTTGACAATGCCAGTTTTCAGGGGTCTTAATCTTGGCACTGCCAGGGTTTAGGGCTGTTACTCTTGACAATGCCAGCCTTTAGGGCTCGAAGCAAACTGCATGAATAAAAACTATTTGTTCAGTTAGTTCAGGGCACATGAGCAAGTCTGTAGCTGCATGGTCATCGACTGGCAAGCAATAAACTGCCGGTATCCACTGTTACTACACATAGACTTTCTACATGGATCTGCTGAGGATCACCATCAGTGAGGTGGACCGATCAGTGAAGATTATAGGGCTTCAGAATGTAGGAGGAGGTTCACACAGAAAACCCCACACAGCAGTTCTGGATCCTCCCTGTCCAGTAAAGTGGTATTCCACTTACTGGTATTCAATTACGTGTGAACTACATTAGCCTCGTAGCTCCAGCACTAAAGAAGCCAAACTTCAGACATAGCGTATCAGCTACATTCCCTTTCCTTTGAAAGGTCTGTGTACCTGCAGAAAGGCAATGTGATCTTCTGAAGTTGCCTGAGCCTCCAGTCGAGCCCTGCGCTCCTGAAGCTGTCCCAGCTCTGCCTCCAGCTGGGAGGCGATCCTGTCCCCTCTGCCAATCACATTGTCCCGTTTGCCCTCGATTCCGCCCACCAGCTCGCCGCGGATTCGCTCCACAGAGTGACTGACGTCTGCGAGGACTTGCTCCACTTCCGACAGTTCAGCATGAGCATAGTTCTGCATAGAAACACCATCACAGTCACCATCAAATCACACAGTCCGGTCATCATCAGTGGGCACGTCACCACAGGACGCTGCCCACAGGGCGCTGCCCACAGGGCGCTGCCCACAGGGCGCTGCCCACAGGATGCTGCCCACAGGATGCTGCCCACAGGAAGCTGTTGTGCTGGGTTTGTTGGTGGACAATTCTCAGTCCAGCAGTGACACTGAGGTGTCCAGCAGCACTGCTGTGTCTGATCCACTCACGCCAGCACAACACACACTAACACACCACCACCACGTCAGTGTCACTGCAGTGCTGAGAATGATCCACCACCACATCATACCTGCTCTGTGGTGGTCCTGTGGGGGTCCTGACCATTGAAGAACAGGGTAATAAAGTATACAGAGAAACAGATGGACTACAGTCTGGAACTGTAGAACTAGAGAGTGCTCCTATATGGTCAGTGGAGCTGATGAGTGTAGATACAAGGAGGTGGGTTTAATGTTTTGATATGACTGTGTATGATTCCTGCATGAGTCAGATGTGGTACTGTATGAAAGCTGGACTCACTCTGAGCGTCTGCAGCCGGTGCTTCAGCTCAGTCAGACGCATCATTCGCCTCTCGATGGATCTCTGGATGTCCAGTTCAGTTTTTCCCAACAATTTCTGTAATAAAGGCAGGAGAAAGATATTTAACATTTGTTGATTTTACCTCTAGTGTTATTATTATTATTATTAATAATGCTGTTTTGTGCTCTGACCTGTTTGACCACTCGTTCGGTCTGTACGGAGACAGTGGTGTGTGTCCGGTGTTCCTCTAGGACGCAGATGGCGCAGATGCAGCGCTGGTCAGTTCTGCAGTAAACCTCCAGCAGTCGGCCATGCGCACGGCAGGTCCTCCCCCGCAAAGCCTCACGAGGGTCCATCAGCCGGTGGGACGCATAGAACGCCACAGTGCGGTGAGGCATCACATGCGTCTCACAGTAGGATGCAGTGCAGGTCAGACAGGAACTGACCGCTTTCTCCTTCTTGCCCGTACAGATATCACACAGGGCCTCCTCTCTGTTTACATTAGACTACATTAGACTTACTGACCACTGCATGCTGTGGTGTATCACATTGAGGGAGGACATTCAACTGCAGAAACTTTGGAATGCTATAAGTGCATTTCTGGAAGAATATGAGGAATTGCATAACTAAGGTAATACCCAGATGCACCTGTACATCATTGTATTATACACATTACATTAAAGTGTTCCATTTTACTTCAAAGGAATGTTTATTTGTTTTACACTCATCATCACAAGTGTAGTTGCCCAAATAGCTGCACCCAGAAGGAATCAACCCACAGGAATGAAACTTAGTGGATAGGTTTGACATTGTGAGACATGCTAATGATTCGTGGTCATTGTGCTTGTGACGTAAGCAAGGACGGGCCTTATCGCTGAACCTGACTGACCCAACAGCCACGATTGCAGACATTCAGCAAGCAGTGATGTCCTGCATGAGTCATCCTGTTAGTGCCAGCGCCATTGGCACACGGCTGCACCATGCAGGACTACATGCACACAGACCTTTACGACGACTGTCCTTAATGCCACGTCAACATCACCAAAGACTACAATGGTGTTGTGCCAGACTGTCATGGAGTGACTCAGAATGGCAGCGGGTCATCTTCAGTGATGGGTTCCGCTTTTGTCTTGGTGGAGACCACCAACGAATCTGTGTGTGGAGGCACAGTGGTTACACGTCCAGAAGGCCTGGTGTCACTCTACCTCCACCCCTACCGCACCATCTGCAGGAACTGTGTGAAAATATTCAAGCTGCATGGGATGGATTATCACAGGACACCATCAGGAACCTCTACAACTCCATGCTGAGACGTCTGGCATGTTGGGTTAGCAAACATGGCGACCCGACGCTATACTGAGAGACACTACTTCTGTATATGTAGCTCAATAAATATTGATCATATCAGTCTAAATTTATCATCATTTATTGATCCTGGTGACCTTTATCTTCCTTCCCAATAGCACTGCAATCCCACTCTTCCTTCTGGGTGCAGCTGTTCTTTAGATGATGAGTGTATTTACATGACACACAGAAGAAAGCACTAACCCTGTGCTGGCTTCCGTGGGAGCGGATACGCTGGCCATTGTCCTCTGTCTGGGTTTGATGGTTGGTGGCCCCCCGTAGTGGATCTCTCTGTATTTCTGGGCGATGTGGGCGAAAACCCGGTTGATGCTGAGCTCAGGACGCTCCTCAAAGGGCCGCTTGCACAGCGGGCAGGTGAATATGGAGCTGGACGCCCAGTAGCCCCCGATACAGCCCTGGCAGAAGTTATGTCCGCAGGGCGTGGAGACAGGCTCACTGAACAGGTCCAGACAGATGGAACAGGTCAGCTCCTGCTCGGAGAACAGCTCAGGACCCATCTCAGCCATTCCAAGCTGTACAAACGCCTGCCTGCAGGGAGAGAAGGAGGATTATGAGGCTGAAACCAGCATGCATGTTCATGATGTTCCTTAGGCCAAAGGATACCAAGCCCTCCAGTAAACCTTCAGCCACACAGGTTGTGGCGTATTGGAGGAGGGTCTGGTGTGTATCTGCATGTTTTGAGAAGTGGGACCCTCTCGGGTCTGGGTTGGGTTCCCGTGCCAGTGCAGTACAAGCCACAAGTAAAAGCAAGATGGTCCAAATGTGTTATCAGGGACACAAACACAGAAGACTTCAAGTTAACTTTGGGACTGCGCTCTAGGAGCGTTTACTCCTAGATATGGAGCTGGATCTACTGGACGAGGGCTATACAAAAGTACAGACTACATTCAGGTTTTGACATTGTAGTTTGAGGCCAGTGTTTCTCGACCCTGGTCCTGGAGGCACCCTGCACATTTTGTGGATTCCCTGCTTTCCCCTGCAACTCTTGTTAAGGAGCTCATAGCTCACGGCCTCATTAACCCCGTCATCCTCGTGCAGCGCCATCTGCAGGAGCCTGAAGTTACTACCACCTTAAACACACAAGGGGACTCCCTTTTTTTGTCCAAGTAGGCTATAATGTACACACTTACGTTTAAGCAGGAGCACCGAAACTTTAGCACACAAAGGTAGAGTCTGTACACATTTAAAATCTGTACGAGGAGATTAAACACTAGTTAGATCTTTTGGTTGGTCCGAGGGCAAACCAGCAGTGGTAAACAAGAGTGGTGGGCTGACCTGATCAAGTCAGTGGACCCGTATATGCTGATATCTGGGTTGAACCTTTCCCTGTGATGGTGGGAGGTTCAGACACTTCTATGAAGGTATCTAGATGCTGGGCCGAGTGGAGACACAAACAGGTGTTAACCTGTTAACTCTAAAACGTGTTAACTCTAAAGTAAACCACATTAAAATATCTGGGCTGCACCCATCCTTCAGAATGCTGCTCATCTGGTTTCACTGCAGGCTGTTCCATGATGACCATGTGCGTGTGCATGTCACCTCATTATTGTCAGTCCTTATGCAACATAACAGGGCACAAAGCCTTACAGCCCCACAGCCTTACAGCCTCAGCCTCCAAACCCCACAGCCTCCAGTCTTATAGCTTTAAAGTCCCACAGCCTCACAACCTCCCAGCCCCACAGTCTCACAGCCCCACACTCTTACAGCCTCACAGTCTTACAGCCCCACGGACCCACAGAATTACAGTCCCACAGCCTTACAGCCCATCAGTCCAAACTATAAAAGAGGAGGAAAAAGTGAGGAAAAACAGCCTGACAGTACACATTGCATATGGAGAAGACAGGCTTCGGTTTAGGCTGTACACGAAAGCCTTATAGGTTTGTCTGTTCACTCTGCAGCCATCTTTATTTTTCTTTACTTCTTATATCTTTTTATTTCCAGACACAAATTATCATCTCAGAAATTATCATCTCAAACGCAGATCTCATATAACATCTGACAAAAACCTCATAAATAGTTTATAATGTTTGGCTCAGTAATGCACATGATTTTCTGTAACCAGCAAGCTGATCTATTTTCTTAAAGGGCAGTGTTTCACATTCACATTACTGATTGTTAGCCTTATGTTAAGGCTGTACTTTATAAACAGTGTACAAAGATTAGCCTCACATTATGCTAGACTAATTTAGCTTTACTGATAGTTAGCCTCAAAGTAAGCTAGACTAATTTAACCTTACTGATAGTTAGCCTTATGTTAGGGCTGTACTTTATAAAAAGTCTACAGAAGTTAGCCTCACAGTAAGCTACGGTAACTTAGCCTTACTGATAGTTAGCCTCAAATTAAGCCAGGCTAACTTAGCCTTACTGATAGTTAGCCTCAAAGTAAGCCAGGCTGATTTAGCCTTTGTGATAGTTAGCCTCACAGTAAGCTATGGTAATTTAAACTTACTGATAGTTAGCCTGAAAGTAAAAGAGGTTAATTTAGCTTTACTGATAGTTAGCTTCTATGTAAGCCAGACTGACTTAGCCTTACTGATAGTTAGCCTCAAAGTAAGCTAGGCTAATTTAGTCGTACTAATAGTTAGCTTTATGTTAAGGCTGTACTTTTTATAAAGTGTATAAAAGTCTTCTAGTACAAAAAGAGAATGAAAGTTTAAAAAACAAAACTGGTGTTCAAGTGATGTTATTTTAAATCTATTAAATATATCTAATATTTCTCATGTGGAGACTGCTGTAGGAATATTACGCTTATTTAACTAATTTCTAGACATTCTTTACTTGTTTTAAGTGATTTTATTAAGTTTAAACATTTGCATGTGATACACCACATTTATCATGTTTCACGTCCTGGAACTTTTAAAGAAATATGTGTAATAAGAAATAAAATGGTTAAAATGAACTAATTAGTGCTTCACTGTATCATATAGAGCTGCAGCTGATCCATTTAGTTACATGAAAATTGATTATCTGGGTGACAATTATGACACTCATATGGTTTGAAGGAGTTTAGTAAGAATGGCTGGCAGGTCCAACACGTTCTGAATAAAAGCTCCAGTATAATGGGAATCTGAGAGTAGAGGATGAAGGTGTGAGGGTTCCTGTGGGCGTAGGTGTGTCTCATTTTACAGTCGATTTCCATTCATTCCTTTCATTCTTACACCGTCTAGCTGTAGAGTATTTATAGACATTACCTGAGTCCTGATAGAGGCATATTATAACCCCTCTCTAAAGCATGCTTCACTAATCTCAGGGATTTAGCATAACAGTTAGCCAGACTAGCAAAACTAGCACACAGAAACTTCACTATAACACCATATAAATATCTGCCCTATAGTGCAATTCACTTCAGTTATATGTTTTAAATTACTTAAAGTACAAGGCTGGTTAGCATTACTGATACTGAGCACTGATTGGTTAGCTTTACTGATACTGAGGGCTGATTGGTTAGCATTACTGCTACTGAGCACTGATTGGTTAGCATTACTGCTACTGAGCGCTGAACGGTTAGCATTACTGATACTGAGGGCTGATCGGTTAGCATTACTGATACTGAGTGCTGATCGGTTAGCATTACTGATACTGAGCACTGATCGGTTAGCATTACTGATACTGAGGGCCGATCGGTTAGCATTACTGATACTGAGCACTGATTGGTTAGCATTACTGCTACTGAGCGCTGATCGGTTAGCATTACTGATACTGAGCGCTGATCGGTTAGCATTACTGCTACTGAGGGCTGATCGGTTAGCATTACTGATACTGAGCGCTGATCGGTTAGCATTACTTTTACTGAGGGCTGATTGGTTAGCATTACTGATACTGAGCGCTGATCGGTAAGCATTACTGATACTGAGGGCTGATTGGTTAGCATTACTACTACTGAGCGCAGTCTCTGAAATCTGATTTAAGACGCAGCTGTTAAAATCTGATCGGAATCACACTTGGATCTGTTTGTAAAAAATTCTGTTCAGGCTATGAACAATCTGGACATGCCAGAAAGTGGATTTGTGTGGGCAGTCTGAACCCTTTGCCTGGTCTAGCACAGTAAGGACAGGCCCTAAAGACGGTGTTGGAGGGAAGGCGGCAGGCCCAAGCTGGACGAGGGTGGGGAAGTGGCCAGACTGGCTGAATAAAGCGGTTCTCACTGACCAGATCCTCACCAGCATGTATGAATGAGGAGCAGCAGGACCACAAGAGTGTGGCTGGTGTAAACTACACCTCTGCGTGGGTGGAGCTGGTTTCAAAAGCACATAAGTGTCAATCACAGTGAAACAGCTCTACAGGTGATGCAGTCATGCATGTCTACCTGAGACAATAGAGCCTATTCAACCCTTTTAGCCTGTGCAGACATCATGTGGTGGAAATCCATGTGGTGGAAACATCAGCAGGGCTGGGCGCTATGGCAAACATGTAATATCACAGTACTGTGGGAAGCTTTACTGATCCTCGATATGACGCATTATGCTTCCTCTGGCGTTTGTGGTTCAGTCGTAGTATGTTCAAATATGTAAACTGTGATAAACTGTATCAGAATAACAATAAACACTGTCATATTGCCCATCTCAGAACATCAACTCTTCTCAGGCAAACAGACTTCTTCCAGCCAAACGGCGGTCTCGGCTTTTTTTGCATGGACAAGGTTACACAGCAGATACCCCACCTCACGCTCCACATCCAGCCGGACCTGTTTGCCATCATTCCAGACATTCAGCTGTGCAGACGGCCTTAACACGCGCCTTACAGGCCCAAGAGGACTGTGCTAACATCTTAAAGGCACAATGCACTAATTAGAGTGCAGATTGTTCAAAGACGCTTTTCTGAGAAGAGTTCAGCCTTAAACTCCATTCATGGTGGAGGGATACACGCTGCAGGGTGCTGTGAGGCCAAAAAAAATAGTCCCCCAAAGAAAACGTATTATTTCCAGGTTTTCCAAATTTTCCCATCATCAACATTCCATATAACACTCGTGTAGGTTCGCTGGTGGTTTCAATAGTAAATAAAATGTCTATATGTGTGTTGTAGACATGGAGAACCCTGGTTCCCACCACCACCACTGTAAAGAACATCTGAACCATCTCACACCAAACCCACTCTCAATCACTCTGTTTACACCTCACACCAAACCCACTCTCAATCACTCTGTGTTATGGAGGAATATTAAGTAATCTGTGGAATTTCACTGCACTTAAAGATCAAATACAGACTAAAAGACTGTGGTGGAGTTGCAGAAAAGAACGTACTACTCATGAGACAGACAGAGATGATCACTAATTATATGAGAATAAGGCTAATTACAGTTAGATATGACTCTTTCATATTAGTTATAATCACTTTTATGGAGGAATATAAGACGGGAAGAAATGAAAACTATCAATCCCAGCAATAACATGGTAACTTTAGAATCAGTATGAATAAACAGAAACTGTACAACAGAACAGTCTCTGTAGTTGCCAGTGAAGCTGATCTTATAGGTTTGATTTAGCTCAATGAAAGATTGAGCCACCTTAAATGGCACCATTTAAGGTGGACCAGAAAATAAAAATAACTACAGAATCATGCCATGCACTTACCCTAGTTTGAAAGAGCTCTCTTGTGGAGTGAGCTAGGACCAGCTGTGATGTGGAAGAGAATGAAGGATCCTCTGCGGTTCTTCTTGTTTTTCCTGAGCTGACCAGCTCCTCCAGGTTCACTGTGGGTGTGCAAAGGTGGTTTGATCAGAGGAAAGTGGAAGAGTGAGTCTGGCAGGCTGCACCGGTGCCTGGTCTGTTTTCTTAGAAACCAGAGTGAGTCTACAGCAGTGATTGGTACAGAGCTGTGATTGGTTTAAAGCAGTGATTGGTGCAGATCTGTGATTGGTCAGGAACAGTGATTGGTCTGAAGCAGTAATTGGTTACAGCAGTGAATTTTTATTTGTCTCCCGCATTTAACCCATCCATGCAGTGAAACACCAACACACACACACACTCTAGGGGGGCAGTGAGCACACTTGCCCGGAGTGGTGGGCAGCCCTATCCACGGCGCCCATGGAGCAGTTGGGGGTTGGTGCCTTGTTCGAGGGAACTTCAGTCATTACTGTCAATTCAGGGAATTGAACCGGTGACCCTCCAGTTACAAGGCTCCAGTTACACTTAGAGCAGTAATTGGTCTAGAGCAGCAATTGGTTACAGCAGTGATTGGTTTAGAACAGTGACTGGTTACAGCAGTCAATGGCCTAGAACAGTGATTGGTGTAAAGTAGTGATTGGTTTAGAGCAGTGACTGGTCTAGAACAGTGATTGGTTTAAAGCAGTAATTGGTTTACAACAGTGATCGGTTTAGAGCAGTAACTGGTTACAGCAGTCAATGGTCTAGAACAGTGATTGGTCTAGGACAGTGACTGGTTACAGCAGTAATTGGTCAAGAACAGTGATTGGTTTAGAGCAGTGACTGGTCTAGAACAGTGATCGGTTTAGAGCAGTAATTGGTTACAGCAGTGATTGGTTTAGAGCAGTGACTGGTCTAGAACAGTGATTGGTTACAGAAGGGATTGGTCAAAAGCAGTGACTGGTCTAAAACAGTGATTGGTTTAGAACAGTGACTGGTCTAGAACAGTGATTGGTTTAGAACAGTGACTGGTCTAGAACAGTGATTGGTCTATAATAGTGATTGGTTTAGAACAGTGACTGGTCTAGAACAGTGATTGGTTTAGAGCAGTGACTGGTCTAGAACAGTGATTGGTCTAGAGGTGTGTTTAGAGCAGTGATTGGTCTAGAACAATGATTAGTTTAGAGCAGTGTTAGGCTCAGTCAGAACCCTCAGTGCTTGCTTGATTCTATTTCGCAGCGACTCCTGAAGATCAGTACTGTAAGTAGACGTCCTGAATTCCCGATACTTCCCCAGGTGGAGCTCTGCAAGCTCTGCCTGTATGGAGTTCAGTCAGATTTAGATCAGCTCACTCACCTGGACAGTAAAGAATTCGGCTCTGGAAGTTTCTCCAGCTGCTGGGTGGTTTGGGTTATCATCTTATCACCCAGTGTTTACAGCCTTTATAGTTGTAGCTAGGCAGACGAGATGTTTGTGCTGCTTCTGCTATCAGTGAATAGATCATGTATAATAGTCAGTGTACCAGAACCAGCTGCTGTCCCGTGTACCACGTACCCCAAACCCTCACGCTCCGCACCTCCACGGACTGCTCTGGAGGAAGAAGCTGCTTTCGCTTTACTGTCAGTCTGTGTTCAGACATACGGGAGGCCGAGATTAACATCCCTTGTGTTCTCTGTTTCTGGCAACGGTGCATCCAAAAATGTATCTAATATCTCATATTAAGGACTTACTACCTCAAATATTTGACTGACTTAACTGAAACAGCTTCTATCAGTATCTCAGAATAATGATTTGTTTTCTGGACATTGGGATTGAGTATCTCAGAATAAATTATCTTTTATCTAGATTGTTTTAAACTATTTTTAAGATTGAAAATTTTAGATTAAAGATGATCTTTTTACTTGTTTTGAGTGATTTTATATAGTCACATTTTCTCACTATATTGGCAGATAATTAAGCTTATTTTAAGAAACATGTTTCAAAAATTACTAAAATCAACAAAATAATTAAAAAAAACTTAAATAATTTTAAAATTAGCTTAAAGCAATCTCTGAATTATGTCATATAAACTAGATATAAGATCATTTTACTGACCAAGATCCCATTTTTTGCAGTGTAAGTGGACTCCTTATAATGCCAGTGTGAGTGGGCGGAGCTTAACTGCTGTAAATGTTGGTTTTGGTCAAACTGTTTAGAGACGGCTCCTTATAGCAGGTTCTCCTCGTAGAAGGTTCTCCTTATGTGTATCTTAAAGCAGTTCCAGCTCCGGACACTAGAGGGTGCAGTGTAACCTACTCTGATTCAAGATCTACTCACTGTCCACTTCATTGTCACCACCCCCTGTATCTACACTCACTGTCCGTTCTACCAGCTCCACTGACCATATAGGACACTATAGTTTCTCTGTATACTTTATTACCCTGTTCTTCAATGGTCAGGACCCCCACAGGACCACCACAGACAGGTATTATGTGGGTGGTGGATCATTCTCAGCACTGCAGTGACACTGACATGGTGGTGGTGTGTTAGTGTATGTTGTGCTGGTGTGAGTGGATCAGACACAGCAGTGCTGCTGGAAACCCCAATGTCACTGCTGGACTGAGTATCGTCCACCAACCGAAACTATCCAGCCAACAGCGTCCTGCAGGCAGCGTCCTGTGACCACTGATGAAGGACTAGAGGATGACCAACACTGCACTTTGCAGCAGCAGATAAGCTATCGTCTCTGACTGTACATCTACAAGGTGGACCAGCAAGGTAGGAGTGTCTAATAGAGTGGACAGTGAGTGGACACAGTGGAAACACTCCAGCAGCACTGCTGTGTCTGATCCACTCACACCAGCACAACACACACTAACACACCACCACCACGTCAGTGTCACTGCAGTGCTGAGAATGATCCACCACCCACATAATACCTGCTCTGTGGTGGTCCTGTGGGGGTCCTGACCATTGAAGACCAGGGTAATAAAGTATACAGAGAAACAGATGGCCTACAGTCTGGAACTGTAGAACTACAGTGTCCTATATGGTCAGTGGAGCTGATAAGATGGACAGTGAGTGTGGATACGAGGAGCTGGACCTAATGAAGTACCCGGTGGGTGTGGATGTATGCATGTGTGTCTGTGTGTCTGTATGTATGTCTCTCTCTCTCATAATATAAATACTAACCTGAGTGAGCCTGGTTGAATGTGTATAGTGCTCCACAGACGGTTTATTTACCTTTATTTGTTATTAAATTAATAAAAGAATGCTTTTTTTTGGTGTTCTGTTTTATTAAATGTGCTGGTTGTACAGATGCTGTTTTGTATTCTTGCATGTTCAACTGCAGTTAAACCACAGTGTGAAACCAATTAGCACTCTTCCAGTAACAGAGCCTCTGTTTTCCGACGACCTCAGCAATTTCACTAACAGGTCCTGAGTGAGGAGATAAAAGTCTTCTGCTCAGAACATCACAATCCTCTGACTGAACACAGGGTTCTTCAGGACCTCCTCTCATAAAGAGGTCCCACAAAACACTAACAGTCCTCGTGCTCCCTGCAGATCCTCAGAAGTCTTTATAGTGCAGCAGCCTAGAGAGATACACAGATACAGGACCTGGAGGTTACACGTCTCACCAGAGCAGGAAAAACAAGATTCTGGAATAGTCACTTTAGAATTAGAAGTTTTTAGGACTAGGATTAGAAGTTTTAGGATAAG
This sequence comes from Semaprochilodus insignis, assembly GCA_034552555.1. Taxonomy (NCBI): domain Eukaryota; kingdom Metazoa; phylum Chordata; class Actinopteri; order Characiformes; family Prochilodontidae; genus Semaprochilodus; species Semaprochilodus insignis. The sequence continues at coordinate 22,665,232 of CM067475.1, forward strand.
GAGTTTTTAGGATTAGGATTAGGAGTTTTTAGGATTAGGAGTTTTTAGTACTAGGATTAGGAGTGTTTAGGACTAGGATTTGGAGTGTTTAGGATTAGGATTAGGAGTTTTTAGGATTAGAATTTGGAGTTTTTAGGATTAAGAGTTTGTAGGATTAGCATTTGGAGTGTTTAGTACTAGGATTAGGAGTTTTTAGTACTAGGATAAGGAGTTTTTAGGATTAGGATTATGTGTTTTTAGTACTAGGATTTGGAGTTTTTAGGACTACGATTAGGAGTTTTTAGGATTAGGAGTTCTTAGGATTTTAGTAACATTTCCTAATTTAAGTGACCAAATTCTCATCATTAATGCAAAATGAAGTTCTGTCAATAAGGTGTTTTTCAGAATCTGAAACTGTTATGTGTTTTAAAGCTAACTATTAAAACATCCACAAAACACTGACAGCCAGTGAAGAATTATTATTTAACTTGTGCCAAAAAGCATGTTGATATTTTTGAAGAGGATCAACAGTTAACATGAACTCACTCATTTTACTAATTAAAGAGAGTAAAGGAAAGATAAACACTGATAATCACATACAGATGTGTGGTTACGGTAATTAGAAATATGATAAAAATGACCAAAAACAGAAAAATAAGGATTTACTTTAAGGATATATTTCTGGCCACGGAGTTGTGAGGATCACCCGTATGACAGCAGAAAGTGACTGTAGCATTTTTAATATACCTAATTAAATGACATGGTCTTCTGTTTACAGGACACCAGATCAGGTTTCGTATCACAGTGTTCCTCACCTGAAGAGCACAGCGTGACCCTTGTTGTTGGCCACTGAGTAAAAGCCGCTGTTGGGAGAGAAGTCCAGGCAGTGTGAGCGGTAGATGGTCTTTTTCCGGAATAAAGGAAAGTTGGAGAAAACTGTGAAGCTTGGAATGTGGACCTGGAGGGAAGACGGAATCAATCAGACGTGTACAAACCGGGCAGGACTGACTGATCATAGCAAAACACTACAGTAAGGTTAGGTATATTCTGATCTGCAATGCTTCTACATAGAACCATGAATGCTCTAAGAACCATCTGCATGGTTAAATGGTTCTTCAGATTAACTGATTGAATGTGACTAAATGTGTTTTACATGGTTCTATATGGCACCAAAAAGGGTTGTGCTATTGTTATGATGTGATGCTCTGAACAACTCTATAATGTTCATATGACCCACACAGTCATTCTGACAGACTGTAATACACTACAGGAAGTGTAGTTTGTGTCTCACCAGTCGGTTGGCCTCGTCCTCAGCACGCGAGGCGATGGCTAAAATCTCGGAGTTTGGGTTGAAGCGTAGCGAGGTGGCGGCTGTCAGCAGATTCATCACAGCCTTCAGAGGTTTTGGAGAAGATTCCTGCAGACATGTCTTCTGGGAGTAGATATTCACCACACCTGACTGAGAACTAACAGACACACACATACAGTCAGCTAGAGCTGGGCAATATGCCAAAAACATGATACAGTGACAAGATATTTTGACAACACACAAAGTCACAATATATATTTTTCAGCCATCTGCTCAGTTACAACAGAGAAAGAAGGTCCAGTGGTGCTACACTCATCATCTAAAGAACAGCTGCTCCCAGAAGGAAGTGTGGGATTGCAGTGCTATTGGGAAGGAAGATAAAGGTTACCAGGAACAATAAATGATGATAAATTTAGACTGATATGGGCAATATTTATTGAGCTACACATACAGAAGTAGTGTCTCTCAGTATGGCGTCGGGCTGCCGTGTTTGCTAACCCAACATAGATGTCTCGGCATGGAGTTGTAGAGGTTCCTAATGGTGTCCTGTGATAATCCATCCCATGCAGCTTGAATATCCTCACACAGTTCCTGCAGATTGTGTGGTAGGGGTGGAGGTGGAGGTAGAGGTGGACATTAGGCCTTCTACACATGACAACAAACCGTTCATCTTGGCGCTGACCACGGTGCCTCCACACACGGATTCGTTGATCGTCTCCACCAAGACAAAAGCGTGACTCGTCACTGAAGATAACCCGCTGACATTCTGAGTCACTCCATGACAGTCTGGCACGACACCATTGCAGTGTTTGGTGACACTGATGTGGTGTTAAGGACAGTCGTCGTAACAGTCTGTGTGCATGTAGTCCTGCCCACCAAGTTTCACTCCTGTGGGTTGATTCCTTCTGAGTGCAGCTATTAGTGCAGTGCTTTGATGATGAGTGTTTATAGTCATATCGCCCAGATCCACATTCAGCATCACTACACATGGACTTAAAGGCAGTGAGCAATTAAACTTTTACTCTCCTACTATTCTAACTCCACATGAACGGAGCTCCATCACCATCTCCACTACACTGGTGAAGTGCTAGAAAACCTCGACTGCTCTGGCTGATTAGGACTGTGTGGACATTTCAGAGGCGGTGCTGTTAAACAAAGCCACAGCAAACTTTTATTTTCTGGTAGGAATCAGACTTTAAATCTGTGTTAAATACTGGACTACAGAAGTCTGACGGCCAGGTGTGCTGGACCGCTGCTGGGCTCTAAAGCAGACTTCACACTTGACTAAACATACCGAACGCAGAGCAGGCGGACCTGGGTCTGGGAAATAGCTCTAGTGTAAAAACAGCTTTAAATACTGGGAAGGGGGAATCCCGCTCAGGCTTTGAGGAGAAGGTTAACAGGGCTACACTCACCCACAGGCCACGTACAGACCGTCCCGCGACACGGCCAGAGACGTACCCCTCACGCAGCCCTCGTCCACAAACCGGTTCATACATTTACCACTCCTCACGTCCCAGATGTAGACCTCACCCTCATCTGACACAAACACCAACACAACAGAAGAACACACACCGTTATACACACACACACACGCACATACCTCAGACCTACTCTTTATCTGTTTATCAGCAGTACAGTTACAGTGTAATTTACATAGTGTGTATTTAAGTTGGAGAAAGGCAGGAGGAGCTCTGTACTGGTTATTTAATTTGGAGTTANTATTTAAGTTGGAGAAAGGCAGGAGGAGCTCTGTACTGGTTATTTAATTTGGAGTTAACATTAATGCTAATTTTCACTAGCATCTGTTAGCATTAAGCTAACTGAGGTGTGATTTCACTTCACACTGCATTCAATACTAAGAGCAGCTTTATATACGTGAGGACTTTCTTCTGCATTTTGTTCTTCAGACAATCTTTCAATCTAGAGCCCTGTGATTATCCATTAAATGAAAGGTTCTTTGGAGAACCAACAATCCTCATTTTTTGGCATCACGTAAATAACCCCCCACCCTTCACAAATAATAATCACCCTTCATGTTAGTTCTGTCCTCCACTGTGTATTGCATAGGGAGGTACCTGAGTTACTGAAGATCTTACTGCCGTCTCCTGTGAACGCCGTGGCACATACACTGCCGTTAATCTTCAGGCTTCGGACCACCTCCCTCGTCTGAAACACAGCACACAGTTCCTCATCCTGCTGAACTGATTCACTCAGAGCACATTAATATCTATCTGATCTTTGTGTTATATATTTGTTTTGTTTAATCGTGTTATATATCTGCTACATGTTCTGGTTACTACCTCAGTGACTGGTCATATACGTTTACCGACCTGCTAATATGTGATAGTAAGTTACATCCTACATTACACAGCTCTACATATTCTCAGTACCGTGTATCTGTCCATGTCCTGGGCTGCATTTCTGGCACTATATTATCTGCACTGTGTGTACTGTACTGTATCATACTGTATTACATTGTATTGGACTGTACTGTATTGTATTGCATTGACCTGTACTGTAATGTACTGTACTACATTGTCCTGTACTGTACTGTATTGCATTGTACTGTACTGCACTGTATTGCATTGTACTGCATTACATTGTATTGCACTGTACTGTATTGCATTGACCTATACTGTAATGTACTGTACTGTATTGCATTGTACTGTATTGCATTATACTGCATTACATTGTACTGCATTGTACTGCACTGTTTTGCATTGTACTGTACTGCATTGTACTGCACTGTATTGCATTGTACTGTACTGCACTGTTTTGCATTGTACTGTACTGCATTGCATTGTACTCCACTGTACTGTATTACATTGCACTGCACTGTACTGCATTGCATTGTACTGTACTGTATTGCATTGTACTGTACTGCATTGTACTGTATTGCATTGTACTGTACTGCATTGTACTGCACTGCACTGTACTGTATTACATTGTACTGCACTGCACTGTATTGCATTGTACTGTATTGCATTGCACTGTATTACATTGTACTGCACTGCACTGTACAGCATTGTACTGCACTGCACTGTACAGCATTGTACTGTACTGTATTGCATTGTACTGTATTGCATTGTACTGTACTGCACTGTACTGTATTGCATTGTACTGTACTGCACTGCATTGCATTGTATTGCATTGTACTGTATTGCATTGTACTGTACTGTACTGCATTGTACTGTACTGTACTGTATTGCATTGTACTGCACTGCATTGCACTGTACTGCACTGCATTGCATTGTATTGCATTGTACTGTACTGCATTGTACTGCACTGCACTGTATTACATTGTACTGCACTGCACTGCACTGTATTACATTGTACTGCACTGCACTGTACTGTATTACATTGTACTGCACTGTATTGCATTGTACTGTACTGTACTGCACTGTATTGCATTGTACTGTACTGTACTGTACTGCACTGTATTGCATTGTACTGTACTGCACTGTACTGTATTGCATTGTACTGTACTGCACTGCATTGTACTGTCCTGTACTGTCCTGTACAGCAGTACAGAGAGTTTCTCAAAGAAAATGTTTTGTTGAACTACATATAGACTGAAGATCAGCAGATAACTGACAGGCTAACAGACTTCAATAACACAGTCAGGCTGAATTCACTGCACATACACAATACAGAATGTGCCTGCTGAACATCTGTTAGCACTGAGATAACTGGTAGACTAATCAGCAGTGAAAGACCTGCATGGAGTCAGATCTGCACTCTCCTGTACACAGAAAGGGAAGTCCAGTCTTTCATGCAGATAGAAGAATAATGACCTATCAGATGTAAGGTTAGAGTTGAGGTTATAAACAGTGAGGTGATGTATCCGTACCTTCATGGTCATGAGGTGGAGATACCCTGAGGAACCCGTGAGAAGCAGAAACTCTCCGTCTGGAGAAACTTCAAACTCCTTCACCCTTTGCTCGTTTAGTCCTACAGGAAACAGAGAACACCCTGAGCTGCTGGAGCTGATGTAGGCTGCTTTGGGCTGTATATGTTCCGGCTGAGTGAAGTGGAGGAGTGGAATTTCCCCAGAGCTGCTCCTACTCACCTCGGACTCTGGGCACGGGGATAACTTTGCCCTCGATCATGTCGTAGATGTAGAAGAGCTTGTTTTTCATTCCGGTGGCCACCACCTGCTCACCATTAGCACTGAAGCAGGCCTTATTCACCGGAAACCTCTCCAGGTGGATGCTCTGGATCTTAGGGTTGGTCTTCCCATCCACCTGAGAACAAGGTGTAAAGTCTCAGGAATGGCTGTAGGGGTGTAGTTTATGCTGAGTCAGCTCTGTGTTAATGCTGTGTGTAGGTTGACCCTCCTGCTGGTGGGATCACTGCTGTTAAAGCTCACTAACACTCTTATGGTCTAAAGGTGTAGGAAAAGTTTAAGTGTTGAGTGTTGATGTAAAATGGATGCAGCCTCTCGGATTGATTCCCAGTGAAGCAGCTGCTGCTTCAGTTTTGCAAACGGATTTCTATTTAACACTGTATACACTATTTAAAACTGAGTGAGATCACATGACCACATTAAACACATCTGAAAAACACATCTGGCCAAACTTTGCCTGGTTGTCAGAAACCGTTTGCTGTTTAGTTTTCGCTGGGTAGTTAGCTTCCACTTGGTAGTTAGCTTTTTGTTTGATGGTTAATTTTCTCTTGGAGGTTAGCCTTCGCTTGGAGGTTAGCCTTCTTTTAGTGGTTAGCTTTCGCAACAAAACTTTGTATCTTCACTTTTTATCCTTGTTTTTTGACATAATTAGAAAATACTTTCTGTTCTTTACATTGTGTGTAAACTTCATGATGAATAGACTAAAAGACATGAACTGAAATTACTTGGGAGAAATTCTGGTTCCACTGACCTACATTTTACAAATTTTGCACAAAGTAAAATGTATCATTTTGGAGATACAAGGTTTAGTTCTGACAGCAGTGAAATATTTATTATGATCATAATGAGTCTAATAATTAAGTGTTTATAAACTTTACACAACATTAGCAATCCTGCCTGACCTGCTGTGTGTTCAGTACAGTGCGCTACCTGGAAGAGTGAGATTGTGTGGTCCAGTCCAGCCGTCATGACCACCTGTGCGGACGGGTGGAACTGTACCGTGGTCAGCCGATCCTCACCAGGATTCTCATTATTAGCGTTCAGGCACTTCTTCAGCTGCAGAGCAGAGAGAGTTCCACTGTTAATCAGTCATTAAAGCAGGTTCTACAGGCGGATATATCCGGTCAAATATCCTCATACATTCATATGTGAACTCATAAATGGCGACTCTGGCGTGTAAACAAACGTCCACCTCTAAAAGCTCCCTCACAGAAAGTTACTACATGAGATGGTTATGAATACGCTGCCTGATGTCTGAGACGCTATTTATGATAGTCTGGAGAAGATTTCAGCCTTACACTCCATTCGTGGTGGAGGGTGCTGTGAGATAAAATAGACCCTCAAAGAAAACTTATTATTTCCAGATTTTCCCCATCATCAACATTCCATATAAACTCAGAAGACACGTGTAGGTTCACTGGTGGTTTAGATAGTCAAAAAAAATGTCTGTGTGTGTTGTAGACATGGAGAACCCCGGTTCCTACCAACACCTCTCTACACTGAAGAACCCTGTACATGAATTAGTGTTCCTTGCCTTCAGATTATTCAACCCTACAGGATTACAATAGCCATCGTCCTTCATTCATCACTGACCCATCCAGATAAGCACCATTAATGCAACTGTAATTAACCGCACAGCAAACAGTAAACACACTGAACAGCAGCTCCACCTTAATAATTCCTTTCGGGAGGCTTTCGGAGGAGCCAACGTAGTTGCCAGTCTTCTTCAACAGTTCACTGTCCTCATCATCCTCATCCTCTTCATCATCGTCGTCGCCTGCTTTCAAAGGAAACAGACAATAAAGAGTTTCCCAGCAGATCCGATTATCACCTTGTTTGGGAATGATTATGATGGTCACGGACGATGCAAAGTTCAATAACTGATCAGTAATTACCTTTCTTCTTACTCTTCTTCACACTCTTCTCAGCCCAAGTGGGAGTTCCACCCATTGCCTTCTGAAACCTGTCAGAACACACCGGATGTTTTAATGTTCAGTGAATGGCTGCACTGGAGTGTGTTTTGCCCTGTTTCCCATGTTCAGTGTTACTGTTCACACAGCAGGTAAAGGTGGCCCAAATCCGAATCTCTTTTTTCAAAGAGAAAGTTATAAAAGCGGCACAAAAAACTGTTAACACACAGCTGCCGGCTTTAGAAGATATGTACGTGTCACACTGTCTGCAAAAAATATGCAGCATCCTGAAAGACTCTTCTCATCCTGGCCATCACCTGAGTGTCTGCCCTCAGGCAAACGGTACAGGTCTGTTAAAGCAGGCACCACAAGACTAAGAAACATTATTACGCTGAACTCTGCTTTGAAATCACAGACACTACGATTAATATAACAAGGCTTACATCATTTAGTCAATTCATTTTTTTAGATAATTTTAAACAAGTGCAATATATTTTAATGTGTAAGCATTATTTGATGGATGAATGCATGAATGTCTGTGGTGTTGTTTTTTTAAATAAAATTTCCCATTTTCAGGCTGTGCAGAAATTTTGTTGGGTAAACCACACTGACAATAAAGTAATCTAATCTAATCTATGAGGTTTTAGTGTGCACACACTGAATCTGATATTTTCTGATATTGTTCGGGACATTTATATGTGGTACTGAAATGCGCAACATATTTGATATGCCCTGTCACAGTCTGAACAGTAGGATCAACATTCATGCAACTTTGTCAATTCAAAATTCCTCGCTACAGAGACCTCAAACATTTGGGCTGATGTCTCTGTACACAAGAATCAGAAGGTATGTGTTGCAAACACTGTACTTCCAAAGCAAAGTCTGAATGTGACCACAGGAGAACAGGACTGCAGTGGTCAGGGAGGCAAACCAGAGGAATGGCCACGGCGGAACAACGTGTCCATTTACAGCAAGCTTGAAATCCAGTCAGTAGACACTAGGAGGTCTTCCATTCAACACCGAAATACACTATATTGCCAAAAGTATTCACTCCCCCATCCAAATCATTGAATTCAGGTGTTCCAATCACTTCCATGGTCACAGGTGTATAAAGCAAGCACCCATGCATGCAGACTGCTCCTACAGACATTAGTGAGAGAATGGGTCACTCTCAGGAGCTCAGTGAATTCCAGAGTGGTACCGTGATAGCATGCCACCTGTGCAACAGTCATCAGTCCAGTCATGAAATTTCCTCACTACTAAATATTCCACAGTCAACTGTCAGTGGGATTATAACAAAGTGCAATTGGGAACGACAGCCACGTAACATGACAGAGTGGGGTCAATCGCTACAGATCTCCAAACTTCATGTGGCCCTCAGATCAGCTCAGGAACAGTGTGTAGAGAGCTTCATGGAATGGGTTTCCATGGCCGAGCAGCTGCATCCATGCCTTACATCAAGAACAATGCAAAGTGTCGAATGCAGTGGTGTAAAGCACACCACCAGAAGAAGCCTTCCCAGAAGAGTTGAAGCTGTTATAGCTGCAAAGGCTGGAACAACATCATATCAAACCCTATGGATTAAGAATGGGATGTCACTCAAGTTCATATGCGTGTGAAGCAGACCAGCGAATACTTTTGGCAACATAGTGCATCACAAAAAGAGTTTTTACACTGGGACGAGGAGGAAAACGTAGAATATCGCTATAGATGAAATGTGAAAAAAGCTGATGGAAAAGCTGATAATGACATTTCAAGCCATGAAATCACATTGATTGGTTAAGCCCACTCTCAGATAAACCAGCAGGTTTCACTTACTGCTCCTTTAGCCGCTGCTGGAGCTTCTGTTTGGGCATTTTGGATTCTGCGTCACTCTTCTTCAAGTCTTTCCGAAACCGATGTGTCATGTCCACCCTAAAAACACAGACAGGAAGAGCTTTAATCAGACAGAACTAAAGCTGACAGAGGACGCCCCCTACACTTCCTGTAGTGTATTACAGTCTGTCAGAAGTTAATCACAGGATGAAAAGTCTCAGCTGTATGTAAAGGTTGGAGACACAGTCTTTGGTTTAACAGACTGACTGGAGGACACCATAAACATGACTCACTCTTCCTCCTCCTCATCATCTTCATCCTCCCAAGCTGCTTTTCGTTTAGTAGGAAGCTGAAGACGAGACTCGTTTTCCTCCTCCGAGTCACTCGAGGATTCCTCTGCTTTCTCTTCATCACTGTCCTGATGAGGATGAAAGGGACAAAATAAGAGAAACATCACAAACTCAACAATGGACAGCTGCTCTTCTGGGAAGCTCTGAATATAAAAACAACACAAACTGGGTCTGACCAAATTACAGCTACACTTAAAGGTCATGAATATTTATTAGGGCTGCCAAACACTGATAATTACAAACTAATTTATTTCTGTATAATCTACTTTGTAATTTGACACTAAAGAAAGACACTTTTTTTGTTCACTCATGTTGTGTAAGTGAACAGAATAAGCTTCACCAGAATGTATTCATTACTCTCTTTAATATATCTGTGTAAATTCAGAACCCAGATATGAAGATCAAATTTCCACAAAGCAAACACAGCTTCTGATTTTGTTATCAGCAATGTCCCGTCAAAGCAACAGCATGCTGATGAGTGTGTGTATATACACTCATCATCAGTAGAATAGCTGCACCCAGAGGGAAGTGTGGGATTGCAGTACTATTGGGAAGGAAGATAAAGATTACCAGGATCAATAAATGATGATAAATTTAGACTGATATGATCAATATTTATTGATCTACACATACACAAGTAGTGTCTCTCAGTATGGCGTCGGGCTGCCGTGTTTGCTAACGCAACATGCCAGATGTCTCGGCATGGAGTTGTAGAGGTTCCTAATGGCGTCCTGTGATAATCCATCCCATGCAGCTCGAATATTCTCACACAGTTCCTGCAGACTGTGTGGTAGGGGTGGAGGTGGAGGTGGAGGTGGACATCAGGCCTTCTACACATGACAACAAACCGTTCATCTTGGCGCTGATCACGGTGCCTCCACACACGGATTTGTTGGTTGTCTCCACCAAGACAAAAGCCGGACTCGTCACTCAAGATGACCCGCTGTCGTTCTGTGTCACTCTATGGCAGTCTGGCACGACACCATTACAGTCTTTGGTGATGTTGACGTGGTGTTAAGGACAGTCGTCGTAACAGTCTGTGTGCATGTAGTCCTGTGGGGTGCAGTCGTCTGCTAATGGTGCTGGCACCAACAGAATGACTCATGGAGGACATCACTGCTTGCTGAATGAACGGGACATCATCAGCTTTCTCTCCGTGAGCCCCTTCCTAGAGCCCTGCGATGTGATCCCTCTCCAACTCTTCGAATTGTTTTTGAACTCTACGCACCCAAAGCATGCTACCAACACAACACCACAAGTCTGAATGGAAAGCACGTCCAACAAGATGACTTTATATAGTCAGTCAGGTCCGTTCTTGCCTACGTCATATGCGTGGCAGAGTTTGATCATTCGCATGTCTCACGATGTCACACCTACCCACCAAGTTTTATTCCTTTTTTGATGATGAGTGTAAATTACTGCTCTGCTGGGTGATCTGCACATCTGTGAAGCTCCATTAAAGGTATAAACAGGATTTGGAGCAGTATATGCTGCATTCAGACGGCGTCTTTTCCAGGGAAGGTCTTGCTGATTTCAGCCAGACAATCAACCACATTCTGCACGGATTACAGCAGCATGGCTCCGTAGGAAAAGAGTCCGGGTGCTGAACTGACCTGCCTGCAGTCCACACCACCGGTCACCCACTGGAAACATCTGGAGCATTATGGAAGTCCTGGAATTGTTAGGAGCAGCTGGTATCTGATATCAAGCAGAAATGGAAATCTTTCAGACTTCCAGCAACCGTCTCCTTAGTTCACAAACCCTTACAGAGCGCTGTTAATACAAGAGCTGATCACAGAGCTGAACTAACTTCACTGGTCCAAACATTTACAGCGTTCCAAGTCAATGAGTGTCTTTATCTATAGCGTTCTAGGTACCATAGAAGAACCACTTTTTTGAAGGAGTGTTCTCTAAAGAACATATTAATTTATGTAACATCTGTATCATAACTGTGAAGAATATAACAGGCGAAGCAAACGAGATGTAGCTAACTGCTGCACAGTTTAAGGTGGAACGGAGAATTCCAATATACCCTTCCAGGGTATATACATGTCTTTATACCGACGTACAGTGACCGGCGTTAGTCTCAGTAAAGCCAGTGTGTTCATCTGTGTTCATCAGTAACACTGTTCTAACTCCCTGTGATTCTGATGTTCTACCTCCAGTTTCCCCAGAAGCTCCTCCTCGGCTCCGAACACGAGCTGCTGCAGTCTCTCCTCCTCCTGCTCCATCATCTCCGCTGATCACACCGTCTTAAATCTGAATAAATCTCTGTATGTCTCCGCTTTATTCCCTCATTAATCCGTGTTTACTTGCTCTACGAGCTCAGCGCCATGTTTACCAGCACATGGAGAGACCCTGGCTTCTTCTTCAACGCCCAGCCCGGCTGGGGTTACCGCTCTAGAGGAGCACAGCGCCCCCTGCTGCCCTGGAGGCACACCAACACACTACATAACGCGCTTTCAAACCAATTCAATTTATTACTGTATTTTATTACTAATAAAAAATAACAACAACCAAAATAACTTTATTCATAATCATTAGTTTACAAAATCAATGCACAATAAAAACAATTAAACTCTATAAACCTGTATAACCGCTCTGGGTTTATTAGTGCTGTTTAAATATAGGGTTGATCAGCTTACCAGGCTCCTGATATTAATCTAATATGTGTAGCCACCTTTGGATCCATGACGTATTTAAACTATACTTCCAGTAGTCTTTATGTTTGAGGCGTAAACAGAGTGATTGAGAGCGGGTTTGGTGTGAGGTGTATACAGAGTGATTGAGAGTGGGTTTGGTGTGAGGTGTATACAGAGTGAGTGAGAGTGGGTTTGGTGTGAGGTGGTTCAGATGTTCTTTACAGTGGTGGTGATGGGAACCAGGGTTCTCCATGTCTTCAACACACATATAGACANGTGTATACAGAGTGATTGAGAGTGGGTTTGGTGTGAGGTGTATACAGAGTGAGTGAGAGTGGGTTTGGTGTGAGGTGGTTCAGATGTTCTTTACAGTGGTGGTGATGGGAACCAGGGTTCTCCATGTCTTCAACACACATATAGACATTTTATTGACAATCTAAACCACCAGTGAACCTACACGTGTCTTCTGAGTGTTATATGGAATGTTGATGATGGGAAAATCTGGAAAACCTGGAAATAATAAGTTTTCATTGGGGGACTATTTTTTGCCTCACAGCGCCCTGCAGCATGTATCCCTCCACCATGTATGGAGTTAAAATAGATTCATATACATATATAAACAGCTGAAGCAGCCTGATTACAGTGGAGTGGCACTTCCTCTTGTCCTTCCCGGCTGTGTTGCAGGGTTTTTTCCCTCACACTACTGAAGGGGAAATGACAGAATAAGAACAAAGCTGTGTAATGAAATTCACCTCCAGCTGCAAACACTGGCTGCCTAAGCTCTATTGGTCAGTGTAGGCCAGGGATGATCACATTTACAGGCCTGTGTCCCACATTTATCCAGCAGTTTATTTCTCCCTGCCTCTCAGGTGTGTTTATTACATGCCTGGGGTTTTAGGTTCCAAAAGCCGGATTAATTAATTATTCTTGACCATTTTCCATCCTCTTTATCCCATGTTGATTCTCTAGGACTGGTAGACCTAAATGATCTCTGTTCTGATTGGCTGAGCTTCATTCAGAAAGCACTCCAGGCTGAAACACTCCCTGTAACTTCACCCTAAACCGACAAAGACAAAATGGGTTGGCTAAACCGCTGTAGGCTGGAATAGGTGGAACTAAACGGGCAGGACTAAACTGCTGTAATTTGAATGGGCGTGGTAAAACAATTGGAGGCTAAATGCGCAGGACTAGTAAGCTAGTAAGTAGGCTACAGCAGTAAACTACAGCAGTTTTGTCCCACTTGCATGTCTGTTCTGCATTTCTGTCCATTGCAGTTGCAATATCAACAAAGCAATAAAAACATTATTATTGTTATTATTAATATTATTATCATTATTATTACGACATTAGATTGGTCTAATGATAAGTGTATTACGATATTAATTTCACTGAACTCAGTAATAATTCACTGAGCCAATTTCATAATGCTCTGTATGAACACACCCCTGCCAACTCTGCCCGCGTGAACGCGCCCGGCCTTTATAAGCGCGCTCCGGCGGGCGCTCGCCCTCCTCTTCGCTCCTACAGCGCGGACTCTCATCTCCAACACAGGGACGACCAAGGTGGGGCAAAGTCTGCTCGAATTTACCCGCTTTTAAACTCATTAATCTGTCTTATTTTATGACGTATTCATGTGGACCCTTGAGGTGCAGCAGTGTTTAAGTTCCGCTGCATGAAATTCCTGTACTAGTAACGACTGAACCGTTCCACCTTAAGACGTGCAGCAGTTCTGACTTTAATGCCTGAGGCGTCAGAACGTAGCTGGTGGACTATTTAAGGTGGTATGGAAAACTCGGACTCCAGCCTTATGAGGACGAGTAGGGGGCGGGTAGATCAGGACAGGCAGAGGCACAATAGCTTTAAATGTTATTTGCAGAGACTTTTAAATGCACCACTGTTGGGTGGTTTGGCTCGTTTCCCTCTTTATGTAACACCGCTACATGTCATTATAGTCGGGACATGCGGAAGTTCGCTGTACGTTTGGGACCAGGTGTGAGTTCTGCGGAATAAACGTACTCTTAAATGGGTAAACTGGCTTCCAGACATTAATTTACGAATTTGGAGTATTTTTGGCGGTAATTCTGTTTTTTACAGACGTCTTTCGCTTCCTACTGGAGAAACGCTGTAGGACTTTTGTTCTTGATCTCTGATCTACACATAATGTCAAGCGCTGAGTCAAGATGGCGGCAATGACTTGTAGATCAGCGGATTTCGCTTCTCCTCGCCCTCCTCGTCTTTAATCCCCGATTCGCTGCAGCTAAGCGTAATGGGCCTGGATTAAACCCATCAATTGTGTCGGGTTTATGACTCCTATACAGGCTCTGGATGTTTAATTCCGGATTTTTGCTCTTTGTAATCCTCTTGGCCTTTAAAAGCCGACGGAGCCATGAGAGCACGTGGCAGTAAACATGGCGGAAGTAGTGCACTTCGTGCGGCTTCGTTCCTGTTCACTTTCCTGGCCGGACAGAAATAGATCTGCTTAGTACAGAGAGAATGTATGGACTGCATATGATCTATATATACACCCCTCCCAACATATGGCTGCTTTGTGTTTTAGGTCACCTGCTGTTTCAAACGACGGACTCTTATTTTGTAATGTCCTTCGTTGTTTTGATGGCGGTTTTTGACACCGACTTTCAGAGAACCCGTTGCAGGATTTTATTTGTACATTTATCATTTTGCTCGCATATAATTTATCAAAGGCAAATATTTTAAAAACAATATTTTAAATAAAATGTTAATGTTATGTGCATGAAAGCACTAAATTCTAGAAAGCAGGAGGAAAACTAACATTTGCTAATATTCACATTGGCACCTCTTTATTATAAGTGATGTATTACTGCATTTTATAAAACAGGAAATCCAGAATAAGCTTTTAAGTTTAGGTATTTTAAAGGGCCCTTATCAGGGAAAATCTTTGGTTCTTGGCTGTTTTAAGAGTATTTATACTGCCAGAACAGGCTGTTCATGTTCATTGTTTTTGTGATGTCACAGAGTTTCAGCCTACGTTTACATATTAGTCTTACTGGCATAGTACCCAGCAGCCCCTTCAATCATAGGGTCATGTAAAAATCCCCTATGGGCACTATTTGTACATTAAAAACACACCGCTGCTGAAACTGGAACAGAAGAATGGTGAGGTATGGGCTCTTTAATGTTAAAGTGGTCATTCTGTTTACTAAAAGCTCTGTATGCTTGTTTTTCAGTGCCATGGCTGCCAAAACTGAACGCACCTTCATCGCCATCAAGCCTGATGGAGTTCAGAGGGGCCTTATTGGCGAGATCATCAAGCGCTTTGAGCAGAAGGGCTTCAGGCTGGTGGCCCTCAAGTTCCTCCAGGTTTGTAGACATGTGATTTGGACTCCTCTCCTGGTTCCCCTCCCTTACTCCAGCTGCCCTCTTCAGTGGGGTGGTCTGGCATTGACAGGGGAAACAGCATACACTCTCCCACACACGCGTTTACTGCCATCTGTCAGTAGAGGTCCAGTGGCGGAGTGGACAAACTGCTCGCTAACACTCAGACGCTGAGAGCTTCAGTCAGGAGGTGTCTGATTCTTTTACCTGCATAATTAGAAATGTGACTGCATTTACCAGCTGTTACACAGAGCGATAGAGAAACATTTCAGACTGAGGTGCATTAATGTGTTAAACCTTTTCATGCTCCTGTCACTGCATCTTACAGGAGCTGTAACTTTGTTTTCCCATCAGTATCCAGCTGTTTCTGACCAGAGCTGCTCACTTTGGGCTGCTTTCACAGCTGATTTGTTGGCTAAAGTAGCTGGAGTTTTGGGGTGTGTTTTGGTTTGGCTGTTTTCACTATGTGCCAGATATACCTGTTTCACACCTGGGGTTTTTATTTGCTGTAAAATTAAATGTTCATTAGCCCGTCCTTGCGTCCAGTCTTCTGGGAGCCCAGAGAAATGACCCCGCCCCCCCTCGGATTCTCACGGCATGTTTTTGACTTGGTATCTTAAAATAACTTGGTATGCTGAAATAATGACTAATTATGGTTAAAGAAAATCATTTTGGCTTTGACTCAATGCTTATAGAGATCAATAACTTCTTCTCATCATGAAGTAATGATTTATATTAAGTAAGTAAGTAAGTAAGTAATTGTTGACACTAGGTGCAGCATACTCGTGTGTTTTTAATGTAAGAGTGTGTAATTATTAGTATAGAGTCAACCCTAATTACATTAGGGTTTTTGGCTTTTGGCTTCTCTTACATTTTAGAATAACGTATACTCCAATCCTGTGATCTGAGGGTTAATGGAGCTGTGCTCATGCTGTTCTGAGCTCTCCCTGCTCTTAAACGTGTTCCAGCTGATGTTCGTTCATCCTGTTCTCCACACAGGCGTCTGAGGAGCTGCTGAAGCAGCACTACATTGACCTGAAGGACAGGCCGTTCTACCCTGGACTCGTCAAGTACATGGGCTCTGGACCCGTGGTCGCCATGGTAACAGCTCCCAATTCACCCGTATAACTGCTTGCTGCAAACAAGTGGAGTCTTCCTAAACCTGGTTATCATACTTCTCAGAATATAAACATAAACGTGTAGAAGCTTTTAATTATAGCTGCTAGTGAAAACATCACTCCGTTAGTGAACATTAACATTACTGTGATCTCATAATGAGGCGTTGGATCTTGACCTCCTGTGTGGTTGCAGGTGTGGGAGGGGCTGAATGTGGTGAAGACGGGCAGAGTGATGCTGGGCGAGACCAATCCTGCAGACTCCAAACCCGGCACCATCAGAGGAGATCTCTGCATTGAAGTTGGCAGGTGAGCTTCCATGTGCACTACACCGGTGGTTCAGTTCTGACCCTGAAAACCCTGTCCTACACAACTTGGTCTGCACCTGCTCCCTACATGGCCAATTCCATATAAGTAATAAGGCAATATTCATTGTGGAGCTTCCTCTAGTTCTTGGAATGTGCTGGTGTGGGAATGATGTCCACTAATCTCCATTATGGAGCCATGATCACACCTGTACAACTGATTCCTAAGCCTACAGAGGATATTCTGATTATCTACAGTAATAATGATGCATAATCAAGTGGTTGAGGTGTAATGTCCTTCAGAGTGGTTTAATGTGAAATGCTTCATAAGTGGTGGTGAATGGAACCACACGTCCCCCTGTAAAAGCTCCCTCCCTCACAGAGTTACTACATGAAATGGTTATGAATACGCTGGCTGATAGACATTCATGGTGAAGGGATACATCCTGCAAGGTGCTGTGAGGTAAAATAGTCCCCCAAAGACAACTTATTAATAATATTATTATTATTATTATTATTATTATTATTACTTAGATTTTTTCCCATCAACATTCCATAAAACACTCAGACACGTGTAGGTTTACTGGTGGTTTAGATGGTAAATAAAATATTTTCTAAATGTGTGTTGTAGACATGGAGAACCCTGGTTCACCACCACCACTGTAAAGAAAAGTTGCAAAAGCGTATCTAGAACAGAGCACTTCACACCAAACCACCTGAAAGGACCTTGTTTATGTCCTCACCTGAAAATTTGGAATTTTGAGAAGCCTGTAGACTCCCTCTTTAAGCCCTGCCTGAGTAAGTGGTGTATTGGGTAAAGAGCTACTACAGGACCGGGGTTCTAAAACAGTGCATCAGCACTTCCTCCCAGGAACGGCTATATTTGTGTCGTGGTCTGTTCGTCTGCTTCTACAAACCACAGCAGCTAATGGTGCTACAGGCCAGTCCTACAGGAGTTGTGGGCTTGTAGGCCCATCTTGTTGCACTGGATGCACAGATGACCAGAGAGAGTAACGGACTCCAAGCTGAGTACAGCTGTGTAGGGTCCAGTCAGGATGTTAGTTTTGTAGTAGACTGAAACATGAGCCTAGCTGCTGTTGTGACTGCAGTTTAAATGCTTGATTGTTGTAACTGGAAGTGATCAGCGTATCAGGGTTTTTTTTGTTTTTTTTTTTTTTTCTGGACTGAGGCTTGAATAGTGGGTGTGCCAGACTGCCAGTAAGCTGTGATTGGGATCTAGTAGCACTTGATGGTTCACAAGCTCTGTGTTACTGGGTTTGATCACTGTGTTAAACTAGGTGATGAATCTCAGCTCTTGAAAAAGTTGCACTCAGTTTATCAAATATAAATAATAAATTAAGTTGGTCTTTCAGCCCTAATAGTCACAAGCTCAATCACCCAACCCAGGTGCAGGGTTCGAGAAGCTCTACTGTAGGACATTCAGTATTGGCAGTTAGCACCATGCTAATTGGTCGGCTTTCTATAACTTGTCAGGTACGTTAGCCTTGCAGTTCCAGCACTAAAATGACAGAGGCAAACCTCTGACACATCACTGATTGGCTATGTCTGGGTTTAGGGGTGGGGTTAACCGGTGGGGTGGTTGGAGTGGTCCTGTGATGCTGACGCTGGTGAATGTGTTTGTAGGAACATCATCCACGGCAGCGACTCTGTGGACAGCGCTAACAAAGAGATCAGCCTGTGGTTCAAGCCCGAGGAGCTGGTGTCTTTCAAGAGCTGCGCCCATGACTGGATCTATGAGTAAACCGTCCATCTCGAACTGTAGCTCTGCCCCAACTTGACCCTCGTTTCTGGACCATTCAACATCGCAATGCTGTAAACCTGACATTTGTATTCTGACCTGTCTGTTTTATGACCATGGAGCACTTACACTGATTAAAATCCTGTATGGGGAAAAACCGGATTTGGTCGTGTGTCTCTTATTAAATGGCTGTTTTGATTTGCTCCTGAGGGGGAGTACAGGAGGTCTTTGCCTAAAAGGTGCAGTTTATTTTGTCAGCTTCCAGCTAAACCAGACTGACCTTTTAACAGGTGTTGGTTTTGTAGGTCTTGGAAGCAGCAGGTAAGCATGTTTACAGCAGGGGAACCCAATGCTTTGTAACGGAAGCCCTGGTGTTTAAACAGACAGTGGAATCGGATTGTTTACACCTCATTAAACGGCATGTGACGTATCTGGTTTATTCAGTATCTAGTACTACTTAAAGGTTAAATCAGTTTGAAATCTCACTATATTGGCAGATGGTCCAGCCATTCCATGTGCCAGTAGTGGGTTTAACTTGTGAAGATTGCCTCTGTTCCAATGCCATCAGGCCTGGTGCAGCTCTGACCTGACCAGACCATACTGCACTGGACACTGCTGTAGGTGTCCAGCTCCTACTGGTCATGTTTGGCTCCTGCCAAGTTTCAAGAACATCTTGGAGGTCAAGTGGTTAGCTCCACAAAGGGTGAATTTGAATGGAAGCAGTTCAGATAACAGACTATGCAAATAAAGCTGACCAGCCTTTGCTGATTTGGTGCACTTTCCATGCCCAGTAGAGCAGCTATATAAGGGGTTCTGTTCACCACCACTGGGAACGGTTCTGTCATGGCAAGTTTCTCTAGAATGGAGCGTTTTGTCAAGCCTGAACAAGGGTCAGTTCAGACCATCTGACTGGCATCATGAAATCTTTTTGGTTCCAGGCCATTTGGAACAAGAATGTGATGCCTTCAGTGCATACACTGCAGTTTGGTAACGATTACTAGACTTTCCAGCAAGACAAGGATCCCAAACATGCTTCCAAGCCAACCAAACCATGGTTCAGGGGCCTGTCCTTGAGTGGCCATCTCAGTCCCCAGCTCGGAAGCACGGAAACCAAGCTACTTAAAATGCTGGAAGCTTTTCCATATGAAGACAGGCAAAGATTTCAGGCAGTCTGCATCTTGGCTCCACCCCTACACACTGTAGGTTAGGTTACGGCTCAACTGTGGACTGTCTGGGGGGCCCTGTGGACCAGTTTGAAGACTTCAGCAATAGAGAGATGTCAGAAGCCTGTGAGAACCTACTAGAAATTGTTTATTGGAGGTTATGAGGTGTGAAGAATGCTCCTCAGATTACTGACTTTGGGGGCTGAATAATAATTGTAATAATTTGAATTGTTGACTGTATACTCGACTCAGAATTTTCTCAAAACCGCTTGCACATGTAGGAATACAGCATCTCTGACTGTTTACTGAAGCTAGCTGATAGATTTCCATTAAATATGATAATTATTACTAAACTACCTCACGTTCTGAATAATCCTGAGTGTAACTTTAGGCAGTGTACAAAATAACACTCAGTAAAATATTCATGTGTTGGCCATTTTATCAGAAACACCCATCTTATGTGGTAGAGATCTTCAAATCTAGACTTTGATTTTAGTTTCTAGTCCTGGATTTTGTAATTACTGGTAGCTATGACAAGCAATGGTGGCCAATCAGTTACATAAACAGTTCATTTAACGATTGGTGATAACAAAATCCAGGACCCAGGACCCAGTTCCTTCAGGTTGTGCGGTAGGGGTGGAGGTGGAGTGACGCATGACAAAAAAAACGTTCATCTTGGTGCTGACCACGGCGCACACACAGGTTCATTGGTCGTCTCCACCAAGACAAAAGCTGGACTCGTCACTGAAGATGACCTGCTGCCATTCTGAGTCACTCCATGACAGTCTGGCACGACACCACTGCAGCCTTTGGTGACGTTGACGTGGTGTTAAGGGCAGTCGTCGTAACAGTCTGCGTGCATGTAGTCCTGCATGGTGTGACCAGTCAGGTACAGAGATAAGGCCCATCCTTGCTTACGTCATATGTGCGGCAAGTGTGACACATGAATCATACCTGTGGGTTGATTCCTTCTGGGTGCAGCTATTGGTGCAGCTGACAAAGTGGCTGGTCAGTATGAGTAGATCATGTGGTCTTTCCGTTATTCTGTCACCGTTATTCCGTTATTCATGTACAGTGTTCAGTTCAGGAAACTGACCCACAGCAATAAAATGTCAATACGCAGAAGAAAAAAAGTGTAAGATTTATTAAAAAAATGAAAGTTAACATTCATAGTTCTCTTTCCAAATACATATACATATATATATATATATATATAGTTTTAAACAGATTTCATATAGCTTAGTAAACCTCATGTGGACAGCACGTTAATCATGTAAAGGCAGGAAAATAAAAACATTTCGACCACTAGAAATGTAAAAACTTTGAACTCCTGTTAAGTGCCATGCAGAGAAACGACAGGATGTCTTAAATTAGTCATACAAATCACTTCAGACCGTATCGCAAATACAAGAATACAAAGAAGAAGAGAAAGGACCTCCTCTGCCGGGATCACAGTTCTTTTTTTGTCTTTTTTTTTTCTTTAGAAGATCATCACTTCATCAAATATATTTAGCACCAGAATACAGTGTGATGGGCTTTCACATTAATCACTAATAGCACACAGCTGCCCGTCTCTCTGGGCCTTCAATCAGGAAACAGTTGACACACTCATCTTCACATCACACGGCCTGCTCTGAGCCGGTGTGCCTTTCTGCTCTGCTCCTCCGATTAAAGCCAAAGCTCAGCAACAAGCAGCTACACGTTCACATCAGAACATTAACACTACCTCCTTCTATCTACACTCAGTGTCCACTGTATCTGTGAGTGGACACAGTGTTTAAACACTCCAGCAGCACTGCTGTGTCTGATCCACTCACACCAGCACAACACACACTAACACACCACCACCACTTCAGTGTCACGGTCAGTGGAGCTGATATGATGGACACTGAGTGTAGATACAAGGAGGTGGTGTTAATGTTCTGATATGACAGTGTATGACCACAAATACAGTCCATCAGAGGAGATGTGTTCAGCATCTGTAGTTAGTTTCTTTAGTTTTAGCACCAAAGCTACGAGACAGCTACCAAGGGACAAACGGTTAACAGTATGCTAATTAGCCCTGATAGTAAGAGGATAGCGGACCATAGTTGGTAGCTATGCTAATTAGCTTAATGCTAACTATGTGCCTAATTCATAACACCCTTGGTCTCAGACCATGAGGAGGTGTTCGGTATCTCTGATAGTCCTGATGATGTGGTTTCTAATACTGTACAATTCACTGTAATCTTTGAACATGGACTGACGTATATGAGCATAGCCAAACACAGTAGCAGTCTGAATCTAGCTCCTGTATATAGACAACAGCCACAGTATCTGTGGCATAGATACTGAACATCTCCACACGGTCTGAGACTAAGTGGGTGACGAATTAGGCACACAGTTAGCACTAAGCTAATTAGCATAGCTAAGAACAGTGGTTCAATATCCTCTTACTATCAGGGCTAATTAGCGCTTTAATTGTACAGACTTTAATTTTATAAACCAAGATTAATATTATAAACAACTGAGAGAGCAATAATAATAACTGGGTCTGATATTAGTAATAATATTAACAACTGGTTCTGGTATTATTATTCCTCTAATATCTGTTTAACCACTGGCGGACTACCCAAAGAACACTGAGCAAAACACCAGTGGACCACCAGCCTTTCCATCAGTGGCCCATCAATGGTCCACTATCCTCTCACTATCATGCACCTCCATATGGTTTGAGCCCAAGCGCATGATCATCATGTGTTAATTAGCGCATAGCGAAACTGTTTGTTAGCTGATAGTGACGTTAGTCTCGTAGCTCCAGCACTACATCTAAAGAGGTAACCTCAGACCGTGAACTGAGGCCGGTGGACTACGTCTCGGCCGGTGGACTACATGTGTGGTACGAGGGGGGAAATGAGAGAACTGATCTTTTGCTGATCTTTTCTAGATATGTTTTTAAAACAGAACTACAGTTCTAGATCACAGGCGTCTGCCTGAAAACAGTCGAGCCATGACTACGTTTACAGAGCTCCTCCATCTTTTGGTCTCTTAAACACAGACAGAAACACAAACAACGTAAAAAGGATAGTCTCCTCTGATGACAGACGTCAGAAATGATGGAGATAAGCATGTAGAGCGTTCACATTCAGAGCGACTCGGTAACAAGCAGTTCACAGGAACAGCACACTGGTCAAAACTACCTTCATCTTCATCACCTTATTGCTGAATGGGATGTTTAATAATAATAATAATAATAATAATAGTTACTATTACTAGGGATGCACTGATGTGGGAATGTATCTACCAATGCTGATGCATGTTGCTCTTCTGGAGTCCAATAAACTCATCATCACTCTGAATGATCACTTCCTACGCTGTTCTATGCCGATACTGATTCAACTCCCATACCATCGTACATCTCTGATTATTATTATCATCATTAGAATATGAGCTGCACTATAGCCTTTCATCTATATTAGGCTAATAACTGGAGCACGTTAATGACCAATTGAGGAACAGATGTTCAGGACAGTACAGAACAAAACCTGTTAAACCTGTAAATATACACTTTCCACCAAAGACGAAACAGAGGAAACGGTCATCTTCTACACAGACCTTCAACACCGAAACACAGAACCACATCTAAACTCACCTTCTGTACCCCACCACAACTACAACCAACAAACAAACAGAGAGACCTGCCACATGCACAGTTCTTCCTGAGCATTCATGTACAGCACTCTGCAGAACTCAGAGACCCCCCGTCATTTATTAACACCCAGAACATACATCATTTCTTAAACAACGTAGATTCACCAACACTGTCCCCACTTTCATCTCTAAGAGAGAGGAGAACATCAAGCTCCACTCCTGCTTCAGATCTGAGAACATCCACAGGTGTTTCTGTCCATCCTTCGACTGTGAGAAGACACCGCAATGCTAAGGAGGTCTGAAAGGAGGTGTAGCTGCGTAAGAAGCTCCTCACTGAGAAAAGGAGACACACACATCAAACAAAGAAGCTGCTGGTGTTCTCAGAACAATGGACTGACCACCCCAGAGTCCAGAACCTCAACACTACTGAATGTGTTTGGGGTTATCTGGATGAAGAGAAGAAGCAGAAAATACTGAAACAGCTTCTAAGACTGAACTTTGGAGGTGTGTCTCTGTGACGAACTGAAAGTGGGTCTCCTGAGAAGAATGGAAGCTGGAATGAAGGTGTGAAACTGGTCCTGTAGAAAGCGGAGGCTGAATAAATGAGAAGTGGTCTCTGCGCAGTGCTGTATCTCTTCACTGTACGCAGGTTAAATATGATTCAGCTCTGAATAAACTCTGTTTAGGTTCATGTATCTCTGATATACATCTGCAGATGGATATCTGAATATGCTAATGTTTATAGAGGATCTTTCAGGAGGGAGGGGCTTAACGGCAGAACCTCCATCTGCATATTAATGTCTCTGTTATAGACAGTTTAGTAGCCAAATACAGTCTGAGTGATACACAGGACGGCGTACATCAACACCTACATGCCATCTGAGCCCAAACCCTTATTTATAGTTCTATCATAAAACTAACATTGTATTTATAGGTACTCTTACTGAAATACGACGCTGCAGAAACGCAACCTTACTGAGTGAAATCATCTTAAATCTACTCAATATATCTAATATTGCACATTATGAGATTATTACGAGGATAATATATGACGATTCAGCCTGTTTCAGTTTTCCCTCCAGTTTAGTTTAGTGTTCACTTTTAAATGTTAGCTAGAACCCTCTAATCACACAATACTACCGAGCTGACAGGGTGACGGTTCCCTTACAATTACACAGGCTGTTTATGTTACTGCACCTTTAAAAGTGACGTATGCAAATAAGCTCTGTTCTGACTGGCTGCTTTTTATTGTGACTCTCCAAACTGCAGTCCAGACTGAAACACTCAAACTTCAAACTGCTGTAGGCTGAATGGGTGGGGTTAAACTGCTGTAGGCTGAATAGGTGGGGTTAAACTGCTGTAGGCTGAATGTGAGGAGCTAAACTGCTGTAGGCTGAATGGGTGGAGCTAAACTGCTGTAGGCTGAATGGGCGGAGCTAAACTGCTTTGGAAAGCTAAAGATCATTGCACAGGTTAAACAGCTTAAAGTAAGTAAAAATGACTAGAAATAAGTTTAATAATCTCATAATAAACAATCTGAGATATACCCAGTAAATCTGAGATCAGGTCCTGTGAGGAGGTTAATGTTTCTGCAGTGAATAGTGACATACTTTGACGTTTTATTTCTTTTCTTTCCAGGAGAAACATCCAACGCGTAAATAGAAGTTTGTCTTTGAAGCTACAGAGAACGTCCTTGGCAGTAAAATCTCTTTTAATCACTTTGTGGAGCAAAAAATCAAACCCACTGATCGTCGCTCTCTACCCGTAACACAATGAGAGTCAGTCGGTCTGATAACGGCCTGCTTCACTGCAGGTCTCCCCCGGCCGTTTACAGACGCTGTGACTGACTGAAAGACTATAATGAGGGATAAACACACCTGGCTCAGCACCAATGGGATTACCTGCTTCACACCTGTGCCCAAACAACTAATACTCCCATCAGTAAACACAGTGGAGCATCAGGTACGTAGGACACAGCGGAAACAGGGGTAAACAAAGGCAAATCCAAACGTTCGTGTTCCTGTAAAAACTCGTTCAACACGTCACAGTGTTCAGTTCAGTGTTAATGTGTTAATTAGAACGAACTGTGCAAACTTTGACCTTTAACAGTTTGACCTTTCCCTTTAACAGTTTCTGTATGTTGTACTTGTTAAGATGTGAACAGGGTCATTCAGAGTGCTTTCAGTGTTCACAGTGGTGGTGAATGGAACCAGACGTCCCCCTCTAAAAGCTCCCTCACAGAGAGTTACTACATGAAATGGTTATGAATACGCTGCCTGATGTCTGAGAAAACTTATTTCCAGGTTTTCCAGATTTTCCCATCATCAATATTCCATAAAACACTCAGAAGACATGTGTAGGTTCACTGGTGGTTTAGGCAGTATATAATGTCTATATCTGTGTTGTAGACATTGGAGAACCCTGGTTCCCATCACTACCCCTGTAAAGAACATCGGGACTATGCTCAGCTGAACACTGTGATGAGTTAATGTATAAGCGTCGTGGGGGAAAACTGCTGAATAACTAATAATATGATCTGAACCCGTTTATGCCCAGCAGCTAGTATGATCACGAGACGTGTTGTGATTGGTCTATGGTGATGAAATGTATAGTCCGGTCATGGAAAAACATCTAACCTGAAGTCATTGAGTTATTTTCCCCATTATATCCGGTTCTCATAATTTTACTAACAACCAAATGAGTATTTTCCTCTGCACTGTTAACTGTCAGTAGTCATGTGACCTGGTGGTGTGATAGAAACGCTCTGCCTAGCCGCTGGGTTTGATGGATCTCCAGATTTTGCTCTCACAGCTTCAGATAAGGGCATTGATAGATTAACCAATAGTAAAGCATGACTGAAGGTGCTGCTGAGGTTGAGGCAGGACAGCAGCCACAGAGCCGATACGAGACACTGACGCAAGGTTGGTGTTGCTGCTGATGAGCTGTGTGCAGTGCAGTTTATTTAGCCTCACGGTTCCTGTTTGACGAAGAACCCGTCCGTGCTGTTTGAAGAGCTCTGTCGGAAGTTAAAATCGTCTGCTTTAGCGGCTTCATCCTTCAGCTGGAGAGCGGTGACTGCAGGAGAGAGGAGGTCGTCAATGATACTTATGTTATGTCGATTTACACCACAGCACAGAAAACACGGCAGCACTTTCCTGAGCGATAAGTTCCGTTATTTTATTAAATATAAAATTTTTATGTAAAAGTTAATATGTTCACCCACGTTAGAGAAGCACCACATCTGGCTCTTTTTTCGGCTAAAAATGTCAACAAAAATCATTTTGCCAGCTGGCATCTGTACATTACAGATTTTGTATTGGTGTCTAAATGTTATTTATGTTGTATGTAGGGCTGCAACAAACGTCTAGTTTGGAGGTCTAATAACCTATCAGTTATTAAAGCGAACAATCGACTATTCTGATTATGAATCACTCAATTACCAGATATGTAGCTACCAGCTGTTGAATTTAGCTTCAGGTTGTTTATGCATTTGCTAACTAACAATGAAGACAGTAAAGATGAATATCTTATTCAGAAATTCCCTGTTTTAATGAACTTTCCTGCTCATACAGAAGATAAATACAATTCTGATATTTTTATCCTGTCAGTATTTAAACCAAGGATGTACAAAATAGAAGCAATAAAACAGAACTAAACTAAATCAGTCATCACTAATCATTAATCAATCAGAAATGATCAAAAATGTCAACAAAAATCATTTCACCAGCTCGCATCAAGCTTTATATTATATGTTGTTTTGCTATCTTACTTGTTATGATAATCTATCTATTATTAAAGCGAGTATTGGGATTATGAATCGCTCATTTACAAAATTACTTTCTTTTAAATTTAGCTTGGGGGTTTTATGTGTTTGCTAACTAACAATGAAGACAGTAAAGATGAATACCGTATTCCGAAATTCCCTGCTTTAATGAACTTTCCTGCAAATACAGAAGATAAACAAACTCGAAAATCTTTATCCTGTCAACATTTAAAACCAACGATGTACAAAATAGCAGCAATAAAACAGAACTAAACTGAATCAGTAATCACTAATCATTAATCTAGTAAATAAATAAAATTAATGAATCATTTTTTAAATGTAAACAGTGCATTAGACTGTTCTTTGTGCTGTCAGTCTGCACTCGGTTGCAGGTAAATTCTACAATCACAGGTCTTATATATAAATATAATATGTAATATGTCTATACATACTGGAGAAAGTCCCACATTTGGTTCTTTTTGGGCTAAAAACAGAAATAAATTTAAAAAATGTCAACAAAAAATAATTCCACCAGCCGGCATCAAGCTTTACCTTATAGGTCTTGTATTAATGTATAAATTATTTATGTTTTATGTAGGACTGCAACAAACAGCTAGCTTGAAAGTCGAATAATGTAACGAATACTGAAACGAATAATCGATTATTCGATTTATGAATTCATTTAAAAATGAATGTATTGAAATGAAGGCTACACCATCACCAACGAACTGATTAAATTAGTTACCAACTAACTTGCCAGTCGATTAATCATTGCAGCCCAAGTTTTATATGACTCGATGAGTGTTTTTGTCTTTTTGTACCTGCCCAGGGCTACAGCTCAAAATTAGCCTACTTGGCAAAACTGGCACATGTACAGAAACACTTATTATGTACATTAGTATTCCTGTAAATCAAAATCAAATTAACTAAACTAATAACTCCTACAGTGTAAACAATGTCATATACCACATAATCACCAGGTATTTCAATGATAAATAACTTTTGTATTATTAATAACTATTGTATCTTATAAACACTTTTTTATTCAGATGTTTTCTTTTATAAACATACAGACAGGCAGACACACAGAGGAGCTAGCTCCATAACTCTGGTGCATGGTGGTTTAGCTTCCGCTTGGTGGTTAGCTTTCTCTCTGTAACTCGAACACAGAGAGAACGAAGGTGGAACACAGTTTCCTTAAAGCTTTGCGGGCGGGACAAACCACGTCAGCCTCCTGATTGGTGAGGATATATAGTGATAGATATGCGAGCACCACCCAACATTTGGACCACCCTATTTACATCAAAACGGGACTGGGTGAATATACTGACCATTTATTGGAGAATGGAACATGCGTATACTGTACATGTACACCAAGAGCTCTAGAACCTGCTTATAAAGAGAACCCTGAGGTTCCCTGAGGCCAGTAACCGGAACACTGCTGAGCTTGACTGAGGACCATAAGGTGAGGCTCACCTGGTGTGTGGTTTGTTGAGTCTCTGTCAGCTGAGTCGAGAGGAGTATTGGCGGGAGCAGACGATGGAGAGGGGGCTGATGGGTAATGTGGCGGAGTCATGTTCTCATCTCCACACAGGCTCCTCCGAGGAAGCCCCGCCCCGCACAGGTTCACCGGCCGTTTACCAATCGGAATCTTCCTTTCTGAAATGTCAGAGCAGCTCTTTTAGCACCACTGATCAACGTATGGTTTAGTGATACTGGTGTTGGTATACAGCTGTGTTCAGTGCAGAACTGCATCCCTCAACCTTACTAGTCTGAACAAACTCACAGTGTCATATCACTGTACATTCATTAATGTTCTCTCACTTCTCTCACTACCCAGCGTGCATTATGATAATCCCTGTGGTGTCACCCAATCCTGACAGCTAGCCTAGTCACTGGGCTACAGGCTAATATACACTGACATGCCAAAAGTCATGTGATATCAGTATGTAAACTGATTATGAAGGGGTGTTACCCTTGGCAATGGGACGGCTTGGCAATGCCCACACCTGTATAAATTGAGAGGTGTTATCTTGTGAGAGAGGTTGAACACTGGTCAGCGTGCTCATGTATTACCACCTACAGTGGACAGCACAGTGACCGGGTGCTTAATGATGGTGACTGGCGGCCTCTGGTTAGAACTGTCAGAGTGTACAGATAAGCGACTCTGGCAGAAATCACATCCACATTCAATGTAGGAGACCCCACACGCATATCCCACAGGTCAGTGCAGTGTTCTTTAGGTTCCATGGGATATGGGATCACCTGGGCTTGTGAGGTTGCTTACATTTGTTTGGGACCAGTTGTTTGGGGATGATGGTAGGGTTCACGTATGGCGCAGACCCCATGAAGCAATGGACCCCAGTTGTCAATAAGGCACTGTGCAGGGTGTGCTCTCATGGGATGGGTTGAGTCCACTGGACCGCCTAAACACGTCATTGACCGGTACCTGCTATGTTTCATTGCTTGGTGACCATTTGCAGCCCTTCAGCCCTTCATGTATCTCCCCAGTGATGGGATATTACAGGAGGATAATGCACCGTGCCTTCGGACATTTGTCCAGAATTGGTTTGAGTAGCATTCTGGAGAGTTCGGACTAATGGTGTGGCTGGCGTGTTTGCCCAACATGATCTCAAATGAGACATTCCACTATCATGCCTCATTCAGACTCTGATGATTCACGTCTCCTTGCAATGAGCACACTGGCTAGTGTCCAACCTCACTCACAAGATAACACCTCACAGCATATACAGGTACGGGCGTTCCCAACTTCATAATCAATCTACATACTGATATCACCTGACTTTTGGTGTGTCAGTGTATATGATCAAGCTAGCCTGAGTGTAACTGTCAGTGAACAACATCAGAAAGGCAGCAGTGATATTTTGTCTTTATTCAGGACTAAATTAACACCAGAGACTAGTGCTGGTAATTCTCCTCCCACAGGGAGCTCCACAAGGATCGCCATTGTCTGTAAGTCGCATTTAGGTAACAGTGCTGGGCACTGAAGTGAGAGAACACTGATGGATGAAGAACGGGAACATCTGATCTACACAACACAACAAGTAACCAATGAAACTCTAGTTTTAGGCTAGTGCCTTTAGTGCCTTCCAAAGGTGCAATTATTAAGACATCTAAATTTTAAGCTTAGCATATTAGCAAAATGAATGTAGTCAGATCCAGCAGTCATGTCCATTACGTACTTGGTGGGGAAAACGTTTTTTCTCCAGGTCAGTGCAGACGGACACAGACTAAATCAACCAAACTACGACTAATCACATATGCAGTCATGGTTTAGCTAATACAACAACTACAGCAGCATTACTGTCGTACATCAGTATAATAAACCCTGTGGTCTGTCTGATGATAGACGCTCCTGTTAATGCTGCACATTAGAGACTGGGAGATAAAGAGGGGTACAAGGTGACGGAGCTGTGCTGAGAGGTGGAGAAACCTGACCTACTTTTCTTTTGCCCTTTATACTGCTGGGATTTCTTCCTCTGCTTCGGTACACCTGAAGAAAGGTCCCGCGATGCTGGAAAACAAGCAAAGAGCGTTAACTACCACTCCTACTCAACCACTGCACCGAACCTGCTGCACTCACTGCAGCAGACTACAGATCAACAGCTACACCTATTCCAGAGTACGACAAGCAGGTAGCTCAAAAACACAGATTAGGAATTTCATTGCTGCACATTTCAGACACTGAGACGTAAACAAAACCCCTCAGCGTGCTGCATTAACGTTCGGTTACACATCCTCTTAGATGAGATTCAGGCTTAGAGCTGCTCCTGTGCTTAGCTATGCTAATGTATTGTGAGTCAGAAACCACACACACACACACACACACACACGCACACAGAGTTTCTATTTATTTGCTTTAACATGTACAATATTATAAGCCCCCCGAGTGTGTAGGCTTCACTAAATAAGCAGTAAGTGTGTAGTAGAGTTATCATTACAGTGTGTAGTAGTCTGTCTCTGTAGAGGCTGGGTAACTTATTTCCATTTTGAACAGGGCTGCCCACACCTGCTGAACTAGTGTTCACACAATGTGTGGTAGCCTACAGACAGCCGCAGTAGCCTTTAGACAGTGTGCAGCAGTGTTTATACAATGTGCAGTAGTTGTTGACAAAGAGTATGGTAGTCTTTAGACAGCGCGTGATAGTCTTTAGGCAGTATGCGGTAGTCTGTAGGCAGCGTGCAGTAGTCTTTAGGTGGTCTGTGGTAGGCTTTAGACAGTGTGTGGTAGTCTTTAGACTGTGTGCAGTAGTCTTTATACAGTATGTAGTAGTCTGTAGGCAGCATGCAGTAGTCTTTAGGTGGTCTGAGGTAGGCTTTGGACAGTGTCTGGCAGTCTATAGTGTGTGGTAGTCTTTAGACCGTGCGCGGTAGTCTTTAGAGTGTGTGCAGTAGTCTTTGTGTTACCTTCACTGGAGTTAGAAACTCTGATTCAAACACATAAGACACAGCTCTACACTGCCCTCTGGTGAAGCACAGACAATTGACACTTCTACAGTATTAGAACACCCAACATTCCAGAGAAGCTAATCTGCACGTCCTAAATCCTAATTTACTGTTGGAATTTTACACCTTCATGGCTATTTGGATATCCAAACTCTCGGACCCATCCACACTACGTACAGTGCTGGGTTTTAGGCTCTCCTACTAACCCTGCATTGCGGGTGGCTGTAGCTGGTACCCGGTCAGTTGGCACCAGCCTACAGGGTAAAGGTCCGGCGACTCACAGTCCACCCACTGATC
Source organism: Semaprochilodus insignis (assembly GCA_034552555.1). Lineage (NCBI taxonomy): Eukaryota > Metazoa > Chordata > Actinopteri > Characiformes > Prochilodontidae > Semaprochilodus > Semaprochilodus insignis. The sequence continues at coordinate 22,697,219 of CM067475.1, forward strand.
ATATTCGTCCTCCCAGCCGTCAAAGTGGATACGCAGCAACCTGTGCACGATCCGTGTCACCGTGGCAACGCACACCAGCCGTGGCTCCATGAGGTCCACGGCTTCCAGCTTCATACCGGGAATGAAGCCATGGTTGGGGACATCCTGAGGTAAATAAGACAGAAGACTCAGCACGGCACTGAAACGGCACATACATAATATCACTATTAGAGCACTCAGCAGAAAAGTATCATAATCTGGACAATTTAACGGAAACAGTGTGTCATAGCGTTGTTAGCATCATTAGCCTCATGACTAACTTAGCTGATCAATTCCATTTTTGGTAAAGATTCAAACGTTTTTTTCTGCGGACTATCAGACTATCAAGCGCCGGGTATCAGTGCACCTATTCAGTGCTGGAAAACCAATGTAGTTATTTTAGCATTAGCAAGCAGCTAATATACAACACCATAATCTACAGTGTACAGTAGCTCATTCACACAAACACAGTCCAGTCTCACCTTGTTAAACAACTTTACTGGAGCTGCCAATGAACTGGTTTCCCTGAGGTAGTCGAACCATCGGAACGGGAGCTTTGTGTAGCCTGGACAAGAAAACACCAAGTTTCAGCTGTACGGACACTTCTGTACTCATCAGATATCCTGGACCAGATATACCGGATCACACAAACTGGATGTTTTATACTGGATCAGACAGACTTGATCAGATAGAACCACATTCAGTACTGATTTAAAGTTTATCACACCACCACACCACCGCACACCACCACTCCACCATCCTCACTCCACATCGCCACTCCACCATTCTCACTCCACTGTCCACCATCCTCACTCCACACCACCACTCCACATCCTCACTTTACAACACTGCTCCACACCACCACTCCACCGTCCTCACTCCACACCACCACTCCACCGTCCTCACTCCACACTACCACTCCACATCCTCACTTCACAACACTGCTCCACACCACCACTCCACCGTCCTCACTCTACACCACCACTCCACATCTCCACTTCACTATCCTCACTCCACACCACCACTCCACCATCCTCAGTCCACACCACCACTCCACCATCCTCAGTCTACACCACCTCTCCACCATCCGCAGTCCACACCACCTCTCCACCATCCTCAGTCCACACCACCACTCCACCATCCTCTAAAAGTCGATACACCACACAGTCCTAATCTCTAGGGTGTGACTGTGGGTTCAGTCTAGATCCTGAGTCTCAGGTCCCTGAAGGTCTGAGTGCAAATCGAGGCTCAAATTTGAGATGCCTCATATCAGATCAGTACTTGGTACAGTCCAATACCTTGAACTTCTTAACTGGTCATAAATGTAGAAATGAATGATGTCATTGTGTCTGAAGTGATCTGTACCGCGAGGTGGAGTGAGCTCGATGCTGTTGATTTCACAGAAACCAGCAGGGAAGATGGAGGGAGAGGTGCCATGGTAACAGAACCAGTCTGAACCATCAGCTGCCTCCGAGCCGTCAATTCCAATCATGAGGTACCCATCCGCCAGAACCTGAGAGAGAACCAACAGTGGTCAGTGAATGATGTGATGTAGTGGCTGGGGGTGAATACGTAGAACATATACAGAGGAGGCAGAAACTGTCAGTAGGTCAGTCAGTCAGTAATCTGTATCTCTATGGTCCTTACCTTCCTCACTGTGGCAACACAAATGGCTGACAGATTGAGGGGGTCTATGGCCTCGAGCTTCATCCCATCCTTAAACCACTCGCCACTCTGATCTACATCCTTCACCTTCAAACAGTTCACAACAGTTAGACCTCTCACACCTGTACATTACACCACTCACACCTGTAAATTACACCACTCACATACACCTGTACATTACACCACTCACATACACCTGTACATTACACCACTCACATACACATGTACATTACACCACTCACATACACCTGTACATTACACCACTCACATACACCTGTACGTTACACCACTCACATACACGTGTACATTACACCACTCACATACACCTGTACGTTACACCACTCACACCTGTACGTTACACCACTCACATACACCTGTACATTACACCACTCACACCTGTACATTACACCACTCACACCTGTAAATTACACCACTCACATACACCTGTACATTACACCACTCACACCTGTAAATTACACCACTCACATACACCTGTGCATTACACCACTCACACCTGTACATTACACCACTCACACACACACACCTGTGCCTTACACCACACACACACACCTGTACATTACACCACTCACACCTGTACATTACACCACACACATACACCTGTACATTACACCACTCACACCCCTGTACATTACACCACACACATACACACACACACACCTGTACATTACACCTCTCACACCCCTGTACATTACACCACTCACACCCCTGTACATTATACCACTCACACCCCTCTATATTACACCACACACACACACACACACCTGTACATTACACCTCTCACATACACCTGTACGTTACACCACTCACACCTGTACGTTACACCACTCACATACACCTGTACATTACACCACTCACACACCTCTACATTACACCACACACACACACACCTGTACTTTACACCACTCACACACACCTGTACATTACACCACTCACATACACCTGTAAATTACACCACTCACATACACCTGTACATTATACCACTCACATACACCTGTACATTACACCACTCACACGCACCTGTACATTACACCACTCAAACCTGTACATTACACCACACACACACACACACACACTGTACATTACACCACACACATACACACACACCTGTACATTACACCACACACACCTGTACATTACACCACTCACACCTGTAAATTACACCACTCACACACACCTGTACATTACACTACACACACCTGTACATTACACCACACATACCTGTACATAACACCACACACAAACACACACACACACACACACACACACACACACACACACACACACACACCTGTACATTACACCACACACATACACACACACACACACACACCTGTACATTACACCACTCACACCCCTGTACATTATACCACTCACACCCCTCTATATTACACCACACACACACACACACACACACACCTGTACATTACACCTCTCACACCCCTGTACATTACACATTACAGTATCAGTGTCCCCATTGCTGATTCAACACTGCCAGTATGGCACACACAAACATACATACATACATATATATATATATATATATATATATATATATATATATATATATATATATTATGATCATTTACAGTCAAACTGTTACCGTTCAGTAAGTTCAGTAACAATCAACAGAATGCATGTGTACCTTAGCAAACAGCTGTCCTGGAGCGTCCACCTGACCGTCCAGCTTCTTCGCCACATCTGTAAGGTAATTATAACAGTTTAACAGATAAAACATCTGGCAGCAGTGGATTCATGTCTGTTCTGCTTCAGTAATAAAAGGATCTTTCAGCAGATGGTCCACATCATCAGGCTGTTCATTTACTGCAGTCATTAAGACAATTCAGCACAGATTATATAATTATCACATACTGAGAGAGAAGATATCACAGGCAATTGGTGGAACACATTGATATGGAATCCTAACTGCTTGCATTCGTGGCTAGCTTTATTGGCTAGTTAGCATGCTGGCTAACCTAGCTATCTATTGAGTGACCTAACTCTCCAGAGACCCCAACAATATCTGCTACTTTCTTCCACACTTAATTTCTCTGCAGATGTATATGTACAAAGACGCATCATATAAACTGGGGAAGGAGGAAACAGCGGTTATGAGCTTCTCCTCCATGTTCACCACCACAAAGCTGAGAACTGGAACCAAACGCTGGTAGGAACTAAAAGCTTAGAGAGCAGGAGCTGGGGGGACCTCGGACCCCTGTGTCTACAATTGGCTGGAGTCAATCGTTTACAATGTTGCCTCACCACGTCATAATTCACTTACATAAAGCTGAGAAAATCTCAACTCGATTTGACGCTTATCGCACCGGTGCTGTGTCTTTGCCGCTAAATCTTGACTACAGATCCCGTACTCCCATAGGAAGGACTGGTCGCCTGTCGCTCTTTCCTGCTAGTGTAAACGTCTTGTCAACCACTTCATGCCGCTCTGTCTCCCAGAAGCCTGTGCTGAAAGAATGAGCGCCAGGCTGAACAAACACCAAATAAAACTTCTGCTCATCGGAAAAGACGCATGTTTAGGCTCAAAATACTTACAAGCCCCTCACAGCAAAAGACCACAACTCTGCTGTAACCATTACAGGGGGGAAATCCTGGCCTAAGTTTGGTGAAATGGGCTGAATTTCCCACTGGCAGGAACGGGGGTCTGCTTAAGGAGGGAAACCATGCGTCCGTGTTTTTGAAAACACCACCATGAAGAAGAATGTTTTCAAAAACACGGACATCACAGCACCAATCAATGTTCAGCTCTTCTTTCTGCCATAACCTTATCAGTAAACACAGCACAGCACTACAGTACCATCTCATCAGCTCCTCACTGGAACTTCCGGATCATCAGCCACGACGTCTTCTATGTCCGACATTTGCTTTTAGCTTTGTGCTAACTGCACCAAACAGCTGCTTTAAACTGCATTAGCATAGTTGAAAACAGCACCAGTCACCTTCATCTCTGAGTTTAGTCTGTAAATGTATATGTTTATAGAGGACAGCGAGTCAGACAGTGTCAGACACCACATCATCAAGAGATTACTAAACATGGCTCAGATGCAGTTAGCACCATGCTAACCTGTGGGGCATAAGCTTCCAAAACTTGTTAGCTACATTAGCCTCATAGTCCCCAGTGCTAAAACTAAAGAAGCAAACTTCAAACACCAAACACGTCTTGGCTAATCTACGTTTGGGGTATGCTGGTGTCACTCCTGAACTGTCACTGTAGCGTTCCTCTCTCTGTGACTCTGTGTGCAGACTGACCAGAGCGTTTGAAGCGGTGACCGATGCTGCGGGACCAGCCGATGCTGTGGATGAGGGGGCTGTACATGTGGCACCAGAAATCGTCTGATCCGTCCTGACTTTCCTCATAGACGAGTCGGAGACGTCCCCCGATCACCTGCTGAACCAGGGCCACTCGTGTCCGACACAGGTGAGCCTTGTCCACCACCTCCACTCGCATCAGCTTCTTAAAGGGAAACTGCATGCTCTCCTGCACCTGCACAAGAGGAGAGCGAGAGAGACAACATCAGATTCAACACACTTTAATGTGGAAATCAATTAACTCCACCTGATCCAGCAGAGGATCCAACTCAGACTCGAGCCTCAGAGACTAAGATTCAACTCAGACTCAACGCTCAGAGACTCAAGACTCGACTCAGACTCACACCTCAGAGACTTAGGACTGGACTCAGACTCACACCTTAGAGACTCAGACTCACACCTCAGAGACTTAGGACTCAACTTAGACTCATACCTCAGAGACATAAGACTCATCTCAGTCTCACACCTCAGAGACTCAGACTCAGACTTTAGACACTTTGGACTCGACTTAGAGTCACATCTCAGAGATTCGAGACTCAGCTTAGACTCATACCTCAGAGACTCAAGACTCGAGTCAGACTCGCACCTCAGATACTCGAGACTCAGGATGGAGTAAACTGACTTGAACAGAAATCACATTTGTAGCCTGCAGTGTGTTTGGTGAAAATGAATGAGGTCACCCAGAGGTCATCACCTTGGTGGAGAAGTCGGGTGGCAGGGTCTTGGCTCCAGTGAGACGTTTAACCAGGAACACCTTCCAGTTTGTCACTTTGTGCTGGATTGCTAGAGGGAGGACAAGAAGAATCAGAAACACATCCAGCATTTCCCTAAGCTGAGCCTGAGGCCTGGATTCCTGTGAGATACTCAGCGGCAACCAAATACTAATAAAAGCATTCCTGGACTCTTACATTTGGGCGGAACGAGGGGTTTTCCTCCTGATGCACACCAGCCCACAGGGTGGATGTCAGGAACACACAGGTTACTCCAGAAGTCCTGCCCGGAGTCACTGTCAAATCCTTCATAGCGGAGCAGAGCCTTAAACCCTGCAGAGAGGAACACTGCATCAGAAAGAGCCAGCCCACCATCATCATCATCACCATCATCATCATCATAATAAATCCTTTATTTATCATGGTGCAGATGAACTGTCCCATCTGAGACTGGAACTCCAGCTCCTGCTCCAGTCTGGCTCCGCCCACTCACCTCATTACACTTACCTGCATTTAGTTTCTGGACTCGTTACCTCTACTGTATACACACCACAGACCTCTGAGGTCGTCACTCTGCAACTGGCATCATGCCCACGTTAGGAACTATATCAGGTCTGAGCTTGTTTTCTCTGCTGCCGCTTGAACAACAACATTTACTGGATCCTTGGAATTGTGAGGTGGATTAGGAGTCAAACTATACATAACGCTACACAAACATTTGTGGAGGCAGGACGCGCATGTCCTGTGGGACAGAGAGCCGGTCACTGCAAACCAGCGCACCTAGTAGTTTAAGGTTTTCACCTGTGTGTTATTTCTGGAAGCCTATTCATGCTCCTGTCCAGACAGCCAGATGCAGAGCGAGCTCAGACCTGGACACTACGAGACTATCACAGCCAAGTGTGTCCTACGTTAGCTAAATGAGCTGCAAGGATAAGCAGACTCCTGTGGATCATCAGTAACAGAAAGCATGCTAATACCCAGCCAACACTGGACCCGAAGGAAGCCCAGAAACACAGCCTGAATGTTCTACCTGCAAGTTTGATGATGCTGGCGATCCAGTACACCTTCATGGGTAAACTACTGTCTGAATTCAGCACCTCCACCCTGATGCCCTCCTTAATGTCATCCCAGGAGGTTCCCATAGGAACCTGAGAGAGAAAACTCACAGTAAACAATACACTGAATAATTCATAGTAGTTGCTGAATAATTCATAATGGATGCTGAATAATCCATTGTAGTTTAAAGTACATGACGTATAATTTCACAGCAGAGTCTAGAGTTTTCATTTCATTACATACTTAAAACGTGTATGATTTTATATGTGTATTTGCTTACAGCAAAACAGTACATAATAACATTATACATATTATAAAACTCTCTCTTTCTCTTTTATATATATACACACAAATACAATATCTTGCAGAGTTTACATTAAATACATTACGTGTTATAGAACAGAATATTTAAATACGTGGCCCTTTGCTCCACTGCCTCTGTGTGTGGCCTAACTTTTCCATCTTATCTTCAACATCTCTTCTATCTGCTATCTAAATTATGATAGTTTTTCTTTCTGTGATCAAAGGAAGGTCTTCATTATTTCCTCTGACAGGCAGGTTATTAAAATGATTTACCACAGGATTACAGGTGAACTTACGTGTTTGAAGCAGCTCACCGGAGCCCCCATCATGTCTCCATTGCCAATGTAGTTTCCCCAGTCAAAACTGTCCAGTGGCACAGCTGGGAGGAAACCAGCACTTATTTATTGTGTAATACAGCAGTTATGTTTAGTATTCAAAATACTGTGTAATATCACTTAGTTACAAATTGCAATACAGGTTGTTATCAATTACACCACAGCATACACATGGCATAGTTCTGGAAAAATGTGAGGGTGTGTTCATATATATATATATATATATATATATATATATATATATATA
>CM067475.1:22705242-22726533 GCA_034552555.1 Semaprochilodus insignis
ATATATATATATATATATATATATATATAGATATATATATATATATATATATACACACTATTTTGAGGGTATGAGGGTATATAGATAAACAGGATATAGACTTTGTCTTCAGGAAACACAGACAAAGACAGAAGATATAAACGGTGTGTTCAAGTGTATATAGATATAAATATACATAATCCAGGCAGTGTTCATAGTATACAGACATAGATATAGATGATGTAGACGGTATACTCAGAGTATATAAATATAAACAATACAGACCGTGTGTTCAGAGAATACAGATGTAGATATAGACACCGTATTCAGAGAATACAGATATAGACCATATACATGATGTGTTGAGGGTATATAGATATAGATATACACAATATAGACTTTGTGTTCAGAGTACATAGAGACAGTAGATATAGACGGTGTGTTCAAGAGTATATAGATATAGATACAGATGATATAGATGGTGTGTTAAAGGTATATAGATATGGATATAGATGATACGGACAGTGTGTTCAAAGCATATAGATACAGATATAGACGATGATGTAATAAGTTACCCTGATTAATATGAAGATGTGAGCAGAAGGACACCTGGATTTACAGGTCTAATTGTAAACTCAGACTCACCTGCTTTAGCCTTCACCTGGCTCTGCTGATTATTTTGGTTCTGGCTGTAAGCAGCTAGCTTAGCCATTAGTGGCTGCTTCTGCAGCACTTTAGCCTTTTTCGTCGGAGGCTTACCCTAAGAGATTTCACAAAGAACAGCGGTGAGAATGTTACCTTTACAACCCCTCAAATCACAAACTTTTTTTGGGACATACATGCTCATACACGGTACAGCTAGCAGTGAAATGCTGCAGACCGCTCACATATACAATAACATAATATAAAGGACACAATGTATATAACATACATAAGGTTAAAAAGATAGAACATGAAGAAGATGTTAAATAAACATAAAATAGGATAAAAACACGATTTTAGTTGACCAAGTCGATTATTCGCTACTAAATATACACAAACATAGAAATATATAAAAATATAGTAAATTTACAGGAGCGTGCAGTGTGGAGGTGGACAGTGTAAAGCGTAAACTGAGCAGGGTTAACAGTTTTTGCCATGTTGTATTCAATATCTTCTACAAAATGGGCTTAAATATTACTCATTTTAGATGCTTTATCCAATATTTCTATAATTATGTGAACAAGAACACAATGATAATATTCCAATCTGTTTGAGATGTTTAAATGGTATATATATACACAGTGTAAAACGTGTGTGTATATGTCGGGTACCTGCAGTCGGGCCATGATGCTGGCTTTTTTGGAGTTGGACGAGTAGCTCCGTGAGCAGGACACGCTGCAGAAGCGCTTGGTTTTAGAATAAAACGCATCCCGAACCCCCACCATGCCACACATCTCACACGTCGCTATACGTGGGAGAATAAAATTATTGCATCTCATTATAGAGCACTTTTTAAATGATCAATAGAAGCCATATCGCCCCCTACACTTCCTGTAGTGTATTACAGTCTGTCAGAATGACGGTGTGGATCATATGATCAGCTGTTGAGGTCTAATCATTGAAGTCCTGATGTCCACACTATGGACTGTATATCTGTTGGGGGTGGGGGGGTACTGACCCATGCCTGCTTTGCCATCAGGGTAGGTGTAGACCTGTCCGTTGGTATGTATGATGGGCAGGGTGTTGGGCAGTGGTGACGAATCCTCATCGCTGTCATCTGAACTGCAGCTGCTGCTGGACTCCTCGCTGCAGCTCTCACAGCCCTCAGAGATACCAAACGAATCCCTGCGCCTCCGCTCCGAACGCTCATCGGCCTGGGACAACACACAGTACGGAACAGATAAAACTGAATACGGAACCGTTGCATGTCAGTACTTTTCATTCCCTTCCCAAGGAACCCAACTGTCAGCGGTACATGGTCGATGATCATCTTTAAACCAGGCTGAAGCTGCTTCCTATTCACCAGCTTCTTAATCCAATGTAACCAATGTAATCAAAGAAATTCCCAAAACAAGCTGGAGAACAGCTCCCATATCTTTAACAGGATCTCGGACAACTTTAATCCCACAGTCTGCGAATTTCACTCCGGACAGTTTCCCCAAACTCTTGGAGAATATGGAGCAGCTCCACCTTTATTAGCATCACAACACCAACAGCAGCCTGTAAGTAGCAGCCATGCTGTGTGATTGTATCCGTGTTTGCCATAGTGAGGAACATCTTTAATCTACTGTGTGTTGATGTCCAAATGGAAAGCCAGTAGCTAGTATAGGTAACGTTAGCTACTAGCATTAGCGCCAAGTAACTACCATAGCTAACTAAACAGCATGAGGGCGGAGCTTATTTACACAGGGGCTCATTTTTTTTTAGTCTATTTCCACATGTTGCTTCTGTGTGATCATTAAGGGCAGGGTCTCACTGTAAACCAGCCAATCCGAGCAGAGCTCATTTAATTAGTTTCCAAAAACTGATTGCACCACCTGGCAGACCTGGTAGACCCACCAACACTGTCCCCATCACTGAGTTACAAGCTGTAGTGGTTGAACCCTTCAAGAACAGCAAACATGCACTGCTTCATTAGCTAGCATGCTAGATCATTTCTGATATCTATGATATCTGATCCTTATTATGGACTTCCAGTCTGACCCAGCTCATCTGCATCGTTATTATACCAGACTGATGATCAGCCATGGCACTGTGTCCACTCTATTAGACACTCCTACCTTGCTGGTCCATCTTGTAGCTGTACAGTCAGAGACAATAGCTCATCTGCTGCTGCACAGCGCGGTGTTGGTCATCCTGTAGTCCTTCATCACTGGTCACAGGACGCCGCCCACAGGACGCCACCCACAGGACACTCTTGGCTGGACAGTTTTGGTTGGGGGACGATTCTCAGTCCAGCAGTGATACTGATGCGGTGGTGGTGTCTTAGTGTGTGTTGTGCTGGTGTGAGTGGATCAGACATAGCAGTGCTGCTGGACACCTCAGTGTCACTGCTGGACTGAGAATCATCCACCAACCAAAACTGTCCAGCTAACAGCGTCCTGTGGGCAGCGTCCTTTGACCACTGATGAAGGACTAGAAGATGACCAACACTGCACTGTGCAGCAGCAGATGAGCTATCATCTCTGACTGTACATCTACAAGGTGGACCAACAAGGTAGGAGTGTCTAATAGAGTGGACAGTGAGTGGACATTGTTTAAACACTCCAGCAGCACTGCTGTGTCTGATTCACTCACACCAGCACAACACACACTAACACACAACCACCACGTCAGTGTCACTGCAGTGCTGAGAATGATCTACCACCCACATAATACCTGTTCTGTGGTGGTCCTGTGGGGGTCCTGACCATTGAAGAACAGGGTAATAAAGTATACAGAGAAACAGATGGACTACAGTCTGGAACTGTGCTCAGTGGAGCTGATAGAGTGGAGAATGAGTGTAGGTGGATGTAACAGTGTAGTGCACCGACTGATACTATAGTTTCCTCTGCAGTCTGACTGTGTTCCTCCTCATAGCTATGAAGACAGCCTCATGTTCATTTGACTGCAGCTCAGCTCTGATCTCACCCTGACCCTCGTCTCCTACAGACCCAGTGAGGATCTCAGAGAGCTCAGTGGAGCAGGAGGAGAGTGGTGCACTGCGGCTCTAACTCCAGAGCTCTGCTCCACTTTAATCAGAATACAGCCTGAACAAAAGCCCCCGTCTCTCTCTCTCTCTCTCTCCCTTCATCTCTCTCTCTCTCTCTCTCTCTCTCTCTCCCACTCACTCACCGGCTCCCGCGCGCTTTCCATCAGACCCTCATGCGGATCTTTCTCGGACTGACGGACACTGACCGCTCGCTTTTCCCACCAACGGGAATAAAAATCGGTGTAAATAAACTCACACTGACCAGCAGCTGCGCTAAAAAACACTACTCGGCGCGCAGGCGCAGTCACGGCTCAGCGCTGCACTCAGCGGCCAATCACAGTGCGCTTACAGCGCGGACAGCGCCCCTGCTGGACTGGAGCGCAGAGACGCTGTTTACATGCTTAAAAGCGGTTTTAGTCTGTAGGGAAAACTTCAGACTTCTGTTGTTTCACTCACTTTGGTTGGTTTTAATTAATTTCATTGTTATTACTGTTTAATAAACACACATGGAATAACCTTCCAGTCAGTGTTCGGCACTCAGACACAGCCCCAGTCTTCAAGTCTAGGCTTAAACCCTATCTGTTCAGTCGAGCATTTGGTATTTAGTTTCCCTGCTAACTGCTAACACCATATAGTGCTCTCAGTCCTTCTGTCAGAGCTAACCGTCTCTGTGTTTTCTTTACCCGAGCTGAGCTACTGCCCAAACTCTGTGGTCTAATGCGGAGCTACTGCCCATCCTGTGCGTGCTGATGCTGATGTTGAATATTATTTTTTCTTTAAATGCTTTTATTAACTTTGTAACTTCACTATGAACTTCTCTGTTTCCTTTGTTTCCTTATCTAGTTTGCATTTTGCATGTCTCTTTTGGGTGATATGTGGGGGCTGGATTGAATAGCCACTTGTCATGTAACGACCTTCAGTGGGTAACCTACTTTACATCTGATTTAGCAAAGCCATTTGCTGAAGGAGACATCCTGGGCCTAAAACACCTCTATTATAGTTACAAAAGGTAGAAGCAGACGCCCTATCAACTAGGGGGGGCCAATGGGACAACAAGACGGTGGGGGTTAATTGGTGAAGTATATAATTCCATGGTATGGAAACTTCTTTAGACTTGCTTGGTAGGAAGACATGCGCATTAAACTTCTTTTCCCCAACAAAGTCTCCACTCCTGTTCTTCAAGAAACCAACAATTTTGCCAGGAGAAGTCAACACTGAGCTACTGCCCAAACTCTGTGGTCTAATGCGGAGCTACTGCCCATCCTGTGCGCTCTGATGCTGAGCTAATGCCCATCCTGTGTGTTCTGATGCTGAGCTAATGCCCATCCTGTGCGCTCTGATGAGGAGCTACTGTCCAAACTCTGTGGTCTGATGCTGACCTACTGCCCATCCTGTGGGCTCTGATGCGGAGCTACTGCCCATCCTGTGCACTCTGATGCTGAGCTACTGCCCAAACTCTGTGGTCTGATGTGGAGCTACTGCCCATCCTGTGCGCTCTGATGAGGAGCTACTGTCCAAACTCTGTGGTCTGATGCTGACCTACTGCCCATCCTGTGCGCTCTGATGTGGAGCTACTGCCCATCCTGTGCACTCTGATGTGGAGCTACTGCCCATCCTGTGCACTCTGATGCTGAGCTACTGACCAAACTCTGTGGTCTGATGCGGAGCTACTGCCCATCCTGTGCGCTCTAATGCGGAGTTACTGCCCATCCTGTGCGCTCTGATGCGGAGTTACTGCCCATCCTGTGTGCTCTGATGCGGAGATACTGCCCATCCTGTGTGCTCTGATGTGGAGATACTGCCCATCCTGTGTGCTCTGATGCGGAGCTACTGCCCATCCTTTCTCCTAAAACACTCGACACTCCTCCTAAAACTCTCAACATTTCTCCTAAAACACTCGACACCTTACCTAAAACACTCAACACTCCTCCTAAATCACTTAACACTTCTAAAACACTCAACACTCCTCCTAAAACACTCAACACTCCTCCTAAATCACTTAACACTTCTAAAACACTCAACACTTATAACGGTCTAACACTTACTAACAGCTCTTATTAAGTGTTGCCTATAATTACAAACTCTGATCCTTTCTGTGTTTGTTGCTATCCGGAGCGACCTGAAGAGGATGGGTTTCCCTTTGGAGTCTTGGTTCCTCTCGAGGGTTCTTCCTCTTGCTCTGAGGGAGTTTCTCCTTGGCTTGCTCATTGGGGGTTTGGACCCAGATTCTCTGTAAAGTTGCATTGTGACAACATCTGTTATAAAAAGCGGATATAAATAAATTTGGCGTTGACTTGAGTTAGTTAGTGTGGTCTCAGTGTAATCTTGGCTAGTTAAACGCACTGTCTCATTATCTCCTGGTATCCTCTGTTTGAATAAGGATTTACTCAGCTTCTCTCCGTGCTGTCCTTCTCCCTGATCCCCCTGGTCTTCAGCGGAAAAGCAGCATCATTAACACACTATGAACTCCATGTCTTTAGGAACCTATGAACACCTTCATAATACATTATAACACATCCATAATGCATCATAAACATTGCTATTCATATAGAACTATTCATTTTTAGTCATGCTTATTATGTATGATGAATTGCTATTTAAGTAGTGTGCTGTGCAAGGGGTGGTGCTGTCGCCTCACAGTAAGAAGGGTCTGGGTTTGATTCCTGGCTGGGGTGGTCCGGGATCCTCACTGTGTGGAGTGTGCATGTTCCGCATGTTCTCTCCATGCCTGTGTGTGTTTCCGATGATCCCGTTTCCTCACAGGTGAACTGGAGATGGTATATTGATCCTAGGTGTGTGTGTGTCTGCCCTGTGTTGGGCTGGCGACCTGGTTTTTCCTGTCCTTCGCCCTGTAAGTGCTGGGTCAGGCCGACCTGTGAGCCTGGAGGAGAAGTGGCTCAGATGATGAGGGAATGGTTTTGTGTTCTTAACATGTTATAAGAGCTTAAAGGCTGCATTTATCAGACTTCAGGTTAAAATATACAGATATCTATCAGTCTATCATTCTATCTATCAGTCAATCAATCAATCAGTCAGTCAGTCTGTATGTATGTCTGTATGTCTGCCTCTCTGCCTCTAATTTTACTATGAATGATTTCAGTTCCGTTATGATTCTTCCAGAAATGATTCAGTGTGTCATATGATCTCTGAATTTACCACAATTGAGTTCAGTTTGATGATTTAATGCATCATGAATTGTCACTCACAGTTCACTGAATTCATGTTGGCTTGATTCAGAGTGCTAATTAAAAACATCCCCAGTACATAAATACACCTTAATGACCTGTTTATAGTGTACTGGTATTATATCAATCACAGTTTAACCAAAATCAGCCCAACAGCATTATAATCCACTAAATCAGCCGGAGTTACTGCACGTACATCTCCACCTTCAGACTGGTGTGTCATGACGCCTCTACACTTCTACACCCCTACCTGCTAACATCCCTTGTACCTGTGTACTGGGTGCTGGGGGTGTGATATAAACATGGTGCTCAGTGCTCAGTCAGAATGCTTACTGAACTCTGCAGCGCTGCAGACACAAAACCACTGACCTACATTCATCCCCACCCTCAGAGTCCTGACCACATACAGTTACAGCACCATCACCTGACATACAGAGCATCAGCAGAGTTACATTAATACAGATTACTATATTGACTTCTGCTCACTTATAATATTTATGTTGTTTAATGAGCCAAAAACTGTCATAATCCACTTCTGCATGATCATTTGCAAACCCCTCTCTAGACAGTTACAGTTAACCCTTTAAAGACCTCACCAAGAAAAAAGAGATGGAATGGTTCTTTTTTATTTATTTGGGGCAATAATAATAAAGCAAGTATTCTGTTTTAATGACATTAACTTAGTATAGACACCTGTAGCATAAAGGAACAGTCCTTTTGTTGTATAAAGTTCCATAATTCTGTACATCAAAATCTCTGAAACTATAATAAGCTGATAACATAAGCTCACCTGTGTGGACCCATCCATAAAGTGAAACACCCACCCCCCACACACACTAGGGGGTTAGGTGCCTTGCTCAAGGGCACTTCAGTCACGTCCTGTTGATTCAGGGAACAGAACCACGACTCTCCGGTTACAAGGCTGTTGCCTAACCTCCAGCCCACAACTAGGTATATAAGCAAGCCTATATCTGCTGCAGGTGTGTGAGAGAGGAGGAGAATGAGTGGGGCATGGGTGGAGCCTGAAAAGACAACAAGAGTACCACAAAGGCTCAAGAGTGGGAAGTACGTGACAGTTCCTGTGCCTTTAAGACTGATATATGTAAATGAGCTCTATTCTGATTGACTGCCCCATAATTTAAAGTCTGTATTTGCCTATATCAACCACAATTCATCATATAATACACTCAAAAAAATAATCAAAATTTTTTTAATCTATAATAGTATATAGCTGCCCCCAGCAGGATGTGTGGGACTGCAGTGCTATTGGGAAAGAAGATAAAGGATACCAGGAACAATAAATGATAATACATTTTGACTGATATGGACAATATTTATTGAGCTACACATACAGAAGTAGTGTCTCTCAGTATGGTGTCGGACCGCCATGTCTGCTAACCCAACATGCCAGACGTCTCGGCATGGAGTTGTAGAGGCTCCTAATGGTGTCCTGTGATAATCCATCCCATGCAGCTTGAATATTCTCACACAGTTCTGGCAGATTGTGTGGTAGGGGTGTAGGTGGAGTGACACCAGGCCTTCTGGATGTGTGACGTACCGTTCATCTTGGCGCTGATCACGGTGCTTCGACACACGGATTCGTTGATCGTCTCCACCAAGACAAAAGCGGGACTTGTCACTGAAGTTGACCCGCTGCCATTCAGAGTCACTTCATGACAGTCTGGCATGACACCATTGCAGTCTTTGGTGACGCTGACATGGTGTTAAGGGCATCACTGCTCACTGAATGTCCCTAATCGTGGCTGCCGGGTCACTCCATGCATGTTGGACACTGTCGGTTCTCCCTCTCTGTGGTTTGTGCATGCCTTATTCTATCCACTGCCACCAACGGCGTGCTATGGTAGTATCCGCATGACCGGTATGGCATGCAATAGATCAATAAGACCATCCTGCTTACCAGTGCCCCACGATGTGTCCCCTCTCCAACTCTTCCCACTCCTCAAATTGCTTTCACACTTTTCTCTGAGGCATACTTCACTGGCAAAGGATGCAACCAACACTACCCAACGAGTTTCATTCCTGTTGATTGAGCCTCCTGGGTGCAACTTTTTATTGATTATAAGTGTATAATTGGCTCACATATAATACTCACATATGCTCATATATGTGAGATATGGCCCCTCTGTATAAGGTTAGACACTCAATTAAAGGTGTTATATGTTCAAAATATTAAAATAAATAATTAACAAATTCTATTTATTGAAATTTGTTTTAACTACACATATTACTGTGCAACTACACTGTACAACTACACATATTACTGTGCAACTACACTGTACAACTACACATATTACTGTACAACTACACATATTACTGTACAACTGACTGCACAACTACACATATTACTGTACAACTACACCTATTACTGTACAACTACACTATACAACCACACTGTACAAATACACATATTACAGTGCAACTACACTGTACAACTACACATTTTACTGTACAACTACACATATTACTGTACAACTACACTGTAAACTACACATATTACTGTGCAACTACACATATTACTGTACAACTACACTATACAACCACACTGTACAAATACACATATTACAGTGCAACTACACTGTAAACTACACATATTACTGTGCAACTACACATATTACTGTACAACTACACTATACAACCACACTGTACAAATACACATATTACAGTGCAACTACACTGTACAACTACACATATTACTGTGCAACTACACTGTACAACTACACATATTACTGTACAACCACACTATACAACTACACATATTACTGTACAACTGCACTGTACAACTATACTTATAGCTGC
Source organism: Semaprochilodus insignis (assembly GCA_034552555.1). Taxonomy (NCBI): domain Eukaryota; kingdom Metazoa; phylum Chordata; class Actinopteri; order Characiformes; family Prochilodontidae; genus Semaprochilodus; species Semaprochilodus insignis. The sequence continues at coordinate 22,714,897 of CM067475.1, forward strand.
AAAATTACACTTATTAGTCCATCAAACAAAGCTTGTGTTGTACAATGTAAAGTACAGTGTTTGAGGTCAGTATAAACCTAAACTACTGTAGAGAGTGAATTCTACAAGTCAGTGTGGTGGACTGATACAGTCAGGCCAAGGAAAGTCAACAAGTGCTGTGTGTGTTAGAGCTCCTATTCTGATTAGGTATTTATATGTCAGGATTCAGCTGATTTGCTAGTGTAGATTTTGGTTGAACTTGGGCAGGCCTTGTACCAGCCTACATAATCCATAGATGGAGCATCTTTGAATTTGATGTCCAAACTGTTATGATGTGAATAAAGTGGTTCAGTGTGAAACGCTCCGAACTGTTCACAGTGGTGGTGAATGTAACCAGACGTCCCCCTCCCCTAAAAGCTCCCTCACAGAAAGTTACTACATGAGCTGTTTATGATAGTTTGGAGAAGATTTCAGCCTTAAAATCCATTCATCGTGGAGGGATACATGCTGCAGGGTGCTGTGAGGCAAAAAAATAGTCCCCCAAAGAAAACTTATTATTTCCAGCTTGTAATGTCTATATGTCTATAAAATGTCTATATGTGTGTTGTAGACATGGAGAACCCTGGTTCCCATCACCACCACTGTAAAGAACATCTGAAGAATTTTACATGCATATATATATATAAATACATATTCCCTTATATTCTGCTGGAGCGCAGATGCAACCCTGACTGACAGGCAGGTGTGTTGTTGTTGTTATTATAGCCTGATCTGGGTTGTGTGGTGTGCGTATATATGGTGGAGGTCTGGGGTGCTGCTCCTCCTGCTGCTGCTGTTCTCCGCGCGCGGCCATTGTGCGCAGTGACGCGCCGCCGCGCGAGGCGTCTGCAGCTCAGCCCCATTCAGCCTGCAGGAGGAGGAAGTGAGCGAGCGAGCGGGCTGGGCGAGCAAACACGGCGCTCTGCTGAAGAGATAGAGGGGGGGCAAAGAGAGAAGGATCATGGCGAGCGAATGAGCTCGTCTTAAATCAAAATAAGAATTTCCCGTGCTCGAATTTCGAAAGCATCGTCGAGCTGAGCTGGTCGGTTTTGTTGTTTAGCTCCTCCGCCCGGCCGGGGTAAGTCAAAAAGCCTCTTGTTTGTTATGTACACAACGGTCACCATCACTGAGATCCGCCGCTTCTCTTCTTTTCTCTCGTTTTTTTTCTTCTTCTTCTTTTTTTGGCCGAGATCTTTGTGTGTTGACTCAAAGCTAACGCTAGCTAAGCTAGCGGGCAGCTCGGCTAATGCTAAAGTGGGCTCTTGTTCGAATTCCGTCGGTCCACCTTAAATGGTGCAGCAGTTGCGTTCTGACGCTTCAGGCGCCAGAATGCAACTGCTGCACCATTTAAGGTGGACCGACGGAATTCGAACAAGAAGCCGGCGGATAACACCTCATGCCGTCTTTATATGGCTTTTATGACAGATCTTGTGTGATCAGCGACATTTTTATTAATGCTAACACCAGTTTTCCCTCTGCAGGGGTGGCGTTAGCTTAGCCGCAGCTAGCTCAGCTAGTGCGAGCAGCTGTCGCTAGCCAACTCCGCTAGCTACACCCACAAAAGCCTGCACCGCTGCCCCGACAAAAACACCGATTTACGGGGTACAGGTTCAGCGCTGGCGGCAGATATGAAGCTAAACACGAAGCTAGCGCTATATTCATCCACACATCGGTGCACCTTTGAGGTTCCATGTAGACCCAAGTCGTTTTTTCCTGCTTATTAGCTAGCTAAGTTAGCGACGTCGCTAGCCAGCCAGTTAGCTTAGCTTAGCCTTCCCCCTCAGCGCAGACGGCGCTCGTTTATAGCTAGCTAACATGTATATATTTCCATCTCCCGCGCATTTTAGCATCCTTAATTTCGCACCACTTGCGCACAAAGCTCGCCCGGTTTTGCGTGTTTTCCACATCCGTTTTGCCCTCCTCGTTTAAAAACATCGCCTTAATGATAACGGGTGTGGATCAGGCAGGCCAAGGTCACTCTTATAGCGATTTCTGATCACTATTAACACTAATATGCGCATATTTTTTACTAATTGAGCTCACTTTTATTGTATTTGTGGAAACATTGCGCCGTATTTGCGCAGATTTGCGCCTGTGCGCGACTATTGTCCCGCAACCGCTGCGGTAAACAATACATCAGCTGCTAGATATGCAGGTATAATTAGTTGGTTTGTAGGTATAAGAGCTGATTTAATTGAGTTTTAATGCAGTACATATTAATATTTGCAGTATTTAACCCCCTGGTTGTGGGAACAAATAGAGGCGAATGTAGTTCAATATTGCAGCTCAGTGTTTTCTGTCTAATAATAATAATAATAATAATAATAATAGTAATGGTAAGAATACATTTTGGGCAAAGGAGCAGAAAGACAAAGACTGAATTGATCATCAAACAAGCTGAAATAAATTGACAAGTAAATAAAATAAATTAACAGCACTATTTTAGTTAATAACAAGGTTAAGAAGCTTGAACATGCTCCTTTTATTGACTCTGTGTGCTGTGCTTATAGATGTGAATGCAGGATTCAGGAGTATGATTGAACAATAAGAGACAGTATTTATAATAAGGATAAAAAAAGAAAAATCAACATTTCCACATAATTCGGTGGTCGGGATGTAAACAAACTTATTCACAGCAAGTCTTCCACACATTTTATTGACTGTCTAAACCATCAGTGAACCTACACGTGTCTGAGTGTTATATGGAATGTTGTTGATGGGATAATCTGGAAAAACCTGGAAATAATAAGTTTTCTTTGGGGGACTACTTTTTACCTCACAGCACCCTGCAGCATGTATCCCTCCACCATGAATGGAGTTTAAGGCTGAAATCTTCTCCAAACTATCATAAACAGCGTCTCAGACATCAGGCAGTGTATTCATAACCATCTCATGTAGTAACTTTCTGTGAGGGAGCTTTTAGAGGGGGACGTCTGGTTCCATTCACCACCACTGTGAACAGCTGAGAAGGTTTTGGCTTGTGTTCTCAGCAGAGTGGCAGTATAGTCACCAAAGAACATTTTTGTTCAGATTTTGCGCTTTTATACCATCATCAACATTCCCTGTAACACTCAGAAGACACGTGTAGGTTCACTGGTGGTTTAGATAGTTAATAAAGTGTCTATATGTGTGTTGTAGACAACCCTGGTTACCACCACCACTGTAAAGAACATCTGAACCACCTCACACCAAACCCACTCTCAATCACAGAATTACCACATTTCTGTCGCAGTCGTGGTTTGGTTGCTCAGATTTCTCAGTAACATTACTAAGGATTTGGGGGGTAATCGATAGAACGTCTTAACATAGATGCCAAGTATCGTTTAGTATAGATGCCAATTGCAAACACAAATGAAACTTTTGGTACTAGAATAATGAAACCAGTAGCTTTGAGTTCAGCAGAAAGGATTGCATTAACATCCGGTGTGTGCATGTCCAGTGGATTCCTGTGTGCCTATAACAGTGCACATAATGTACATCATTTATAGTTATCAAAATATATTGCTGTATACTCATATCGTATTTGGGGGGGGGGTCTTTTTGTTGACTCCCACCCCTAATAATGACTAAGTTACTAACTAATAATTATCAGCTGCTATTGCACTCGTACAAATTATAAGTTACTCTACTGAATATGACTGACCAGGGATCTTAAGAATGGTCTTTTGGTTGACTTCAGAGAAGAAGAAGCTGGTTTGATCTGCATCTTCCTTGTTAAACCACAGATTTGAGTTGGGCTAAGTTCAGGAGTTGCACGGTCAACCATCGTATCTGTCCTCTGAACTTTCCACCCATTCACAGGCTTCATTATGCACTTTCAAAAGACTGTCAGATATAAAATGGTCCAGAAGTTTAGACTCAGATCATACAGTGGATGATGGCCTGGAAGGTATTTGCTCGTTCCTTTGGTCCACACAATATAAAGTGGTTTTTGCAACATGAAAAGTCCTTTTTTTGGACTCAGGATGCTGTGAGATGACGATGCTACTGACGAACCCCCAAACAATACAAAGCCGTACACCAGGGATGGGCGATATGACGATATTTATCGTTATCCTGATAAATTGTGCCACCGTTGGAGATAATAAGTACCTCTAACCTGTATGTCTGAGCCAAGATCCATCTAGGAACCTTTGAGCGAGTACCTTATCAGGACAGCACCTTCTCCACCATAGAACGTGTTCTGGTAACAATTTCCTCCAGTAAAAAGCTGATTTCTAGCGACCTAGAAATGAGCTACACCTTCTAGAGCTGCGTGTAACGTCCAGGCGAATGTAAACAGCAGATGACTGCGGACGGGAGTGGAAATATTTCTGTGAAGCTGGACCCATCTGGCATTTCGCTGCGTGGATCTTGACAGACTTGATGAGGCTAACACATCCAGATGGTCTGGAAACGGAGGCTGCAGGTCAGGCTGTGTAGCCTCAGGGTTCGTGAGGGTTTTTGTTTTCACACGATTGCTGCGAGAGACGTGGAGACGAGAGACCCCCCCCCCCCCCCCCCAGGCCCAACATGCTTCACTCGGAACGCTGAAAGTTGGACGTGTGAGACACAGTTGTCGTCACATCGGGAACGCCGGGGCTGTTCCTCTCAACTCGCTTCATAAGAAGAAGGTTTAGCTAGGTCTTCACTTACAGATTATAAGAACCTTCATGGTTTGAAACTAGGGATTCTTTGGGATGATGCTATTGAGGAACCACTTTCTGTTCCCTTAGGAACCTTTCAGTACCACACGAAGAACGTTTTCAAAGTTCAAACAGCACTCAGATAAAGGTCTGTTCTAAAGGCCGAGACCTCAGTTTTAAACCGTGTATAATCTGTCCTCACTAGGTTCTCTCCTCACTAGGTCACCTGTACTCTTAAAGCATGCTTTGCAGAGACCCCATTAGAGAACCCCCTCTGGTTCCTTAAAGAGCTTTTCAGTGACTGTTTCTTTGAAGAACCATTTGAAGAAGATACAGGGCTCTTGGAAGTGTTGCTGTGGACCGTTACCTGAAGAACCCGTTTAGTGTAAAGACGGTGTACCAGTTAAACAGGACGTCCAAAACTTAATCACCTACAGTCCTAAAAATAAAGCGTTCTTAGAGCGATGCTATAGAAGAACCACTTCTGGTACCCTGTAGAACCTTTCAGTGGCAGTTTTCATGAAGGCCCATGTGTAGAAACTTTTAAGTTTAAAGTAACTCCACATAATGTAAAAGTTCTCTTCTAGTTAGAGGTTGTACCTAGAACAGGACATCCCAGAATGCAGCTGTGTATTGTTAAGAATGTTCTACCTCCAGTCTTAAAAATAAAGGGTTCTTTGGGGTGGCTACATAGAAAAAACACTTTTTCTTTCCTAAAGAACCTTTTTAAAGAACCTTTTTGAACTTTAAAGAACCCAAATTCCAAATTAAAAATTTAGTGTAGTATGTGAAATTTAGAAAAGAAGTAGTAGTAATAATAATCACGACAACAGTAATATTAATACCAATAATAACAAATAATAGTAGTAGTAGTAGTAATAATAATAATAGTATTAATAAGAATAATGATGGTAAAGATAACAATAGTAGTAGTAATAGTGCTAATAATGTTATTAATAAGAATAATGATAGAAATAATGGTAGATACAAAGTAATAATAGTAGTAATAGTAATAGTATTAATTATAATAGTAATAATAATAATAGTGAGTTAGTTGTAGTGATAAGAATAACAAAGATAATAACTAATAGTAGCAGTAATAATAGAAATAATAATATTAATAATGATGTTAGTATTGGAAGTTTGCTCTCATTCATAAAAATCTTCCAAATAAATAAAGAAAAAGTGAAACAGCCAAACAGGCCGTTCTGTTGGGGCTGTGGAGGCGTCAGGATGTGCGGTGGGTGACAGAAGCCCCAGAGAGCTGATCTAGAATAACCCCGACCTCAGACACGTTGTGAAGAGAGAGCCAGCACAGAAGCTCACTGTCATCCTTTCATCTCTGTTCTCTTTTCTAAAGAAACAGGATTTCACAGTCAGACTAAGGTAAACCGGCACATCTCGGAAAAGAGAGGCAGGCAGCACCTTTTCACAGGGCAGTATTCCGGTTGTGCATTAGGAGATGGTGGGTGAGATTAGAGTTTTAATCAGTTTAAAGTTATACATGAAATCAATTCCTGAAATGTTGGTGCCTGACCAGTACAGCAGACTACAAGCTTGCGCTGGAGCATTATAGACAAATCTGGTGGCCAGTTGCGATTGGTCAGGGATTAAAATTCCAGTATTTGGTAATATTGGGGAGTGTAGAGTTTTTAATTTCATACTCAAATAGTTTTATTTAAAGGCACATTAGGTGTAATATTTAAAATAGGTTTTCCACCACAGAAAATGGTCTTTGGATGTTTGAGTGCAGTTCACAAGTGGGAAATCTGATATTTAAATAAAGATATAAAAATAATATGAATCTAAATTTTGAGACACTGAAGTTAGTATTACAGAAACAGAATAGCTGCTGTTTCACTTTGCGGAGTGCCTCCTAGTATATTAGTTCATAATGATTCTAAAGGTGAAGGTGGTATTTTTATTTTTTGTATTTTTATTGTTTTTCTCACATAGTGCATCTGTGTACGTTTTGTTCTCCTACCACACTTTAAAGCACAAATAACGAGAGGAAAAAGAATGAAAGAAAGAAGGAATCAAAATAATAAATAAAAAGAGAAATAAATAGAAAAATAAGTACATTAAAATAAGTAACTAATAAATAAAAATAAATATTACTACACACAGCTTCAGACTGGATTAAACATATCTTTAACGGAACCACTTTAATAGTGGCTGCTTCACCGCCATCCTCAGGACTCATTCTGATTAGAGTTTGACTGGAACACTTAAGCCACGTTCAGAGGGCCGGAGACGGAGCTCCACCACATGTGATAAAAGTGTGAACAGAAAGTGGTTTCTTACCCGTGTAGAGTTACTACAGTATAATAACCAGTGAAAAGCAGGATAGACGAACACGAGGCTTCAGTTAAACCCACAGCCTTCTCCCATGATGAAAGCGCCCAAGCCGACTATGGTGAACAGTAACGGGAAAGAACATAAACCATAGTAAACCGGAAACGGTGTATGTGTTGGTGCAGGAAAAGCAGTCAGATCTTATCTGGACAAACTGGGGATGTTCAGTGAAAAGTGTAGAGTCCACGAAAGTTTATCTGAACAGACCATGTGGTAACGCAAGGTGTAAACGGGCTTTGGCTGAAACAGGAGGGACCCATATTGGGTTCCCATTGGAACAACTGTTTAAGATTAGCCATATAGTCACTTAATTATCGTTGTGTTATTAGCAATAGTTTCTCTGAACCCTGGGCTGTTAGCATATCGCCACTGTCCAAAGGAAAACTAGTATCTCCAAAATGGAAACTTTACAGGTGATCAAATGAAGCATAAAAGTAAAAATCAGCAGAAGTGGAGATACATGTTTATCTATGGACAGCGATGCTGTATAGGTTGAGCTCTGCTGCAGACAGTACATATGTACCATCAGATGAAAGGTAAAGCTGATTTCTGTAGTATTCTTAACTTTTCTCCATTTTCCATCAAATCTATGGTTGTTATGGGTTTTACTGTGTCTGTTATTATACAGAAATAATAAGGGTTTTAGCCTCTTTGGCCCAAGAATAATTAAAGTACATAATTTTTTTATTTAATTATTTGTATTTATTTATTTATTTATTTGTTTGTTTATTTATTTATTGTAACTGATTTTGCAGTACTACTTTCAGTGTTCAGTCTTTTCTCCTTCCCTTAAAATATGTGTGCTTCATAGATGCATCGATTAACTAAAGCGTCGCTAAAGCAACAAGATCACTGTTCTCTCGCACTATTTTTCCTTCAAAGATCTCCACATTTTTGGCCTCTGTTCCAACAAATCAAAGTACATAATTTTATATATTTTATTTATTTTATTATTTATTTAATAAGGGTTTTTAGCCTCTTTGGCTCATGAATAATCTAAATACATAATTTTTAAAAAATATGTTTTTTTGCTTTATTTATTTATTTATTTATTGTAACTACTTTCAGTGTTCAGTCTTTTCTCCTTTCTTTAAAGTATCTGTGCTTCATAGATGCATTGATTTATCACTAAAGCAACAAGATCACCGTTCTCTCGCACTATTTTTCCTTCAGAGATCTACACGTTTTTGGCCTCTGTTCCAACTCTGGCTTTAACTGTGAGCTGACAGATCTTCCTTCTGAGCTTTCTGACAAACCACAGGTGTTCACGCAGGTGCTCAGGCAACAAAATGGTGAGGCAGCATCAAGGACCCACGGAGGATGGTTTGAGCCGCTGTATGCTTTAAATCGAGCAATATAACGTTAATGGATAGATGGTTTCTTGTTTTTTGTTTGTTTTATTTTCTGATTTTTCATGTGTACATAAATCGGGCATGTTTTAATCAAGTGGAGGTAATTAATAACTTCATTATTATTAAATCATGATGAACAGTTTTAATTAAATGAGTGAATGATCTTAATGTGTTAAAATGATCCTGTTTCTGTGCTGAATTTAAAATGAGCTCCTTATAAACATGCCCAGCTTCTATTTAAAGCTCTTCCTGTGAGTACTACGCTGTATAGGACCACTGGGATCAATATTTGTACTGATTCACAAGAGTCTCCTGGTGTATCTTAATGGGAATGATCTCAACCCAGAGGATTTTAACACAGCTGTTGAGCTAGGTAGGTAAACAGCTGTTCTGCTGGTGGTGTTGAATTATGGAATGAACCGGAGGAGCAGCTACTGGAGCGGAGTAACAGGGCTCCAGTGAAGCAGCAGAGAACGGCAGTGTAAAGGTATTGTAAGTCAGCTGCAAAAAGCCCTGACAGCGAGCGACAGCCAACCCAGCTAGCCTGACAGCTGAGTTAAAGGATTCTGCTAAGAGATTGTCTGGGAACGTCACTGTAAGCCACTGTGTTGGGGTCGAGTCTGCACAGAGATAGAGATTTCCTTTTCCACTTTACTGAAAACCTAATTAATTAATTCTTAATTAATTCACAAGCATCTACAGCTAGCTATATCACGATTTCTTCTAGCCACTTGGGTCTATCTTTGGAGCGATGCTGCGGAAGAACCACTTTTAATTCCTTAAAGAACTTCTGTACACGGTGTACAGATTCTCAGTACTTGACTTGAAGCAATAAAATGATTTTTATTTATTTTTTTTTTTTTACAGTTAAAAAATAAACATCAAAAAAGAATTCTTTAGGGAACCTGAAGTGGTTTTCCTATTGCATTGCTCCGAATTGCCTCCAAAGCTACCTACAACTGACAGCTCCAGAATCTGAGCCTGAAGCCACAGAGTCCTTGCTGGGGCAGGAGGGGCATTTATATAATGTTTGTGATCAGTGTTTTTATTCATGATACAATAAAGACTTTCCGGCTGTCTTGTTTCTAGCTGTTGGTCCTGTCCTGCAGTGCTACACCGAATGTTTGCGTATGTTGAATGTTTGCAGGTTAAAGCACGATCCATCACTCTGTTCACCTTAAAGTGTGTCCACTTATTCGGTGTGTGTGCGTGTGTATATATGATGCATACTACAGAAAATGGTGCATTTTACGTTATTTTGTCTCTTCTGAAGTAGGAGCTTCCAGGTCTGTGATGCGCAGTGTCGGTCCCCAGTGATTTGACATGGATTGTGCGTGTGGGTTTGAGGAGAAAGTTAAAAAGTAAGAAATATAGTAAGTTAGAAAGTAATGTATTTGGATTTTGTTGTTTGGCTTTTCTGGTGCATTTGGACAAAGATTAATTGTCAAAATTCGAAGGTAAATTGCTTTATTTTTAGGTCAGGTTTATTTGGAATGGCAGCCTTTAAGACACATGAGACATTTGTTGATGTGTAGCTAGCATTTTGATTTCCCAGCTCTGTTTAATGGTGCTCATTAACCATTCCCACTCTCACAATCTTAATCTTTCAGTATTGTGAATTAAAGATCAGCTCAGTTTACAGTTATGGTTATAACTAGTTAACTAGAAGAGGGAGCTCTCTAAATGAAGCTTTAACTAGCACTAAGTCAATGGCACATTTAAATGACATGTTTTCTTCTTGTAGATGTTCAGTGTTTATCTTGTACCCTGCAGAGCTTTCTAGCTTAATTATATCATGAGCCACATCATGAATCAGATGAGTTGCAATTGATTAATTATGTGTGTGTCTTTTTTAATTTATTTTTTATTTTTAATGACCCCAGGTCAAAATATCCACTTATAGATGCCGTCAGGTTCCTTACAATAATGTTTGGATGTCTTTCTCTCTTTTTATATTTTCTCAGCTCCCATCTGGCACCCCACATCTGTCCAGACGCTCACTGAACCGCTGTGACCGAGTGGATTTGAAAGGCTGATTGGAGAGAATATCTGCCTCCCAGGTAAAATGGCTGATACCACAGAAGCAGAGAGCTGAGCATCACACATTGCCCCCCTTTCTTCTATGTTCGAGGATCATTTTATGTGGACATTTCCCCCTTCCATTTCAATTTTCTCATCATGGCTATGCATGATATGAATCGTGCAAAGGGTTTCCCTTGCAAAGAATGCGACATGATATGCCCAAGTACACCTAGCCTCCTGGAGCACATCAAAGCCCACTATCACCAAGAGGGAAATGGCAGATTTCAGTGTGGACAGTGTGGACGCATTTTCAAACACGCCAGTAGCTTGGCATCACACAAAAAGTCCCATGAAATGGGTTCGTTCCAGTGCCCAGTGTGCACCAGAACACTGCCCAATGCAGTAGCGCTGAAGAACCACCTCCGCATTCACACTCTGTCTCCTAGTGCACAAACTGAAGAGGAGAATGAGGATGGTGTTGATGAAGATAGGGATTATGGTTTAGCACAAGATCTTTCTGACACAGGTTTCCGGGGCCACCTGAACAGCAGCGGAATGATGCCGGGGCACGACCACGACAAGCAGAAATCGCCGGGATCCGACGATGCTTGGGACAGACCGTTCAAGTGCGACCAGTGCGACAGGACCTACCGGCACCACGGCAGCTTGGTCAACCACAAGAAGTCTCATCAGGAGGGCACGTACAAGTGCTCCATCTGTTACAAGCAGTTCAGCAACCTGGCAGCCCTCAACGCCCACGAGCGCACGCATTCAAAGTTTAAACCCCCTGGAATGTCAATGGGGAGCCTGGTGCCTGAGGCCTCGTCTGAACCTCGCCCCCCTCCCCTCCAACCGGATGACATTGCAGCCTGCTTTTGCCATCTGTGCCAGGTTTCCTTGCCCAGTAAGAGTGACTTTCAGGAGCACATTCTGTTGCACAATGCTGCGTCATCTTCGCTGGGGCTGACACGTAGTTTTCCCGGGATTGTGCCCCATAATCTCAGCACTGTCCGTTCCTCAGCGGTGAACCCCTACACCCCTGCACTTGGGGACCCTCTTCCACTTCCCCCCTTACCTGACAAACGTTATGATCAGATGCTTGGGCCTCCTGTCAATAACGCTATTTACACCTGTGCGTACTGTGGGTCTGGACATCCTGACATGGAGAGCCTCAAAATTCACTACCTGACCCACGAACCTCACCCAAACACGCACGCTCAAGAGGGTCCCTCTATTCTAAATTCTGATGGCCTAGGGTCCAACTC
>CM067475.1:22757656-22779418 GCA_034552555.1 Semaprochilodus insignis
TATTCGGTATCTAATATGGATTATTTGTTCATATTCAGTATCTAATATTAATTATTTGGTCATATTCAGTATCTAATATGGATTATTTGTTCATATTCAGTATCTAATATTAATTATTTGGTCTTATTCAGTATGTAATATTAATTATTTGGTCATATTCAGTATCTAATATTAATTATTTGGTCTTATTCAGTATCTAATATTAATTATTTGGTCATATTCAGTATCTAATATGGATTATTTGGTCATATTCAGTATGTAATATGAATTATTTGGTCTTATTCAGTATCTAATATTAATTATTTGGTTTTATTCGGTTTCTAATATGAATTATTTGGTAATATTCGGTATCTAATATGGATTATTTGGCTTTATTTGGTATCTAATATAGATTATTTGGTCATATTCAGTATCTAATTTGTATTATCTGGTCTTATTCAGTATCTAATATTAATTATTTAGTCTTATTCAGTATCTAATATTAATTATTTGGTCTTATTCAGTATCTAATATTAATTATTTGGTCTTATTCAGTATCTAATATGGATTATTTGGTCATATTCAGTATCTAATATGGATTATTTGATTTTATTCAGTATCTAATATGAATTATTTGGTCTTATTCAGTATCTAATATGGATTATTTGGTCATATTCAGTATCTAATCTGAATTATTTGGCCTTATTCGGTATCTAATATGAATTATTTGGTCTTATTCGGTATCTAATATGAATTATTTGGTCTTATTCAGTATCTAATATGAATTATTTGGTCTTATTCGGTATCTAATATGGATTATTTAGTCTTATTTGGTATCTAATTTGGATTATATTCAGTGTTTCTGGTGTATACTGTGGGTACGCGGCTGCAGTGCTGATATTAAAGGTTCCTGGTCTGTGTGAGTGCTGCAGTGTGAATTAAGGAGTGAAGGATAACGGAACGTGTTCCAAGCCTCCTTCCTCCTGACCTGTTTACAGCTAGAAAATCATGTCACATTATGTCAGGCTTTATATCATTCCCGTTACATAATTGTGTGGGAACTGCAGCTAACAGCCTCCTGAGTGAGAGGAATGACGGAGCATCTTTACTGTTTGTTTCGGAGCACAGGTTTTAGTGTGTGGTTATTAGATGTAGCACATTCAGAGTAAAGTGAGCAGATAAAAACCTCCACTCAAACCCACAGCTCTGACGATGTACCACCGCCTTGCTCGCTGGTTTCACTCACCTGTGTCTTGCGGATCCGCAGGTCTGCTGACGATCTGTTCATGACCTCCTCCTGCTCGATGCTCTGCTCGATTGCTGAGGAGAGTAGAACACAGTGATTACAACAGACGCTTCTACACGTGTCCTGCAAACGCACTTACAAAACTATCAAAACTCACTGACATGGTGAGGTGACTACAAAACACTGGCTTTACTGTTCCACAGCACCGTCAGCACATCCTCATAAAAAGTGTCACCTTGACGGCAACCCTGACAGAACATTGAATGGGTGGGATTAAACTGCTGTAGGCTGAATGGGTGGAGCTAAACTGCTGTAGGCTTAATGGGTGGGGCCAAACTGCTATAGGCTGAATGGGTGTAGCTAAACTGCTGTAGGCTGAATGGGTGGAGGTAAACTGCTGTAGGCTTAATGGATGGGGCCAAACTGCTGTAGGCTGAATGGGTGGAGCTACACTGCTGTAGCCTGAATGGGTGAGTCTAAACTGCTGTAACCTGAGTGCGGGGGGGCGCTAAACTGCTGTAGGCTGAATAGGTGGCGCTAAACTTCTGTAGGCTGAAAGGGTAGAGCTAAACTGCTGTAGGCTACATGGGTGAGTCTAAACTGCTGTAGCCTGATTGGGGGGGGGCTAAATTGCTGTAGGCTGAATGGGTGGAGCTAAACTACTGTAGGCTGAACGGGTTGAGCTAAACTGCTGTAGGCTGAATGGGTGGAGCTAAACTGCTATATGATGAATGGGTGGAGTTAAGATGCTGTAGGCTGAATGGGTGGAGCTACACTGCTGTAGGCTGAATGGGTGGAGCTACACTGCTGTAGCCTGAATGGATGGAGCTAAACTGCTGTAGGCTGAATGGGCGGGGCTAAACGGTTGTAGGCTGAACAGGCGGGGCTAAATGTCTGTAGGCTGAGTGGGTGGGTCTAAACTGCTGTAGCCTGAATGGGCGGGGCTAAACGGCTGTAGGCTGAATGAGTAATATAAGACTGAACCATGTGAGTTATTGCTATATTAACTGTTATGTTTAAGTTGTTGTTTAAAGGCAGGTACAGGTCGTCACGCCGCATCTTCTATCAGAGACACACTCAACAAGCCAAACCCAGCAGTCATAACGGGGAACACCTCTAATCTGTGAACTTCACACCACGCTGCTGTTCTTCAGCTTAATATCGACAGCCCCATCTTCAAAGTCCTCCTGATGCAATTTGGAGGAAACAGCTACCGGAGTGGGAGTTTGGATCACGGAAAAAAGGAAGAAAAGAAAGAAAGAGGCAGAGAGGGGTGAAGACTCAGCAGCCTGGCATGCTTTCCTGAGGCTCCTCAGACGGAAAGCACTTCAAAAGGAGATTAGTCCAAACTCCCACCAGCTCAGCAGAGTGAGCTCAGATGCCCCAATACTGCAGTCTGAATGATTGATCAGGTCAGTCTTCCCTCCTCTCTCAGATCAAACAGAAAACATCCTGAAGTGTCTGGATACGACGTCACTTAAAATGTCCATCATTTCCATTAAACAGATAAACCCCTGCTCTAGAACCGGAAAGCTGAGACGAAGGGGAGTTTCATGGACTGGTGAGATCTCTGGAAGAAACAGCCACCAAGGCAACAATAGACTTTTCAACCAATCAGTTGAGCGTGGTGAAGGATCAGCACAGGCTGGAGGTGTAGAATAGGATCTGGAGCTGTTCTGATGGAAGTCATTATGAAAGCTAATGAGTACAAACTAATATGAAAAGACTGTGCAGTCCCTGACTGAAGAACTCCAAGAGCATACTGCTGAGGAGATCACACTGCTGAAGATCAAGAAGATCACTTCATCTGGGTTTGAATTATAGAGTTTATCTGGCTGTAGATGGAGGAAGTTCTGTATCAGGATTTAGATGGAGGAGGTTCTATATCTGGGTGTAGATGGAGAAGACTTTGTTTCTGGGTTTAGATTGAGTAGGTTCTGTATCTGGGTTTAGATGGAAGAGGTTCAGTATCTGGGTTTAGACAGACTAGGTTCTGTGACTAGCTTTAGTTGGAGGAGGTTCTGTATCTGGGTTTAGACAGAGGAGATTCTGTATCTGGGTTTAGTTGGAGGAGGTTCTGTACCTGGCTTTAGACAGAGGAGGTTCTGTATCTGGCTGTAGATGGAGGAGGTTCTGTATCTAGGTTTAGATGGAGGAGGTTCTGTGCCTGGGTTTAGATGGAGGAGGTTCTGTATCTGGCTGTAGATGGAGGAGGTTCTGTATCTGGGTTTAGATGGAGGAGGTTCCGTGTGTGGGTTTAGATGGAGGAGGTTCTGTATCTGGCTTTAGACGGAGGAGGTTCTGTATCTGGGTTTAGACAGAGGAGATTCTGTATCTGGGTTTAGTAGAGGAGGTTCTGTGTCTAGCTTTAGTTGGAGGAGGTTCTGTATCTGGGTTTAGATGAGGAAATTCTGTATCTGGGTTTAGTTGGAGGAGGTTCTGTGCCTGTGTTTGGAGGATGAAGATTCTTTAAGCCACTGAATGTTCTTGTTTGGCTCTTGGCTGGGAGCCTTTCTCGAAGCAGTGATGACTCAGATGAAGTACAGAATGACCCTGCAGGAGGGTGTAATGATGAAGCTGCAGTGATGCTGGAGTGAATATCAATAGTGCTGTTGGGGGGGGTGTTAAGAGATATTGATCAGGAGTGAGTTTTAATGCCGGTGTTACAGTGGAGATTCCCTGGCTTGGGTTGGAACATCACTTTAGGGATGCTGGGTGGGAATTCTGCTTGTGTCATTCTGGCAGAGGCTCTGTTATGAGTCAGAAGCTGCCCACAGTGGAGCGCGAGGCGTATCTGTTATATACTGTATGCTGAAATGCCACATGTATTAGAAACTGTTGCTGGTGTAAAAGCTCTGCCTGACTGTCCACACTGCTGTACGTACACACCTTTATTCCACAGTGTGAGAACTCGTCAGGAGACTATGACCCACCCCAGATAGCAATCAGATGTGGGCTGCATCTGGCAAAGATATGGCACTGCTGGCCCACTGTTGGCACTGGCAATCTGCTGTGAGCCAAAGGGGGCCCACATATTTACAACATGCATTTGGCCCACTTGTCCCAAAACAGATCTGGTCCACTTCTAGCACAGATACAGCAGAGATGCCCATGTTTGGCTGAGGTGTGGTCCTAATGTGGTGCATATCTGACCCACATCTTGCTAATGGGAGCAGTCCAACCAAGTGCCATCAACCCATCTGGCAGGTGAGCCTGATAAAAATGGGGAATGCGGGCCAGATTTGGGCCAGAACAGTGTTGCTGTCTGGGACAGAGTTGCCAATTTCTCAGCTTGTGTTTGGGGTCATTGTCTCTGATACCAATCAAACGATCATCAAAACTGGCTAGAATCGGCCAACTGATAGGAGGCCCAGGCCCTAACGCGCCTATGTGCAATTTATGAGTCTGATAAGAAGCTGCTGTTTCTCGAGCTGAACACCAAGCAGCTTCCTGCTCTGCTCACCGTGAGTCTTTCCGAGATCGATACAGTAGCTGGAAAATCACGGCATCTCATCTTTAAATGGTTTAGGAGAAGAAGAGAAGCTGACTTCATCATTGCGCTGCACACCAGGATGGCTCAGCTAATTCATCTGAACGTTTGAACCAGACCTTACAACCAAACGTCCCCACGGGGGGGAACGGAGAGAGGACCTGCCTAGGAGACTGAGAGCTATATCAGGACGGTTGCAGCTCCTCTCAGTAGGACGAAGACTGGTGTATTTTTGGACCGTGTGCTCCTCAGTAGTAAAGCAGGGAGCTGCAGACCTCAAGTGACATTTAAAACCTGAACACCTCTCTGAAGTGGGTGTGCTGCGTGTCCTTCCTGTGTGTGAGGTCATCACTGTTTGCTTTGTGCTGGTGTGTTTTGCAGGTTTACCTGGTTTCTGTGTACCACTGGTGTTGGTACGCTGCTGTTCATTAAAGTTAACATTTCTATACTAAAATTTAGCTATTAGGGCTGAACCTGAGTAGGTCTGTCTGTTCATCATGCTGCAGGTCTGTGTTCATTGTTGTTGTTTAGGTTAAAACTCACATTAAAACTCATTAAAACTCATTTATCATTCTAGATCTTTCCTTGTGGTGAGAAAGACAAGAGGAGAGTTGCAGTTCTTATACCAATGAGGAACAACACAGTTTGGTGCCACAGAGCTCTACTGTTAGCTAGCTAGTGAACCTAGCTAACCTAGCTAATGTTAGCACCCACTGGTAAAAGTAAGACTGGTCATTCACGGATGTCTGTGATTTGGTCTGTGTGGGTTTTATACTGTGTTTCTTGCTATGATCTTTCTAGCACTGTCTTACCTCCATCTTAGCTAGCCTTAATTAACTCTACCTTAGCTTGCTGTCTCCGCATTAGCTATCTATCTATCTCCAAGCTAGGTACCCTTAGCTTGGCCTTAGCTAGCCACTAACCCTTAGCTCCACCTTAACTACATAGCCTGCTATCTTCATCAGCTCGTCTGAGTGACAAACCTCCAGCTGAAACACGAATATATTGGATTATATTAATAAACACCCTATAAAACCCAAAGGGTCAGTTTGGCTTTTGGCTTTTGCCAGTGAGTGATAATGGGATAACGTTAGCCAGGTTAGCAAGCTAACATTACAGATCCGTCGCACCAAACTGTGTTGTTCTTCATTGGTGTAAGAACTGTAACTCATCTTATCACCTGCAGACTCTCACCACAAGGAAAGAGCTAGAATGATAACTGAGGAGTTTTTTGGACTCTGTTCAAGTAACTAGAACCTCAGCCAACCAGCAGATTCATATTTAACAATGGCTGTAACCCTAACAACAATGGCTGTCATGAATGGAAATGATGGATAACAAACAGCTTCTGATTAGACTGGCATCTTCTGAGCCACACCTATCCTTCTGGGTCTCAGCACTGGATGGAAGGCAGGAAACCCCCAGGACAGTCCGCCAGTCCATCACAGGGCAGATACAAACACTCACACCTGGGGGGCAATTTAGCATCTCCAATTCACCTGACTGCATGTGTTTGGACTGTGGTAGGAAACCGGAGCACCCGGAAGAGGAAACCCACACAGACACGGGGAGAACATACAAACTCCACCCAAACGAGAGTCCAGGTTTCCCAGCCGGGAAATCAAACCCAGATCCCTCTTGCTGTGAGACGACAGCACCACCCGCTGCACCACTGCCGCTTTATGAACTTAAACTATTCAGGTATTGACTCTAACAGTGCCGACTGAACTGCAGCACACACAGCGCTTTAATGGAGCAGTTTATCCTTCCGCCACAGTCAAGGAATGTTATGTCTCCAGATGGCAAGGTAACCGAGGACTTCCACAGCCTCATATGTTCATTCTTTGAGAGCCCCAATAAACATCTGCCTCTTTATATTGAGCTCTTCAGTTACACAAGCCTTCGACTGAACGCAGTTAGTAGCAACCTACATGAGGTCATGTGGAGAAGTGACGCAGGCTGGCATGTTTAAAATGACCTGAAATACATTTTAATAATGACAATGTGGGTTTTGGCAGTTAGGCCCAAAATCAAATGACTGACAGCCCGGGGGCGTGTCCACTTTTAGGAACCCTGACTGTGCTGGACTGTGCTAGAGAACCCTGAACCCCAACACACAGAGCAGAGCTCCAGAATTACGATGATAGTGAAGTGTCTGTAAGTGGGATTACCTTTTAATTTTAAGCGCACTTTATTGGCTGTCTTCTTGATGTCAGCTGTGAGGTCCTCCAACTCCTGTTTAGTCTCTGAGTGACGAGAGAAAGAGAGAGAGAGAGAGAGAGAGATGGTGAGGATACAGACAAAGGAGCACCATCATATTCAGTATCATTTGTGGTGACCGTGTGATATTGAGTGTAATTTGCTCTGTACTAAAGACTGAAGTACTTCCATTCAGGCTATAATACTAATAAACAAAGAAGTGAATGTGTTGTATCCATTGTAGCACTACACACCCACAGGCCACTTCATCAGTCTACCTCCTTGTATCTACACTCACTGTCCACTCTATCAGCTCCACTGACCATATAGGAGCACTCTGTAGTTGTACAGTTCCAGAGTGTAGTCCATCTGTTTCTCTGTATACTTTATTACCCAGTTCTTCGATGGTCAGGACCCCTACAGGACCACCACAAAGCAGGTATTATGATGAATAATTAATAATTTAGACTTATTTGGGCAACATTTATTGAGCTACACATACAGAAGTAGTGTTTCTCAGTATGGTGTCGGACCACCATGTTGGCTTACGCATCATGCCAGACATCTTGGCATGGAGTTGTAGAGGTTCCTAATGGTGTCCTGTGATAATCCATCTGTGATGATGTAAGCGACTTTACACATCACAGAGAAACTAGCAATTATGTATACTTACCTGTTACTGCTCAACTTTGTGTACAACAACGGTCAAAAGGGAACTGAAGGGTTCACCTTAGTTTTACCTTTTTAGGTGAACCCAACCTCTGTAGAAGAGGAAGGGGAAAACAGAGTAAGTGGGAGAGGACAGACTATGGTCATGAACTCCAGGATCCCCTCAGGCCACTAGTGGTTTAGCCCAGGGGAGGGGTAATCCATTTAAATGTGGTATTACTGGGGTACTGGGGGGTTCTCTCTCTGTTCAAGACAGAGTATAGACAGGGATCTGCATGACTTTGCAGTCATAGATCAAACACTCTAGCTAATAGAGAATGTCATTGTCGTGTTATTTGTTTTTGTCCGTGTGTGAGCGCGTATTTCTGTAAATATGTAAATAGTGTCTTCGTCGGTGTGTAAATAAAGGTGAAGGGGAAGAAAATACTCTTGTGCATACCGCACCTTTTTCCAGGCCTCACGGCTATTCGCCCGACACTACCCATAAAGGGCGCCCCCTACCACGACATATTGTCCGGTATAAGGGCGCGCTTTATCACACCATCCCATGCAGCTTGAATATTCTCACACAGTTCCTGCAGATGTTGTGGTAGGGATGGAGTGACACCAGGTCTTCTGGACGTGTGACAACAGACCGTTTATCTTGCGGTGCCTCCACACGTGGATTCGTTGTTTGTCTCCACCAAGACAAAAGCAGGACTCGTCACTGAAGATGACCCGCTGCCCTTCTGAGTCACTCCATGACAGTCTGGCACGACACCATTGCAGACCTTGGTGACGTTGATGTGGTGTTAAGGACAGTCGTCGTAACGGTCTGCGTGCATGTAGTCCTATGTGGTGCAGCCGTCTGCCAATGGTGCTGCCACTAACAGGATGACTCATGCAGGACATCACTGCTCGCTGAATGTCTGCAGTCGTGGCTGTTGGGTCAGTCAGCTACAGAGATAAGGCCCGTCCTTGCTTACGTCACATGTGTGGCCAAACGTGAATCATTTGCATGTCTCACGATATCAAACCTATCCACCAAGTTTCATTCCTGTTGGTTGATTCCTTCTGGTTACTATTCTTTTGATGATGAGTGTAAATGACCCGTTTAACAGTGTAACAGTTCTGTCCAGATCATATGATGGATATTGTCAGCAGATAAAGAACTGCAGGGTTTATTACAGAGAGAACATCATTAAGTCTCTTCATGCCTGATCCACAGTAGGAAATCGGAGTATGCTGTTNATAACATCAATACACCTGCAATATAATCACAATATGACCTAAATATAACTGCAATATAACATCAATACACCTGCAATATAATCACAATATAACCTAAATATAACTGTAATATAATCACAATTATAATCACAACAAATCACAAAACATTACAACAAGAGAATGGCAGTATAACCTAAATATAACCAAAATAAAACCATATAACAGCTGTAATATAACGATAGAAGTATTTTCAGTATGTAATTTTGTTCATATTCTGCAGTCCTGATGCAGACAAAGGTAGGAAATCTGGATCTATAGAGCTGAAATGTAGATGTTTGCAGATCTGAGAGTGTGCTAGGGAGTTGTAGACGCCCTGCAGGGTTTTTAGCCAAACCCAGACCCGGGCCTGTCAGGAGGCATCGGAACGTCAGGGATTAAAGCCTCAGCTGGCGGAGGAAAGAGGCGCACTGCCCTGGCAGGCTGAGCTAAGGACAGAGTGACTCAGTGCAGAAGAGAGAGAGGGGACGGCATCACTGGACAGCAGTAGAGCGGTCAGAACTGAAGAGCAGTAGCGCATCAGAGCCAGAGAGAGAGGAGCTCTAACTATCCTGCTAAGTGTGCTGCTGATGCACTCCTCATGATGTAAAGTGTACTAATGAAGGTACTGCTGTAGTTTTTCAGAATCCTCTATTAGGACTCTTCAGTGCAGCTCTAGATTTCATATTTGAGTCTTCCGGAAAGATTCAGAACTATAATTAATAATACACTGAACCGTCAAACGGGCCCAAAAACATGAATATTATATGTTGGCCCAAATAGGAGTGCATACATTACTGCATATGCTTATAATCAATGTCATAATGCTGCATTTAAATGTTGTCTGAAAGAGGAGCCTGAATATATAACACAGTGGGAGTCACTCATAGGAGACAATACATTTACCCAGGTAAATATTAAGTATATTGTAATGT
Source organism: Semaprochilodus insignis (assembly GCA_034552555.1). Classification (NCBI taxonomy): domain Eukaryota; kingdom Metazoa; phylum Chordata; class Actinopteri; order Characiformes; family Prochilodontidae; genus Semaprochilodus; species Semaprochilodus insignis. Next base: position 22,767,420 of record CM067475.1, read on the forward strand.
ACTAGAAATGTATTTTAATATCAGCAAGTACATTTCAAGCAGACTATTGTTTTGTGTGCTAAATACATGTACCTGTATATATATATATATATACATACACATACACTACAAATGTAATAATTACAAATACATTTTACCTCAGTATTATTTTATTGTACTCAGTGGAAGTACACTAAGTAAGTATATATACTAAGTAAGTATATTTTAATGTACTAGAAATGTACTTTAATATGTATTTAGGTATCTATAAACAAATCTAAGAGGTGTCTCAAACTAGCACAGTTAAGTACAGTTAGTTCTATTTAAGTATCTGAGTAATAGCACTATTTAGTATACTAAGTACATACTATATGAAAATAGCACACTTTCAGTACATTAATCATGAGTTCAAGAAAGTATACTAATTATGTACTTTTTTCTCCTGGGTAAAGTGACTGTAGCACAAGATATTAACCTCATCATTTCATATTTTTATTAACGCTTTCTTAAAGCGAGCCAAAATCCCACATTTATTTGTGTTTACTTATTAATTTCCGAAGTCCCGTTATGCCAGGCCTGCACTGTGTGACTTTAACCCGATTTGGTTGGAGCCAACTGAATTTCATGATCAGGCCAAAGTACAGCTTCCTCTGGTGTCGTTTGCCATGCAGTGTGAGAGGAGAGGAAGCGATGTCCGATTAACTGCCCGAGCGAGCTTCGGCTGAGCAGTCGGACGATCGGGTGGGTTTCTGATGTGTCAGAAGTTTTGGTGGCTTGTCTCACAGCTGGAGCTGACAAGACAAGTCACACCCAAAACCACATACAAACAGTCACAGCTACGGCCCCTACACAGCTGCACACACACAAAAGCAGGCTAAAGAGTCGACATGTGTAGTACCAGCTTCCGTATATGCAGGGTGTACTACAGTGATGTTTATATGGTCTCTGTAGTTCGGCTGGTCTTCAGTTTCAGTGCAGTGGAGTAAAGTTAGCGAAACTGTTGTAGCACAGTCGGTTTGCCAGCGGCTGAATCTCAAAACCCCCCTCCCTGGACTACTTAGGGATTCAGCTGGTGTTATTGCTCAGTACTCGGATGTGCAGCGTGTTGTTTTGAATGAAACAGCTTTAGTGGTACCTGTCTGTAGACAGAGCTCAGCTGTCTGTATGGGCTGCGTTTCAGGCACAGTGTGAGCACCCGTATCGCGTCATGTGAGTCGGACGGAGCGTGTTCGTACAGTGTGAGTACACACATTGCAGGTTTTCCCCGTACATGCCGGGCGATTCAAATGCAGTATGAGCTGCGAGCAAACAACAGTGACACAGTGTCACACAGTGTGTGTCCGGCTTTACAAAGTTCATGTTCTGAAAGCAGCACAGGAATAATTACATTCTAAATTCTACATGGAAAATGTCCAACCTCACTTTATCTCTTAAAACTTTGCTGCTGTTGTTACTGCACCTTTAAGACTGATCTATGTAAATGAGCTATCTTCTGATTGGGTACCTTCAGCTCTCCTTTAGCAGAGCTAAATTGCAGAGGGGCCCTTTATAAACTCGCTGTTAAGCAGGAAAGTGAGAGGTACGAACTCTGATGTACTAGGTGACTGTTTTGGGTAGTAGTAATTGGGTTGAAAGGTACTGGATCTAAAGTATTAACTCCTTTGGAATCTGTACCTCATGGTTACATGGTTAATACATTAAACTTATGGGACTGTAAAAAAAAAAGCATTGCCACATTTTCTTCACTTTTCAGGCATTAAATTAATGTGAAGGTGTTTTTTTCCAATCACTAGAAGAAAATCAATGTTCTGAAAGTGTCATGCAAATACAATAGTCCACTATGTGGTTCCGTTTATGGTACCCGGGATCAAATTGACATGAAAGCGTCCAGAGAACTGATAAATGTTGCAGTGGGTGCAACGAACAAAACAAGGCCAATTCTGGCGTAAAGTTTGTGCCTCGACCTTGAGAAGGTAAGTGAGTAACAGGATTACTATAGATCCAGATCGCAGGATTAAGTGATTCTGAGGGATGCTGGAGATGCCCAGGTCTGATTAGCGTGCTGAGCAGTAAAGGATGTCCAGGTGGGTTTAAACCGTGAGGGTCTGAGAATGTAGAAAAACTCACACCCATAAATAAAACAGTACGGAACGGCTGGTGCTTGGACCCCTAATGATTGCCACATTATGTAAGTTGGATCCTTGGCAGCGTGCCGGGTGGAACTGTGTCCTAAAACACAGCATCAAACTGAAGCGCACGCTGCTGGTATGAGTGCTTTAGTGAGAGAGGATGGTGCGGGACTCACTCTCGTCAGGGTTGGGCGCTGCCAGGATGGCGCTGTGCTGTTTTTTCACCTGCTCCACATCCTCCGACAGCTTCTCAATACAGCCGCGAATCTCCTCCACCTGCAAACATGAACCACGGCACAAATGAAAGAGCTGGTTAACACTTAAAATTCAATTTCTGAAAGTAGAAATGTCATTAAAAATCACAAACAAAGGAGCTAAAATTAACTGCGAGTTGTTTATTGGTTTGATGGTAGACTGAAGAAAGTTTTATCTTAACAAATCATGTTAAATGTGGTCAACAGTGACAATATTTCAGATTATGAGATTGCTGTAAAAAACTATAAGAATATTTACGAAATATTTGCTGTTTTATGTAGTGAAATTGTCATATTTGTTTCAGGAATTTTAGAAATGTTCAAAAAATAATTCTCAGCGTTGGGTCTGTATCATCTAAACTTGTGTCAGTGAAGCTTTTGTTAGTCAGAACCTGTTCTGTGGTAAGCAAAGCTGGCAGCATGCTAGCATGCAGCTACTCTCTCCCGGTTTAACATTTAGAAACTGGTCTTGAATTAAGGCTCTAACGTTTAACCGGTGGTGGATTAAAAATGTGCCATTCATTTTCGGCATATTAGAGACATAGCGAACCCTGTTTATGGCCTCTATCTCCAAATATACCCCTCACATACAAAATCTCAGAGTCATCTTTCATTTTTGTTAGCTTTTCTCCAGCTTAGAGACATTATTAAACCTTTTAGTTAAGGCATTCTTTACTGAGGACTATGACTACTGAGCTACACAACAAAGACCTCAGCTAAAATATAATAATCACATATAACATAACAAAATCGTGTGTCATAGCCAACCATTTACATACATAAACATGTCATGGCGACCTGATGCCAATTATTGTTAAAAGAATGCTAGTTAGCCTTTATAACATCAAACAATTATGTCATCCCCAACGCTAACCTAAATATTTGCATCATGGCACCTGTTTAAGATGTGAGGATGTTTGAGTTGTACTCCACTCTCCACCGCCCTCTAAAGGAGTCATTACCGACCCTCAAATAAACAAACTCCACTCTCCACCGCCCTCTAAAGGAGTCATTAACGACCCTCAAATAAACAAACTCCACTCTCCACCGCCCTCTAAAGGAGTCATTACCAACCCTCAAATAAACAAACACCACTCACCGCCACCCTCTAAAGGAGTCATTACCAACCATCAAATAAACACACACCACTCGCCGCCGCCCTTTAAAGGAGTCATTAACAACCCTCGAATAAACACACACCACTCACCACCGCCCTCTAAAGGAGTCATTACTGACCATCAAATAAACACTACTCACCGCCACCCTCTAAAGGAGTCATTACCAACCATCAAATAAACACACACCACTCTCCACCGCCCTCTAAAGGAGTCATTACCAACCATCAAATAAACAAACACCGCTCACAGCCACTTGATCTATATAGGGGGAAGAACCTCTTTACTTCCATCGTTGAAGGGGACCTCATTAAGGTGAGGTGTGAATGACAGGATGCAGGTTTCACAAGCTTTAAGGATGATTACATAAACTACACTTGTGTACCATATAAACCAGCCCTGTCTCAGTTCCGCCCTGACCGCTCCTGATCTTCATTCATGCTGAGATATCCCCCTGCATTCTCCTGCACTGCAGATTCAGCAGCTAGTTGGTATTCTGGAGACGCTCTGTCATAAAGGAGACCTCAGAGGAGCTCCAAAGTTCAGTGACTGCATTCATTCCCAGCTTATAGAAAAGACACACTGCCATGGGCACGGCCCAAAGGTGCTATTCTGTGAATGAGTAAGGAATTTTATGTCCCATATGATATGTAGCTGTGTTAAGCAAAATGCTGTTCTGCTTTGTTCTCACGGAAACCTTCCGCAGCTGATGAGCTTCCATGTGCAGGGATGAATCCATACATTCATTAATACCACACTATATGTGCACGTAACTTCTTTACTGCACTAAAAGGAGCTACAACTCGAATGTGGTGAGCTAATTTGCTAAACTACCAAACAACATCAATTCACCAAACACATTTATCCTAACAGTGACAGCTGTGATTGGATTTGGCATATACTGGACAAGTTTCTGAATGTAGGCCACATCAATGTTCAGACACTCTTACATCAAAGAATTGGTCAGTTGGTCCAGATTTGGTGAATGCCTTCCCTGGCACAATTCCAAGGAGAATTCCCTGTAGACTGGGATTTTAGCCACTGTTGGTAGACCCATGTGACCATACGCTTCCATACAGCTGCAGATTCAGCTACTTCCTTCACACTATGGTCTTGCCCAGATGCAGTCACTCCTTTTAGCCAGTCATTAACATCTGCTTTGGAGCCATTTTCCATACATGGAACGAGACATTCACTGCACTGTAGCACCTCTTCCCAATCTACCCGTCACTCACACCCCGCAGGTATTTATAGCCCCATCATCCTTGCAGCACCATTTGGAGGAGCCTGAACTTACTACCACCTTAAACACACAAGGTGACAAATTTTTTGTCCGGGGAGCTTACTGCCTACCTATACTGCCCACAATAAAACAATACAAACAATAATAGAAGCAGAAGAAGAGTTAACGCTGGTGCCGCTGTCCACCACTGGGGGCGCTCTTGGAGAGGAAAGGGAAGAAGTCTGATGATGAACTCGGAATGCTTCCTCTAGACTGGTAACCATGCGTGCACACCGCAAGCGACAGAAGCAACACAGCAACTGATTGTCATGCATTTGCAATGAAAGTCTGTGATGCGACCAAGTTCTGAAAGTGAGCATAGTGACGGTGTCGTCCACCAATCAGAAAACAGGTTCTCATGTTCCCTAAAAAAGCGCTCCACTGACATTGTTCCCTTTCACTAAATGGAGGAAAGACTCTGCACTGCTGTGTCCAGATTTCCCATTCTTTATGATTTGTCCTTATTTGTATAGGGGACATGATTAAAACAGGAAGCTTGGGATAAAGTTTCCCAGACGAGTGGAACTCGGTTTTTACATGATTTTAAATGACATATAAACCAGGAAATATAGCGTGGTTGGCCAGGGTCATAAGGTCAGGGTCATAAGGTCAGGGTCATAAGGTCAGGATCATTAGGCCTGGGTAATTAGGCCTGGGTCATAAGGTTGACAGAGTAATTTAGTCCAACATGCTGCCTGGTTCCATGCTGGTGGACACGCCCACCAGTGACTCATCACCTGCTGCACTTTATCACTGGTGGTGTGCACACAGGTTAAGGAGTGAAGAGGGAGGAGGAAGAGTGTGTGGAGTATGAATCTGACAGATTGCATCATCTTACGCATTGCCACCCACTCAGACCTTTATGCTGACATGTATAAGAAGGCTGTTCTAAAAGTGGTGCTACAACAAAAACACACCTGCAGGAAACAAAGCAGTGTATCTGTCCGCACACACGAGGACTAGCTACTATTTACTAGCTACTAAACTCATTAAAGAAAACATAATAACTGTATAACTTTTAATGATGCCAAACACTTTTCAGTCCAGCTGCTGTTACCATGATAAGAGTCGTGGGGCTGATAAAAATGGCAGATAGCCAATAAGCCAATAGAGCTTACAAAATTCCAAATGGTACGTTCGGATTAGCATGTAGTAAATAGCAGATGGTTGGTGGGTGGAGCTTCTGAGGCTGAATCTAGCTCTCAAGTTTCCTATCTTGCTGTTTCCTAACTAAAACACACACGATAAGATTAAAGGTATGATGTAACTGTGCTAGTAACATATTGCATTGGTCCGCTGTGCATTGATTGATGCGTAAATTTCAAGCCACGTGATCTGCTATAAGATTTTCGTTTTTGGGTTTAATAGACGGTACTGCTGAGTGGCACCCAGAGACCCCCTGGTGGTGCACATTAGCACCCTACATGAATGGTGACATGTACACCTTCATTATAAGGCTACTGTGTGTCGACCGCCTTAAGCATGTGATATGCAGTAGGTGCAAGGCTAAAGGTAGCATCTTCATCTTTGGGTTCATTTGTAGTATTTTAATTAAGCTAAGGTTCTTATCGGACATGCTGTGCATTCATATACCTGTTCTAAGACAGCTTACCTGTTCGAAGAACTCATCCATGAAGTTTCCTCGGTCAACGTGGACGACTTCCTCATCATCGTCACTGTCCTTAGCCTGCAATGGAGAAAAAAAGAAGTGACTGAGGTTTGTGGGTGAGCTTCTGGAACCTAACCACTGCACATATGTCTCACTCACAGCTCAAACTGTGTGGAAAGTGCAGATTGTACATTGTCAGCCAAGGACATACATTATTATGGTATGTGAATTTGGTGAAAAGCTGCTGTTGGGCATACAGAAAGAAACACCTGCCATGTTTGCTGTCAGAGATGAAAGCCAACCAGGTAATGATGGCTGCTTAAGTAGCTGGCTGAAGTGGTTGGTTAGTGTAATGGACAACACGATCACTACACCAGTAAGTGTCCCTAGGCTAGACTCCTAATGCTAGAAAGGCTCCAGTATGATATACACCACACCACATCCAGTTCTACTGCCCTGTTTCCATAGTTCTGGGAAAAAACTGTACAGAACAAGCTGCAACAAACTTTAATAACAGCAAATCCTTCCACCGAAAAAAGTAGTCCTCTTTTGCAGCCACAATACAGTGTGAATATCAGGTTGAGGTCAGCTTGTTGCATGTCTGTTCCCGTCAGTCTGTACAGTGTATCACACTCCCTCAGGATGAATAACGGGCTTGAAAGTTTGAAGCTATCTAATGTTAAAGTAGAGTTCAGTCCACAGTTACACATCAGAAATATCTGATTACACAACTTTGAAAGTAGGTGGAGCTTAACTTGTGTGGCCACATGATTTCTCACACAAATCTTGTTTTAACAACAAAGACAAACAACATTACAAACAGCACATGAGCCTCCAACATGCAGGGTGCTGTGAGGTCAAATAGTCCCCCAAAGAGAACGTATTATTTCCAGGTGGTTTAGACAGTCAATAAAATGTCTATATGTGTGTTGTAGACATGGAGATCCCTGGTTCACCACCACTGTAAAGAACATCTGAACCATCTCACACCAAACCCACTCTCAATTGCTCTGTTTACACCTCACACCAAACCCACTCTCAATCACTCTGTTTACACCTCACACCAAACCCACTCTCAATCACTCTGCTTACACCTCACACCAAACCCACTCTCAATCACTCTGTTTACGCCTCACACCAAACCCACTCTCAATCACTCTGTTTATGCCTCACACCAAACCCGATCTCAGTCACTCTGTTTACACCTCACACCAAACCCACTCTCAATCACTCTATTTACACCTCACACCAAACTCACTCTCAATCACTCTGTTTACACCTCACACCAAACCCGCTCTCAATCACTCTGTTTACACCTCACACCAAATCTACTCTCAATCACTCTGTTCAGAACATCACACCAAACTCACTCTCAATCACTCTGTTTACACCTCACGCCGAACCCACTCTCAATCACTCTGTTTACACCTCACACCAAATCTACTCTCAATCATTCTGTTCAGAACATCACACCAAACCCGCTCTCAATCACGCTGTTCACACCCCAAGCACACTGAAAGTTTAAGAAACAGTAAATGGAATTCCCCTTTAAGCCCACCACACTCAGGATAGGCATCTTGATGTCGCACCAAAAATTCAAAACCATTATTTTTAGTGAAGGGATCCACACCAGCGTCGATGCCTGCCAGCGCTCGGCCACTCTGAGACATACTCAGCATTTTAGCATTATTCTACCACTGGTCCACCCCTGGACCACCCAGACTCCAAACAAAATCTAACTAGTGTTCAACAGACTTCGTTTCTAGAAAATAAGACTAAAGCAAATTTTACAAATAATCCGAGAGAGAGGAAATAGGGCCTGAAATAAAATGATTCAGTTGAAAATGTTGTTGCTGATGCTAAAAATTATTTACTTCACTAATTTATAGGTTAACAGAAGTTAGAGATGAAGAAAGAATCAGTAAATTGACTGTGCCTTGGAAAACTAGCGATGAAATGTTACACGATTACATGATGCTACGTAATGCTTCATGATGCGACGTGATACTACAAGACACTACGTGATGCTACGTGATGCTGTGTGATGCTACATGATGCTACATCATGTTACGAGATGCTACATGACGTCTTTATTGAGAACAAAAAGTGCTGTTGTCATATATAGACCCTTTTCAATCTATTTCAAGCTACTGCGTAATGACGTAATAACGTGACCTCATGTAGGTAATCTCCGAGTCCAGGACTGGGCCGTTTTGACCATCTTTCCCTCATTCCGCTCTCCCGTTAGCACTCGATCTAAAGGATCTGGCTGCCATTTTAGATGTTAGAATAAAGGCTTTATTTTGTTTACAGCAGTGCTGAGATTTACACAAAATGGAGCAGGACTGACGCTGGTGCTCCAGCTGTAAGTGACACGTCCAGGCCCTGCAGTGTTGTAGGGGATCAGCTAGTTCAGCCTGCCTGGAACTGCCACCCACGAGCCAGAGGAGCACACGGAGCGGGCAGGGATATGAGCGCAAGCGCACTTCACAGCACTCCGAGTAAGAAGGGCAGGTTAATGGACAAATCGGATAACGTTTCCGTTCGCAATAAACCGGTGACCGGGCTTTTTCTGCGCGCCGGACTTTGATAAATGGCCTGTATTCCAATAAAGTGACCCCGAGGTGCGCGCTGTTGGCAGAGGAGAGCGAGCCTGTCTGGCACACAGCTGAAGATGAGCAGCTGCGCGGGAATTACGGACTGTATGAATTAGACAAGAGCGCTGTCGGCATAAGCAATGCACCACTGCGCGCACGCTGATAGTGCTGATATATGGGCTCCTCTGTAATGCTTCCTCCATGAATATGCATCCAAGAAACACTGTGCAAATGAAATATACACCAGTTTATTTCAGATCGCTTGTGTTATGAAGATGTTTGATCAAAAAAGCTGCTGAGGAGAAAAAGCACTGCTAGTGCCCAGGCTGATCAGGCTGCCTTAAAGGGCTGAGGTCATTAAAGGCCTAAAACACATTATATGACGTTTAAAGGGCCCATATCCTGCATATTCCTTGTATTTTATTTATAAATAAAATCTAAATAATTTTCTAATTATATAAAAAATTCAAAAACATTCTAAAGAATTTTTCTAATTACAAAATTAAATATAAAATGTGCCCTGTGCAAAATGTTACATATTTTCAGATTTTAGGTCAAATTAGTTTTTTCCAAAATGTAAAATTCAGCAAATACACAGAAATTATGCGCTAAAAATTTGCAGAAATTGCCATATTTGAGTTTCCTGTTAGCTTATTTTTGCCATATGGTGCTTTGCATATGGATGTGTGTTTTGAACCTTTAACCATTTTTACACAGTACATAAACAGCATTTATTTCAACAAAGCAAATGTCTATTTTTCAATCATATGAGCCCTTTAATGCAGCCTGGCTACCAAACACAATGATTATCGGAATCTAGGAGATTCTTCAATGCACAACCTCATATCAGTGTACAGAATATCTGTCAGCTCATAAACTAAACATCCCCCCTACCCCGCAGTGTGCTAGCTGTGCTAGTCATTCCTGTGGTGCACAGAATCAGCTCGTGAGCCCTGAATCGTCCCCTCCGCTGCATATGATCTGGCCATCAATCAGCGTATAATGCGGCAGTGGTGGTGTTTAATTCAGCCTGAGAGGAGCGGCAGCGGAGTGAGCAGTCGATAGACCTTCTCGGAGATGGCCTACAAAATGGCAGCCGCATCGAGGACATTTCGTCGCTGGTGCTTTTCGCATGTTGGCCAGAAAATGGGGCACTCTAATGCACTGATACAGATCGCATGTAGGGAGACGAGGGAGGCTGCGTGAAGGCGATAAAAATAGCTTTTTTGTGTGCGTGCGTTCACTCGCATATGGGTGGTGGGGGTAGGGGAGAGCTGCTAGGCTACGCTAGATTAGCTCAGAGACCATGTGGCTCCGACAGCGGCGCAGCAGTCACCTCGGCTCGCTCTCCAGCCGCTCAATCTCGCCTCGGTTCAACCCTCACACACCTCCACGCCAGCCAGACCGCCCGAGTCGAGGCAGTTCTGCCCTGAAACATTCATTACATGGAGCAGACGGGGAGGGAAGTCCGCAGTGAGACTGAACTGATAGGCCTTTAGCGTCCTCACTGATCTAATGTTAATGTTACTAGCTAAAGCATTCATGTTCTGAGAAGGTGGGCAAGAACAAAGGTGATATACCTTATGTGACCTTTTTGACTCCTGGGAATATACAGAGCAGAAACTGTCCACTTAGGTATCTAAGGTTCTAATAGGCTCTTTCAGAGAACCATAAACTTGAAGGGCCCATATCCTATTGAGGGGCCAGGTGGAGCTACTTTGCCCTGAACTGAATGGGCAGGACTAAACTGCTGTAGGTGAATGGGTGGAGCTAACCTGCTGTAGGTTAAACGGGTGGAGGTAGACTGCTGTAAGCTGAATGGTTGGAGCTAACCTGCTGTAGGCTAAATGGGTGGAGGTTAGATTAGATTAGATTAGATTCAACTTTATTGTCATTACATATGTACAAGTACAAGGTAACGAAATGCAGTTTAGCATCTAAGCAGAAATGCAATAGGCAGCAAGAATCGCAAAAACTGGTAGAGGTGCAAGGTCTCGCGATATGCTCGCGACACCATCTTGCCTTAAACTGCTGTAGGCTGAATAGGTGGGGCTGAACTGCTTTAGGCTGAATGGGTGGAGGTAAACCACTGTAGGCTGAATGGGTGGGGCTAAATTGCTGTAGACTGAATAGGTGGGGCTAAACTGCCCTAGACTGAATGGATGGGACTAAGCTGCTGTAGGCTGAATGGATGAGGCTAAACTGTAGGATGGATAGGTAGATATATCCAAATGCATTGCTTTTGTGACATTACAAAACAGTAGCAGCTTAGTTTCTATCAATACCTCAGTGGAGCATAAATGGTAATGATGTGCTCTATGGTGAAAAAGATCTTTAGAAGAACCGGTGACGTCTGTGTGTGTGTTTTTAAGGCTCTTGTGATGCTTTTAAAGTCTCCTCCGTTTTATAGCCCTACACAATGTGCATCCGCCCATATAGCTCCCGCTGTGCACATCATCTACTGTCCAGATTTAAGGACTTTTTCCTCCCCCCTTTCCCAGAGAGGAATTTTTCCATCCCAGCATGTATAATTCATGAGCTGAAAGAGCTGTTGCTTCATCCTGCACAGACACAGGCCCTGCCGTAGCAGCAGATGTGCTGCGCTGCTGTCTGATGGTGCTGAGGAGTGATGTGGATCAGCTGAATAAATGTATGTTACAGATAAAAACGCTGTGCTGAGATACTATACACACACCGCTTTATATGACATCAGCTATCTCCGCTCCATCAGAGCTTAATACATAATTTACACATACACGCCACACAAACACAAGCAAAACGGCTCAGATGGAATATCTGAGGTTCAGAAGAGAAAGTGAAACGGCTGGTTTGCACATAGATTGCATAGTGTAACAGCTACTTCAGCTACACTGTCAGCTAACCTAGCAGAGCTTTCAGTAGGTTACAGATCACTTCCCTTTAAAACCGACTTTGACTCAATCTCTGGTTATTACATTAGCAAGCTAGCGTACATGCTATAAAAACATGCTTTACTTCTTTCCTTTATACACCACATTAACTGTGTTTGAGACTC
>CM067475.1:22784228-22814788 GCA_034552555.1 Semaprochilodus insignis
CTCAACCAGGGCTCTCATCTCAGAGGCTCAACCAGGACTCCCATCTTAGAGTGTCGATCAGGACTCTCATCTGAGAGACTTGACCTGGACTCTCATCTCAGAGACTCAACCAGGGCTCTCATCTCAGAGGCTCAACCAGGACTCCCATCTCAGAGAGTCGATCAGGACTCTCATCTAAGAGATATGACCAGGACTCTCATCTCAGAGACTCGACCTGGACTCCCATCTCAGAGACTCAACCAGGGCTCTCATCTCAGAGACTTGACTGGGACTCCCATCTCAAAGACTCAACTAGGACCCCCAATCTCAGAGACTCGACCAGGACTCTCATCTCAGAGACTCAACCAGGACTCTTATCTCAGAGACTCGACCAGGACTCTCATCTCAGAGGCTGGCCCAGGACTCTCAGGTCAGAGACTCAACTAGGACTCTCATCTCAGAGACTCGACCAGGACACCCATCTCAAAGACTCTGGACTCATCTAAGAAACCTGACCCAAACTTTCATCTCAGGGACGTAACCTGTACTCTAATCTCAGAGATTCGGTCCAGACTCTCATTTCACGGATTTGATGTAGACTCTGGCCTCAGTCCCCTTGCTTGAATCCAAGCTGTGTCAACTTCAGCAGCAGAACTTACCCAGAGCTCATTGTGACCTGATGCATTAATTAGACAACATAATAATAGCAGACATAACTGTGTATAAGGAATAACAATACGGTGCTTTAAAAAGCTCAACATTTCAAAACCTTAACATTTGATTTGCTGGGCTTTAATCTGTTGATACAACAATGCTGATCTGCTAGCTGGCATGATAGCAAGCTAAATGCTACACGTTGCCATGTAGCATTTAGCATGTTATCATGCCAGCTAGCAGATCAGCAAACTGAGAAGAACTACACCACGGTTCTACTCCAAGTGTAGCCAGACAAAGCAATTACACATGTTATGCTCAAATGTTTTGCTCTGCATTAGCTCACAGAGGGAAACATATCGGAGGGCGAGAGCATTACGTTTGAATAATCCGCTATTCACTGTTCCCTCCTCCCGTTCTGCTGCGAGTGGCCACTTGTGTACTGTGTGACACGTTTCAGTGGTAAGTAGAAGTGGGGGAGAAGAAACATGGCTCTGGAGTTCACATAAAACACTAAGCCCCTCCCCCGATACGCACAGCACCACACGATGTTCAGCCCTCCAGCCTTCCACTCTGCTCCCAGCACACCTGATCCAGGTAAACAACAGTCAGTTCCTGCCTCACTTAATCTAAAAAGACATTAAAAATTAAAGTAGAAAAATGTAGACCGGCTGTGGACCCTTGAGGACTCTCCTACAACCTGCTGCCCTGAACCTGCACTCATATAAAACAGCCCATAATAGAGAACAATCCCACCTCCTGTCTCATGCCTTTCCAAACTCCTGTGACACACTTTTAGCTGTGGGCAGAATGCAACACAGAATTTAGGGGGAATTCCACCAATATTTCAAAATTTAGCTGACAAAGTCATTCAGAGTGGTTTGGCCTGTAATGGGTCACTGTAGGGGAACCACAAGTGAACCTACACATGTCTTCTGAGTTTATATGGAATGCTGATGATGGGAAAATCTTGAAAACCTGAAAATAATAAGTTTTCTTTGGGGGACTATTTTACCTCACAGTGCCCTGCAGCATGTATCCCTCCACCATGAATGTTTAAGGCTGAAATCTTCTCCAAACCATCATAAACAGTAACAATAAACAATATATATATATAGAGCACAGTTAAATTGCACAGATATATATTGCACAGTTACCGAATGATATTCCACAGGTATTTTGTAGAGTTTTGCACAGTTACGTTCTCTTACACCAGCTACATAAATATTGATAATCTTGGCAGTCACCTAGATACTGATGGTATAGGCAGTCAGAGTGCATGAGTTATAGTGATGTTGGCAGTCAAGATGTATACAGGTGATATACAGGTGGTACACAGGTGGTACACAGGTGATGAGGTGCAGCAGCAAATATTGCACAATAGTTCAGTCACACTGAATATATAGATAGAAATGGGTCCATATAGTTCTACAGTAGTGAGCGTCTGATGCTCTGCTTGGGGAGGTGTTGGTTTTCATTTGCTGGCGTATGACAGTTGCCCTTTATTTGTCAAAACGATCAATATGCACCAACAGAAACGGTTGAAAAAGTTCCTCCATTTAATGTAAAGGTTAAGAATGTTTTCCCTCGTCCTGTAGAGGTGCCTTTTTGGAGATAGGTTTTGTGCTGTGATATGTATATAGTTTTAAGATAAGGGCCCTTTAACTCTGCTAACGGCTCTCCAGGTTCCTCCATCTGAGGTCCAGCACTGGTGTTAAAATCTCCTCCCTGACCGGAGCTGAATTGACCAGCCCTCATTGATTGGCCACTCTGGCCACCTGATTCCAGCTCCACGTCCCAAAGGGGATTACATGACGGAGCATGATGACTTACTGATGTACGCTTCAGCACTTTCAGCACCATTTTAACCCTTTCACACCCACTGTCCTCCTATCTGTCTTTAAAGTGATAGTTTAGCAGAAATCCCCTGCTCCTGCGCACCTCATACTCCAAATGGAGGTGATCAGCCAGGACTTCTTTGGGGGCTGAAGTTTGCTCCTTTCGTTTTAGCACTGGGGCTACGAGACTAACGTACCCACCAATTAGCATTCATCAGTTACACTGTATGGTGCACTGATATCTATCCACGCTAGCATAGCTAAACAAAGCAGGTCAATGTAGCTCCAGCTACAGATATCAAACTATCACTTTAAAGTAGGGCTGAAAACGCCTGCTCGCCTTAATCTCTCTCTTACATTCACTGCTCTCTCTCTCTCTCTCTCTCTCTCTCTCTCTCTATGTCTGGACTCTACGGACATTCTCTCCCTGCCCCCACTGTCAAGTTCCACTGTGTCCACTAGGACCAGCGGCTATTGCTACATTTCCCTGACAGATACCAGGGCGGGGCATCCATGATGATGAGATTTCTGCATTCAGGAGGTTTCATCTTGCTGGGTTTAACCCCATCAGCATACAATTAATCAGGCCTATCACTGTTGATTAGATCAGTAATCGATTACGCTACACAGAACCTACGATCTTTACAGCTGAGCTTACAAGCATGAGGGGGAACCACTCAGAGGAACCAAGACTCCACAATTCCCTAACTAAGTCTTGGTCCTACTTTTAAGTCTTGGTTCTTCTCAGTGGGTTTTCCTCCTGCTCTTAGGGAATTCTGGAGTTTTCTTTGTGAGTCTTGGTTCTCTCTCAGAGGAACCAAGACTCCAAAGAAGAACCTCCCTAAGAGAATGAGGAAGAATCTCTGATAGGAACCAAGACTCTGAAAGAGAACCTCCCTTAAAGCATAGGGAAGAACATCTAAGAGGAACCAAGAGTCAGAAAGAGAACTTCCCTAAGAGCATGAAGAAGAACCACTGACCAAAAGGACTGGCTGGAGTAGATAAGGTCTGAGTGAAGAGTCCAGTGTGGATAATCCTCGTACAGGGTTAGAGGGCGGAGGGTGAAGGGTGGAGGGTGGTGGATGGAGGATGTGGAGCAGAGAGGTGTTTTGCATTAGAGAAGGCCTGGCTGGAGTAGATAAGGTCTGAGTCCAGTGCAGTAAATCTTCTTCCACACTGAACACCAGGCACCAGCTGACAACCCCACTGCGCTGATTAATGCTTTAATGAGGGAGCACCTCGTTAAGAATAAAGGGGAACACCAGAGAATACGGATTTCAGAGATGTGTGCTTTTACAGCAGTGCGTCAGAGGAGGAGGTTCATCCCTCTGCAGTCAGAGAGGAGGTCAGGTGAAGGTTATCTACCGCACAGTGGACAGGGCCTCCAAAAACACTAAACGCGCCACAGGGCCCGTAATCTGAGGGGCTTCAGGGGCAAACAGTCTGCACAACAGTCTCAGATAGATCCCCCCTCCCCCTGCTTAAAGGGACAATCCAGTCTGAAACACTGACTCTGCTAACACTGACTTAAAGGAACCGTCTCTGAAAATAAAAAGCTGAATGGGTGGAGCTAAACTGCTGTACACTAAATGGGTGGGGCTAAACTGCTGTAGGCTGAATGGGTGAAGCTAACATGCGGTAGGCTGTATGGGTGGAGCTAAATTACTGAAGGCTGAATGGGTGGAGCTAAACTGCTGTAGGCTAAGTAGGTGCAGCTTAACTGCTGTAGGCTGAATGAGTGGGTATAAACTGCTATGGACTGAATGGGTGGGGCTAAACTGCTGTAGGCTGAATGGGTGGAGCTAACATGCTGTAGGCTTGGTGGAGATATGTGAGGTCGGCTGAATGGGTGGAGCTAATGTGTGGTAGGATGAATGGCTGGAGCTAAGAGGCGGTAGGCTGAAAGGGTGGAGCTAAACTGTTGTAGGCTGAATGGGTGGACCTAATGTGCTGGAGGCTGAATGGGTGGGGCTAAGGTGCTGTAGGCTGAATGGGTGGAGCTAATGTGCTGTAGGCTGAATGGGTGGAGCTAATGTGCTGTAGGCTGATGGGTGTTTCTGTGTTGTTGATGCTCAGACGTTCCACACAGGGCCCGCTCCTCTGAACACGCTCTACACGTTAACTCCAGAGACCCTCAGTAAGCTCCGAATGTTTACAGGAGTCTTTTGTTCCTCCAGCACATCTGCAGCGCTGCAGGGAGCAGACTCAGTTTCACTGCATTACGTAACGGCGCAGTAAAGTCATATTTAGGCTTTTACTTACGAAGCCGTGATAAAGTTCAAGGAAATATGGATGTCAGATCTGATCATGTTATATAAATGAACCGATTAAAATTAATGTCCCCTTTTTTACGCTGAACTGGGTCATGAAAACTGCCTTTTCTGTTCCTGTAATGTTTTCTTATTACCAGTATTATAGTCTTATTTAATTACAAACTTAAATAATCTGATATTAATGAATAATCTGATTCAGTGCAGCAAACTGTAAATTGTCTACACAGTCTATTCAATACCATGATACACAATATGCATTACAATATTTGATTCTTCTGAGGTTTGATTAAAAAAAGCCCAAAAACAATAAATATAGTGTTATTTTGATCCTGCCTTTCTGCCCTCATACACTAAATACACTACATCCACTAAATCCACCAAATGCACTTAAGTGGACTAATTGTGCTCTCTTTGTAATTAAACATGTGTTGGCAATGTCTAAGATATACTTGCAGAAATCTTCCGCTTTGTTGTTGAATCTGGTCCCGAAATGACAAAATTTAACCTTTGGAGCTGCACACACGAAAACTCATAGTGTGGTTATACCTAGATCCTACAACAGCACTAAATTTCAATTTATGCTTCTGTGTCAAATCTGCAGCATAAGCATGGTGTAGATACTGCGTAACCACCTATCCTACGGCATACCCTAAAGCCTACCCTTCAGCGTACCCCATATGGTACCCTACAGTATACCCTACAGCGTAATTCACGACGTACCCTACAACATACCCTATACTGTGCCATACAGCTTACCTTACAGCGTACCCCACAACACACTTCATGTCGTTCCCTACAACACATCCTACACTGTAACAAATAGCTTCCCTAAAAGCATTCAATACAGCATACTTTAGGGTGTACCCTACACCGTACCTTATGGCGTTCCCTACTCTGTACCCCACAGCATACTTTAGGGTGTACCCTACACCATACCTTATGGCGTTCCCTACTCTGTACCCTACAGTGTACTTTAGGGTGTACCCTCTTCTGTACCCTATACCGTACCTTATGACGTACCCTACTCTGTACCCTACAGTGTACTTTAGGGTGTACCCTACACCGTACCTTATGGCATAGCCTACTCTGTACCCTATGGTGTACTTTACAGCATACGCAGCAATGTACACTACACTGTACCATACAGCTTACCTTAAACTGTTCCCTATGGCGTACTTTAGGACATACCCTACAGCGTACCCTACCCCGTACGTTCTGGTGTACTCTACTCTGTACCCTACAGTGTACTTTACAGCATACCCTACAGTATACCCTACACCGTACCCTATACTGTATTTTAGGGCATACCTGACAACAAACTCTACAGCATACTCATCACCATTTATTTAGGACACAAATCAATAATGTGCTTGACATGTACTTGCTGATATTAAAGTGCATTAAAATATCGTCGCTGTCCTAAGAAAAACAGGTATCTCCAAAATGACAACTTTACAGGAGAGGCCAAAAACCTCATTTAATTTGAATGGAAGTCAATGGAACCAGATGTCTTTCCAAGCAATTTTGGGCCATTTCTGTTGGTCCATTCTTCATGAAATTTCCACATAGTGTAAACAGCAGGTCATGTGATCAAATGAGGCATAAAAGTAAAAATCAACAAAAATGGAGATACATGTTTTTCTTTGGACAGCGACGATATACTTCATTTTACCAGGCAACATTAAAGCCATACAGTCAACAAATTAAAAGGAGTCAAAAAGCGTTTGAGAGTGGTGCCCTAACACTGCTATTTGGCCACTGCCACAGAAGAACCATTGCTGGTTCTCTGTAGAACCAGTACACTATGTGTGTAAGCCTTTATAAAAGTCTAGGCTCTAGGGAGAACTCTTAAACTGGTATAAAACCCTAAATGCCAACCCTATGCCAGTTCTTCTCTTTTACAAACACTCAAAGGCCTCTCTGTGGTACCTTATTCGTATTTAAATGTACCAGCTAACAAACAGAAACATGATCTTCAGCACATAAGTACACCTGATATGAATATCTAATGCTGTGTATGAAGACGGTGTGTGATAATAGATATCTCATATGAATCAGCATCACATCAAATTTCACGATTCAGTTTGTGGCATGAAATCAGACCCAAAAGAACAGCGAGGAACTCGGTGTTCTGGGTGAAATCCATCCTGATCTGCGCTGTCTGCTACTCCGCGGTGGCCTGTGGTTCACAAGTACGCTTGTCATGGCTGCAGAATCTGACCAAAAACTCCATTAATATAACCTAAAATGTTTTTGTATAAATTAATATTTCCTCACTTCTCTAAATTAGCATGGGTGTAACGATTCAGAATTTATTGTTGAATGCTGATATGTTAATATTTCCAGCAGTGGAATATTTCCGGCATTTGAAAACTGTCCTTTATAGTGTCCTGATCTAATGCGCTAATCACAAGCTATTACGCTAGCCCCAGGCAAACACCCTGGCCACGAGCTAACACATTAGCCAAGAGCTAAATACTCAGATACACTTCTACAACTCCTGGCAAAATGATGGAATCACCACTCTCGGAGGAAGATCTTTCAATTGTTTAATTTTGTAGAAAAAAATAAATCACAGAGACATGCCACAAACTAAATCTTTTCAAAATTCCAACCTTCTGGCATTAAGGAAAATACTATGAGAAAAACACTGCACCATTAGTACTTTGTTGCACCACCTCTGGCTTTTATAACAGCCTGAATTCTCAGGCATGGACTTAACTAATGACAAACTGTATTCTTCATCAATCCGTCTCCAACTGTTTCTTATTGTGGTTGTCAGATCAGCTTTGCAGGTTGGAACCTTGTCATTGACCATTTTCTTCAATTTCCACCAGAGATTTTCAACTGGATTGAGGTCTGGACTATTTGCAGGCCATGCCGTTGACATTATATGCCTTTCTTGAAGGAAAGTTTTTAGGTCCTTTGCCCTGTGGCCATCTCCCCCATCTTTACCTGACATGCAGCCCCATATCATCAATGTGGAAATGTGATGTTTTCTTTAGGCAGTCATCTTTATAAATTTCACTGGACTGGCACCAAACAAAAGTTCCAGCGTCATCACCTTGCCCACTTTCATCCAGTCATCCACAGTCCATGATTGCTTTTCTTTAGCCCACTGTAACCTTGTTCTTTTCTGTTTAGGTGGTAATGATGGCGTTCGTTTGGCTTTTCTGTATGTAAATCCCATTTCTTTTAGGCGATTTTTTACAGTTGAGTCACAGACACTGACTCCAGTTTCCGCCCACTTGTTTCTCATTTGTTTTGTTGTGTGTTTTCAAGACATACTGCTTTAAGTTTTCTATCTTGACGCTTTGATGTTTTCCTTGGTCTACCTATATGCTTCCCTTTTACAACCTTCCCATTTTGTTTGTACTTGGTCCAGATTTTAGACACAGCTGACTGGGAACAACCAACATCTTTTGCAACATACTGTGATGATTTACCTTCTTGAAGAAGTTTTATAAATCTCTCCTTTGTTTCAACTGACATCTCTCGTGTTGGAGCCATGATTCATGTCAATCCGCTTTGTGCAACAGCTCTCCAAGGCGTGAGCACTCTTCTTTAACTGAAGACTAATTAGCAGATTTAATCTGATGCAGGTGTTTGTTTTAGAACTGCAAATTACAGAGCTATTCCATAATATTTTCCTCAGAATTTAGTGATTCCATATTTTTTTCCTCTACTTGATCTAAAAACACATCTGTGACCGACTACAACAATTCTATTTCTTTCTTTTATTATTGTGTTCTCAGTGCCAGAAGGTTTTAGTTTTGTGGCATGTCTGTGTGATTTATGTTTTTTTACAAAATTAAACNCAAGAAGAGACTGATAAGGAAAGATATGCACCTGAAATAGAAGTGTGAGATATCATCATGCTGGGCGATGTGGCAGTTACAGCACTTTAAGAAAGCATCCTGATACATGTTATTTCACTGCCCGAAATCCAGTTAAACAAGCCTGTTTATGCTCTCTGTCTTCTCTCGATGTCCCCGATATGATCAGGAAAGCATACTGTGATGATAACAGTCAGTACTATACTATTCACACCCAACGTTACAGAAACTGCTTCTCAGCTGCTCTGCATGAATAGCCTGTAACCTGTGCCTTGTTTGTCTTCTATCCCAGGAGCCACAGGGAAGAGTGCTGCTCCTAACCCAAGGAAGAAGTGGCCTCGGCAACCCTCGGCATAGAGCGGCTCTCCTGGTGGGAGGCTGACTTTCAGCACGGTGCGAGCTAGCTGATCTCGCTCAGAACGGAAGCTTTCGTCAGCAGGTGGACTCGACCCCACCAGCATGGCCGAGCTAGAGACGGAGTGCATCGCCTTAGGACTAAACGCCCTGGCGTCCGAGTGCGGCACGCCGCCTCTTGACCCGCTGCGTCCGGAGTGCAGCCCCCCGACCCTCACCATGCTGTCATCTTCGGGGTGCAGCACGCCCACCCTCAGCACCCTGACTTCCGAGATCGCTGAGCCCATGGCCATGCTGCCTTGCGTGAAGAGCGAACCGGACTTGGACCCCATCCGCACGGTGGACCTGTCCGAGATCCAGCCACTCAGCACGGCCGAGCTGGGCTCGGAGCAGATCAAGATGGAGATCAGCGGCCTGGACTACATCAAGTCAGAGCACCATGGCGACCTGCATTCCTTCCACAGCACGGAGCTGGACTCCTACAAGTCTCATTACGAGCCCAGCCTGGTGTTCGACTACATCACCCACGTCTCAGACAGCCTTGAGTACATCAAGTCGGAGCAGCATGCCGACCTGCAGTGCTACTACGCCACGGAGCTGGGGTCCCTCAAGCCAGAGTACGAGCCCAACCTCATGTCCAGCCACTTGAAGTCGGAGATGAACGGCCTGGAGTCCATTCACATGGCGGAACTGCGCACCGAGCTGAACAAGCTCCGTCCCGAGGCCGTCGTTGACGGCATGGGCAAACTGGACTCTGAGTTCTCCACGGGCCACCTGTACGAGCTGCAGTCCGCTCAGGTGGGCAAAGGCCCGAACGCACAGACACAAACCAGCACAAAAACCCACGGCACGAATCAGCGCAAACCTCGCAACCTCACGGGAGAGAAACCGTTCTCCTGCACGCAGTGCGGGAAGAACTTCAGCACTCTGGGCAACCTGAAGACACACCAGCGCATTCACACCGGAGAGAGGCCTTACACCTGCTCCCAGTGCGGCAAGAGCTTCGGGCAGGCGGGCAACCTGAAGAGGCA
The DNA here is from genome assembly GCA_034552555.1 of Semaprochilodus insignis. Taxonomy (NCBI): domain Eukaryota; kingdom Metazoa; phylum Chordata; class Actinopteri; order Characiformes; family Prochilodontidae; genus Semaprochilodus; species Semaprochilodus insignis. The sequence continues at coordinate 22,794,194 of CM067475.1, forward strand.
CCAGCTCATCCACACGGGGCAGAAACCCTACACCTGTGCCCACTGCCCCAAGGGTTTCACCAAAGCAGACGACCTCCGCTCACATCAGAGGCTCCACACGGGCGAGAAACCCTTCGCCTGCACGGAGTGCGGCAAGAGCTTCTGCCAGTCCAAGGAACTCAAAGCCCATCAGCTGAGTCACACTGGAGAGAGGCCCTTCTGCTGCTCGTTCTGCGGCAAGACCTTCACCAAGGAGATGAGTTTCCGCAATCACCAGCAAATCCACACAGGCGAGAAGCCTTTCAGCTGCTCGCAGTGCGGCAAAAGCTTCAGCAATTCAGGGGTCCTCAAAACGCACGAGAAGATTCACACTGGGGAAAGACCTTTTGGCTGCACGCAGTGCGGCAAGAGCTTCGGCCGCTTGGGACATCTAAAAGCACACCAGCAGATCCACACGGGGGAGCGGCCGTACGCGTGCCAGCAGTGTGGAAAAAGCTTCAGCCAGTCGGGCCATCTCAAAGCACACGAGCAGATTCATAAAAGAGAGCGGCCTGATCTCAGCAGTGGCAGCAGCCGCAGTAACGACAGTAGCTAAACACCTCTTAACCTCTCAAAGTATTACTCTTTTTTTTCTTTTCTTTATTGTTTTTTAATAAAGTCTACAGTATATATATATAAATATATATGTTTCCTTATGTTTTCATACCTTATGTCCTTTTTGCAATATATATATATATTTTTTGGGTCCATTTGTGACTGATTTGCTCTTATGCAAGTGTCTTTATGTTCGGGGGATCAGTGAAGTTACGTAGAAAGCTCTGTATCTCGTCTGATCTGTGTTGTAGTGAGTGCCATTCTAGTTTCTTTCCTCCAGAAAAATACTCACTGTGTACACATTTATTGATAACATGTAATTCCTAAATCATGTACTTCAATGAATTATTAAAAAAACTAATGTAAAAATCTCCGCCCTCTGTTATTGTGCCGTATTGGTCTGTCCTGCTAGCAGGTGTTTTGCAGATGTGCAGTAACTAATGAATGATCTGAACTGGTTTTTGAGCTGGAACTCACTAAACTACACAGTGTGGAGGAGTTTATATAAAACAACAGCCCAGCTCATGCCTTTACGCATGGGCATCATTTGGTTTTGAAAAGACTTTGCAGAAAGAGTTGCAGAATCGATGAGAAACAGGTTGACAGTAACTTCCACCATGTGTGATTATGGTAGCTGGTCTGCTACTGTAGTAGATCATTTCGTATGGTACTGTGTTCTGGTGTTTTCACTACGTGCTGAAAGATCTTGCGCATGTGCATTCTGATTTGATCTGCAATCAAACCCCAACAGGACCACCACAGAGCAGGTACTATGTGGGTGGTGGTTCATTCTCAGCACTGCAGTGACACTGACGTGGTGGTGGTGTGCTAGTGTGTGTTGTGCTGGTGTGAGTGGATCAGATACAGCAGTGCTGCTGGACACCTCAGTGTCACTGCTGGACTGAGAATCTTCCACCAACCAAAACTATCAAGCCAACAGCATCCTGCGGGGGTGTCCTGTGCCCACTGATGAAGGACTAGAGGAGGACCAACACTGCACTGTGCAGCAGCAGATGAGCTATCGTCTCTGACTGTACATCTACAAAGTGGACCACCACTGCTGTGTCTGATCCACTCACACCAGCACAACACACACTAACACACCACCACCACGTCAGTGTCACTGCAGTGCTGAGAATGGTCCACCACCCACATAATACCTGCTCTGTGGTGGTCCTGTGGGGGTCGTGACCATTTGAAGAACAGGGTAATAAAGTATACAGATAAACAGATGGACTACAGTCTGTAACTGTGAGTTACAGAGTGCTCCTATATGGTCAGTGGAGCTGATACAATGGAAAGTGATTGCAGATATAAGGAGGTGGACCAAATGTTCTGATATGACTGTGTAGGAGCATTAGTACCATCCATCGTCATTAGAACAGTTGTTCATGATTTTTAATGTGACTGTTTTTGGTGTATGGCCAGCTCTGAAGTGAGCCCACACCAGAAGGAGTTAGTAATGTTTATCACCTGAAGATACTGAGTCATTGATAGAGTTATGTGGTACAGTAATCCACCAAATGAGCTGAAAGTGGACTGTGCTTGTGTTTCAGTGTTGATCAGCTGATCAGATTGTTTGATGTCTATGCTGACCAGTCAGTTCTGTCAGCGTGGCTGATATTTTGGTGTAACTAATCTGTAAACTAATCTTTAATGAGCAGTTCTTAATGTCCTCACTGAGAAATCAGATGCTTAAATAAGGCGAATGAGATAAAGAGGTGGGGACGAGGCGGCTGAGTGTTCAGGTGTGTGATTATACTGAGGTATTGTGGCTATAGCACAGGTGCTCTTACCTGCCTCACCTTAAATACTCCGTAAACCGGCAGCACACACCTCACACAGTGGACTGGTTTGTCACATGTTCAGGTCTGGGCATCTTTGGTAGCTGCTGTATACGGTGACAGGTCGTTTCCTGGATGTAGATCTAGCTGTATTCTGCATATTCTGTGTTTTGGGTTTTGTGCTGAAGCTTCCTCAGACCCTAATGAGCTGAACACTTGGTCCACCAACACCACCATCCTTCTTGATCAACTGTATGGATATCAGGAGGGAAGTAGGGAGGTAAGAGCACTTTGTATCTTTTTACCACAGAAATGAGATACTGGGAAGTAAGATGGCCTTCATATTCCCATTTTAGGATTGTTTATCTTATTTCCAGATTTTTACTCGTTGTAAGTGATGTTAGTAAGCCAAACTTTATCACCACTCTGGCAGATAGTTTTGCCTGTTTTGGCCTGTGTCCAGCAAATTCCTTAAAATAAACGTAATGACTTAAAATGTAAAAATGTCTGGAAATGAGTAAACAGTCTTAAAATGAGTTTACAAGAAACATAAAAATACACACACATACATATATGTGTATACACTGTATATACATATACTGAACATCTGAGCTGTGTATACAGTATATACACAGCTCAGATGTTCGGTGTACGTATGCATAGATTTACAGTACATACACAGTTCAGATGTTCAGTGTATGTATACACAGATATACAGTATATACACAGTTCAGATGTTCAGTATATGTATATATAGATATACAGTATATACACAACTCAGATGTTCAGTGTATGCATATATAGATATACAGTATATAAACAGCTCAGATGTCCAGTATATGTATATATAGATATACAGTGTATATACACAGCTCAGATGTTCAGTGTGTGTATATATAGATATGCAGTATATACACAGCTCAGATGTTCAGTATATGCATATATAGATATACAGTATATACACAGCTCAGATGTCCAGTATATGTATATATAGGTGTACGGTATATACACAGTTCAGATGTTAGGTAAATGTATATATAGGTATACAGTATATACACAGCTCAGATGTTCAGTATATGTATATATAGGTGTACAGTATATACACAGCTCAGATGTTTGGTAAATGTATATATAGGTATACAGTATATACACAGTTTAGGTGTACAGTATATGTACAGTATATATAGATATACAGTATATACACAGCTCAGATGTTCAGTATATGTATATATAGGTGTACAGTATATACACAGCTCAGATGTTCAGTATATGTATATATAGGTGTACAGTATATACACAGCTCAGAAGTTTGGTAAATGTATATATAGGTATACAGTATATACACAGTTCGGATGTTCAGTACATGTATATATAGGTATACAGTATTGTCACATGGAGACAGGACAAGGAAGCCGGATATAAACGCAAGGATTTAATGAACAAAAACAGAAACAAAACAGAAACTAAACAACTGAGAAACAACAGAACAGGACTACAAAAATAACCGACAGGGAAACAAAACCAACAGACAAGGAAACAAAACACCGGCAGGGGAACAAACGACCGACATGGAAACAAAACACCAAGCCAGAACACAGGGGACTACAGGGGGTATAAAAGGACAAAGACTAACAAGGAACACCTGGGAAGGGGCGGAGCTACAAACTAAGGACAGGTGAGGGGACTGACAAGGGGCGGAGACAGGAGGAGCCAAAACAGAAGCACATGGTAAAAGACAACAAAAGGCACATGGAAGTGACAGGACAAACAGGAAGCCAGAGAAAACGGAAAAACAGGGGCTAGACTAGACTAGACAGGACAGGACGTTACGTGACAAGTATATACACAGCTCAGATGTTCAGTATATGCATATATAGGTATACAGTATATACACAGCTCCAATGTTCAGTATATGTATATATAGGTATGCAGTATATACATTTACCGAACATCTGAGCTGTGTATATACTGTATACCTATATATACATATACTGAACATCTGAGCTGTGTATATACTGTATGTATATATAGGTATACAGTATATACACAGCTCAGATGTTCGGTATATGTATATATAGGTATACAGTATATACACAGCTCAGATGTTCGGTATATGTATGTTCAGACCGAGTATGTTCAGACTAAGTATGTTCAGACCTAACTGGTTTAGAATTACTTTAGTCAGCTTGGATTTAGTTGCGGTGCAGTGTTCCACGTCAGACGGAGATTTCTCCAGATTCCCGGAATCATTCCACAGTATTATGTACGGTAGATATAACCGGAACTGGTTTTGTGTTGGGAATGATCTTTTTGAATTGTTGGTGATTCCAAATTTGGCCCAAAGTGCCACAAGCATCTCTGCTTCAGAAGTCAGAGACTTCGGTGGAGCTGTTTTATATCCAGCCATTATCTCTCACCTGTTACCAGCTCACCTGCACTTTTGTCAGTTCAGTCAAAATTCAGGAGAACAAACAAATCACAGGTTCTTGTTTTATTGCTGTTACAGAAATGAACAGAAGATGATGGTTTGGTTTATTGGCCAGTTGGTTTCAGGTTTCAGGTAGAGAATTCTAGAGACATGCTGACATAGAGAGACGTAGAGAGCATCCAGGTTCTTCACCCTGAAGGCTCCTTCCAGAAATCTGGTGATTTTAGGTTTTAGGACTTAGGACTCAGGCTGGTGATTCACTGACGTTCTGATGAATCATCTTCCTCAGAAATGCAAATTGCAGCTGGTCTCAAATTGTTTGCATATGACGCCTGAGGTCAGACGCAGTTAGTGAAAAGTGGGAAAGCAAGCTGCTTTGAACACTGAAATACAGCTTATCCTCACGCTCTCGTCTCTCCTGGAGCTGGGTGTTTACATACTAACCCTCTCAGGAGAACAGGGGCTCCAGTGTTACATAAGGTCACTTGTATGTAGGCAGTTATTTTAAAACCAGCCTATTTAATAGACTCTCACCTGTGGAGGCTGCAGAGACCGTGTTTGGCCAGCATTCAGCCAACGTTCAGCCAGCGCTCAACCAGCGTTCAGCCAGCATTCAGCCAACGTTCAGCCAGCATTCAGCCAGTGTTCAGCCAGCATTCAGCCAGTGTTTAGCCAGCGTTCAGCCAGGAAATAATCCTATCAGACTTTAAGGGTTCTGGTTTACAGAGTGCTGCATCGTTACATAACAGCTCATTTACAGGATCTGTGTGTGAGCTCCTGCGGTACCCGTGAAAGAGAAGACAGAAACCAGTAACAGACGTTCACTAGGTTTTACTGGGTGTTTTCTGTGAGGTTGTATACTGGAGGAGACGCATTACACTGAGCTGCCACTAGATGATGCTACTTGTTTACACAAGAAGCACATGGGGTTCTTCACTGCTGTGCAGCCTGATTAAACCCGTGCGTAATGTCCCTGTGTGACATGCCAGACTTGGACTTGGTTCAGCTGGAATGTGTGCAGATGTTGTATCATTGTTGGAGCATCTCAGTCAGCATGTCAGTTCCCATCATGCCCTGAACATCTTGAGTGTTTGCAGCTGTCCTCAGACTGGCTTCCATCCTCCAGAGGACAGATACAGGACGGACAATAGACTCTCTAGGATAGCTCTCTGTCCAACCATCCTAGGCTGCTCCCCATACAGAACATACTCTGCTCCTCATACAGAACTAACTCCGCCCCTCATACAGAACTAACATCATTGTCCAGCCTTTATGTGACGCTAACTGGACCAGCAGACATGGAGACAGACAGAACGACTCATGGCAGGGTGAGTGGGTGTGGTTATATCAGTGAAAGCTGGGTGAGTGGGTGTGGTTATATCAGTGAAAGCTGGGTGAGTGGGTGTGGTTATACCAGTGAAGGCTGGGTGAGTGGGAGTGGTTATATCAGTGAAGGCAGGGTGAGTGGGTGTGGTTATATCAGTGAAGACTGGGTGAGGTGGTGTGGTTATATCAGTGAAGGCTGGGTGAGGTGGTGTGGTTATATCAGTGAAGGCTGAGTGAGGTGGTGTGGTTATATCACTGAAGACTGGGTGAATGGGAGTGGTTATATCAGTGAAGGCTGGGTAACGTGGTGTGGTTGTATCAGTGAAGACTGGGTGAAGTGGTGTGGTTATATCAGTGAAGGCTGGGTGAGTGGGAGTGGTTATATCAGTGAAGACTGGGTGAGGTGGTGTGGTTATATCAGTGAAAGCTGGGTGAGGTGGTGTGGTTATATCAGTGAAGGCTGAGTGAGGTGGTGTGGTTATAGGTATGAAGAATGTGGGCGTGGTCTCCTTTACAGTCCTGAAAACGAAAGACTGAACAGCAACAAACAGAAGCTCCCCTCTTCACTGTTTACTTCCTTTAATCATGGTTTATGAAGGACATGCGGTACATGACGGTACAGTACATGACAGCACTGCGGTATTAACATGTTTTCACTGTTTCATTTCTTCACAATAGCTTCAGAAGTGGAGGAGGAGATCACCCTGCCATCCACAACCTCCTCCACCACGGTGATGACCTTGGTCCTGGAAGTGGATGTGGAAGAGGAAGAGGAAGAGGAGGAGGTCACTGTTTTGACGCTGTGGAGACAGAATGAAAGTGAGATTAAAAACATTCCCATGCTGGGGCTCTAAAGATCCTGCTACAGTCAGAACATGAAGACATTCAGGAACTCACGTGCTGGTCTCTCCATCCAGCAGTCTCCTGTACTCTGCAATCTCCAGCTCCAGTCTGGTCTTGATGTCCAGGAGCATCTGGTACTCACGACCCTGGCGCTCCAGGTCTGCGCGGAGCTGCGCTAGCTGCTCTTCTAGACTTGTTACCTACACGCAACAAGGGATTGTCATCTAAGCTTGTCTGAGTAAAGCCTGGCTATAGAAGTCTAGAGTATTATGAATACCGCTGTCTTCTCTGTGTGGACCTCAGACCAACTCACCTGCATTTGGTAGCTGGACAGCCGCATGGAGTACCGTGCCTGAGTCTCGGCCAGAGTGTTCTCCAGTGAGCTTTTCTGTGGTGAGGAGGAAACACAGTGAGGACAAACAGGACATTTATGATGATCAGTGTTGATAGACATGTTCCAGATAGACACATTTTCAGAGGAGGAGAACCTTCAGAACCTTCTACGTCTTTCTGCCATTATTAGTTCTAGCTGTTGTATTTGATAGAGTCATCATGCTGGTATTTACACTCTGTAAGTACTGTAGGACTGCTGTTTAGGGGTGTACCGATACGATACGTGGTATCAGTACCAGTCCAATACTGGCCACAATCACTGGATTCACTGGATCACTGGATCTGGGAAGAATATAATCCAATCTAATCCATTATCAGAAACTATCATGTAAATGCTGAACTAAATTCTTCATTTTGAACTATAAATTTGATGGTAAATGTTTGATGGTCCAGCACCCCCCACGACCCAGCAGGATAAGTGCCTTAGAAGGTGAATGAACGAAAGAATGTTTGCTGGTGCTGACCAATCAGAAAAGCTGCTAACAGTTATGCCAACGGTTCTGTTTGAGTTTACATGTAAAGAAACAGCAGAGCTGCAGAACTGAGTCATGTTGTGTTCTAAGAGGTGGGAAGAGACGATATCGGGCTGGTATCGGTATCAGCAGATACCCAAGGTCGCGGTATTGATATCAGGATCAGATATTAAGAAGTGGTATCGAGCCAGCCTTACTGTTATTTCATGTTTAAGTTTGGTTAAAGACAAGAGGGCTAGGATTTTAAAATGGCCACCAGAAAGCAATCAGATTCAGTCAGGATTGATCTCTCTGTGGTATGTAGGTAGATACAGCTGAGCAAGCTCTCCCATTGGTCAACTTTGTTGTGGACTGCAGCATGTGCAGACAGAGGGCGGGGCTGGCCGATCACGTAGTTGTGAGTTTTGTTTTTTCTTGCACCCATTTTTGGTCTTCAGTTGTGTTTTTGGGTAAAACTCTGATTAAGTTTGTAATAAACTAATCGCTGCTCTGCGAAGTCGGTCTTAGGTGTGTGTGTGTGTGTGTGTGTGTGTGTGTGTGTTCAGCCAGGGTGTCAGTTCCATCAGGTCGGATAAGTCAGGATTTGCCACTGTTCATTTTGAACTTGTGGAAGTGATAATAGACACGTTTCTGAAGTTGGTAGAAGATCCCTTGCTTTGATCAGCCTGCTTACACATGGTAGTATAAACCCACACCTGACCCCATCCTAACTTTAAATCTGCAGCTGAAACACATCCAGCCCCAGAACAAAAGTCCCTATCACTGAGATCAGCTCACCAGTGCCAGGAGAGACTGAAGTTCAATCTCCAGCGACTGCATTGTGGATCTGACGGTGCTGACTTCAGAGCGAGACGTCTGCAGAGTTGCAGTGCTTGTGACCACCTCCTGTTTCAGAGTCTCAGTCTGTGAAGATGAAAGCATAAAGAAAGTGAGACTGTCACGGACATTTCAGGGAAAGGCCAAGGTCGGAGAAGCTGTGAGAAACCCACCTTTGCCCGGAACCAGCTCTCAAGTTCCCTCTGGTTCTTAGCAGCAACAGACTCATAATGTTCTCGGATTTCAGCCAGGACTTTGGTCATATCTTGTTGAGGCGCCGCGTCCACCTCCACGTGAACCTGGCCACTCATCTGTTGGCGCGTGACTAAGAGATCCTAATAGAAACAGCACAAATACATTTGATTATGTCTTATTAATCCAATCCCTCAAAACGATTCTGCAACCACATTTCAAATATCAAATGTTGACATTTCTGAGAAAATATATGATTGAAATAATAAATGGGCATTTTAAATTTAATGCAGCAGCATGTTTCAGTAAAGTCAGTGCAGGATTCTGTGCAGCTCTGTCATCAGCTCTATATCTCATTTACAGCACTCTAAGCGTTTGGGAAGTGAGGACGACTGCTGGAGTTCTGGAAGTGAAATGTTTCCATTCTTGCTTGATATCAGATTCCAGCTGTTCCTAACAATTCTGGGACTCCTTTGTCCTCTCTTTCCTTCCATAATGCTCCAGCTGTTTCTGGTGGGTGACCGGTGGTCTGGACTGCAGACAGGTCAGTTCAGCACACAGACTCTTTCACTAATGTGGTTGATTGTCCGGCTGAAATCTGTAAGACCTTCCCTGGAAAAGACACCGTCTGGATGCAGCATATGTTGCTCTAAAACCTGTATATACCGTTCAGCATTAATGGAGCTTCACAGATGTGCAGGTCACCCAGGTCATGTGCCCTAATGGCCCCCAAGATACCATTACGGATGCTGGCTTTCGAACTGTGTGCTGGTAACAAGCTGGATAGTCCCTCTCTACTTTTTTCCAGAGGATCCATGACTTCCTAACAGAATTCCAGGTTTTGACTCTCCAGGACACTTTTGTACTTCTCCTCAGTCCATCTTAAATGAGCTGGGGTCCAGAGAAGGTGGTGGTGGTGTTTCTGGATCTGGGTTCTTCTCTGCATGGTGGAGTTTAACTTGTGTTTGTGGAGCAGTGATGAACTGCTTACTTATGCTGCTTAACTTATTCAACCAATCAAAGTGATGGTGGTGGTACTGTACCTCCTCATGATTCTTCTTGAGGAAGACCAGCTCCTCCTTCAAGCCCTCGATCTGCATAGCTAGGTCTTTGTTGGTCACCTTGAGGTCATCCAGCACTCTCCTCAGCCCAGCAATATCGCCCTCCACAGACTGACGCATGGCCAGCTCCGTCTCATACCTGGATAAGACATGTTAGAGCGTTATCTTCAGATCGAGAAGGAAAGCTTTCCCTGCATAGAACCCAAAAAGTACATTGACAGATCCAGAGTTCATGCAGTCTTGCAGACTCACTTTATTCTGAAGTCGTCCATGGCAAGCCTTGCATTTTCAATGCTCAGGTAGACTCCCCCCTTCAAATGGATGGCAGCTTGGATCTAGAAGCATAAGAAAGAGTGTTATCATCAGATACCTTCATGTTCTGACGTTTTGCTCTTACATGGATATCGGGATGCTAGCGTAGGCTCTACATCGTTTACCTTGCTCTGGAGGTCGCTGATGGTGACCTGGAAGGCCCGGTAGTCGTGAGCGATGGGCGAGGTCTTGCTGTCCAAAAACTGGCGGATCTTCAGCTCTAGCTCAGCGTTGGCCTTCTCCAGGGAGCGCACCTTCTCCAGGTAGGAGGCCAGACGATCGTTGAGGTTCTGCATGGTGAACTTCTCGTTGCCGATGACGGCTGACTCCAGAGCTGCACTTGCGCCAAAGCTTCCAAGGCCAAAGCCGGAGCTCCCTGTGGAAGCGGTGGAGATGCGAACCCCAGAGCTTCCAGATCCTCCATACATGCTGCTGGCCCGTGCGGACACTACAGACCCTCTGCTGGAGGTGGACATCCGGGTGGATCTCCCAGAACCTCCAATGAGGGATTCTCCAGAAGAAACGTAGCTACGGCTGGAGTAAGTGGTGGTGGCCATGATGCTTGTCGTTGTCTTGTCTGAAGGTTTCTCTGTCTGATGCTGGAAGTAGAGAGTGAAGGGAGCAGCACTGCTGCCTCTTTTATAGCCTGGTTTGGCATTTAGGTTAGGCCAGCAGGAATGCCATGCAGGGTGCTTTTAGAAACAATTACCATCACTGTCAACACTTATTCAACCCACATTCTTCTGACGGGGCAGGTGCTGATGTCCACGCCCGGCTAACAGTGGAAGTTTTCATAGTCTATCAATGGAAACAGTGGCATTTAAAAGCAGTTGTGATGAAGCATGGGGTGGACAACAAAGCAGAACTCCAGAATGGAATTTTTTTTATTCCATACTAGTTTGTTTTGTCACTTTTGGAATGCTGTTCGTTGTGCAGATGTCCATCGTTGTTATTTTAACATAAAGCCTTGAGCGTAAAGAGGCTACAGCTCATAAGCAGCCATTCAAACCTAAAATCGAGGATTACACTTATCAAACCAACTTCTCAAGTTTCATATGTCAATTTAAAACCTGAAAACATGAATAATGACAACATCATACCCTATATTGCCCAAAGTATTCACTCCCCCATCCAAATCACTGAATTCAGATGTTCCAGTCACTTCCATGGCCACAGGTGTATAAAACCAAGCACCTACGCATGCAGCTGCTTCTACAGACATTACTGAAAGAATGGGTCGCTCTCAGGAGCTCAGTGAATTTGTCCAGTCCATGACAAATCCAATCACAGCTGTTATTGGTGCTCGTGGGGGGATTACAAACTGTTAGGTACGGTTCAGTCACAAGGTACTCAGCTTTAGTCTGGTGAGGTTGTGAATCACTTAATTAATCTCATATTTACAGGTGTAAGATCTTACAGCACAGGACAGTTTTCAGTGTACAGTAAATACATGCTGAGAACGGTTCCGGAGCTGCTTGTTTATCTTTGACTACAACCAAACAAAACAGTATACAACCAACAAAACCAGTCAGAGCTTAGACAGCCTTAGAATAACTGATATCTGACTGATTTTTTTGTACTCAGCCACTCAGCACACCAAAATACTGCACCATTGTGTATGAATCTTATCTGATCTCAGCATAATTCTGGTGGAACTCTGACTTATAATAAGAAGAACAGTGTCTCTGTCATTCCCACTCCGGGCTCAGAACGCCTGCTATAGCTCTGTGTAGCTTTGGAGGAGCATGTACCTCTTGCCATATCACATACCAACAACTATGGATATTTAGTAGCTATAAGAACAAGCTAGCTTGGTATTCCCAGCACGGACATCATGGTAGACGTTGGGAAGAGATGGAAGGAGACACTGTTGGAGTAAGAGAAAAAGAGAGAGTAACCGAGCAAGAGACAGGACAGAGTAAATCTGGTTCCTTGCGAGGTTCTCTGGATTCTCTGGATCTGTTAATGGTAGTAGGTGGTGTATATGATGATCGTCTCCAGGTTCTTTGCTGTTGCTCTATTTGGCGGTGCAGTCTTTCACAGAGTGGTGACCCTGCCCCATCTTTACTTCTGATTTAAGTTTCTCTTAAATGTGGCATTTTAATCCTCATGATTCTTCTTAAGGAGGACCAGCTCTCAGTCTGAAATTTATTGGTCACCTTGAGGTCATCCAGCACTCTCCTCAGCCCAACAATATCGCCCTCCACAGACTGACACATGGCCAGCTCCGTCTCGTACCTTGAGAAGAAGAAGATCATGCAGACGTTTATGCAGTCTTCCAGACTCACTTTATTGTGTATATACAGTACATCTTCAAAGTAGTCACATTTTGCTTTGATGACAGCTTTGCACACTCTTGGCAGTCTCTCAGTCAGCTTCCTGAGGTAGCAACCTGGAATGTTTTACCAACAGCCTTCAAGGAGTTCTGGGAGGTACTGAACACATGTTGGCTGCTTTTCCTTCACTCTGAAACCAAACCATCTCAGGTGGGTTTAGGTCAGGTGATTGTGGAGGCCAGGACATCTGACGCAGCACTCCATCACTCTCCTTAGCAGTCAGACAGCCCTTACATAGCCTGGAAGTGTGGGGTCACTGTCCTGCTGGGAATGATGGTTCCACTAAGCTCAAATCAGATGGGAGGGCATGTTGCCCTGGTAGCCATCTGGTAGCCATTCTGGTTAAGTGTGCCTTGTGCACCCCCACACCATCACACCTCCTCCACCATGCTTCACGGTGGGAGCCACACAGGTAGAAACCATCTGCTCACCAGATCACAGACTGACGCATGGCCAGCCCCACCTCGTACCTGGATAAGACATGTTAAAACCTTTAGCTGCACAGAGCCCAAAAAGTACATTGACAGATCCAGCGTTCCTGCAGTCTTTCAGACTCACTTTTTTCTGAAGTCCTCCATGGCAAGCCTTGCATGGGAGGCTCTTTATACCTGGTCATTATACTGAACCGCTACCAGTTTACCTGACTAGCTGTGAGATGTTCCACCAGGTGTTGATTAGCGCTACACCCGTCTTCTGTTGCTCCTGTCCACCTTGTTTTGATTCCTGTTGTTAAAGGACCAATAAAAACTCGCAGTTTGAACATCTGACATGCTTTATTTGTACAACGTTCTAATAAATATGGAGTTTAAATGATTTGCACATCATTAGATTCTGTTATTTACATTGTACCGTTCCCTGTTTTTTGGAGACGTGTTGGGCTCGTAGCTGCAATACTAAAACCACATAAGCACACTTCAGATGCCAGGCATGTCCTGTCTAATCAACTGTATTTGTGAATTGTGAGGTAGAGCTGGACTGCTTTGTTTAAGCTCTAAACAGTACCTTCGGACGTGCTGTGAATAGTTCTGCTAGAGGAATCTGAGATATGTGGGGATCAGTTCTTCAGAAGCTGCTGAGAAAAGGGCGTGTGGTGTTATTACTTTCACTGTATGCAAATCGTTTATCGCTTCTGGATCTTTTCCAGCCCTTGTCTGACTGCAGAGCTAAGGCCACTGGCTATGACCTCCTGACTGTAACGAGACCTGTAACTCCTGACCCTACAGCCACCCACCTCTGCATCATGACTAAGTGTGCCGAATGCATGAACATAAGGACCTGTGGGCCAGGAACCACCAGTGGGCCATGAAGCAACCTCTAGTGGTCTGTGGGCCTGTACTCAGATGGAGGCAGTAGCTTGTAGCGGGCCGGAAACGTCATATATAACTATATTAGTGATATAAATATATGTATACAAATGTACACATGTGCAAATGGCTAATTACACATCCTCAGTTTGAGCCAACATAGTCGACAGCTAGCCGCTGTTGGAGAGGTTCTTCAGGGCACTTTCACAGCACCCCTGTTTGAATATGGTCGTATAATGGTTCTGTAACCAGATTTCTTGGAGAGGTTGTGTTTATAAAAGCTGATTTTAGTGTTCTGGTGAGCCACTATGCTTTTGTAGGTAGTATCAGACGGGCCTTGGGGTGGAAAAGGTTGAGAACCCCTGGTTCAATAATTGAAGAGATCAGATATTAGACAACACACTTCCATAGGAAAGGTGAAAGTCCTGAAAAAAGACAGTGCAGTACAGAGAAACTAGTGACCACCTGGAAGACCTGGTAGACCTACCAACACTGTCCTCCATCCAATAAACAGCACCTTCATCTCTGAGAGAGGGGAGGACATCAAGCTCCACTCCTGCTTGATCTGATCTGAGAACATCCACGGTGTTTCTGTCCATCCTTCCACTGTGAGAAGACTCCTCAACGGTAAAACAGTCTGACAGGAGGTGTAGCCATTCAAGAAGCTCCTCACTGAGAAAAGGACAGAAGAACGTCTCCAGAACCTGCACACCTGTGAGGTGGAGAGAGCGTTTATGGACTAATGAGTCTAAATTTTAAGGCAGTGTGTGCCTGTGTACTCTTTGGAGCCGAGCGAGGTTGAGGACCACTGCAGGGTTGGAAATGGAGAACAACGCCTGGAGCTGGAGATTGGGTTCTGATTGAAACCATCATGGCTGCTGAATAATAATTTCATCACTTTGTGCAGTTTACTCAGTAGAACAAACAAAGAAGCTGCTGGTGCTCTCAGAACAATGGACTGACCACCCCAGAGTCCAGAACCTCAGCACCACTGAATGTGTTTGGGGTTATCTGGATGGTGAGAAGAAGCAGAAGATGCCGAACCAGCTTCTAAGACTGAAGTTTGGAGGAAAAGCCATTGAGACCTTAACCACAAAACTTGTCAGCCGCCCGGACACACTCGGAACCTTCTTTAGAGGCATGAATTCTTTGAGGGCTGTTGTGCACTGAGGTTAGGGTGTGTCTGCACACTGTGAGAAATGCCACAGTGACAGTTTTAAAGTGAAAGCCTGGGCTAAGCCGAGCGTGTCTTTCAGTGCCAGCTCCTCGGGCCAGGACTGTAGAATGTAGGCCGCTTTTCTAGTGAAATCTAACACGTCTAACCCGTCTGCGACACCCCGACACCTTCAGTCATCACAGCACATCAAACAGCAAAGACACACTCTTCTAAAACCGTCTCAACCAATACTTAACCAGCAGTAGTCTTAATCTTACCTGCTCAGGTAACTTAACCCAGCAGTAGTCTGAATCTTACCTGCTCAGGTAACTTAACCCAGCAGTAGTCTTAATCTTACCTGCTCAGGTAACTTAACCCAGCAGTAGTCTTAATCTTACCTGCTCAGGCCATTTAACCCAGCAGTAGTCTTAATCTGCCCTGCTCAGGTAACCTAACCCAGTAGTAGTCTTAATCTTACCTGCTCAGGTAACTTAACCCAGCAGTAGTCTTAATATTACCTGCTCAGGTCATTTAACCCAGCAGTAGTCTTAATCTTACCTGCTCAGGTAACTTAACCCAGCAGTAGTCTTAATCTTATCTGCTCAGGTCATTTAACCCAGCAGTAGTCTTAATCTTACCTGCTCAGGTAACTTAACCCAGCAGTAGTCTTAATCATACCTGCTCAGTGCAGCGGTGACCTTACTGTGACCCCCCCGTAGATACCCCACCCTCCTCTCAGCCTAACTGCTGGGCTTTGGTTCTCTATTGACACTGCAGCAAACAGAGAAAGACCAGTGATGCAGACTGAATAACATTCATTATGTAATCACAGGGGCTGTTAAACCCTTACAGTGATTAATCACAAATTAATCACATTATTTTGTGCAGTTAATCGTGATTAATCATGATTATCTTAGATTAGATTCCACCTCTGGGTCACTGGGATCTTCACACATTTGCAGATCACTGATGGACATCACAGATGTTGTACCTTTTGCTGATAAAAGTCTGGGTGGTCCCTTTGATCTATAACACAGAGAACTCCGCATCTGTTTTTCCCAGAAACAGGCTGAACTCATCTGACCACAGCACACATTTCCACTGCCTGAGATGAGCTCGGGCCCAGAGAACCCGCCGGCGTTCCTGCATAGAACTGATGTCACCATCAGAGATGATTGGCTGATGACTGATGGGGACAGTCTTGGTGGGTCTACCAGGTTTTCCAGGTGGTTGTTAGGACTCCCATTTACTCTCTATAGCTTGTAATTAATTTCTCAGTCCTGTTCAAATGATGATGATTAGACACTATTTTACTGGTTTTAAGTGATTTTTTGTTCTCACTATACTGGTTGAGGATTTGGCTTAGACTAATTTCTGAAAATAAGCAAAATTATCTGCCAGTATAGTGAGAACATTTAAAGTACAAAAATGACTTAGCAACGAGTAAATACAACAAAAAATAAATAAAGTAAATAAAATGTCTAGATATAAGTACAATAATCTTAAAATGATCTCAAAACTGCAGGAAGCAACACTGCCGTATTTCAGGCAGATGTTTCCCAGATCTTTCTAGGCACATTTGGGCCTAATAAGTTTTTTTTAATGCTGCAGTTTGTTGTTGCTTCAGGAATGTTCCAGCTGCTAACACACTGTGCATCCCAGTCTTTAAACTGAGAGTCTAAGATGGTGAACACTAAAGATTCCTGTTGGGAATACTGACCTCCTGATATCCTGATAGCTGCCGCCTGTGTAACCGACTGAGTTGCTGGTTTTAGCGGGATGTGGAGGGAGCTGGGAAAGCAGGTGCAGAGTCCCTCAAAGGTCAAGAAGTACTGACTCCTACAGGCATGTACTGTTTTCCCGGGCTCTCTTGTTTCGATCTGAGATTTTAGATAAAGTAAAAGTAAAGTCCAGGCTGGGAAAGGGATGTCGGCACTCATCATTCTCTTCCCAAGGAACCCAGCTGTCAGCGGTACACGGTTAATGTTCATCTTTAAACCAGGCTGAAGTTGCTTCCTATTCACCAGCTTCTTCATGTTCCAATGTTCTGTTCCACCTTAAATCCTGCAGCTTGTACAGGTGCCAAACTGCAGCACCATTTAAGGTGGAACAGAAAATTCCCAAAACAAGCTGGAGAACAGGATCTTTAACAGGATCCTGAACAACTTTAATCCTGCATCCTGCACATTTCACTCTGGACAGTTTCCCAAATTCTTGGACAATATGGAGCAGCTCCGCTCAGCGTTTGACCCTGAAGAGACTGAAGAGAGGAGCAGCTCCACCTTTATTAGCATCACAACCCCAATAGCAGCCTGTAAGTAGCAGCCATGCTGTGTGATTGTATCCGTGTTTGCCGGTTGAAGCAGATCATCTTAAACTGAGAGTTCCATAGTGAGGAACAACTTTAATCTACTGTGTGTTGATGTCCAGATGGAAGGCCAGTAGCTAGTATGGGTAACATTAGCTACTAGCATTAGCTCCAAGTAACTAAGGGCGGCACTCAGGGACCCAACATGTTTTCAAATAGACCCAACATAATAACATGGAGATGAGTAGCGTAATGACTTAGGCTCCAGTTAGTTCACAGTGCTCCAGTAAAATGACCTCATCTTTGGTGGGTGGACAGTATGACAGACTCTGATCTCATATCCACTATTTTTTCTGCTACATATTGGAAATAAGCCATTTAGAATATGATTAATTTGCCAGATAGCAGTTTATGCTTGGACAGCCTTTTAGGATAAAAGACTAACAGTGTTTGTTCCTTCTGAACCTCACCCGGTTCCTCACCCAGTTCTTCACAGCTGCAGTTCAGGTAGATCCTGTGTTTCAGCTTCACCTACAATAAAAGCTCACCTATCATTAACAGGCGCTGAAGCGTGTGGAACACTGTGTGGGGTTGGATAATCAAGACCTATTTGTATACAACACCTGTAACCTTTAAGTGACTGATGATGTGCCTTCAAGACATTTAACCTTCAACTGTACACGCAATGTGCACCTGCTGGAGTGGTTGCTGAGAATGAAAAGGAAATCTGATGTGCCGGTCTGTTGTTTAGTTGTTGTCTATAAAGATGAATTTTACTGCAGTAATAAGCAGGTAGTTTATTTTATCAAACATATTTTGAGTATAACTAGCTTACTTATGTCAACCACATTCATTTATGAAGTGCATTTAAAACAACACAATGCAGAGACACGGAAACTAGTTTAGATATTAACTAGCAAAAATGCAGAAATAAGCAAAAAATGCCGCAACTAGCAAAAAACAGCAACTAGCACAATGCAGCAAAATTCAGCAACTAGCAAAATGCGGCAACTAGCACATTGCAGCAAAATGCAGCAACTAGCAAAATACAGCAAGTAGCAAAAAATGCAGCAACTAGCAAAACACAGCAACTAGCACAATGCAGAAAAATGCAGCAATTAGCAAAATGCAGCAACTAGCACACTGCAGCAAAATGCAGCAACTAGCAAAATACAGCAACTAGCACAGTGCAGCAAAATGCAGCAACTAGCAAAATACAGCAACTAGCAAAAAAATGCAGCAATTAGCAAAATGCAGCAACTAGCACAATGCAGCAAAATGCAGCAACTAGCACATTGCAGCAAAATGCAGCAACTAGCAAAAAATGCAGCAACTAGCAAAAAATACAGCAACTAGCAAAATATACAGCAACTAGCACAATGCAGCAAAATACAGCAATTAGCAAAATGCAGCAACTAGCAAAATGCAGCAACTAGCAAAATGCAGCAACTAGCAAATGCAGCAAAATGCAGCAACTAGAAAATGCATAAAATGCAGCAACTAGCACATTGCACCTAATTTAAATAGTAAAAGAGGCAGTAAAATAAAAGAGTCCAGCAATGAAACAAAAGAAAAGCAGTTTATTCATGTAGATTTGCAGGCCTGTTTACACAGCACAGGAGCTACGAGACTAACATAAATAACAAGTAAGAAAGTTAACCATTATCATGACCATGCTGGGTAACCAGCTAACCAGCCTTAGATCACCATTAACCAGCTTAGACCTGCATGTTTCCAGTTTGCTGTTAAACACACCATCTACTGTGTGTACCTTCATCATCCTGTCCCTCAGACCGAGACTGTGAGCTGCAGGAGGACTGATTGCAGAACAACTGATACTCACTCAAATCGTTCAAGTAAGTTTGGAAAAGAAAACGTGACTGTACTGAAGGGGAATTCCAGCGATTCCCGACTCAGAACTGTTCACAGTGGTGGTGAATGGAACCAGACGTCACCCTCTAAAAGCTCCCTCATAGAAAGTTACTACATGAGATGGTTATGAATACACTGCTTGATGTCTGAGACGCTGTTTATGATAGTTTGGTGAAGATTTCAGCCTTAAACTCCATTCATGGTGGAGGGATACATGCTGCAGGGTGCTGTGAGGCAAAAAATAGTCCCACAAAGAAAACCAGGAATCCAGGAACACTGACACAACCTCTCTCATATTCAGTTCTTCAGCTGTAATAAAGCAATACTTCAGCATCACTAAAGCTGGGAATGTTGTGCAGCGGTCACGTCACACTGAGGTGGATCACACTGCCCCCTTGTGGTTGATCTCTACTATTGCATTTCAAATGTCTGTCAGTACGATAGAATAATGCGGGCTGGGTGGGCTCAGGGGGGTCTTTATTTATACAGATTATCAGTTACAGAGATCACCGTCACAGCACAGCTACACCAGAACAACCTCAGGAACCGGACATGTTCTACCACCTTCAGACTGAAACGTACGACCACTGTAACAGCACAAACTCAAATCAAATTCCAGTGTTCTGTAGTAATACTAGATGATGGTTCTGTCTTGAACACTCAAAGAGAACTCATTTGCATGGTGAAATGGTTCTTCGGACTGCTGGAGAATGTGTTCTATATGGTTCTGTATAGCACTGAAAAGGGTAATTCTACTGTGGCAAGCTTGTAACAATAGCAAAACTCTTTTTGGTGCTATATAGAACCACATACAACACATTTGACCATCAGTCTGAAGAGTTGTTTCACCATGCACAGAACCATTTAAGCATGAACTCATGGTTCCTTATAGGACCACTGGTTTTAAGAGTGTTCTAAGAGTGGTCTGAGTTCAGTGAAATAGATATTAACTTATCCACTGACCATATAGTATCACTCTGTAGTTCTACAGTTCCAGACTGTAGTCCATCTGTTTCTCGGTATACTTTATTACCTTGTTCTTCAATGGTCAGGACCCCCACAGGACCACCACAGAGCAGGTATTATGTGGGTGGTGGATCATTCTCAGCACTGCAGCGACGCTGACATGGTGGTGTTGTGTTAGTGTGTGTTGTGCTGGTGTGAGTGGATCAGACACAGCAGTGCTGCTGGACTGAGAATCGTCCACCAACCAAAACTATCCAGCCAGCAGCGTCCTATGGGCGGAATCCTGTGACCGCTGATGAAGAAGGAGCTATCGTCTCTGACTGTACATCTACAAGGTGGACCAGCAAGATAGGAGTGTCTAATAGAGTGGACACAGTGTTTAAACACTCCAGCAGCACTGCTGTGTCTGATCAGCACAACACATACTAACACACCACCACCACCACGTCAGT
>CM067475.1:22874070-22922308 GCA_034552555.1 Semaprochilodus insignis
GAGTTAGACCTACCTTGGCCTGGAGGTCACTGATGGTGACATAGAAAGCAGAGTAGTCCCGAGCCTGGGGGGAAGCCTTGCTCTCCAGGAACTGGCGGATCTTCAGCTCCAGCTCAGCATTGGCCTTCTCCAGGGAGCGCACCTTCTCCAGGTAGGAGGCCAGGCGGTCATTCAGGTTCTGCATGGTGGCCTTCTCGTTTGCAGACACGTCCACGGCGTCAGACAGGTTGAAGCTGCTTGCACCGCTGCCGGCGGTGGAGATGCGAACCCCAGATCCTCCGGCTCCACCATAGACACTGCCGGCTCTCATGCTGCTGCCCAGGCGGAATCCGCTGGAGGAAGACAGCAGAGGGCTGGCCCTCATGGACCCGGTGGAGGAGACGAAGCTTCGGCTGGAGAAGTGTGTCATGGTGCTGCTGGAGAGTCAGTTCCCTTCTGCTCAGGCTGGAGGGGAGTGAGTGAAGAGCCGAGTACGGCCGGTCTCTTAAACCCCATGGGGGAGGATCCAGGAGGGGGGTCTGGGGGAATGTCCCACCCCTTAGGAAAATTTCTGTGAACCAGACAAACCTGTAATAAAGAAAGCAAGCCAGTGTGGACTTGATGAACAATGACTGGAATCTAGTGCAAAGTGATGTCGAAACAGAGAAAAGTGGTGTTGAAAAACTTTCCCTGCTACCTCTACCTGAGATTCCTGAACATTTGGATGCATGTTCTTAAAGATAGATGATAAACTGATAATCATGATTTATCATGATAAAATGATAAACTGAGTGACTCTGTGAGGCTGATACAGTCTCAGTGTTGGTGGATAAACAGCTGATGGACCTGCAGGTTGTTGTTTTGGTCAACAGAGGTGATATCTAGAACTGCCCCATGTAGGAAAGACATAATGGTTCGCAGCTAATCAGATTCAGACACGCCTGCTCAGTGGACAGTTAAAGCGTTGAAATGAATCAGGCAGGGACTTGAATGGTGCAGTGGTGCACAATATCACTGGAGGTTCTCACGCTGTGGGTGGATGAACAGCTAACTGAGCCTCAGGTGCTTTCTTAGTCCACCCACTCTCCTGTTCATGTGGTGTATAAGGGTTTATATATACAGTAGGTCTCAAACGTCCTTCTAATAACCACTTCCTGTATAGAACTTTACTCCAGTTCCAGTTGGTGATACTCTAACCATGTAATTTAATGAAGATTAATAACATTTAAGAATAATATATCTGTCTACTTGTCTGTATATCTGTCTGTCTATCTACTTGTGTGTCTGGCTGTGCGTCGGCCTGTCTGTCTGTCTATCTGTCTGTCTGTCTATCTGTCTGTCCATGTGTCTGTTCATCTGTCTGTCTGTTCAAAGACCTAAGCGAGGATGCTTGATTATCAAGACAGTGCTAGACGGCTGAACGGGCGGAGCAGCGGAGCGTCCCAGGAGCTGCACTGAAGCTGTGTGGTGTTTAGGAGAAAAGACCAGGAGCTGAACCTTTCCATGTGTCGTGCAGTAAAAGCCTAACAGCTACATAAGAATGCTTTCATTCCTGATCACTAACACACTAAACACGACCTCAGCGTTCAGGCTGCAGACAGATTTCCCAGCTGGTCTACCGGGTTTGATCAGAGATCAGAGTTTATACATCTGGACTGTCTGTGTAACCTCCTTACTGCTCAGCTGTATGAAAGGCCAGCGTATGCGAGCTGTAGCACCCACGCTGCCTCATCACTCACACCCCTTACAGGTAGAATGTGTGAATCAGGTGATCAGGTGTAGGACAGGTCTTAAGCTGCGTTTACATGTTTGCCCTGCACCTCTTACGCAGCTGACAGTGGCAAACAGCCAGCCAAACGCTATCAGATGGTTATCAGAGGAGAGCTGCAGGTCCCAACATGATACACAAGTGGGAATACTTGAAAATATACAAACCCAGCTCCTCATAGCAGGTTTTCCTCATAGCAGGTTCTCCTTCTGTTGATCTTAATGCTTTACTGTAGAATAAAAGTGAAGACATCAAACTATAAAATAGCCCTCATGGAATTATACAGTCCACATTAAAACCTCCAAAATGGAACTTTACAGGAGCATGAAGCAGCTTTCCTAACCTGCAGTGGAGGCTGATAGAACAAGGTTTATTTCTAAGCAGTTTTGGAGCAATTCTATTGGTCTGTCCATCATGAATATTCACTAAACTGAAAGGAGAACTAGAGCTTTCACACTGTGCAGAAAAAGAGATCAAAGTTTTTATACCACTAAATATATATTAGAGGTGGAGATATGGAGAAATATCACACTGTGGTACATCAAGAGTATATGTGGGATATCAGGTACTGTACTGTTTCAGACTCTCATCAGTTGGAGCTGTTAAGTGTAAGACTGTAGAGTTTTTAAGATCACCAACTACATCCATTTAGAGGGGTGTACCTATTTGACGGGTAGTGTACATGATCGTTATTTATGGGATGCTCCAGTACATCGTACTGTGCTGATGTTTATAATCAGTCTGTTAAGAGAAACCTGAACCTGCGTGAGAGCAAAGAATCATGAACCCTGGTTCCCATCACCACCTCTGTAGAGAACATTCGAACCACCTCACACCAAACCTCCACTCTCAATCACTCTGTTCACACCTCAAACACTCAGTTATGGAGGAATTTTGAAATATTGGTGGAATTCTCCTTCAGCTTTAACAAGGTAAAGAGCGGTGCGCTGCAGATAAGTGGAGCTGATTCCGCTCCAGGTGTAGAACCTTCCGGAACCAGGTTATTCTACATAGCTGCATAATTGCTGATCTGCAGGGGAATGTTGCTTCTGTGCCATAAAGCTGTCTACAGAACCATAGACGGTCCTCTGTGAGAGGTATGAGCGTGTACGGGGGGCCGGGGGCGGGGCGGGTTGTCCTGCTATCTACTAATGCAAAAAATGTTAGCAATGCACTTTTCACTCATTTCAACTAAGATTAGACGAGAGTGAGGGAGTGCAGATAGCAGCAGCAGCAGTGAGGAAGTGCAGAGAACCTGCCCTTAATGCTTTTTACAGTGGTGGTGATGGCAACCAGGGTTCTCTATGTTTGCAACACACATATAGACATTTTATTGACTATCTAAACCACCAGTGAACCTACACGTGTCTTCTGAGTTTATATGGAATGTTGATGATGGGAAAATCTGGAAAACCTGGAAATAATATGTTTTCTTTGTAGGACTATTTTTGCCTCACAGCGCCCTGCAGCATGTATCCCTCCACCATGAATGGAGTTTAAAGCTTAATCATAAACAGCATCTCAGACATCAGGCAACGTATTCATAACCATCTCATGTAGTAACTTTCTGTGAGGGAGCTTTTAGACCTGTTTAGACATCTTACCTGTTTAATTATGCAGGAAAGGATGAAGTGTGGTAATGTGGTGCAGATAAAGGAGAGAGTGAATCTGTTGTAACACAGTCATTATCCCTGCTCGGGGAAAGTGGTGGTACAAGTTCCTCAGTGTTTCTGCAGAAACCTGGGCGTGGGGGCTGGGGGGTATGGATGGGGTTTGGTGGTGTGGGGGTGGAGTGGATAGCAGCCAATAAACACACAGGCAGTAAGGGGTGTGTTTATAGACTGCAAACATGTTAATGACAAGTTTAAATATTAAATGTAGTTAATAGATCTATTATTAATATATATTACAGTGCAAGAAAATGAGATTGGTGAGTAAAATGATGTTTTTAGTTGAAATATCTTAAAAATATCTTTTTTTGAGCTCATATAAAGATTATTTATCTTATTTCCAGACATCTATTTACTTGTTTTAAGTGAGTGGCAGATTATTTGGCCTGTTTTGAAGCTGATTTCTTAAAATAAGCAAAATTATCTGCCAATATAGTGAGAATATTTGACTTACTAAAATCACTCAAAACAAGTAAAATATGTCTGTACGTTAAGTAATGTGTAAATGAGGTTACAGCAGTCTTAGAAGGAGAATTCTATGATATATCAACTAAATACAAGATCATTTTACTTACCGAGGTCTCATTTTTTGCAGTGCATTAAAAGAAAATTTTTGATAAGTTTTTTTTTTATTTAGATGTTATAAGATGTTTTGATTTTAGGATGATTTTAAGTAATTATATCTAGGGGAAGTGTCTTATTCCATTAGTAGGTCAGGTAGTTTTGAGAAAACGTGAACATAAATTTGCTTTTTATGCTCAGAAAGCAGTGTTTAAAGAAGTAAAATAACCTGTTAATGGAACAAGACACTTATACTAGATAAAATCACTTAAAAGAAGTAAAAAAAAAATTGGAAATTAGTTTAATTGTGTTTTGTGTCAGACTTACTCCCCCTCACACACACACAAAACACACATGCAACCATGTATAAAAATATGTAGTTATATAAATGTTATATAAAAAAAACATCTGTGCTTAAAACTATTCAGGTAGTCAACAAAGTAACAAACAGAGCCTGACACATTAACCTGGGTAATAATTTTAATTTTATGATACACAATGATAAATGATTTTTTAAAGCTAACAGGAGGATTAAGTAACCTTAATGAGAATATAACATAATGAGAAAAATCAGATACAATTGAACTATGTTTAAGATGTTTCACTTTCTAAGATATAATGTTTTGGTGTCTTGTCAAGTGAAATGATTTTAAATGTAGTTAATATATCTTATATCGCTCAGTTTAAGACGGCTGTACATTTATTACAGCTTATTTCTAAACATTAGTTACTTTAAGTAACTAATGGGCTTTAAGTAACTGTAACATTTTACAGAACTGAATTGAATTCTTTTCAGACATGTTTCTTACAACACGTAAAACTAACTGCCAGAGGATTCCACATACTTCAATAAAAGCACCTAAATCAAGTTAAAATATCTAGAAATAAGTTGAATAATCTTATAATGTTCTTACAGCAGTTTTAGAAAGTAGGGCATTAACTATTTAAGATGTTTCAGCTTGACAATGTGCCATTATTTGAGGTGTGAATAGTGTTATCTGATGGAGGCGTGTTAGGCGTGGCCTTTGTCCAAAACTGGCTAAACTGGATCTGCATACCCAGTTTTCCTAAGATAATAAGGTAATGCAGTTAATTGAATATACTGCAGTACATACACTTTTGGCAAGTAAAATCATCTTATGCCTAGATTACTGAATGTACTGAACATTTTTACTTAGTTTTAAGTGGTTTTAGTAAGTCAGATAAGTCAGATAATTTAGCTTAGCTTAAGGAACCTGCCTGAAAAAAAATAAGTTCAATCATCCTAAAATTATTTTACAGCAGTCTCAAAATAAGAAGTTTAAGATAAATAAACTAGATATAAGATGATTTTCCTTGCTAAGATCTCATTTTTTGCAGGGTACTGAAGAAAGACGGCACCTCTAAATACACTCATATCCGTTTATTCCCTCTGGCTCAGTTAAAGAGTGTCAGCAAGTGACCCTCAAGCTGAGCAGTACGTGACTGATTCAGATGCTCAGTAAAGGAAATATTTTCTCAGTTGAGTCATGATGCGGTGTAGTAATTTGAGCGGTGTCGTATTTCCACAGCAAGTTCCTACAAATCTACCTGCAGACCAGCACCCCACTGCTTAACTCAGAGCCACAGCTCAGCTTCTACTCAGATACACCTCTAAAATGATATTTTATAAGTAAAATGATCTTATATCAAGTTTATATGTCTTACAGTTCTCATTTTGAGACTGTTGTAAGCTAATTCTAAGATTATTTAACTTCATTTCCAGGCAGTTTTTACTTGTTTTAGGTCATTTTAGTAAGCCAACTTTTCTCCCTATATTGGCAGATAATTAAAATAAGTAAAATTATTTCCCAATATAGAGAGAACATTTGGCTTACTAAAATTCTGCCTGAAAATGAGGTTAAATAACTGTATTATAAGCCTACAACAATCTTAAATGAGAAATATAAGATATATCAACTAGATATAAGATTATTTTATTTGCAAAGATCTCATTTTTTGCTATGTACATCATGTTTCTGCTCTGACAAACACTAATTAATTTTCATAAATGGCATATATTTACATTATGTGTTCTGCCATAAAGTTTTCTAAGTTTCTTACATAAATTTTGCAGTGTAACTGCTTGAGTAAGTTGCTTGAGTACAGTAGCACCACTAAACAAGAGTGCACTGCAGAAAGTAACCTCTTAGATTTCATGGTTATGCAGTGATTTATGGTTACAAACTCACTAGTGTCTACACTGCACAAAATAGAACCTAAGCATGTGATCTTAAATCTAGTGGATATATCTGATATTGAAATTGCTGTAAGTGTATTATATGATGATTTGATTTATTTCTGAATATTTTGTTCTATTCTTAGTCATTTAAGTGGCAAATCATTATACTTACTTTAAGAAACCTGCTTAAAACAACCCAAATTATCTGCCAGTAGAGTAAAATAATATAACTTCACATAAATATAAATCACATACAACAAGTAACACATGTCTAGAAATAAGTTACAAATAATCTTATAATAGCTTACAACAATCTCAGAATGAGAAATATAAATATACCAACTAGTTATAATATCATTTTATTTGCCAAGATATAATTTTTTGCAGTGCACAAACCTAGGAAATTAATTTTACTTGCTAAAATAACCTAAAACAAGTAGTAAACAGGTGTATAAAGTATTTAATATTGTTTAGAAATATTAGGCCTATTCATTAGATTTAAGATCATTTTGCTGGACACAATGCCGTTTTTTGCATTCTTTTTAAAGCTATTTCATTACCAGATAAAGTGGCAGTATTAGCACTATGCTAGGCTAGGCAAGTTCTATTTCCAAAGATTTCATACATTAAAGGCAGTTTTAACATAAAAATAATAATAAAATCTAATAGAAGCGCTTTTCACCTCTAAAGTACTGACCAACCCACCGGAGAACAGTTTTAGCATTTAGCACAAGATTTGAAGCTAACATAACAAATATTGAATTCTACTGTTTTCCGGCACCAAGCGAGGAAGATCACCACTTACTTCCCACTTTGGAGCAGGGAAAGTGCTCAGTCTTTGGGGTAGCAGTGCTATCGTTCAGCCTCTAATAGGTCTGAGTACATTCAGGATAAACACTTTGCTGCAGAACTTTTGTCTCCTAAGCTCTGGCATTCGGGTGTGGCCACAGAGAACCTTAGCCTGGGGTGTCTGGGGCCCCCTGGTGGAGGATGCGCTTAAAGGAGCCATAGGCTGGAAAACTGGAAAACTGAACCAACGCTGTTGTTCCTCCTTCAAATCCAAATCCTGCATTTCCAGAAGAGGATGGGAAAACGGGCCGATTCCAAAATTCCTAAACTATTACGGAACAAACTCATAAATATTTACACCCCCCAACGTTTATAAACAACCACAACGGCGCAACAAAAGCAAAATGGTGGGCTATGTGGAGAAATCCAGCGTTTCAGGCTGGGAAGAGGATGTTAGCACTTTTCATTCCCTTCCCAAGGAGCCCAACTGTCAGCGATACATGGCTGATGTTTATCTTTAAACCAGGCTGAAGTTGCTTCCTATTCACCAGCTTCTTAATCCAATGTTCCGTTCCACCTTAAATGCTGCAGCTTGTACAGGCGCCAGAATGTAACTGTGGCTCCATTTAAGGTGGAACGGAGAATTCCCAAATCAAGCTGGAGAACAGGAACTTCAGCTCCCACATCTTTAACAGAATCCTGGAACAGCTTTAACCCTGCAGTCTGCACATTTCAGTGGGCACAGTTTCCCAAACTCTTGGACAACATGGAGCAGCTCTGCTCAGCATTTGACCCCCCCTGAAGGGAATGAAGAGACGAGTCAACTGCACACAGTAGGGGAACAGTACCACCCTCTACTGCTCATACAGCTCCACACTTCCAGGGTTTTCTGCATCATCCTGACATCATGTGGACAGTTAAGTCAAAACACTGCAAAATAAAAACTGATTATAAGGAATCTGAATCATCACTCTGAATATTATAAACTACCAATAAACATGTAAACACAGTATTTAGACAGGATGTGAGTGTCAGTGTGTCCCTGTGCTCGTTGGGTGTGTGCTCAGTTTGGGCTACATATCAGTGTACAGTGTCTAAATGAGACTGCTGTTTAGGTGTTTGCTGGGCAATACAGTACTGTGGAGCTATGAGGGGTAGGGGTCAGCAGGGTGGGGGTATGGAGGAAAGGGTAAGTAAGGTGTGATTAAGTAGGGTCAGCGTATGGAGGGTGGGGTCAGTATGATGCAGTTCAGTAGGGTCAGCATATGGATGGTAGGGGTCAGTAGGATAGGGGTCAGTAGGGTGGGGGTATGGAGAATAAGACTCAGTAGGTTAGGGTTCAGGAGTGTCAGTGAATAGAGGGTAGGGGTCGGTAGGGTGGGAGTCAACATGGTGGGTGTATAGAAGGTAGGGTTGATTGGCTGGGTGTGTGGAGGGTAGGCGTTGGTACTGTGGGGTTCAGTAGGGTAGGGATATATAGGATAAGGGTCGGTAGGGTGTACTTGTGATTTCCCTTTTCCTGCAGCAGTAGGTGTATAGTTGATGAATGGTGCCAGACGCTTCCTAGAGACTCTAGGAAATGAAGACTGCATATTCAGAAGCACAAGAACGATTCATAACTCCTCCAGCTGTGTACTTTTCTAAGTTTGGGATTAATTTGTTGAGTTTGTTTATAAAGACTTTCATACCTGCCCTTTCTGTATGGTCAAGCTATGGTCAGTCTGTACCTGGTCAGTCCGCTGTGTTTAGGGCCCTTATAGCGTTAAGTGTACTCTGAGTCAGTGTGTGAAGTATCACATGTTGGGTGGCTGCTCACTCGCCAGAGCAGTGCTGAGGGTAGTTTCAGTGACAACAGAAGGTTTGGTCTACAGGTGAGAGATGGTCTACAGATGGTATATGATCTACAGGTGAGAGGTGATCTACAGATGATAGATGATCTACAGATGGTATATGATCTACAGGTGAGAGGTGATCTACAGATGATAGATGATCTACAGATGGTATATGATCTACAGGTGACAGATGATCTACAGGTGAGAGATGACCTATAGGTTGTAGATGATCTACAGGTGATAGATGATCTACAGGTGATAGATGATCTACAAGTGATAGATGATCTACAGATGGTATATGATCTACAGATGATAGATGATCTACAGATGATAGATGATCTACAGGTGAGAAATGATCTACAGATGATCAACAGATGGTATATGATCCACAGGTTATAGATGATCTACAGGTGATAGATGATCTACAGGTGGTATATGATCTACAGGTTATAGATGATCTACAGGTGAGAGATGATCTACAGGTGGTATATGATCTACAGGTTATAGATGATCTACAGGTGATAGATGATCTACAGGTGGTATATGATCTACAGGTGGTATATGATCTACAGGTTATAGATGATCTATAGGTGAGAGATGATCTACAGATGATAAATCTCTGAAAAATAACCATGAAGTCCAATGTAATTTAATCTAATCTAATCTCATCTCATCTCATCTCATCTATTCTAATCTGATCTGATCTGATCTAATCTGATCTAATGGTAGTTAAAAAATACTCTGAGCTTCTACAGTGGTCCATCCCATTACAGTGTTACCATGCGGTCCCGGACCCCCAGGACCCCTATATTTCACACATTTATTTTCCCCAGTGTTCTAGATAATCCCACTGACTGTCTGATTAATGTGATTAATGTTTTGTCTGAGCTGTTGCTGCAATAAGCCCCTCTCTCTGCCTCTCTCTCTCTCTGTCTCTCTCTCTTTCTCTCTCTCTGTCTGTCTTTCTCTGTCTCTTTCTCTCTCTGTCTGTCTGTCTGTCTGTCTGTCTCTCTCTGTCTGTCTCTCTCTTTCTCTTTCTCTCTCTTTCTCTCTCTCTGTCTCTCTCTCTGTCTTTCTCTGTCTCTTTCTCTCTCTGTCTCTGTCTCTCTCTCTCTCTCTCTCTCTCTCTTTCTCTCTCTGTCTGTCTGTCTCTCTCTCTCTCTCTCTCTCTCTGTTTCTTTCTCTTTTGCCTCTCTCTCTCTCCCTTGTCTCTCTCTCCTCTGCCCCCTCTCTCTCTGTCTTTGTCTCTTTCTCTCGCTCTCTCTCTCTCTGTCTCTCTCTCTTCTGCCTCTCTCCCTCTCTCTCTGTCTCTGTCTCTCTCTCTCTTCTGCCTCTCTCTCTCACTCTGTCTCTCTCTCTCCTCTCTTTCTGTCTGTCTCTGTCTCTCGTCTCTTTCTCTTCTGCCTCTCTCTGTCTCTCCCTCGCTCTCATTTTTCATTTTAATGTTTTTTTCATTTAAATATGCTTTATTGGCATGACCATATTTAAATACAGTATTGCCAAACCATCATCAGAAACAAGAAACATTAATAACAATGATATAAATGTTAACAACAAAAATGATATTATCAGCAACAATAATAACAACCATGAAAAGTAATAATGATAGTTAATAATGATGATAATAGATTAAGTAGCATCATAGAACACAGTATTATAGAGGGATATATGCTTATATACAGTTATTAACAAACAGGGTAGTCTTCTCTTCTGCGTGTGTGTGTGTGTGGGGGGGTGTGCAGATGTGTGTGTGTGTGTGATCACTCACTGTCCCTCATGTTGTGGCAGGCTGATACCTAGCGTCCTGCTAGAGCGCTGCTCTCTCTCCTCTCTCCTAACAGGATGGGTAGTTGTTGGTCATTGCTGAGGTGGTTGCATTGGGGGTGGTGCTTCTGGAACTGTATGAAGTATACGTGTCGTAGTGGTGTGTATTTGTCACACTCTGTGAGAAAGTGCAGCTCTGTCTCGACAGTCTTACTGCCACACTGCTGGCAGGTTCTCTGCTCTTTAGGGAGCCAGGATTTCCTATAGAGACCGGTCTGTATGGCCAGGCTGTGGTTACTGAGTCTGTACTTTGTCTGTGTGGTTCGGTGTTTTAGGGCCAGATAGCACTGCATCTTGCTCTGTGCTTGTGTCTGTGTGTTCCAGTGGGTGGTGTAGTTTAGTTTTTGGAGTGTTAGAATTTGGTTTGGCCTGATTGTTTGTACTCTGGGCTGGTCCTGACATGTAACAGTGTTAGTGTGTGTTAGTGAACTCAGGGTCAGGACCAGCTGTGAGAGGGGACTCTTGTTCTTGCTCAGCTCTTGGTGTTGCAGGGCTTTGTAGTGATAGGATTGGGGGTCACTGTGTTTAGGTGTAGCCAGTATTTGATTGATCTTTTCTGGATTTTGAGCAGTAGAGGGAATTGGCCTAATTCAGCTCTGCAGGCATTGTTGGTCGTGGTTCTGTGGACCTGAATTCTGTGTGCATGATTTCTACTGGGTCAAAATTTTGATTTGATAGTGGCCCCCATACCTCACTGCCATATAGGAGGATTGGTTAAATAACTGATTGGAATAGTTTGAGCTAAATCTGAATTGGAATTGTGAATTTGTCACTTGATTGCGTAGAATGCCCTGCGTGCTTTCTCTCTCAGCTCATTGACTGTTGGATTGAAGTTTCCGGTTGAACTGATCTTCAATCCTAGGTAGCTGAACTCTTTACATGTGTCTAGTTTGTGTGTTCCTAATGTGAAACTGGGTGTGCCTCCCTGAGATCTGGATCTTTTATGGAAAATGATTGTTTTGGCCTTTTTCAGGTTTACTCCCAGAGCCCAGGTCTGTAGGTGACAGCAGAACCAGGTCATCTGCGTAGAGCAGGACCTTGTTTTTGGAGTCATGTAGAGTGAGACCAGGTGCTGCGGAGCGCTCTAAGGCTGTGGCCAGTTCATTAATATGGCTGTTGAATAGAGTTGGGCTTAAGCAGCAGCCTTGTCTCAGTCCACGATCCTGAGAGAAGAACTCTGTCCTTCTGTTGTCGATCTTTATACCGCACTTATTGTTTGTGTACATGGATTTAATGATGTCATATGTTTTACCCCCTACACCGCTTTCCAGGACCTTATAGAATAGATTGTCGTGCCAAATGGTGTCAAAAGCTTTTTTAAAGTCAATGAAACATGCAAAAATGTTGTTCTTATACTGATTTACATGTAGGTCAATCAGGGTGTGTAGGGTGTAAATATGATCTGATATGCGGTGATTTGGTATAAATCCAATTTGACTTTTACTCTGCCTCTTTCTCTCTGTTTCTTTCTCTTTTGCCTCTCTCTCTCCCCTGTCTCTCTCTCTCCTCTGCCCCCTCTCTCTCCTCTGCCCCCTCTCTCTCTCTCTCTCTCACTCTTCCGCCTCTCTGTCTTTCTCTTTCTCTCTCTCTGTCTCTCTCTCTCTCTTCTGCCCCCTCTTTTTCTCTGTCTCTCTTTCTCTCCCTCTCTCTCTCTCTCTTCTGCCCCCTCTTTTTCTCTGTCTCTCTTTCTCTCCCTCTCTCTGTCTCTTTCTTCTGCCCAATTTTTAATGTGACTTTTACCGTTCAGCTCTTATCCTTGGTTTTAAATATGTCCAGAGAGAGAAATCCAAGTGCCAACTGCTCAATTTCATTCTTGGGCTGGCTAAAATGGCCATATACATCAATCAGAAAAACAAGGTGGCTCAAAGTGTGGACTGTGAGGCAACGAGGATTTTCTCTCAGCTGGTAAAGGGTTTTAACTGATTTTAATTATTATCTCAGTATGAAGAACCTGGAGCTTTAGAGGTTTGGTGCTATGGGGAGGCTGTGATATGTGTGATATATTAGTGTTATGTGGTTGGGTGCAGATGAAAGCCCTGATTTACAGTATGGAGGTACAGAGTTATTGTTTGATCAGTTCTGTATGATCAGTATAAGAGAGTTAATAACCTCTTAACTCATGAAATGATACACAGTATAATACTGTTTAATATCACTGTTATACAACAGTAACTATAACAGGAGCTCCAATTCCTTCTGTTACTGTTCATCTGTATCATCTGTCTGTTATTATTATTATTATTATTATTACAATTACTGTATTGTCAGACTCAGTAGGTGGCGGTAATGGCCCACTCCACCCCCGCTGACTGTAACAGCAGGATGCGTTGAAGGAAACACAGTCAGGCGTGCGTGATTATTGATCTGAACACTTTATTGATTATTAAATCACTCCATGCTGGTGGTTTGGACGCTCAGAGTGCTCATGTTCAGCTTGTGATCTCCTCACAAGGTCTCACTCACAGCCTTGGAGCTGGTACTGACCACTTTGCCGTCCACCACTTCCTCCACAATGGTCACCACTTTGCGTGTCGTGCTGGTGCTGGAGCTTGAGCTGGAGCCCGAGGCTGAGGTGGAGGTTGTGGTTATACTGGAGAAGAGAAAGAGGAGTCAGGAACAAGGAAGTCTGAAACATCTCACTGGGTTTCTGAGGAGCGGCAGCTCCTGCTCCAACAAAACAAGGAGGTCTAGATATGAAGATGGATTTAATGGACTTGCATGTGCTCTGGGTTTGCCTGGCCAATGCAAACGTGTTTCAGAATGTTTTGACATAATATTGCAATGTATTCTGGTTGTTTACAGTATTGACTCATGGGAAAATACATACCAGTTATACTGTAGATCATATTGCAATATATACAGGGACTGAAATATATTCCAGTATATTACAGTGTTTATTAGTATTACAGTGACTAACATATATATATACAATATATTCCACTTTCCCATGGGAATAATATTGGAAATATATTTCAGCTTATTGTATTTACATGTTGGAATATATTGACTACATACATACGATATATTCTAATGTATTATATTTATGTTTTGTCATATTTTAACAGCATATTTGCAATATATATATATATATCCAGGTTCCTAAGGGACCTCACCTGCTGCTGGTCTCTCCATCCAGTAGTCTCCTGTACTCTGCGATCTCCAGCTCCAGTCTGGTCTTGATGTCCAGCAGCATCTTGTACTCCTGGCCCTGGCGCTCCAGATCAGCGCGGAGCTGCACCAGCTGCTCCTGCAGACTGGATACCTGCATCTGGAAGCCAGCTAGCATGGAAGCATAGCGTGCTTGTGTGTCAGCCAGCGTGCCTTCCAGTGACGCTTTCTGTTGATGAGAAACCGGATTAGTAAACGTGCCCCAGAGGAACCTACTGTAAGGATCCAGCTTGTGAGCTGCTTACCATGCTGAGCTGTGACTGAAGCTCGATCTCCAGCCCCTGCAGCGTGCGCTTGACTTCCGTGATTTCTGAGCGGCTTGTCTGGAGGGTTTCCGTGCTCTTGGCGACTTCTTTGTTCAACGTCTCGCTCTGTATGGAAAGATGTTTAGGCGGATGAGATGAAGCAGTTTTTAGAATGCTGCTTGCTTCTTGCTCAGAAGACATGTTAAACTTACCTTGGTCTGGAACCAGGCCTCCAGATCTCTGCGGTTCTTGGCGGCGACGGCCTCGTAGTGCTCACGGATGTCAGCCATGACTTTGCTGAGGTCCTCCTGCGGTTTGGCGTCAACTTCTACGTGGACCTGTCCGCTCATCTGATCGCGCGTGGCCAGGAGTTCCTGAGGATGCAAGTACAGCGTCAAACGCTGTTGGCTATAAAAGGTACCAGCACACCTTGCGTGCCCGTGCTCTTACAACTCACCTCCTCGTGGTTCTTCTTGAGGAACACCAGCTCCTCTCGCAGACCCTCAATCTGCATCTCCAGGTCAGACCTGGCCAAGGTCAGCTCATCCAGAAGCTTCCTCAGCCCAGCGATGTCGGCCTCCACGGACTGTCTCATGGCCAGCTCGTTCTCATACCTGCGGAAGACACAAATGGGTCACAGATCCTGCAAGACCTTTTTTCGCCTTTATGAGCAATTCCAGGTTCTTGTGTTGGATTTGCTTGGACTTACTTGACTCTGAAGTCATCTGCAGCAAGCTTGGCATTGTCGATGCTGAGGTAGATGCCTCCGTTGACACGTGTGGCATCCTGGATCTAAAGAAGAGAAAGAATAGATTAAGGCCGGCTGGTTGCTAGATGTGCTTTGTTGATCCCTGAGGGCACCTTTGGAGCTCTCCATTGTAGTTCCCCATGCAATTTAAAACCAGGTATAGCAATTGTGGTGTTTCATTCAAGCTGCAGCCATTGTTTAGATCTAGGTGGGACTGGTTTGCTTGATAATGGGATACTTGATAATAAGGATACTGTATTCATAGAGGAACCTGAATGGTGCAACCCAGAAACCCAGCAGGTGTCCTGTTTTATGCACCTACATTCACTTTGTTTAAGAACCTTTAGGCCTTATTACTCAATAACATCAGATTGAAGTTGTGGTTCATACCTTGCCCTGGAGATCAGTGATGGTGGCGTAGAAGGCAGAGTAGTCCCGAGACTTGGGTGAGGTCTTGCTCTCCAGGAACTGGCGGATCTTCAGCTCCAGCTCAGCATTGGCCTTCTCCAGGGAGCGCACCTTCTCCAGGTAGGTGGCCAGACGGTCATTGAGGTTCTGCATGGTGGCCTTCTCGTTGGCGGACACATCGATCGCATCAGACAGGGCGAAGCCACCTCCGGCACCACCTCCAAAGCCACCTCCGAAGCCACCTCCAGCACCACCTCCATAGCCGCCTCCGAAGCTTCCCCCAAAGCCAGCTCCAGCAGTAGAGATACGAACCCCACTGGATCCTGCACCTCCATACACGCTAGAGGACCTCATGGAGCCCACACGGGCTCCTGCAGAGGACAAGCGCATGGAGCCGCCTGACCCTCCAATGAGGGATCCTGAGGTTTTGTAGCTGAAGGAAGCCATGTTGCTGATACTCTGCTCTGGCTGGAGAGGGAGTGAGTGCAGAGATGAGGGAACGGCATGTTTATATACAGTCGAAGAGGGGAGGGATTGAAGAGGAGAGTGAAAGCGAGAGGAGGGGTGGAGTACTCAGCCTACTCCCACTCCCCAAGGCGAATACATACATGCACAAAGCCACACGGCAAATGGGCTGCAGGTGTCCACACCCTCCTAACAAAAAGCTCTGGAATATATCAGATCTGAAATGTCAGCTGTCATAAATCTTCATAGCGCTCCTCTTAGCTGGGTTACGCAAGACTATTGTGCTACAAATGATACACTAAAGAATGTCACTCATTAACCTTTTTATCTCTAAGGCTCTGTGTGGGTTCCACACTGCCGTTTGTTCATAGTGGTGGTGAATGGAACCAGACATCCACCTCTAAAAGCTTCCTCACAGAAAATTACTACACGAGATGGTTATGAATACGCTGCCTGATGTCTGAGACGCTGTTTATGATAGTTTGGAGAAGATTTCAGCCTTAAACTCCATTCATGGTGGAGGGATACATGCTGCAGGGTGCTGTGAGGTAAAATAGTCCCCTAAAGAAAAACCACCATTCCATATGAACTCTATCTGTTATGTGCACTGTGAAAAATTTATCAGCTTCAGATTATAAGGCAGCTTTTCTGAGGACGCCCCAGTTCAGCCCACTCCAAACTAGCTCAGTCAAACATCTGTTTACAACCCATTAGAACCTGTACCGACCGCCAGAATCTTCTAGGACAGAGTTTAAACTTCTTTATTGGTTTTTAAAACCTTGAACGACCTTAAAGCACCTGAGGACCTCACTGAATGTCTGACACTTTATGTTCCACTATAATGATCTTAGATCAGCAGATCCTGGTCGTCTCCACATGCCCTGTTTCACACTGCAGAGTCAGAGGAGAGGCTTCCCTCTGCTTCCATACTGCTGAACGCTGGAACTCACTACCCTCCTACACTCATACAGCCCAGTACACATTTATTGACCATTAAATAATTTAATACCCATAAAGTAATACCACTACTACCACTAATAACATTAGCAATGATTATTATTATTATATCAGATTCTGAAGGTCAACTGTCATAAATCTTCATAGTGCTCCTCTTAGTTGGGTTAGGTAAGGCCATTATGCTAAAAGCCTGCAGTAAAGAATGTCACTCATTAACCTCTATACTTGCAAGGTTCTGTACAGATTCCATACTGCATTATATAAAAGATTATTAAAAATTAAAAAGTTATTAAACATGTATTAAAAAGATATAAAAAAAGATATTGAAAGTTATTGAAACTGCATTATTTTAAAGTTTTTTATTTAAAATTCTGTTAAAATTCATTTGATCTTATTTCTTATTTTACTCTTCCATCATTTTAGGTGTAATCATTCTGTTTATTTTTCTGCTTTTATTGTGTTTCTGTTTTTTTACTACTTTATTATTTTCAGATGCTCTATGAATTTTTGTTTTATTATTATTATTATCACTATTGTTGTTGTTGTTGTTGTTGTTGTTTATGGCTGTGGCATCACTACAGTTCAAACTCATGATCTCCTGATACTCAGATAGAAACCCCCTGATGTAAGTTTCTGGACTGCAAAAAAATGAGATCTTGAATAGTAAAATGATCTTATATCCAGTAGATATTTCATAAAATTCTCATTTTGAGATTGTTGTGAGTTAATTTAAACTTATTTAACAGACATTTCTTATTTGTTAGTAAATTTTAGTAAGCCAAATTTTCCCACTATATTGGCAAATAGTTTGACCTCTTTCAAACTTGTTTCTTAAAATAAATAAATTTTCTGCCAATATAGTGAGAACATTCGGCTTAAAACCTAAAAACAAGTACAAAATGATCTGGAAATAAGATAAATGAGACGTTTAATACACTGTATAAACTGTATGTTTTAAAATGTGATGTTCATTAAACATTAGATAATATGTTTATATAGCAGAATGTAAGTCATGTAAGAGTTTTGTTCTGCAAACCTAATATTTATGCTTCAATATTTCAAATAATTCTTTATTAATGTAACAAAAACAGGCCATCGAGTTTGTGCTGTATATGGATCTCTGGATCTATGGATCTCTTCGGTCACAGTGTGTTTCCTGTCTAGTGCAAATAGGTTACAGTCCAAACACCCCTTCAGCTCTGACGTTGCCTGAACAAGGTCCAGTGCTGATATCTAGCAGATAAGGAGTTAAATGTGACAGTAAGTACAAAGCAGTGCATTTCAATAAACATGAAAATAAACATAAACATAAACAAAATCCTGCTGTCGGTTATAAACAAGATGCAGGGCTTTTATCCAACA
Source organism: Semaprochilodus insignis (assembly GCA_034552555.1). Classification (NCBI taxonomy): domain Eukaryota; kingdom Metazoa; phylum Chordata; class Actinopteri; order Characiformes; family Prochilodontidae; genus Semaprochilodus; species Semaprochilodus insignis. The sequence goes on from CM067475.1 coordinate 22,892,047, forward strand.
CTGTTTCACCAACACTCATAAACCACTGATTAGTGAAAAACCAGTGAACAGAAAAACACGTTTAAACTTCTGCACAGGTAAACACCTGCCCAAAGCTCACAGAGCATACACCCTGCTGGTGTCCACACCCGCTCCCCAGCAGCATGGAAAAACAGGACTAGGTCAGATTCTGGAGGACCATAAACCTGCACTTTACCCAGCCCAGGTCTGTAAGGTCACACAGAGCTGAGTGAGGTCATGCTGAGTTGCGTGAGGTCATGCTGAGCTGTGTGAGGTCATGCTGAGCTGTGTGAGGTCACTGTGTTAAAAGCACTACACTGCAGAACGTGATTAGTGAATAGAAGTGAATCTTCAGCATGAAGATGAACTTCATTTCATCTACAGTAAATTGCAATCACGGTGTGACATACAGGTGATCCTGGGTGGGTTCAGAACCCCCTAATTAACCATGTGGATCCCCTGAATGTCCCAAAACCTAACTCTGGGAAATTCAGTGAAGGTCATTGCTCAGCTGGTAACTAACTAGAGCTGCAGCACTGCTCTGCCTCAGGGTGGCGCTGTAGCAGACTGGTTCGCCCAGTAGGTTCCTAATAGTATAGGAACTGTAACTATCCTGGGATACCTGTGAAAAATGGTCTGTAAATCTGAAAACCTTCCTGAGAGTCTGGGGAAAGAGTGAATTATCACCAATTTATATCCATAATTTCAAACTAGAACAGTGTAAAAATGATATACTGATATATTAGTGAGTGATAGCATCTTAAATCGAGTCAGTGTATCTCATATTCCTCATTATAATGCTGTTGCACGAATATTGTAATGTTATTTTAATTATTTCTAGATTTATTTGTTTATTTTAAAGTAATTTTATCTGGTAAAAGTGTATTATTCCATCTGCAGATCAATTTACAGTTCAGTTCAGTTCAGTTCAGTTTAGTTCAGTACAGTTCAGTTCAATTCAGTTCAGTTCAGTTCAGTTCAGTTCAGTTCAGTTTAGCTTAGTTCAATTCAATTCAATGTGTTTTTCCAGTGTACAGTTCGATTCTATTCACTTTAGTTTAATTCAAATCAATAGTTTTTCCAGGATGCAATTACATTTTATTAAATTCAGTTCAGTTAAATTCAGTTCAGTTCAATAGTTTTTCCAGTGTACCACAGACTGAGCTGAAACATTACCCAGCATCTCTATTTGAGAGTTCTACAGAACCTGGCATACATGTGCGCTAATAACAGAAACTGGGCTCACAGGTGGTACTGCACCAGAGGGGGCGCCCAAGAGCAAGGAAACTTGTGGAAGCTGAGCTGACCTACCAGCTCCACTCCAGAGCTCCACACAGGAACACCACAGTCGTTCTACGCTTGTGCAGCTCACTTTGATTATAAAGATTTCAGGCTTACATTCCTAAGAGTCAGGGCCATAAATCCTCACAGCCCATCTCACTGGCGCTAAACCAGGCTATATACAGTCTAACAGCTGCTTATTCAGACATGCTGAGGGTCCTGCACTGAAACTACACAGGGCAAGAGGAACCTATACTATAGTAAACTATAGAACAGTGGTAGAACCTCTGCAGGCAGAAAAGCTAGAACTGGTTTGTTCACTGTAAAATCTTATCAGGATTTAAAATCTGAGATCTGCAAATATGAGGTTAATGATCTGGTTTGAATAGTAATTTACTAGTTTATATCTCTGAACTGATTCTGATTCTAGCTCTAATTTTAATTCTTACTCTAGTTCCAATTTAAGTTCTAGTTCTAATTCTAATTCTAGATCTCATTCTAATTCTAATTTTAGATCTCATTCTAATTCAAATTTTAGTTCTAAGTCTAATTATAGTTCTAATTCTCATTATAATTGTAATTCTACATCCTAAATCTAGTTCTAGTTGTAGTTCTAATTCTAATTGATATTATTTTCATAAATTCCTTATGAATATGTCATTTTATGATTCCTCAGTTAATCAGACAATCTTAAAACTGGGTCATTTACTGCCAAAACAAGCTACATCAGATACCAGTTTGTACCAGTTCTGCTTTCACAGATTCAGTCACTTAAATAATAAGAATCAGACATATTTAAAAATACATGTTTATTCAGCGACCCCACATGCTCCGCCTACCAGGAACAGAAAAGACTGCTCAGACTCAGGAGACCCCACTTCCTAAAACTTATTCCACCTCTAATTTCAGTCCTGTTCATGATTTTAGTAACTGCAGCATCCTGGTTTAAGCTGTCTGCTCTGAGATTAAGGACTAGTTTTAAATTAAATATGGGTTTAGTTCTCACTGCTTCAAGATCAGACAACAGCGTAATCAAACTCCACCAGAATTCAGTCATTTAAATTACTTACAAATTACTGACTGTTTAAATTCCTCAGTGTTGCTAAAATTAAGAATTAAAAAGCTGAATTTAGAAATATTTTCTATTGATTTCAGACCTGGTCAGAACTACTCATTTCTAGACTGGGACCTTTTTAGGATTTCCTCTTCAATAAATCTGATCTGGCTGCATAAACTCAAGAATTATTCAGGAATAAAAAGCTCTTTTTGGACCTTTTTGGTCTAACATGTAAAATTAAATCTTTAAAGTGAGAGGAGTGACCAACAGGATTTGCTTATAGGGTTTTCAGCTTGGTGCAGTGGTTCTTCGGATTAAAGGTGAATGTATTGTATATGGTTCTGCATGGTACCAAGTAGGGTTCTACTATTGTTATAAGCTTGACACCATTACCATAGCAGAACCATTTTTGGAACTATATAGAACTACATACACATTCTTCATCAATCTAAAGAGCAATTTAAGCAAAATGGTACTTTTGTGGCTCTGCATAAAACAATTGTCTTTATTTAGAACCATTAAGAACCCTTGAAGAGCCATATTTTTAAGACTATACAAAGCACACACTCTCAGGCATCCACACCCACTCCACAAAAGCACAGGAACAGAAAGAACCGGTGGAATAGATGTCAGCTGACAGAGGATTATCCAGTCCTACAGAGAACTCAAAGTGAAAAATGTCATCAGTGAGTAAACACAGGTATTAGCATGGTTTACCTTAGAGATTTGTTTAGTGGTCAGAACCTCCACAGTGAGAACAATAGAACATGTAAACAACATGGCACTGGTGCTGATTGATTCCGTATATTTCTGTATTTCTGTGGCTCAGGTTTCTTTAGTCATGTACTGGAGGTCTGAGGTTAAAGTAGCTAACAAACAGCAGAAGTCAATAGTCATCCTCCTTAAACATGTTATGCGGGTGTACTTCTGCTGTTTCTTAGCAACAGTAACCATGTAACTCCAGTCAATGCTAACCAATCAGCACTGGAGCTACATGGTTACCATCGCTAACAAACAGCAGAAGTCAATAGTCACCCAAATGTTTTCTGCACGTTATTGATGCTGAATTGGTTAGTATTACTGCTACTGAGCACTGATTGGTTAGCATTACTGCTAATGAGTGCTGATTGGTTAGCATTACTGCTACTGAGTGTTATTGGTTAGCATTACTGCTACTGAGTGTTATTGGTTAGCATTACTGCTACTGAGAGTTGACTGGTTAGCATTACTGCTACTGAGCTCTGATTGGTTAGCATTACTGCTGCTGGGTAATGATTAGTTAGCATTACTGCAACTGAGTGCTGATTGGTTAGCATTAATGCTGCTGGGTGATGATTGTTTAGCATTAATGCTGCTGGGTGATGATTGGTTAGCATTATGGGTACTGAGTGTTATTGGTTAGCATCACTGCTACTGAGTGTTATTGGTTAGCATTACTGCTACTGAGAGCTGACTGATTAGCATTACTGCTACTGGGCGCTGATTTGTTAGCATTACTGTTGCTGGGTGATGATTGGTTAGCATTACTGGTACTGAGTGCTGATTGGTTGGCATTACTGCTACTGAGAGCTGATTGGTTGGCACTGTCACACTTAATGTAACAGTCACTCAGCTGAAGATTAATACTCTCAGGCTCTTATTTACTCAGCTAGCCCGGCTTTAAAAAACTGGCAGATGCTTTAGGCTGAACACCGAAACTGCCCCAGTCTTAAATAAACAGGCCTCAGGCAGACGGCATGTGGTCTGGCAGGAATCAGGCTTCTTCTCTCCTGGCATAATATAAGACGACCTGCATAATAAGCATTGCTCAAAAGTTCATTCAGAATTCAGCAGGCGGTCCACCACACCCATGAGAACGGAGATTTACACATGCACAAGCTGATTCACACTGTGAGAATGGTAGGAATGAACCACAACCATATCTGGTGGTTTTATGGTGGTCTTTGATGGACAGGGTAGAGGGAGGCTGATAAAATGTAGTGGCTGATGGGCTACGGTCTGTAGCTGTGCACCTACATGTGATGGTTTTAGTTTGTAACTTTACAGGAGAGGCCAGGTTACATTCAACTGTAATGTAAGTCAGTGGAACCAGACTTTCTACCAAGCAGTTTTGGGCCATTTCTGTTGGTCCGTTCATCATGAAACTTTCTCACAGTGTAAACAGCAGCTGCTGTGTTCAAATGATACATAAAAGTACAACAAACAACACTACATACACCTGGTGGAACATCTCACAGCTAATCAGGTTCACTGAAACTGAATCTTAGGAGAACATAGACGTCCAACAAGACAACGACCCCCACAGAACCCCCACAGGACCACCACAGAGCAGGTATTATGTGGGTGGTGGATCATTCTCAGCACTGCAGTGACAGTGACATGGTGGTGGTGTGTTAGTGTGTGTTGTGCTGGTGTTAGTGGATCAGACACAGCAGTGCTGCTGGAGTGTTTAAACACTGTGTCCACTCACTGTCCACTCTATTAGACACTCAAGGTGAACACTAGGTCCACTGGCAGTCGTGGGGATCTCCCATACAACAAGAAGAATGGGGCACACCCTGTGGCTTCATGTCTGGTGCAATGTGAGGTAAATGATCTTTCCATGCTGCTTTCTTATCTTGCTTTAACGTTCTAAGCATTTGTAGTAGGTGAATCACTTTGTCCACCCCAACATGACCCATATCGTCGTGTAGCTGCATAAGAATTGTAGACTTGAACTTGCTGGGCACAACAAGCTGTTTTCTGGGCCCAGCCTGCCAGTACAACACTCCATGCTCCACATTAAGCTTATTCCATTCCCTTACCAACCTCTGGACCTCTAGGGACATCTGCTTCTTCTCCACTTCATTCTGAGTCCATCCCTTCTTTTTTAGCTTCAGCACTTCCCAGATCACCTTAACCTCCTTCTGCACTTGCTCCATACCTTGTGGGCTAATTACTGCTACCCCAGGTGGTTCCACCTCCGTCATTGGGATCATGTGCAAGGCTGCTACCCAAGGCACCTCATCCTTTTCAGTGGCCATGTCCCCCTGCCACACAGCAGTTACCACTACTGGAGACTGACTTTCTGTGAACTCGCCCATCTCCTCCTGCAGTGGGACAGTGTGTCTGTGTCAATATTAGTTTTACCAGGACAATACTTTATATCAAAGTAGAAGTCTGCTAGCTCTCCAACCCAGCAATGTCCAACACCATTAAGCCGGGCAGTGTTCAAGATGTAAGTGAGTGGGTTGGTATCTGTGTAGACCGTGAAGGTGGGAGCATATTACAAGTCCCGAAATATATCACAGATGGCCCATTTTAAGGCTAGGAATTCTAGCTTGCCTGAATGTACATGGTAATTCTTTTCAGCTGTCGTGAGTGTCCTGGATCCATATGCAATTACTCGCAACCGGCCTTGCTGCTGCTGGTACAATACTGCTCCTAGCCCTTTATTTGATGCATCTGTATGGAGAATAAATGGTAAGTCAAAATCAGGGTAAGCAAGCACGGGAGGACTGTTCAGCCTATTGATGATGGCTCCTACCACTGCACTGTGTTCAGCAGTCCACAGCACTGGAGTCCTTGAGGGCACCCGGGAATTAGTCTTACCCTTGGCTGATAGTCTTATGTATTGATGCTTTCCCTGGTTCCCGAGAACCCAGAAGCAGCTCAAACAGGGGCCAAGCTAGCCTGGAGAAGTCTTGGATGAATGACCGGTAATGACTCAAGAACCCCAGGAGCGCTCTTACCTCCTCACAGTGGCTGGCCTTCTCTCCCCCAGCTGTTTGGCAGCCTCCAGGTCTTTGCAGTCAATTTGCACTCCCTCTCCAGACATTAGCCGGCCCACATACCTCACTTGGCGCCTGAACAGCTCACACTTGGTGGGTCTCAACTTGATTCCACTGGCCCTCAGCTTTCCCAGGATCTTCTTCAGATTGGTCACATGGTCAGCAAACGTTTTGGAATGACAGAGGACATCATCAAGGTAGGGGGAGCAGCATTCGTCACACAATCATTCCAGGGCACCCTCCATGCACCTTTGGACTGCCGCTGGTGCATTACTGAGCCCAAACGGTACTCAGACCCACTGGTATAGGTCCATGGGGTACTAAAGGCTGTGCAATGTTGGGACCCCTCATCTACGAACCCCTGGTGGTAAGTAGACCCTTGGTCTAAGCTTGAGAACCATGAATGTCCGCCAAGATTATCCATCAGGTCCTTAATGCGGGACAAGGGATGCCTGTCTGGCACAGTCCTTCGATTCAATTCTCTAAAGTCCACACATAACCTCAAGCTGGAATCTTTCTTGCGAACACAAACCACTGGTGAGGAGTATGAGGAGGCTGACTTTGTGATCAAGCCCCTCTCCAGCAAGGTCTTTACATACTCCTTCACCTCATTGTACAATGGCTTTGGTATCGCGTTGTAACTGTTTTGCACAGGAATGTCATCTTTCAGATGAATTTTTACCTTTAGGGAGGGAACACATCCAATGTCTCCATCACCTCTGGAGAACACATCAGACTCCTTGTACAGCATTTGCCTGACCACACCCTGCTTTTCTACCTCTAGATGGCAAGTCCACAGGAGGATGCCATCCTATGTCAACAGGAGAGTCTGGGTGGTTCATGGTGGTGTTATCCAGCTGGGCTTTACTGACCTGGGTGTTCCGTTGTTCAGGTGGCTGATGGGCTTGGGCAGGTAAGACTGCATACACTTCCTCTACCCAACCCAATACAGTACGTTGCGGTAGATACACATGGTGTTTGGTCACATTCAGCACTGGGATCTCCACAACCTTGGTGGCTCCGGGTGGTACTTGGATGATCACTGTTCATGTCTCCAGCCCCTCAGGCCATTCTCCCTCTACTATGGGTTCAAAGCACATGACCCCTCCTTTAGGCCATGCTATCACTCTGCACTTTACTGGTTGTACTTGGCCTGTCTGGATCACCATACCTTGCTTGCCCACCTTTACTGTGCAGCAACGTGACACATCCTCTTTCCAAGGCTTCTGCACAGCTGAGGCCACTACTTTTGCAGCCTGGTCATCCAGGTTCAGTATCTCACTCACCAGGGCACTTAATCTCAGCGGATCAGTAGCTCCACCATTTCCTTTAACTAGTTCTCCAATCACATTTATCCCCAGCAGTGGTCAATCAAGGCAACTCTAGGAGACTAAAAATGGGACCAGGATGGACCACCTGCCTTGGCCTCTGCACAGAATCTCCAGGTCTACCTTGATCCAGCCATCAAATGGGATGGGAGAACCATTAGCAGCAGTCACATACAAAGGTTCAGCAAGCAAAATGTCCAAGGACTTGACTTCCACTTCTGGCGGCATGGATTTGACCCACTCCCTTCCGACTATACTCACTTGGGCCCCTGTGTCCAACAGCATTTTTGTCTAGACTCCCTTGATCATGCAGGAAACTAAACTTTTCCCTCTAATTACTTTGGCTGTTCGCCATCCACTACTGCTGGTTGCATCAACGCTCTCTGTTGGTTGTCCAACATCAGCAGCTTTCTCTTGGATGGGGGACAGGTAAGATGGATGAGTCACTGGGCATCCCTCCCCAGTGACCTCTCCTTGTTTACCAACTCTCCTGGGTAAGAAAGCTGCAACAAAACTGATTTTAACCACTTGAGTAGGGGCCTGTACCCGCATATTTCCCAACCCCCCAGAGTGGCTGTAGGGATGGTAGTTGCTGGAAGAGGACCCATACTGTCCATTCTGTTTGCTGTTGCTGCAGAATCCTGTCCCTGAGACAAAGGGGTAGACTGATTACTTGAGTCTCTAATTCCCAATAGTTCATGGACGTCATCATGCAGAGATAGCAGGCAAGCCATTCCTTCATCTTCTAACCCCAAGAATTTTTCAACTTTCAAATAGTCTAGAATGTAGTAGAACAGTTGTGGCTCGGAGCATTTACACAGTTCAGGATTTTCTTCTTCTTCCAGAGAAGTTGCCAGTTTATAAAGTTGTGTTGCATTAAGCAACGGAAGTCTCTTGTGTATTTCCCACAAAAGCACTTGCCGTGGTTCTGAAGACCCCATTTTCTCTGGATCCAAATGCCATTCTGGACAACACACACACAAGATGGCTGCTCCCTCAGTGCAGTTCCTGGATCCCAGCACGGCGATCCCGGATGAGCCCCCAGTTGTTACCGCCCTCAGGCCTAGGGGAAACCTGGGCGCAGTACAGACGTCCACTTCCCTTAGTGAAAAGAGACGGACACAAAAGTTGGCGTGTACAGACTCACTGCTTCCTCATTGCCAGTTTTGTACACTCAGTCGTCCTCTTAGTAAGACGCGGCCCCCTGCTGGTCTGGTGCCGTTGGACTATGTTAGTACCCTTTTACTAAAGCTGATCTGTTGAACATGAAGGTTATTAAGAAAAAAACAAAAGAAAAGGAAGATACCTAACTATTTCTAAAACCCAATAAGAATATCAAAAAAGTGTGTATAGGGTGTTAATTATGCTTCATTAAAATTTCCAACCCCTTACACTAGCTTACTCGAGCCAAACTGCTATGTAACATAGCTTCATACTTTAAGAGACAAATCAATCAACTATACTTTGTTGTAAATAACAAATTTGTTATAGACATAACACTGTCCATACATTTTGTAACACGGTCTTGTAACACAGTACGGGTTGCCGATATTACATTGCTAACTCTAAATTAGATAAACCAACGATTGGTTTTTAATTTATCTCAGCTGTCGGAGTTCCTATTCGTCTGCCATCTTTGTTGTTCTGGAGAAGATGTTTTGTAGTTGGCGATCAATCACAATACTAGGTGCCATCAGCCAATAGCATTCGCTGACTGAACCAGCCCATGTGCCCGCACCCAAACTGTCAACACCATCCCCTTCAAGACTCGAGCTCAAAAATCCTCTTGAGCACAGAGAGCAGCCGAAGGTAACGCACTTTGCATGCGAGGAAAAGGTCGAGAAGGAAAAGCACATTCGAAAATGAAAAAACAGACAGTGTGAGTGCAATATTATGAAATAAGCGCATGCAAATCTTCCTTTTGTGCTCGCAGGTTTCACATTTGCGCTCACGAGAGGGACGTTTACACATGCGAAATGTTAAAACTTGCAGGTGTATGTTTTTCACCCTGTGTTTTTGCACCCCCTAGTTTTGACCGTGATCTGACGCCAGTGGAGTGCTCCTCTATGGTCAGTGGAGCTGATACAGTGAGTGTAGATATAGTAATAAGTAAGAATGAGAATCCTAAACTGGATCCTGTACTCAACAGGAAGCCAGTGAAGAGACAGCAGCAAAGGCGTTATATGGGACTGTACACTAGACCAGCAGCATTCTGTACAGCCTGCAAACCATCACGAGCTGACAAACTAAGCGAGGAGAAAAGAGCGTTACATTAATCAATCATCAATACCAGATAAAAGCATGTATTATCATCTCTAGCGCTGCATTTGACACTACAGTTCTCAATCTACTAATACTTCCTAAATGAAAACTGCAAGATCCTGTTTACATGTGTGTCAAACAAAAAGGACTCATCAGGCAAACACCCAGATTACACAAGCTTGACTGGACATCAGATGAAAGAAGCCCAAGACTTTGATTAATCATAGCTGGAACCTTTCCAGGAGCCACAATCAGAACTGTCCTATCATCATTCAGCTGTGAGGAGTTACTTACTGTCCAACTCCTAATCACATTTAGACAGCCTGCGGGCCTACATAACTGACCTATGTCAACTGTCTGTAAAGCACTTTGAGCTGCTCTTTGGTGCTCTATAAATAAACATCATCGTTATTATTATTATTATTATTATTATTAAGCTGTGCACCTTGCTAGTTTTAAATGAAGAGTAAAGCTGGATATCATCAGGAAATAAATTATTGAAATGAAATAAATTAAACCTGTTTATAATCCATCCTAAAGGTCAGCATATATAAAGACAACAACAAAGGTCCCAAAACCGAACACTGCGGGACCCCACAGGATAACGGAGTTGAATCAGACCCAAATCTGCAGCAGTCACAATGAAATGTCTCTCAGTGAGATAAGACGTAAACCAGTCTAGGGCTGTACCTGATATGCCCACCCAGTCGGGTATCCTGTTTATCAGGATATGGTGGTCTACGGTACCAAACACAGAGCTGAGGCCGAGCAGTACTAAAACAGAACTATCACCCGCATCAGAGGACAGTAGCATCTCATTAGACACCCTTGGAGGAGCGGAGCCTGTTTACCACATGCAGACTGGAACTCCTCCAAAGCAGCAGTGAGATTCCTCTCTGCCTGATCTTACTCCTCACCTGCTTTACCTCTGAACTAAAATCAGATCCAGTTCTGTTCAGCCTCTTAAACCAGATCAATGAATGACCCTTGGACCCTGAGATCGTGAAAGCGTGTGCTGGCGTTCTTAATGCTCCTATGTAACTGCGCGGATGTACAGCTGTGACTGAACCAGGAGCGTGATGAGACACGCTGATCATTACAGGATCAGAAGAGAGGAGGCGAGACGTGGGGTGGAATGTGTCTGCAGGGTGTTCTCAGGTATCAGCTATTAAAGAACCACAGCTATAATCGGCTATTAAGGAACCGCGGCTTCATCAGAGAGGAGAACCTGCGGAGCGTCTCTGTAGTGGGATAATACAGTAAAGCGGTTATCCTTCACACAGACACGCCTCACACACACGTCTCACTGCTCCTGATTCATATATTCAGGCTGATTTTAATCTTAAAGAGGAACTTTCAGCTACATCAGCTGGATATAAGATCATGTTAGCCAGGATCTCATTTATGCAGTGTTTGATCAGTCTCATAGTGGACTATATTTATATAGCACCTTTATTTATATAGCACCTTTCGTAGTGCCTCACAGTGCCTCACAATGACATTAAACATCAAAATCACATATGTAAACCTGCAAAATGAGATAAAACTGCTTGTTTAATAAAATGGTAATAAGTAAACAAACTAATAAATAAAAATATGAACAACTAAAACATATATACATATACATGTATATATATACACATCTAACAAATAATCAGAACAGAACAAAATAAACAGAATGAAAATGAGAAATAAGAAAAACAGAATGAAATAAAATAATAAATAAAAACAGTAACAGAAAAGTAACAGAATGGTAAAGTAAACAGAACTGAATTGAACAGACAATGTCCGATATATTAGAGTTCCAAATTTACCAGGTAATATTTTTCAGGGATCTCAGCTATCTCACTATATCAGCTGTATAATTTAGTTTACTATAATTTAGTTAATTCAGATATTAGTAATTTAGATTAACTAAAATCTCTTAAAACAAAAAATGCCTAAAAATAAGTTAATTCATCTCAGAATGCGCTAATAACTCAAAATCAGAAATATTAGCTAAATTGACTAAACCTAATATAAACTTTTGCTGTGAAAGGAGGAAAATCATTAAGAAATTCTGAAATTTCTTATTCTGATAATATGATTTATAGTGAAACTTTGTACTTTAACTTTATGTATTAGAAAATAATGCTAGAATCATTTTCACAAACGTGAAAAAAAAAATTGTCACCATATATGCAGCTGTAGTTCTAAGCTAAACTTATTAACGTTATAGTCTGTTTCTACTGTGATTTAGTGCATGAAGTTTCTTAACACAGATTCTGATACACTGCAAAAAAACTGATCTTAGCAAGAATCTTTATCTAATAACTAGTTTATATATCTTACATTTCTCATTTTGAGTTTTTTAACTAACTTCTAAACTTTTTTTGATGTTCAGGGATCGTGGTCTCACTGTTTATTAAACTCACCCAATAAGTACACTATTTAGAGCTAAAGTACTTAATAGTCTCTGAATCAGAATTGTGAGACACATGAACTATAGAAATAAGATCATGCGACTTGCCAAGATCTGATTTTGAACAGTGTAAACATCATCATAAATCTCTGCTGTGTAGTAACAGCCTAGCAGTATTTATAGAGCAGCGTTAGTGTCTGAACATGTCAGTCGAAATACAGCGATCCTGTTTAATTCAGCGTAATCACTCCAGACCTTCTCCTATACAGGCACTCAGATCACTCAGAGCTACAGCCAGATCCCTTTATTATAGTAAGGTGTGAGGTGATCCTGGAGCAGACCTTCTGATCTGATCACCGAGGAGCTGAGGAGCGTTCTGCTGAGTCAGTTCAAAACTGCACTGCTAGTTAGTAAGATAGTTTCAGATCTGAGATACTTACAGTGATTCTGCTCTGGTCTGTTTAAACCCTAGACTTTAATAGAGCCAGTGATAAACATACACATAGAGTACAGAACACTTCCTGTTCATTTGCACTTGGAAAGATAATATTTACTGTTTTGATTCCTGGTGAAGTGAACGTGAGAGATTCAGATTTGTAATGAGTGTAATTTTGAAATAATAAAGTGTCCACGTTTTCATATCCCTGCCACAACACAAGGGCTGCGTCTGAAACGGCCTTCTTCCACACTACACAGTTCCCGAAAGCAGGAGCCCAGAACGGCTAGTGTGTCTGAATACACAGTAATCATCAAGCAGTAGGTGAAGATTCCCTGTATGACCTACTGAACCGGGAAACACTTTAAAGTATGTGACCACAGCACACTGTGCTGTCCCATGATTCAGCTGGAGTTGCGGAGGTGTTCGAAGCTGAGGAAGGAAAGTGGCGGAGAGCATGGAGCCCAGTCTGTCTGTGTTCTGTGGTGTTATCAGTGTATCAGTGTTTAAGGCTAGCAGTGAAGCTGAGCTCATATAAGGTCATATTATATCAGCTAGCTAGTTAGCCCGCTAAGCTACCTGTCGTACCTCATGTGACTGTTACAGCGGTGGTGGGATGTCTTACGTTAAAGGACGCTGGTAGGATGGTGGATACACTACACTCTCATGCACTGAATGAGCCGACTGCTGTACCAGTCCAATCTAGTATGAGTGGTCTAAGTAGGAGATTTCGGATGCAGCCAAGGGGTTTATGCAGGCGGAGCCTTATTTTAGCCACGCCCCTGTATTTTAGAGCAGGAAGTGAGACTACATCCCTGTCCGTCATGGCCATTTGGTGAGCCACAACAGTGTGGTGCATGAAGAACTGTGGAAACCCAGATTTTCAAGGTTTTCTGAACTTGTTATTGAGGAATATAATGATTTATATGTGTGCAGCTGGTCACAGTCGTGTTTACTAGTAATGTACTAGTAATGTACTGGATAGTGTTTTACAGTTCCACATACAACGGGATAAACAGTCAGTGCTGAAGCACTCTGGGTAGTAACTTGAGTGGCATCCCATTGTTAATTCATAGGGTTTAATAGGATGTCGGCCCACCCTTTGTAGCTATAACAGCTTCAACTCTTCTGGGAAGGTTTTCCACAAGGTGTAGGAATGTGGTTATGGGAATTTTTGATCATTCTTCCAGAAGTGTATTTGTGAGGTCAGACACTGATGTTGGGCTCGCAGTCTCTGCTGTAATTCATCCCAAAGGTGTTCTATCAGATTGAGGTCAGGACTCTGTACAGGCCAGTCAAGTTCTTCCACACCAAACTCGCTCATCCATGTCTTTATGGACCTTGGGAGCATGAAATTGTCCAGAATCTCTCATAACCCCCCTCCACCAAACTTTACACTTGGCACAATGCAGTCAGACAAGTACCGTTCTCCTGGCAACCGCCGAACCCAGACTCATCCATCGGATTGCCAGATGAAAAAGCGTGATTGGTCACTCCAGAGAACACGTCTCCACTGCTCTAGAGTCCAGTGGCGGCGCTTTACACCACTGCTCACTGCTCTGTCATTGTACGTGGTCTACCACTTCGTGGCTGAGTTGCTGTCGTTCCCAATCGCTTCCACTTTGTTATAATCCCACTGACAGTTGACTGTAGAATATTTAGTAGTGAGGTAATTTCACGACTTGTTGCACAAGTGACATCCTATCACATTACCACGGTGGAATTCACTGAGCTCCTGAGAGCGACCCATTCTTTCACTAACATTTGTAGGAGCAGTCTGCATGACTATGTGCTTGGTTTTATACACCTGTGCCATGGAAGTGATTGGAACATCTGAATTCAATGATTTTGGATTGAGGAGTGAATACTTTTGGTAATATAGTGTATGTTATTAAGCCGCAGGGTCACCCAGAGCTGAAGGGTGTTCGTCTAAAAGTCAAATCAGTTTAGCCTCTATTATAACCTACACTGTCAGCAGAAAAACACCATAAACACTCTGACTTGTAGCAACAGGGGAGTCTTTCTGATCCTCTGACCTTTCATACCTCTGTGATGGTCGACCTTTGTGACCTTTGCTTCAGGTTGGTATGTCGATCAGCTGTCAGTTCAGAGCACTGAGAGTGAATAAAGAGACAGAACCTGGGGGAAGGAGAGAGAGAGAGAGAGAGATTGAAGCCTGAGGGCTACATTACTGAAACACACTAAAACACCAGCCCTAACAGGCCCACCACTAACACGCACACCTGGATACACCTCTCAGCTAACAGGGAGACCACAGGGCTCCTCACATTCATCAGCTCAAGTCTGAACACACCTTCTTCACCATTTTACACATTTTAGAACAACAGTGGAGACGTCTAAACCAATCAGTGTGGATCTAGTGTGGATCACTCAGTAAGCCCTCTTTTGTCTGGATGTAGCTTCATCCACTCAAAGAGTCACCTGATATGCAACTCCAACAGGGCTAATAACGATGCTGTAACGATGCAAATTTTCCTGTGTGGGATAACAAAAGATTATCTTATCTTAATAACACATACAGTTTGGTGTACAAACCACTGGGATATTTCAGAAACGGCAATAATACCAAGAAATCTGTGATGTGTTAATTCTCTTTAATCTTCATTTGACTGATTAAAGTACAAAGACAAGACTTCAAACGTTTTTACTGACCAACTTAATCATATTTTAAAAATATAAACAAATCTAAAATTTAATGCATTCAAATTATAACACACTCATTCTGAAAGTTGAGTCAGGGACAAAGTTAGAGTGAAACATTGATAGAATACTCTGGTTGTGAATCATTCCACAGTAAGCAGGTGAGCTGGCAACAGGTCAGGAACCATGATGGTATAAAGCAGCTCCACCAAAGTCTCAGACTTTAGAAACACAGATGTTCGTAGCTTAAAATTCAACTTCAAACTTGATGAGAGAATCATCAAACAGTTCCGAAAGATCATTTGCAAAATAAGATCACAAAGAATTCTGGTCTTTACCGTAGGCAATACTGTGAAAAGATTCCATGTAGGGCAAGGCCACTAAACCAACGTGTGACCTTCGAATCCTCAGCCACTGCAGGAGAAACCGTCATGCTACTGTGTTAGATATAACCACATGGGCTCAGGAATACTTTTAATTCTGAACACAGTCCAACACCGCATCAAGAAATGCAGCTCTGTTAAGCAAGAAAGCCAAACACCAGTTCTATACAGGAACACCGCCAAGTTCTCTGGGCCCGAGCTCATCTCAGATGTGTGCTGTGGTCAGAGGTCCACGTTTCAGACCTCAAGTTCTCCATGCGAAAGACTAAAGGAGCCATCCAGGCTTTAATCAGCAAAAGGTGCAACAGCTCTGGTCTGGGAGCCATCAGTGCCCACCGCATGGCTGATATGCCCATGTGTAAAAGTCCCGGTGACATGGAGGCATATATTGGGATAGAGAGATGTATGCCACCATCAAGACGAAGTCTTGTTCCATGTCTGTGGTTCTTCCAGCAGGACAATGCCAGGCCTCATTCTGCACGTGCTTGGCTGTAGGCACATAGTGCGTGTGCTTGACTGACCTGTTTGCAGTCCAGATCTGTTTCCTATAGGAAGTGTATGGAGCATCATGACAAGGAGGATCAGACGACGAGTACAGACTGTGGAGCAGCTGGATTCTCGTATCCAGAAAAATGGACAAAAGGTGATGTAACTCGGTGGTGAACATGAACCTGTTCCAGTTTTATAAAAATGTTTATATTTGCAAAATATAATAAAGTCGGTCAGTGGAAACAATGGAAACCGTTTCTTTGTGCTTTCATCAGTTGAATAAAGATTCAGGAGAATGAACACATCACTGATTCATGTGTTTACTGCATTTCTAGAACTGGTGTCCAGACCCGTCTGAATCCCCAGCTCACTCAGAGCTGAAGTGAACTGGTTTTGTAGAGTATGTTTAGCTCCACCTGACTGAGGCGATGATGGTTATGGGAGATGTTTAGGTGTGAAAGGAATGAGATTGAGAGAGTGACACAGTGTTACAGTTGGCAGTGCAGGCTGATGTACGGACGCTGTAGTAATGTGTAATACAGACGGAGCAGGCCTGCAGGAACCTGCCCGTTCCCCCCATGCCTGAACACACCTATTACAGGGGAAATAAACACTCTGGAAGGATTTTATTGGCACATCACACTGAACTGACACCTGGATAAGCCTTTAATGACACCGGATAAAGAGTCATTATTACTGATTGTTAAATTACAGTGCAGATTTGACTCTGCTATTTATAAACCACAGAAACAGTAAAGATGATCATCTCGCTGCACAAGCAAGCAGAACCGTTACTGCTGATTAGCCACAGGTCCAGTACTGAGGGGTCCAGTACTGAGTGGTCCAGTTTTATGGCTAACGACAGGATCAGATGGTACTCAAGCATGCTGTACTCTTAGTGAATTCTTTCATGCAACACATTCAGTTGCTCCACTAGTTAGCCACATTAGCAGCTCGTATCACTGTCACTACAAAGTGCCTTCTGGAAGTCCCCATCAGCAGCCGTGTAGGTCCTGTGAACCTCTGCCTGAAGCCGATCATGATGTCACTAGCCAGTGAAGAATTCATGTAAAATTCACGTGCCATTAGCATCAGTTGCTAATGCTCCAATACCACTAAAGTTTGGACTCATCACTTCCTCTTAAAACACACCCACACTACTTGCAACTGTTGCGTTTCATTGTGTAAAGCCAACTCAAGTCACCAAGCACTATTACATCACCACTATGAGCACCAGAATGTAACAGCTGTTTAATTAGTACTTTGAATAGGTTTGCTAATGCTATCGTTGTTAGCAGTTATGCTAATTTTGAGTATATAGCTTGCTTGATTCTACACGTGATTCTGCATGAATGTAGACAGCATTAGTATTCATATCAGTATGATTAGCCTTTATATCAACATTATTAGCATATATATTAGCATATATGGGCATATTAGCATTTATGTTTAGCAAACACACCCCACATTAAAAATGAACCTCCTGATGCCCTGCCCACAGCGTTTGATTGACAGTGTTGTAATTTCTTTGTTTGGGGTCAGCTGAAGAGAGGAGACCACTCTGGGTATGATCTTAGTGTACTGAGATCGGATTCCAGAGTGCAGTCTGAAGACACACACTTAGAAGAGGCCTTTATACCAGAGGGGGACCGAATGATCAACAGTAGCACTGCTTACAAATGATAAGAGAAGACAAGAGAATGATCAAAAGAAGCTTGGCCTTTGATGTCAGCATTGCTTACAAGTGATAAGAGAAGAAATGAAACAGATTTACGACAACAGGAAGTCTGACTGACAGTAAAACTGCAAACGGAAGCAGGACTGTACATGCAGAGTTGGAGGAATTGGAATTACAAGTGTTGCATTGTCAGAATTATCAGAACATTAAAACCATGAACATTAATATCAAGTCCTCTTTATTGCTCCACCGTAACTTAAACAGTCAACATCACACACAGAAATGCAAACGCAAACACACAGTGTACATTTACAGTGGAATTATGTCTTTAAAGTTGTCTTTAATAATGCTTTAATAATGCTTTAATAGTGTCTTTAATAATGCTTTAATAATGCTTTAATAGTGTCTTTAATAATGCTTTAATAATGCTTTAATAATGCTTTTTAGTTTTAAATACAGAACTGAATTAGTATTTTCAAATATCATAATTTCCCAAAATACAAAAATAACAGCCATTTAATTATTACTTTGAACAGGCTTGTGAATGCTATCGTTGTTAGCAGTTATGCTGGTTTTGAGTATATAGTTTGCTTGATTAGCTTTTATATCAGCATGATTAGCTTTTATATCAGCATGATTAGCCTTCATATCAGCATGATTAGCTTTTATATCAGAATGATTAGCTTTTATATCAGCATGATTAGCCTTCATATCAGCATGATTAGCTATAAGCTAAGACGGCTAATAAGCAGTATAAGTAAAGAGTCAGTTTACAGGACAGTAAATAGAACCTCATCTTGATCCTGTACATTTGAATGTGCTGTATGTAACCAGACGGCCTGATCACGGGTATCAGAGCTCTGGTGCTGATCTGTGCTTGTGTTCAGTTCGAGGTTGTTCAGTCTGAGCTCTGCTTTATGTTCAGCTGTAATCCTCTCTCTTCATTCTGCCGAGGCTGTGTTTGATTTCAGCAGGCGTACCTGGTTTAAAACAGCGTTCAGGCGTATGTTAGGTAACTGAGGCCACCGGGAGACAGCCTGCACTGTTCTCTACAGGGTGTGGCAGTTATACACTCGTTCATCTCTCAAAGTCTCTTCATGAGTCGTTCACTGGGTTCAGGCTCTGCTGTCAGCACCTCCACGTCTCCTTTTCTCTGCTGAGCTGGTTTAAAACACCTCTCAGAGCGTGTTAGTCTGCACAGTCACTGGAGCACAAACTTCATACACACTGATACTGTTACCTAACTCAGGAATGCCACTGGTGATTTGCAGAAGCATTTTTAGAGCTTGAATGCAGAATGCGTTCCATCTCCGCCTCACTGCAATCTGTCAAAGGAATAATTCAGGAAACAGTCACATTTGCTTTGGCTATAAACACAAAGGTTCATATGCAGAAATGATGACTGATTTATAAGATACCCACACCCTCTACAGGGAACAGACCTGTGACATGCCTCCTTCTAATTTTAGGTTCCTATTATTTGGTGAGGTTAAAACAGCATTATCTGAGAGTTGGTATGTTGTGCTCTTGGGCTCCCGCTACAGCTGCTGTGTGTAATTCACTTTTACACCACTGTAGTAAATACAGATCGAGCTTTGAGCCCCTCGTGTTCAGCTGTACATGCACAGTGTCAAATGTTCAGAATCCGAATCCTGGGTATACCAGGGAATGAAACTTGGAGGGTAGGTTTGACATGATTCAAGTTTCCCGCTTGGCTGCACATGTGACGTAAGCAAGGACGGGCCTTATCACTGTACCTGACTGACCTAACGGCCACGATGGCAGACATTCAGGAAGCAGTGATGCCTCCATGAGTCAACCTGTTAGTGCCAGCACCATTGGCAGACGGCTGCACCACACAGGACTACATGCACGCAGACCGTTACGACGACTGTCCTTTACACCACGTCAACGTTACCAAAGACTGCAATGGTGTCGTGCCAGACTGTCATGGAGTGACAATCAACAAATCCGTGTGTGGAGGCACTGTGGTCAGCGCCAAGATGAATGGTTTGTTGTCACATGACACACGTCTGGAAGGCCTGATGTCACCCCACCTTCACCCCCTACCGCACAATCTACTGTTTGGGAAAGTGGTAAGTCAACTGCCCGCTCGCCCCCATGGTTCCAGTAGCCCAGCACATACAGGCCAGCATTGCAGGCGGGACCGAAAGTGAAAGGTCAAAGCTATGCAAAAACACAGACAATAAATGTCGACTGCAGAAAGCCAAAGTCGTATCCTGGACATTTTTGTTCCCAAAAAGGACCTAAGGAGAACATGTCTGGGAAAAATAGGGCGTATGGTCCCCTTAGTGAGGATTTAGTTATCCAGTTAGCATCATGCTGATTAGCGGCTATAAGCTTTTTTTACTTGTTAGCTACATTAGCCTTGTAGCTCCAGTGCTAAAGCTAAAGAAGCTAACTTCATGCACCAAACACGTCGTGATAGAATGACTTTGTGTGAGGTTAAGGGGGTCGGAGTTCAGTTCTATGTTACAGGAGAGCATGTGTTTAGTTTAATAAGGTGGGGCTGCACTGCGGAACACATCCCGCTCTCCTGCTCTTGTTTTCTCTGCTTACAGTTAGAACAGGTTTCAGCTTGTGTTTATTCACAGGTGCGGATGTTTACTCAACCCAGAAAGACCTGCTGCTGGAACACTAACACTAGAACAGCACACAGGCCTGAGTACATACCGGAGACTCGCTGTTATAACCAGAGCAGACTGCATCAGTGTCCTGTTATTAGCACTGAGGGAATGTATGTTGTATATCCTGCAGGTCGTTTTGATGCGTACATGTTCAGGTTTTGTGGAGTTAAAGATGTATAGACTGTTGCATTGTGCATGGAGAGCCTCTTGGGGGAGCTCTACGAGGCCTCGAGCCCTGGACAGAGCTTTCTTCACTGAGCTGGTTTATATGGAATATACAGTATCTCACAAAAATGAGTATCTCCCTCACATTTTTGTAAATATTTTATCATATCTTTTCATGGGACAACACTGAAGATATGACGCTTTGATACAATGTAAAGTAGTCAGTGTACAGCTTGTATAGCAGGTGCTGAGCCCTCAAAATAACTCAACACAGCCATTAATGCTGGCCTAACCTGCTGGCAACGAAAGTGAGTACACCCCTAAGTGGAAATGGCCAAATTGTGCCCAGAGTGTCAATATTCTGTGTGGCCACCATTATTTTCCAGAACTGCCCTAACTCTCTTGGGCATGGAGTGCACTAGAGCTTCACAGGTTGCCACTGGAATCCTCTTCCTCTCCTCCATGACGACATCAGGGAGCTGGTTTGAGGATGCCCCACGGATGCTCAATAGGGTTTAGGTCTGGAGACATGCTTGGCCAGTCCAGCACCTTTACCCTCAGTTTCTTTGGCAAGGCAGTGGTCGTCTTGGAGGTGTGTTTGGGGTCGTTATGGTGTTGGAATATTGCTCTGCGGCCCAGTTTCCAAAGAGAGGGGATCATGCTCTGCTTCAGTATGTCACAGTACATGTTGGCATTCATGGTTTCCTCAATTAATTGTAGCTCCCCACAGCTGGCAGCACTCATGCAGCCCCAAACCATGACACTCCCACCACCATGCTTGACTGTAGGCAAGACACACTTGTCTTTGTACTGCTCACCTGGTTGCTGCCACACGCTTGACACCATCTGAACCAAATAAGTTTATCTTGGTCTCATCAGACCACAGGACATGATTCCAGTAATCCATGTCCTTAGTCTGCTTGTCTTCAGCAAACTGTTTGCGGGCTTTCTTGTGCATCATCTTTAGAAGAGGCTTCCTTCTGGGACGACAGCCATGCAGACCATTTTGATACAGTGTGCGGTGTACGGTCTGAACACTGACAGGCTGACCCCCACCCCTTTAACCTCTGCAACAATGCTGGCAGCACTCCTACGTCTATTTTCAAAAGACAACCTCTGGATATGACGCTGAGCATGTGCACTCAACTTCTTTGGTCAACCATGGCAAGGCCTGTTCTGAGTGGAACCTGTCCTGTTACACTAACAAGTCATATGACACTGGGGAATGAAAATGGCTAATTGGACACAATTTGGCCATTTTCACTTAGGGGTGTAATCACTTTCGTTGCCAGCGGTTTAGACATTAATGGCTGTGTTATTGAGTTATTTTGAGGGCACAGCAAATTTACACTGTTATACAAGCTGTACACTGACTACTTTACATTGTTTCAAAGTGTCATATCTTCAGTGTTGTCCCATGAAAAGATATAATACAATATTTACAAAAATGTGAGGGGTGTACTCACTTTTGTGAGATACTGTATATGGAATAACTGCAACATGCAAGACTGCACTAGGAGCTGTAACTGTATGTGCAGTAATGATATACAAAAATATATCAATATTTGAAACAGATGCATTAAGTGTACCAAATGCGATAATTTTTATTAAAATATTTATTATTAAAAATAATAACAGTAATATATGCATGAATAATATATCCACTAATTATAAAAATGCATTAATAATATATGCAATAATTGTGCCATATGCAATAATAATATAGTAAGTATTTGTAATAGATGCATTGATAGAAAAATATGTAATCATTATATTATGAACAATATGCATTAGTTATCACAATGTGTACAGTAATTAACAGTGTAACAGCAACCCCTAGACTGTAACACCTGACCTTAGACTGTAACACCTGACCCTCGACTAATAATACCTGACCCTAGACCTTAACATGTAACCCTAGACCATAACACCTGACCCTAGTCTGTAACACCTGACCCTAGACTGTAACACCTAACCATAGACTGTAACACCTGACCCTCGACTAATAATACCTGACCCTAGACCTTAACATGTAACTCTAGACCATAACACCTGACCCTAGTCTGTAACACCTGACCCTAGACTGTAACACCTAACCATAGACCATACCACCTGATCCTAGACTGTAACACGATAAACTGTAACACCTGACCATAGATCCTAACACCTGACCCTAGATCATTACACCTGACCTTAGACTACAATAAGCAACTCTAGAACATAACACCAACCCCTAGACTATAACACCTGCCCGATAGACTGTAACACCTGCCCCTAGGCTGTAACATTTGCCCATAATCTGTAACATTTGCCCCTAGACTGTAACACCAGCCCCTGGACTGTAACATCTGACCCTAGACTATAAAATCTAGCCTGACACTGTAACACTACACTGTAGATTGTAATACTTGCCCCTAAACCGTAACACCTGAACCTAGACCACATCATCTGACCATAACACGTAGACCGTAACATCTGACCCTAGACTGTAACACTTGGCCCTAGACCAGCTCGTACCAACAACAATACACGTTAATATGTGCAGTAATCTGATGCAATAATCATAAGGTGTGAAGCAACTGTAATGCATGCAATCTTTGTAATATGTGTAATAACTGTACCGTTTGCAGGAATAGTCTTGAAATATGTAGTAACTGTTATGTTGTGCTCTGCCTTTAATCCCCTCATATACTCTGAACATTAAGTAAACAGGTTACAGAGTAAACATCTCCGTGCTGCAGGTATTAACCTGCCTTTACACTACAGAAGCAGATGAATATCCAGACTCAATATCTATTTCAGTGAGGTAATGTATCAGCCTGGTCTTGTTTCTGGTGTTGTGTGAATCACAAATAAGTGTATGATGTGATAACCTTTAATCACCCTGAGCCAAAACCCAAATCCCTTTTCATACTCTATAAGCATCATTACCTCCTTAAATAAGGACGTAACCTGCTGTACTGTAACCTAACACACAGAGAACCCAGAGGTCAGCGTTAGACCCTGAGAACTGGGCTGATATTCTCATTAGGATCCAATAGATCAGCGTTTATCCAGTCGCTTCTGCTGCTCTTACAAACATACATGTTTCAGGACCTGCTCCAGAATAAGCTCTCAGAAACGCTCCCATCCGAATTGCCTACAGAGACTGATGGCAGGGTGCCGGCCGCTGAAAGGATAATAATGGGAAACAGTTGGAGTATCTGTGGTGCGACGTTCTCCCAGAAGCCTTCTGAGATACGTGTGGTGTCCTGCAGTGCTCTCGGCTATCTGGCACTGGGTGCGGCCTTAAAGCCAGGGTGAGGTGGAGCAGAGCCAAAACTTGCATGGTTCCTTCCTGTAACCGCAGCTAGCAAACAAACACATGCTGAGCAAAACCGTATGGTTCACATCTGCATTTCCATTACGCTGTACAGCAGAGCTGCATTATGTAAGACGTCTGCTGTTAAAGCTGTCGGACTAAAATATGGTGAGCGTGTGCTGCTGAGACTCTGAGGCGTCGAGTTCTTCACACCATGTCGTATGTCTTTACATATTGGGCTCAGAACTCTAAATGTACTGCAGTACATCTTCATTATTTACTGTGTTTGATGTGTGGTTATTTCAGGCGGTGAACTGTGAGCCGATCCTTATAAAGCAGCTCTGGAGGAAACTGTAATTCCCTCAGGCCCACTTCATTAGCCTGGCGCTGATATCACTACGTAACAAGAAGTGTTATTCCACGGCTCCAGAGTCCAGTGGGGGAGCTGTACACCACTCCAGCCAACACTTGGCATTGCGCAGTGTGCACACTGTGGGAAGTTCTACCATGTCCCGGAGGTGCTGTGATGCCATGGGTGTGGCCCTGGGCGAGGACAGGTGGCATTTGTGCTGACCAGGACTGTGCACATACCCACTGCCCTTTGAGCTGGTAGGCCGGCAGAGACCAATTGACCCCAAAAGTGTGAGCTGTGTAGTGACCCGCTACTGGCTGGTGCTGGCATCTAGAAGCTTGTGAGTTGTGGCCATGCCTACTGGGAGGTTCAGCAGCAGCCAAGTGCAGTGTGGACAGCAGATGGCTCATTGTGCTTGCCATCATGCACTCATTAATATCTCTACTCCAAACAGGTGCACAGGTGCAGAAGTGTCCGGGACCATCGTCCAGTTCAGCTCTGTCAGATGCAGATGCTCAGCCAGCAGCAGATGTGGACGCCACAGTCAATGCCCCCTGTTGTTGCTGCTGTCGTCCCCAGCTGTGTGGGACATGACCTGGTATGTTGTAGGAAGTTCCATCATGTGCAGGAGGAGCTGTGGTGGCAGGGGTGTGACCCCGGCACAGGACAGGTGCCGTTTGTGCTAGCCAGGACTGTGCATGCACTGATTGCCTTTGTTAGGTCGCCAGGGACCGGCTCACCCTTAAAGTGTGGGCTGTGTGGCCACAAATGCTACTGGCATCTAGAACCTTACAGATCAGGGTCAATGCCAAGAGGATCATGGGAGGCGCACCCCTCCAGAGACAGGACTATTTCTGTTGGTTCTGTGGATGTTCAGGTTGTTGGTCAGTTAAAGGTATGTGGTATGTGTTTATTGTGCATACGTGTTGGGATATGGGGGGTCACCATGGGGGTAAAGCATGTGACTGATACTGACCTACCCCGCGTTGCTCTGTAGGTGCCTTCCTGCTGGTGTTCTCCTGTGACTTGCTCTGTAATGACACCACAATAGCACTAATCCATACGTGTATGATGTATGTGTTCATGTGAAGGTGTTGACTAGCAGTTCTGACAGTAAAATGACCTGTTTGCGGCACTCACTGGCTCTCTCCTCCATCTCTGAAAGATTAGAAACGCCCAGAAATCTGCCCCGACCTGTTCCTGTCCTTCACCCCAGTCACTCACTCAGGGTCATTTCGTTCCTGGAGCTCCTCAGGCTGTTTGATGTGGCATAAACAGAACAAACCAACCTGCCTTTTCGTTCTTAGCGACGCACAACACAATTCCATCATCACACGCACCTGTATTTAGCACAAAGCCAGACTTAAACCAGGTGACATCTCAGATCACGGTAACCTCCTGCAACACTGACTGGGAAAGTGATCTAAAGGTCACAGTGCAGGTACTGCACATTGTACTTTTACTCCAGTGGAGGTCTAAAGGGAGGGTGTTCTACTGACACTGGAGGAGTTTATCTTGGGGATCTCTACTTTAACTCAGGTACATACTCTGTGTACTTCATCCACCACTGGCCTTTATAAGGGACCTGGTATGGCTCAGTCCCAACTATGCATTTAATACTAACATTAACTATTGTTTTGAGTATGTAATATATAGTACAGTTATGAATGTCAGAGTTGTGTATCTCAAAAACCCACAACGCACACTTATAACCAATCGATTTCTGAGTATGGTAATGATGGACACTACTGTCCCACAATGCAACAGGAAACAGAAAGGGAGGAGCTTCTCACATGTGGAAGATTCTGTGAAAATGGTGGAGGGTGATGCGACGGTGGCTGTGGTGGTGATGGGACCAGACACGGTGTATAAATGTGAGTTGAACCCAAACCTGTCCAAACAGCCTGTATAATAAATGTACTCTAGTAAAGTGTTTGTCTGTGTGTTGTGTAAATTAACCTCCACTAAAGCAGCCTGTCAGAGTCCAGCTCAGTATGGCGTAAGATAAAGCACTTCCTGTTAGTGAGAAATGATGTAGTATGCTAATACTGTGTGCACTAGACTGAACAACCCACACTATTAACATTAATACAGAGTATATACTGTGTAGTGTTAGTGTGTAGTACAGAGTATATACTGGGTAGTGTTAGTGTGCAGTACACAGTAGATACTGTGAAGTGTTAGTGTGCAGTACTGAGTATATACTGGGTAGTGTTAGTGTATAGTACAGAGTATATACTGGGTAGTGTTAGTATGTAGTACAGCGTATATACTGGGTAGTGCTAGTGTGAAGTACAGAGTATATACTGGGTAGTGTTTGTGTGTAGTACAGAGCATATACTATGTAGTGTTAGTGTGCAGTACATAGTACATACTATGTAGTGTTAGTGTGTAGTATATAGAAAATACTGGGTAGTGTTAGTGTGCAGTACAGAGTATATACTGGGTAGTGTTAGTGTGCAGCAGAGAGTATATGCTGTGTAGTGTTAGTGTGCAGTACTGAGTATATACTGGGTAGTGTTAGTATGTAGTACAGAGTATATACTGGGTAGTGTTAGTGTGCAGCAGAGAGTATATACTGTGTAGTGTTAGTGTGCAGTACAAAGTATATACTGTGTAGCGTTAGTGTGTAGTACAGAGTATATACTGGGTAGCGTTAGTGTGTAGTACAAAGTATATACTGGGTAGTGTTAGTGTGCAGTACAAAGTATATACTGTGAAGAGTTAGTGTGCAGTACAGAGTATATATTGGGTAGTGTTAGAGTGCAGTACAGGGTATATACTTTGTAGTGTTAGTGTGAAGTACAGAGTATATACTGGGTAGTGTTTGTGTGTAGTACAGAGTATATACTGTGTAGTGTTAGTGTGCAGTACAAAATATATACCATGTAGTGTTAGTGTGTAGTATATAGAATATACTGGGTAGTGTTAGTGTGTAGTACTGAGTATATACTGGGTAGTGTTAGTGTGCAGTACAGAGTATATACTGGGTAGTGTTAGTGTGCAGTACATAGTACATACCATGTAGTGTTAGTGTGTAGTATATAGAATATACTGGGTAGTGTTAGTGTGCAGTACAGAGTATATACTGGGTAGTGTTAGTGTGCAGTACTGAGTATATACTATGTAGTGTTAGTGTGCAGTACATAGTATATACCATGTAGTGTTAGTGTGTAGTATATAGAATATACTGGGTAGTGTTAGTGTGTAGTACAGAGTATATACTGTGTAGTGTTAGTGTGCAGTACATAGTATATACTGGGTAGTGTTAGTGTGCAGCAGAGAGTATATACTGTGTAGTGTTAGTGTGCAGTACAAAGTATATACTGTGTAGCGTTAGTGTGTAGTACAGAGTATATACTGGGTAGCATTAGTGTGTAGTACAGAGTATATACTGGGTAGTGTTAGTATGTAGTACAGAGTATATACTGGGTAGTGTTAGTGTGCAGTACAAAGTATATACTGTGAAGTTTTAGTGTGCAGTAAAGAGTATATGCTGTGTAGTATTAGTGTGTAGTACTGAGTATATACTGGGTAGTGTTTGTGTGTAGTACAGCGTATATACTACGTAGTGTTAGTGTGCAGTACATAGCATATACCTTGTAGTGTTAGTGTTTAGTATATAGAATATATAGGTAGTGTTAGTATGTAGTACAGAGTATATACTGGGTAGTGTTAGTGTGCAGTACATAGTATATACTGGGTAGTGTTAGTATGTAGTACAGAGTATATACTGTGTAGTGTTAGTGTGCAGTACAAAGTATATACTGTGTAGCGTTAGTGTGTAGTACAGAGTATATACTGTGTAGCGTTAGTGTGTAGTACAGGGTATATACTGTGTAGCGTTAGTGTGTGGTACAGAGTATATACTGCGTAGTGTTAGTGTGTAGTACAGGGTATATACTGTGTAGTGTTAGTGTGTGGTACAGAGTATATACTGTGTAGCGTTAGTGTGTAGTACAGGGTATATACTGTGTAGTGTTAGTGTGTGGTACAGAGTATATACTGTGTAGTGTTAGTGTGTAGTACTGTTGAGAGCTGGAATTATGAACCGTGCTGTTAGTGCTGCACTGGAATGTGTTTGGTCACTAGAGATTGGATCGTACAGGTTAGAACACGGCAGCGGAACCTGGGCGTGTGTTTTCACACACACACGCACACACACACACACACACACACACACACACACTCTCAAACACACACACACACACAAGTCTTTTAGTACTTCACGAGTAAATGATGTTACAGACGTGAGTATGTTGCTGTTCACTGGGCACTGAACAGTAAGCACTGAACAACTGGGCACTGAACAGTGAGCATTGAGAACTGAACTGCACACTGAACACTATAGGTTCTAAGGGTTATGAGCCTTCTGAAGGTTCTGAGGGCTCTGAGGGTTGTGAAAGGCCTGAGAGTTGCAACGATTATTAGAGTTCTGAGGGTCCTGAAGGCTCTGAAGGTTCTGAGGGTTGTGAAAGTCCTGAGAGTTGTGAGGGTTCTAAGGGTTCTGAGCTTGTGGAGTGAAAGCAAAGCTGCTGTAGTTATCAGAGTTACACTAAGAGGGTTTATATCAGTTACACTCATCACTTACCTTCAGACTGACCTCATAACTTCACTGATTCAGGAGTCTGTCAGAGTTAAGGCTCTCTACACCAGCTTACCCTGAAATAAGTAACAGGGTTCCCAGACTGTTTATCTCAGAGTGCTACAGTACAGCGCTTATCAGGAACACTAACAGTACACACATACAGAAGCTGCAAGTCCAGATCAGGACTTCCAGACTTTAAACTGCTGTAGAGTGCTACATATACAGTTCCCTGCTGAATCAACTCAACACGTCCACCAGTCAAAGAGCTCAGTCTAAACTCAACACATTCTCCAGTCTAAGAGTTCAGTCTGAATGCACTATGTAGTATATAGATAATAATTCATATTTTATAATACCTATAAAACATGTCTGATGGCTCACTGGGTAAAGTGGGGCGTCAGGCCATACAGGCCATACAATCCTCAACTTCAGCCTGAAGCCCACACAAGGCCGGCCCACTGTTCTACCTTCTGCTCAATCGTAAATGGACAGGAATGACCAGTGACTTTACTGTAATAGTGTATAAACATTTCAGAATTTAATAAGCAAACATCAGAGCAGTGTGTTTCTCGGACTGCAGACGTGGATGGGTAGGAGATTTTAGAGCTGGAGCTTCGGATTCAAGATTAAGGATTTTATTCTCATTAATCTACACATTCAGCGCCGAACCACTGCAACACTTAGCTTCTGCTGCCATCTGCTGGCCACACAAAGAACTGCAAAACAGGACTCATCAAATCTCTTCAGATTTATGTACCATAACACTCATTTATTCATCTTTATTTCATTAAACATTTATTTCTCATTATATGTCTAATTATTTATTCCTCTTTATTTATGTTGGGATGTTTAAGCTCATTAGATACACCTCAGATGAGCTTTTAATATGTTAACCTTTAAGAACAGGACCCATGTAAATGACGAATAATTCTGGAACAAACGAATACCTACCAAACAATCAATTATACAATAGAATTAAAGCACAACTTTAGTGATGAATTACTGGTGAAAGTGCAAAATGCATTTACAGCCACAAACCTGAAGTGTAGACTGAAGGGATTTTGAGGGATCATTTGAGGGATCATGAAAGCAGTGCATAGAATGAGGAATCTAACATCAATCTGGTAATCAGTGTAAAGTGATGAAAGCAGGACTCTTTGACTCAACTTGTTACAGTAAAGGTCTGGTAAACATGGCAACCCATATAGAAAACAAACATACTGATATTAATATACGATAAACACAGTATAATATATTTACAGTCTAGTTACATATAAATAAACACATTATTAATGAACTTATTTATCTACGTATTAGAGAGTGAAGTTCAGTACTGAAAAGACTTCATAAGAAGAATGCTGGTAACACTAAAAATTTCACCTTCTAATAACAAATTACAACAAACACAAATACAGTTATATATATATATATATATATATATATATATATATATATATATATA
>CM067475.1:22937299-22963028 GCA_034552555.1 Semaprochilodus insignis
GCCCAGCCCCGTGCATAACAAACACTGAAAATGAAAGCGTCTGATCGGAGACTCTTCAGCAGCAGGGCTACTTCACCGAAAAGCCCAGTCCAATTACAACATGGACAGTCAGTAACACAAATAATGCGGGATGAGTGGTGATCTTTCCCCCGCCCTTCCTCCCTCTCTCCTTTTTAGTTTAATCCTGTGCTTTCCAGCACAGTTCCATGTGTTTTTTTTTTTTTTTTTTGTACAACGTTTCAATAAAAATCCTCAGATGCTACATTTTGCACAATCCTCTGGTTGTTGGGTTGGGTTGGGGGTTCAGGTTAAGACTGACTGAGAGCATGATGTTTGCCTGATCTTGTTTTTATTAATTCTCCACCGTAACGGATTAAGTTTGTGACGTGGGTCAGCCTAATGCAGGATTACACTGGGGTGCTGCTGGAGCGCCAAGCACGGCAGACCCACCTTAACTTTAAATATTTGCTTCTGAACCTTTTTATTTTCCACTCTTATTTTTAAAGTATGCATAATTTCGATTTTCTAAACTTGTAATACCATTTTGTTTTGACTGGAATAAACTAAATATCCCTTACCAGCTCTCGTTCTGGGGTTGTGATTTCAAACAGGCCGAAAATACCAGTGCTGCTCCTGTCTTCAATAAGTAGCTTCTGTTCTGGTCAGTGGTAGAGTCACGTTGCACATGCATAGAACCTTCCAGAGCTGGTTTGTACCATGTCAACAGTTTAGTCTGTGTAGGGAACGTTTAACATGGATTGTGTGTACGTGTTTCCTGTTGTAATGCGCTTTGCTTGAAAAGCGAAGCTACTTGGCTTTAGTGGCCAGTTGGTGAAAGCACAAGGTAGATGTTTCTAATAAAATGGCCAGTTATTAGAAGTACAAGGTAGGTGTTTCTAATAAAGTGGCCAGTTAGTAAAGGCACAATGTAGGTGTGTCTAAAGTAGCCAGTTAATGGAAGCCAATATAGCTTTGGATTATCTGTGAGACTGTTAATATTATAGGATGGATAAGGATTAAAGTATTACTGTAGCCTATTGTCTTTGTCTGAAAGCAGCTCATTCATGATACGTGACTCAAGTCCTGTGAATAAATCAACATTTTTTTAGTGTTTAATTAAAATGGGCAATATTTATGACCCACAGAGGATTCTGGCAGAAGCAACATGATCGGAATTGTTTATGAATATTTATCTAAGCCTCTCTGTAAAGAACAAAACATCTGCAGGGGTGCAAAAACTACAACAGCACTCTGTCCCACTGGCAAAGTGGATAGAGTCAAACAGAGCTTTGAATAAATAAGTATTAACAGTAAACTGATACGGTGGTACAGAAGAACAGGATGAAACAGTGTTAGGAACTACAGTAAGTGTAAATGATTTGTTGTCAAGCGTCACAATGTCCAGAAGGCCTGGTGTCATTCCACCTCCACCCCTATCGTACCATCTGCAGGAACTGTGTGAGAATATTCGAGCTGCATGGGATGGATTATCACAGGACACCATTAGGAACCTCTACAACTCCATGCCGAGACGTCTGGCATGCTGGATTAGCAAACACGGCGGCCCGACACCATACTGAGAGACACTACTTCTGTATGTGTAGCTCAATAAATATTGTCCATATCAGTCTAAATTTAGCATCATTTTATACATTGTACAGCTCCAATAAAATGACCAAGGAGAGTACCTCCAGGGCAGGTGGCCATAATAAAGTGAACACCCAGTTCCAGGCATATAT
Source organism: Semaprochilodus insignis (assembly GCA_034552555.1). Lineage (NCBI taxonomy): Eukaryota > Metazoa > Chordata > Actinopteri > Characiformes > Prochilodontidae > Semaprochilodus > Semaprochilodus insignis. The sequence goes on from CM067475.1 coordinate 22,939,039, forward strand.
TATAGTATTTGTGCACTTTTGGCATTGTTAATCCCACAGATTGCTCAACAGTTCTCCATGATTAAACACTTAAAATGTAAACAGAGTGTTGAGAGCGGTCTGGTGTCAAACCCTCCAGAACCATTCAGAGTGGTGGTGAATGTAACCAGACGTCCGCCTCTAAAAGCTCCCCCACAGAAAGTTACTACATGAGATGGTAACTGCATGCCTCACTTACACCTCACACTAAACCCACTCTCAATCACCCTGTTTACACCTCACACTAAACCCACTCTCAATCACTCTGTTTAAACCTCACACTAAACCCACTCTCAATCACTCTGTTTAAACCTCACACTAAACCCACTCTCAATCACTCTGTTTACACCTCACACCAAACCCACTCTCAGTCACTCTGTTTACACATCACACCAAACCCACTCTCAATTATGCAGTGACACTGACGTGGTGGTGGTGTGTTAGTGTGTGTTGTGCTGGTGTGAGTGGATCAGACACAGCAGTGCTGCTGGACACCTCAGTGACACTGCTGGACTGAGAATCATCCACCAACCAAAACTATCCAGCACAACAGCGTCCTGTGGGCAGCATCCTGTGGGCGACGTCCTGTGGGCAGCATCCCGTGGGTGGCGTTCTGTCACCACTGATGAAGGACTAGAGGATGACCAACACCGCACTGTGCAGCAGCAGATGAGCTATCGTCTCTGACTGTATATCTACAAGGTGGACCAGCAAGGTAGGAGCGTCTAATAGAGTGGACAGTGAGTGGACATAGTGTTTAAACACTCCAGCAGCACTGCTGTGTCTGATCCACTCACACCAGCACAACACACACTAACACACCACCACCACGTCAGTGTCGCTGCAGTGCTGAGTATGATCCACCACCCACATAATACCTGCTCTGTGGGGGTCCTGTGGGGGTCCTGACCATTGAAGAACAGGGCAATAAAGTAGACAGAGAAACAGATGGACTACAGTCTGGAACTGTAGAACTACAGAGTGCTCCTATATGGTCAGTGGAGCTGATAGACAGTGAGTGTAGACACAGGGAGGTGGTGTTAATGTGATGGCTGATGGGTGTATATACTGTATGTTGTACCTGCTGGTGGTTCATGTTCTGAGTTTATCCAGTAGGGGGCAGTGTAGGAGTGCAGTATCTCTGATTGATGCTCTTCAGAGAGCATGTTCAGCTCCATCATGTCTGCACTGTCTCTCAAAACTGAAGATTAGTCCAGGCATGCAGTTAGCACTATGCTAATTGGTGGGATATACGCATCTAATTACCTGTTAGCTGCATTAGCCAGTATTGTAGATCACAATGAGCCACCATCCAAGATCATATCAAACCTGAATACAGTATGTACAATTATTAGAGGAATCATCAAAGGCCCCAAGATACCATATTATCATGATACTCACATCACAATACCATATTACTGTGGACGATAGTCAGGAACACAGCATGTGATTCGTCAACAAAACAGGTACACAACCTCTGATTGGTTAACAAGTCATTAACACAGCCTTTGATCGGTTGAGAAGTCAGCAACACTGCCTCTGATTGGTCTACAAATTCAGAACACAGTCTTTGGTCAGCAAGTCAGGAGAACATCCTCTGTGTGGTCTACAAGTCAAGAACACAGCCTCTGATTGGCCAACAAGTCAGGAACACAGCCTCTGATTGGTCTACAAGTCAAGAACACAGCCTCTGATTGGTCTACAAGTCAAGAACACAGTCTCTGATTGGTCTACAAGTCAAGAACACAGTCTCTGATTGGTCAACAAGTTAAGAAGACAGCCTCTGATTGGCCAACAAGTCAGGAACACAGCCTCTGATTGGCCTACAAGTCAGGAACACAGCCTCTGATTAGTCAGCAAGTCAAGAACACAGCCTCTGATTAGTCAGCAAGTCAAGAACACAGCCTCCGACTGGCCTACAAGTCAGGAACACAGCCTCTGATTGGCCAGCAAGTCAGGAACACAGCCTCTGACTGGCCAAGAAGTCAGGAACACTGTCTCTCATTGGCCAACAAGCCAGGAACACAGCCTCTGATTCGTTAACAAGTCATTAACACAGCCTCTGATTGGTTGAGAAGTCAAGAACACTGCCTGTAATTGGCCTATAAGTCAGCAACACTGCCTCTGATTGATCTACAAATTCAGAACACAGTCTTTGGGCAGCAAGTCAGGAAAACATCCTCTGATTGGCCTACAAGTCATGAACACTGCCTCTGATTGGCCAACAAGTTAAGAACACAGCCTCTGATTGGCCAACAAGTCAGGAACACAGTCTCTGATTGGTCTACAAGTCAAGAACACAGCCTCTGACTGGCCAACAAGTCAGGAACACAGCCTCTGATTGGCCACAATTCAGGAACACAGACTCTGATGGATCGAGAAGTCAAGACAGCCTCTGATTAGTCAGCAAGTCAGGAACACAGCCTCTGATTAGTCAGCAAGTCAAGAAGACAGCCTCTGATTGGTCAGCATGTCAGGAACACAGCCTGCTTGACCAACTCAACCCAAAGCATCAGTATTCAGCTAACAGCAACAATAACTGTTGTCCACACATGGATATATTACTGTACATTATTATATTACAATTACAGAAGACATTCCACATTGGATTCATCATCATGGATTTCAAGGCTGGATTACACAGCTTCTGAAAGGGATACATCCTCTTCCAGGGAAACAGTAAGACTCTAGCGTGCAGCGTTCCCGTGCACATTTTATGCAGATCTTTTTTTGGATATTACATTGAGCAGATCATTAATAACCGTGCATATACACATGTGTGGAAGTGTCTTATTTAAATTAGATGTGTTCAGTTATTTTTTTCCCTGGTAACCCAACAGTATCCTGCGTCTGTAATCATTAGTGTTCCTTTCCAGTGGTGCTAGACTGGTTTAACCGTCTCTCTGATCTCCTTACTCTGCCTGGAGGAGGAGGAGACTATGCTGAGGTACGTACAGTTGAAGTGTTCCTCCTCTCAGCGTCTCCGTGGTTTCACGCTCTGCGCTCACACATTAATGAGATATGCGCTGAAGATAAGCAGCGCGTTGGTAAGCTGAGTAGAGGACACCTCGGGGACTGAAACAGCTTGAGATGATCTAGAACTAAATATATTAGCGCCAATCTTTCATCTTCCTGCTTGCCAAATACCCTCGGTTCCGTCGGTGACATTTAAATACCAGATGGCTTATCTCTCTTTAAAGGAATTACCTTCTGTTTGAAGCTGCTGGAGGAAAAGGCCACGCTGGGCTGGCGCTGGACCGGCTCTGGAAGCTGAATGACGAACGGATCAGACAGAAAGGATCTCTCACTCCTTCATTTCTACTACTGTAGACGTTCTGCAGTACACACCGGAACCAGAGAGTTTAGACAGAGTCAGTGACCAACCTGGAACTACTTTACCTTACAGTACACTAAACCCCGTAATAAAAACACAAGATCAGAACCGGGTCAGGTCAGTTTGCTTCACGTCAGGTCAGGTCATGTCAGGTTGGATCAGGTCTGTATAGGTCAGTTAAGGTCGGGTTGGATCAGTTCTGTTCAATTCAGTTCTGTTCTGTTCAGTTCAGGTCATTTTGGATCAGTTCAATCCTGTTCAGGTCAGCTCAGTTCAGTCCAGTTTGGTTCAGTTCAGTTCTGTTCAGCTCAGCTCAGCTCAGTCCAGTTTAGTTCACTTTGGTTCACTTTGGTTCAGTTTAGTTCTGTTCAACTCAGTTCACTTCAGTTCGGTTCAGTTTAGGTCAATTTGGTTCAGTTACATTTGGTTCAGTTCAGTCAAATTAAATTCAGTCCAGTTCTGCTCACTTCAGTTCAGTTCAGTCCCAGTAAACATTTGAACTGTTTGAACTGTTGAAACAACGTCGAAATCACCTATCTGACTAAATTTAAACACATTTTAGACGTCCACGGACGACCATTGTTTACTGGGGTTAGTTCATTTAAGACCAATTAACTTTGATTTAGTTTAATGAATTCAGTTTAATTACTCCAGTACTGTTCTATTCTCCTCAGCCCTGTTTAATTCAGTTTGGTCATTTCAGTTTGGTTGGTGTTGATTTAGTTTACTTCACTTCTGTTTGTGTTCAGTTTAGTTCAGTAAAATCCAATACATTTTGATTTAGTTTAATGCAGTTCAGTTCAGTTTAATGAAGTTCAGTTTAATGAAGTTCAGTTCAGTTTAGTGAAGTTCATTTGAGTTCAGTTTAATGCAGTTCAGTTCAGTTTAATACAGTTCATTTCAGTTTAATGGAGTTCAGTTCAGTTTGCCTGTGTTCAGTTCGGACCCTTTCAGACAGGGGTGCTGTGTAAAGCTGAACTCTGGTATTTCTGCTGGAGTTTCAGACTGAGGTCTCCTGTTCTTCAGTGTGCCAGGCTGGATCCTGAGCATCCTGTGAGTTCTTTCAGTCTGAGAGCTGCTCTGTGGTATTTTTCCCTCCATAGTCGGAGAAGCGAGGCTGAAAGTGTCCTCCGGCTGTCGCCAACTCACCGCGCCGGCTGAATGAGGCTCAGACAAAAGGAGCTGAATGTGAGAAGAGTCTAAGAACCCACAACAAATCAGAGACTGGAGTGTTTGCTTTCATACGATTCTTTATTTGTCTGCTTCATCCCTGCTGGCAGTGCTCTCTGTAATCTTGTCATCGTGTTAAAGCTCCCGCAGATCCGGGCCTGGTCCCAATCTCGGCTCCATTCTCCCTTCCTCAAAACCACCCTGCAAAAGCCTCTTATTGCCATGGCAACTGGCCGTTTTGGCCCCTCTGCCGGTTTCGGACGCCGGATCTTTGTAACCGTGTTGAATCGCTGAATCGTTTTCCTGCGGATTGGCAGCTGCTGTTTGGGAGCTGATGAGGTGTTCTTTGGGCTTTGATGCTTTGTTGGGTGTCCCAGATAAGTCCAGCCAAATCTACTCCAGCTTCTACAGCGTAGGTTTCAGTCCTCGCTGTGATTGATTCCACCTGCTTGACACTGAATCACTTCCATTTAACGTGCTTCATCTGCTAAACTGCAACTTCCACTTCTATGAAATGTGGTGAGGTACAGGTAGCAGTGCAGGTACAGGACAGGTCTGTCCACTCGGATACACATAAAAACAGTGGTGGATGAAGTACCTAGAGCATGTGCCTGAGTTTAAGTAGAGATCCCCAAGGTCTAATACTTCTCCAGTGTCAGCAGAAGTTCCTCCCTTTAGACCTCCACTGGAGTAAAAGTACTAAAGCATTTCCCTTCAAATGTACTTAAGTATGGAGAGTAACAGTAGCATGATTTATTATGGCTCTAATGTCCTGTTATCATTCCTGGAACAAGACTCTTAATCAGCTCATTTTAGGTGAGGAGACTCTAGTGTCTCTCAGTCCACCAGTCTTTAATAGAAGGTCATTAATTAGTCTGACACTGATGTCTATTCAAATCATCATTACTCTTACTGAGTTACTGTACATCGAATACTACTTACTAACACTACTCACTACTGAGTTTGAGTTATCTGACCCCGGAACAGTTTTCCATTCTGCCTCAGTCTATTTTATTTGAGCTTTGGCCCAGAGAAGTCTGCAGTGCTTCTGGATCGTGTTGACATATGGCTTCTTCTTTGCATGATACAGCTCTAACTTGTGTTTGTGTACTGCATGGCCAACTGTGTTCACAGACATTGATGTCTGGAAGTGTTCCTGAGCCCATGCGGTGATTTCCAGTACAGAATCATACCTGTGTTTAATGCAGTGCTGCCTGAGAGTCTGAAGATCACGAGCATCCTGTATTTTTCATCACTCTTGTCCCTTGTGCACAGGGATTTCTCCAGACTCTCTGGATCTGTTGATGATGTTATGTACTGCAGATGGTGGGAGATCCAAAGTCTTCACGGTTTCACATTGAGGAACGTTTTTTCTGAAATTCTCAGTTTTTCGCAGGTTGGTGAACTTCTGAGAGACTCTGCCTCTCTGAAATGCTCTTTTTATACCCAGTCATGTGACTTAGTCTGTTTTTCAAGTCCCACTTACTTTTCCAGCCTTTTGTTTCCTCTGTCCCAACGTTTTTGAGTTGCCTTTCTGCCATCAAGTTCTAAATGAGTTATTAATGTTCATGAAATGGTAAAATGTCTCACTTTCAGCAGCTGATATGTGTTCTATGTTCTACTGTGAATGAAATATGGGTCTATGAGGTTTATAAATCACTGCATTCTGTTTATATTTACACCTGTTTACACTTCACACAGCGGCCCAACTCTTCTGGAATCGAGGTTGTACATTAAATTAAACTGACTAAATGGAAGTTCATTTTGTTTGGTTCAATTAGGTTCATTGTGGTTCTGCTCAGTTCAGTTTCATGTAATTAAATTCGGTTTGGTTCAGTTTGGTTTGGTTCTGTTCCATTCAGCTCAGTTCAACTCAGTTCAATCAGTTTAGTTCAGGTCAGTTTATGTTACTTGAATTCAAGTCAGATCAGTTTCATTCAGTTCAGTTCAGGTCAGCTCAGGACGGGCGAGGTCAGGTCAGGTCAGGTCAGGGAGGTGAGGTCCGTTCCTCTGTTTCTACATTAGCCTCCAGCTGTCCTCAGCCTGGTCCTGGTCCGGTCCCTCTGAGTATCTGTGATGCTATTTGTGAGGAACAGTGTTGGGAACTCTGGGGAAAACTCTGTTTACTCTATACTGTACTGATACCGCAGACCACAGCAGTTACAGCAGTTCTGCCAGAAAGACTCGAAAGGCAAACTGATGGGAAAAGATATTTAATGCTCTATAAGCTGTACAATTCGAAGGATAACTGTTCTTAGGAAATAAGGAGTCTTTGGCGCAGGCCCCGTCCTGAGCCCAGGTCTTGAAGCGTTCGGACCCTTGCAGATCCCGCTGGATATGGATGGCAGGGGCAGAGCCTACTCCTGGACAACAGGACCAGGACCAAACTGGGGGATGGAAGGAAGGACAAAAACATCGAAACAGCAGCACCTGAAAGCAGCAGACAGGAACGTGAGCTGAATCCTTTAAGAGATAGGTGGTGCACTGTGATTGGCCCTTTCATCATCACTCTGAGAACTGATCTAAAACACAGACAGTCAGGGTTAATCTAGATAATGCACTGACTCCTCCAGAGAAACCCTGATATTACAGTGCTCTGTTCTTCATAGGCGCATATGGACCAACACAAAAGCTGAACAGAGGCACTGGTCTTATTCCACACAGACCACTCTGAAAACGGTCTGGACACTGTTGATAAGCAACAGGTGAGGGAAATGATAGCTGAAACCAGTTTAAACAGAGAACTGGTGGGGCCAGGGTGGTGTCCTGTGTCTGTGTGCCGTTCTGAGCCTTGAGAAACAGAGGATGAGGAAAGAACGAAAATGTGTTGCTGGTAATGTTTCTCAGTTTGAACGTTTGCTGTGTTGTCCTGGTTCTACTCTCAGTTATATAGGCTTTATATGATGTGCACATCATTTAGCACAGCATGCATTTTAGGATATGGGCCTCAATTCATCACCTCCACCACAGTACAGGTACAGATCTACCCTGAGCTGCTGAATGCTGCTTCTAGTATAAGTAAAGAGCCAACAGTGGGAGATAGATCCAGTGGCGTTCCTTTATATTCCAGTTCATATCCGTTTCCCGTGTGGAACGCCTGGCCGCCCCGCTCTGCTGCACCTGTAGAAGAATGGAGAGGTTCATCAGTATGACAGATCAGTCTCATAAGACATCATTAGGCGGTGCTGACCTTCCCTCAGCAGACGTTTGAATCATTCAGGCTTCGTTTCACACTCCAATCCGTTCTACAAGGCCGCACATTCATGCTCACTTAATTACCTTCTTTACGGATCAATTTTTAATTAGCGGACGTTTATCCGTCAGAGCGTTTCTATTTCAGACCACAGTCCCTGTATCTAACACAGTTACACAGTTACACATCTCAGAACATCTCAGAACATCTCCATCACCCCTCACAGCCTCTCTGATCAGTTTCATCTTACCACTGATATCACAACCGGGTTCTGCTGCACGCTAATGATCAGACCAGATTCAGGGTAGATACTAGCCTGTTAGTGTTAGCTTCCTCAGTCTGTTACACCACTGCTGATGCTTGACTTCAGTTATTAATGAAATAATTAATGAATTAGCTTTTCTTCATCATCTCACTTAATAATCTGATAACTTTATAATCTGATCTCAGAAAAGGTGATCCATTCACCGTGTTTACAAGCAGTTGAGAAGTCATGGGGGAAACTCAGGGTCTTCGAGTCAGGCAGTAATTGGGTTCTGCTTTTCCCAGGTAAAATATTTTAATGTACTAGAAAATTTAATATTAGCAAGTACATGTCATGATCATTATAAGTACTTATTTCAGCAGTACTTCAGTGTACTTAATGTCACGCACCCATTGAGCTCATCACGGGCGAACTCCATTTCCCAGAACTCCCCTGGTGAACATGTGACCTCTCGCTCTCAGCCGGCAGACAATCCCAGATCGCCCTCACCCGAGTACTGATTATTCTCTCCTGTTGTACTTCCTTTATAAACTGTTCAGTTTGTCTTCGTGAAGTAACGTCTCTGTTTCACAGTACTTACTGAGCCTATCTTTATTGTGATTGCTATTTTGGTTTCCTGACTCTCTGCCTGTTCTTTGACTTCGATTCTGGATTTTCCCTGCGTTGTTATTGTTTGCCGTTACCGAACTTTTGCCTGTTTTTTTCTACTATGTCCCTGGATTGTGTTTTCTTTTAATAAATCCTTTAAAAGCCTCTCCTGTGAACGTCCTGTTTTGCCCGAGCCTGACACTTAATATAAGCATACTAAGTATTGAAGTCTACTATACTGCCAAAAGTATTCACTCCCTCATCCACATCATTGAATTCAGGTGTTCCAGTCACTTCCATGGCCACAGGTGTATAAAACCAAGCACCTACTCATGCAGACTGCTCCTACAGACATTAGTGAGAGAATGGGTCACTCTCAAGAGCTCTGTGAATTCCAGAGTGGTACCGTGATAGGATGCCACCTGTGCAACAAGTCCAGTCATGAAATTTCCTCACTACTAAATATTCCACAGTCAACTGTCAGTGGGATTATAACAGAGTGGAAGCGATTGGGAACGACAGCAACTCAGCCACGAAGTGGTAGACAATGTACAATGACAGACCGGGGTCAGCGGATGCTGAGTCACATAGTGCACAGAGGTCACCAACTATCTGCAGAGTCAATCACTACGGATCTCCTTCATGTAGCCTTCAGATTAGCTCTGAGATTTCGGTCTTATTACAGTGCGTAGAGAGCTTCGTGGAATGGGTTTCCATGGCCGAGCAGCTGCATCCAATCACCAAGTGCAATGCAAAGCGTCAAATGCAGTGGTGCAGTCAGAATTACCTGAAAATTAACAATGATAAATCTATTAGGAATTCTTTGGAAACAGTTGGATGGAATCTTGTTTAAAAGGCTGAAGTTGGCTTCATATTCACCGACTTACTTGTCCAGTCCACCTTAAGTTATTTAGCCATTAGAACACGCCAGCGCCAGAATGTAACTGCTGGGCTATTTAAGGTGGAACGGAAATTTGACTAAGAAGCTTGAAATTGGACTAAGAAGTATAGGAATGAATGGAATGGATTTCATGAGCAGAGTTTGGCTCAGAGGGGCTGATGTTGTTTAAAGCTGGTGAAACTCTGAGTCTCTCCTTCTGTCCACTCTCCTCTGTCAGAACGTCCCTCTAGGTGAGCATGGTGAAAACCTGTGAGTCGACAGAGCTATAGAGTCGACTCCCAGTATTTAGACTCTCATAGCCCTTTTCCACCAACATGGTGCCGGGGCCAAAATCTCGAACCATTCTGCACCTTTCCACCGCAAAAAAAAGATTAATGCCTGGAAAAATTGATGCCGTTCCAGCACTATTGACTCTGTGGTCTTGTACAGTGGAACCCGTGCTGCAAGCGGCAAAGGGGCGTGGCGCTGCACGATGAACTGCACTGAGCTGAACTCTGGAACAGTCGTATCCCACCGGTGATGTGCTCGTGGATGAGCCCATTCATCAGGAGGTGCCCGTCTTCTAATGAGCCGCAGGGCTGTCTACAACGTGAAGCACTCAAAACACTCCCTGTGTGTAATCGCTGTCTATGATGATCCCTCTGGGCTGAGCACAGATGCTGAAAGGGTTGCTTCTGGATGGTGAGATATACACCCTCAAAGCAGGAAGTACAATCTGAACTTGAAGAACATGTTCCGCCATGTTGTTTTATACGTTGTCCGCCGACTTCTGCTTACGGACTAAGGACCGCCCACCTCCAGATATGTCATCGCTCAGCTCTCAAACCAGCAGAAAAGGGGCCCATTCTTAACGGGTTCAGTAGAGCCTGGGAACCAGCATGAGCACTGGCACTCTGTTGGTGGATCAAAGAATCAACTCTTTTGGAATCGACTCCCCATCACTAATGCTGGCGGATATGATGTGCTGCAGTCAGGACTGTCTCTCCTTTCAGCTCCTCCAAGTTCAGCTGGCTGGTCTTGCCAGTCTCACAGGGGAGGATCGTCTGGAGCAGCAGCTCCAAGTCCTTTGAAGGTTATTGTATGGCTGGACGTCCAAAGGCTGTGATGAACCACTGCAGCCTCCATATCCCTGACTGTAGCTGACGCAGGACTCTGAGGTCATCTCCCCAGACTGACTGAGGTCATCCAGAACACCAGCTGGAGACTGACAAAGAGAGGAGCGGTCACTGCTGAAGAATATCACTCTGCAGATCAAAAGTTTGGGTACATCTCCAGTTCCTTTGGAATCTCTTGCTGTTACTCCCCAGATAAAGCATGCCTGTGTGGATCTATTGATCAGATATCAGCTCAGTGCTTTATGTATCTTCAGCTCTCAGCTTCACATTTACCAAATATACACTACCAGTCAAAGGTTTGGATGTAAATGGATGTAGTTGGTGATCTTAAAGACTCTACATTCTTACACTTAACAGCTCCAACTGATGAGTCTGAAACAGTCCATATCCTGATATACCACATATACTCTTGATGTACCACAGTATGATATTTCTCCATATCTCCACCTCTAATATATATTTAGTGGTGTAAAAACTTTGACCTCTTTTTCTGCACAGTGTAAAAGCTCTAGTTCTCCTTTAAGTTTAGTGAATATTCATGATGGACAGACCAATAGAATTGCTCCAAAACTGCTTAGAAATAAACCTTGTTCGATCAGCCTCCACTGCAGGGTAAGAAAGCTGGTTTATCCTTCTGTAAAGCTCTATTTTGGAGGTTTTAAAGTGGACTGTATAATTCCATAAGTGCTATTTTATAGTTTGATGTATTAAGATAAACAGAAGGAGAACCTGCAAGAACCTGTAAGAAAGTAGGGTGGACCTTGGCTTGATTCTAGCTCTGTCACTAATATTGACCCAAATATATACATCATCAGTAGAACAGCTGCCTCCAGAAGGAAGTGTGGGACTGCAGTGCTAAAGGTTACCAGATAAAGGTTACCAAATACAATAAATGATGGTAAATTTACACTGATATGTTCAATATTTATTGAGCTACACATACAGAAGTAGTGTCTCCCAGTATGGCGTCAGGCCACCATGTTTGCTAACCCAACAGGCCAGATGTCTCAGCAGTTGTAGAGGTTCCTAATGGTGTCCTGTGATAATCCATCCCATGCAGCTTGAATATACTCTTACACAGTTCCTGCAGATGGTGTGGTAGGGGTGGAGGTGGAGTGACACCAGGCCTTCTGGATGTGTGTTGCGTGACAACAAACCGTTCATCTTGGCACTGACCACGGTGCCTCCTCACGCGGATTCGTTGGTCATCTCCACCAAGACAAAAGCCGGACTCGTCACTGAAGATGACCTGTTGCCATTCTGAGTCACTCCATGACAGTCTGGCACGGCACCATCGCAGTCTTTGGTGACGCTGACGTGGTGGTAAGGACAGTCGTCGTAACGATTGTGTGCATGTAGTCCTGCGTCGTACAGCTGTCTGCCAATGGTGCTGGCACTAACAGGATGACTCATGCAGGCATCACTGCTCATTGAATGTCTGCAATCGTGGCTGTTGGGTCGGTCACGTACAGAGATAAGGCCCATCCCTGCTTACGTCACATGCGCAACGTCCACGAATCATTGGCATGTCTCACAATGTCAAACCTACCCACCAAGTTTCAGTCCTGTGGGTTGATTCCTTTTGGGTGCAGATATTTGTACAGATATTCCTTTGATATCTAGTGTATTATTGTTTTCTATAATAAACCTGATTGAAAACATAATCATTTAGAAATGCTCAGGGTCCTAAAACCTCTGACGGTCAATTCATTTTCATGGATTCCATCTCTCCTTATTGCTATATTATCGTTTCTAGAAGTCTCTACAAGTAAATAACATCATAAGACTTTTATTTTGTAGAAGCAAAAGGAGGTCAGTTAGAAATAGGTCCTCAAAGCACTGGCATCATAAAAAACACAAAATTCCTAATTCCTAAGCAGGAAAGTTCTGGAACAGGAATAAGGAATTTGATCATCTTTATCTTATTATTTTTCATCTTTATATAAATTGATTAATTAAATGTGTTTCAATTACTGAGCTTTTCTTATTTTGAGTTTGGACTGGAACTTAGTGGCACCTCACATTAATCCCTTTAATTACTAATTAATAACTAATAATTACTCATAATCAGAATAAAACAGCAGGAAATCAGGGTATTATGTGACCTATAAGGACCCGCTAATCGTAAACATTCATATAAATCAATCTTCATCATCCTAAACAACACATTCCGAGTTCAGAATGTCCGAACTCAATCTGGTGCCGTACGGAGAGAAGAGCTCCGTGTTAATTAAAGGCGTGCTGAAGGTAGAAGTTTCAGACGCTGTCTGAGTTCTGTTACTGACGGCTCATTTCACCTCTCCGCAGATTTGGCAGGAATTAGCATCGCTCCTCTCCGATCTCACAGATACAGCATCTGCAGTTCAGAGTCGCTGACAGAAACACCGTTCAGTTTTATGGAGACGGCCTCCCACAGAGCCGGCGTTCCCTGGAGCGCTGGAATACGCATCTGCAGCTAATTCATCTTCCAGCCCTCAGAACTCTTACTGAAATCTCATATACGTTGACATGAGGACCTCAGATACATATTAGCATTAATGAATTCCCTGTTTATACAGCTTATAGCAGACACCAAGCGTCGCTGTCCCGGAATAAACAACATAAGGATCTGCATAATCTGAGCTCAGCAGGAATCGGACTGGGATCGGACAGCTCAGGATAATTTCTCACCGATTCTCACCGATACAGACCCAAATCTGATCTGAACTGAGGAATTATATCTGATCTTACAGCATCTTCTCCTAAACTACTCAATCAATAATCAGCTATCATATCTGTTACAGAGCGACTGACCACACACCCACGCCCACAGCCCACAATGGTAATGAACCATTAACACATCATTGGAGTAACGTTAAACTGTGTGTTAGTGATCCAGACAGCTCCTGTTACCACTGTAGAAAAGATCTGAACATTGTGAGAGCACCCCCTGCTGTTTCAGTTCCTCAGTTTCAGTTTCCATTTACCAAACGCTTTAGCAGAGCACACTAATTCCTCCTAATAAACAGCCCCACGTTCAGCTCCACCTCCTCATTACTCACTTCCATCACTGCAATACTGTATCTGAGCAGTTTCCCTCAGCACTAACACAGGAAGCTAATAAGAGGGGAGGTGGAGATGGTGTGTCTCCACCTCCTCATTATTTACCTCCACCACTGTAATACTGTTTCTGAGCAATTTCCATCAGCACTAACACAGGAAGGTAATAAGAAGGGAGGTGGAGATGGTGTGGTAACATAGTAAGGTAATAAGAGGGGAGGTGGAGATGGTGTGGTAACATAGTAAGGTAATAAGAGAGGAGGTGGAGATGGTGTGGTAACACAGGAAGGTAATAAACAAAGACCTGAATACTTTCATGTTGGTGAGCAGGAGTGGAGATATGTATATATGTGTAGAGACAGACTGAGAGTGAGAGAGAGAGAGAGACAGAGAGAGAGAGAGAGAGTCAGAGACAGACAGAGAGAGAGAGAGAGAGAAAGAGAGAGAGAGAGAGAGAGAGAGAGAACGTGTATGCAGATGAATACATGAAGAGAGAAAGTTGTGGTGTTGTGTTGTTGTACAGGGTCCGGGGTTGGTTCTGTATATCAGCTCGCTATATCAGGATCGGCACAGTGAGAGACAGAACACAGATAGAGGCCACAGCCAGGCGAAGCAGGGTTACTCCACAATCTCTCTGTGTCTGTACGAGCGGAGCTAATAGGACTGGTTTATGGGGTGTGAAAGAGGCTGTGTCTGAGGTAAATGATCTCCTCACATCCAAACCCTCTGACCTCTCTCTCTCTATTTCAGAGACATGACCAACAACACAGTAACCTCTGCCCAGAGGATTAAACGCACAGCAGAACAGCCTGATACAAGAACAGTACAGATAATAATCCACTAATCAGAGAACAGTATAGATAATAATCCACCAATCAGAGAACAGTACAGATAATAATCCACTANAACGGTACAGCTAATAATCCACCAATCAGAGAACAGCACAGATAATAATCCACCAATTAGAGAACAGCACAGCTAATAATCCACCAATAAGAGAACAGCACAGATAATAATCCACCAATCAGAGAACAGCACAGATAATAATCCACCAATAAGATAACAGTACAGCTAGAATCAGCCGTTGGCTCCTCTATGCAGCTGCCCAGCACTGATGCCCACAAAGCAGGAGAAGCTAGAAGAAGGTAGCAGAGCGTTCTCAGGGAGCCGGTTCCTCAGTTCCTAATGGAGTTAAGAAATAACAGTTAACAGGAACGGTGGAGGTTCAGCTGAGGGTCTGGAAGACCAGGATGTCTTTCTGAGAGAACTGCTGGGTAAATCAGAACATCTGTCTGACTGTAGAAGACCTTCAGGAAAGTTCAGCAGACTCTGGCGTGATGGAGCACTGATCTACTGTGTAGAGACACCTGCACAAATATGACCTTCATGGAGGAGATATCAGGAGGACACCTGTCCTGCGTCCTCACCACAGCATTCAGCAGCAGATACAGGTCCTGTGGACTGATGGAGTGTCTGCAGTGAGTGAAGGTGTGTTTGGAGGACAAAGTGGTCCAGAACATCAGTAAAAGGTCACCTAAACAACTGTTAAGCATGCGGGATGGGGGTGCTTAACAGTTGGAGAGGTGTCCGTCATGCTATGGGCTTGTGCTGCAGTCAGTGGCACTGAAGCAGCTCTAACAGCAAAAGAACATGTTCTTCTCCGAGCCCTATCTTAACACAGCACCTTCTGAATGGTCCCCCCTGCGCTAGCCACGCCGATCTGCCTGGGTGGCCGCTGGAGGATCTCCTGTGGTGATCCTCAGAGCTGCGTTCTGGAGGTGCTTATTTGTCAGAGAGAGAGAAACAGAGCAGCAGAGCCATTTACATAAACTGTGCTCCGGCTTCGGCGACAAACGCAGAGTCATTCATCTTCAGCTGGAGCGACGCTTCAGGCTTCAGGCTTCAGGCGTAACCACCTGCAGAGCTGAGAACTCTGTGTGCATCTCAACACTGTCCTGGAAGTGAAGCTCCTCCTGAAGCTGATGATGTGGGTTCACACATTCAGGTTTCTGTTATTATCAGGACGTTCAGTGTAACGAGGTTAGCTTCCCCGCTAAATGCTAGTTTTAGCGAGGTGGTGTGAAAAGCCATGTTTAAAGAGCAGAGCTGTTTTTGCCCTGAGTGTTTGAAAAGATTATTTTGCTGCTGTATTCTCTCCTTCCAAACCGAGTCCCTACATTCATCACCTACAGTAATATACAATACATGTACAAAAGTATTGGGACACCTACACCCTACACCTACAGGAGCATCACATCATAAATCCATAGGCATTAATCTGGATTTGGTCCACCTTTGCAGCTATAACAGCTACCACACTTCTGGGAAGCTTTCTACAAGATTCCGGAGTGTGTCTGTGGGAATTTTGCCCCTCATTCTTCCAGAAGCGCATTTGTGAGGTCAGACACTGATGCTGGACTAGAGGGCGTGGCTGTCAGTCTCCATTCTAGTTCATCCCAAAGGTGATGGATGGGGTTGAGGTCAGGTCTCTGTGCAGGCCAGGCAAGTTCTTCCACACCAAACTCACCCAACTGCCCTTTATGGATCTGGCTTTGTGTACTGGGACACAGTCATGCTAGAACAGGAATGGTTCTTCCCTAAATTGTTCCTTATTAATATTGATCAGTTAATGACAGAATGTTAGTAATTATGTAACTATAATCACAAAGCTACTCAATATACAGACTGATCCAGCAGTTTGGTCACAGGCTGCATGTTCTGCCTGAGTTGAATGTATGCCCCTTGCCACTAGGTGGTGCAGTTTTCTCTGTGTGCTCAATAACAGCAAAGCACGTTGTTAATATGACAATACACGTGGTGCTGTATGGTGCTGTGTGGTTTTGTATATGATGCTGTATGGTGCTATATGGTGCTGTATGATGCTGTATGGTGCTGTATGATGCTGTACGGTGCTATATGATTCTGTATGCTGCTATATGGTACTGTGTGGTGCTGTATGATGCTGTACGGTGTTATATGGTGCTATATGGTGCTGTATGGTGCTATATGATGTTGTATGGTGCTGTATGATGCTCTATGATGCTGTATGGTGCTATATCATTCTGTAAGCTGCTATATGGTACTGTGTGGTGCTGTATGGTGCTGTGTGGTTCCATATGTGATGCTGTCTGGCACTGTTTGGTGCTGTATGGTGCTGTCTGGCACTGTATGATGCTGCCTGGCACTGTTTGTTGCTGTCTGGCACTGTTTGGTGCTGTATGGTGCTGTGTAGTGCTGAGTGGCACTGTGTGGTGCTGTATGGTGCAGTGTAGCACTGTGTGGTGCTGTACGGTGCCATATGGTGCTGTCAGGCACTGTTTGGTGCTGTATGGTGCTGTATGGTGCTGTTTGGTGCTGTATGGTGCTGTCCTGACCTTGTTTGGTGCTGTTTGGTGCTGTATGGTGCTGTGTGGTTCTGTATATGATGCTGTATGGTGCTATATGATTTTGTATGGTGGTGTATGATGCTGTCTGGCACTGTTTGGTGCTGTATGGTGCTTTTGACACTGTTTGGTGCTGTGTGGCACTGTTTCATGCCATATGGTGCTGTCAGGCACTGTTTGGTGCTGTATGGTGCTGTCTGATACTGTTTGGTACTGTTTGGTGCTGTATGGTGCTGTCTGACACTGTTTGGTGCTGTATGGTGCTGTCTGATACTGTTTGGTGCTGTTTGGTGCTGTATGGTGCTGTTTGACACTGTTTGATGCTGTGTGGCACTGTTTGGTGCCATATGCTGCTGTCAGACACTGTTTGGTGCTATATGGTGCTGTCTGACATTGTTTGGTGCTGTATGGTGCTGTCTGGCACTGTTTGGTGCTGTATGGGGCTGCCTGATACTGTTTGGTGCTGTATGGTGCTGTCTGATACTGTTTGGTGCTGTATGGTGCTGTCTGACACTGTTTGGTGCTGTAGGGTGCAGTATAGCACTGTGTGGTGCTGTACGGTGCCATATGGTGCTGTCAGGCACTGTTTGGTGCTGTATGGTGCTGTCTGACACTGTTTGGTGCTGTATGGTGCTGCCTGATACTGTTTGGTGCTGTTTGGTGCTGTATGGTGCTGTCTGATACTGTTTGGTGCTGTTTGGTGCTGTTTGGTGCTGTCTGACACTGTTTGGTGCTGTTTGGTGCTGTATGTTGCTGTCTGACACCGTTTGGTGCTGTATGGTGCTGTGTTTCTGCTCCCTCAGTGTTTTTAGGTAATCTCTTTAAATAGCTTCACAACACGTTGCACGTATTTATCAGACTGGAAGAACCTTTTAATTCACCCATAATCATCGCTGGACCTCTGGGTTAAGCTCCTGCTGCTCTCCTCATGCATTATTCATGGTTTGTGTGGTTAATTTGATGCTGGTCAGGGGATGCGGTCCTCTCTGCTGTGGATTTGGGGGGTTGTTTTTCTGAGAGTGCTCCTGCTTTTCCTGTGTTCTTCAGTTCTGCATCTCATTGCTGATTGAAGGTGATGGTGAATCAGCGTGGTACAGAGAGCAGAGCCCAGAGTGGACCTGCATTAGTAATTCAATTAAACATTAGCCTGTCGCTAACCAGGCCAGCCGTGATGCGCTCTCTCTCTCTCTCTCTCTCTCTCTCTCTCTCTCCCCCTCTCTATATTCTCTCTCTCTCTCTCTCCCTCTCTCTCTCCCTCTCTATATTCTCTCTGTCGCCCTCTCTCTCTTCTTTTCCAGGGGCGTCACTAGAGGTTTATGTACAGATGGGCTAAGTTTGTACTGGGGGGTCTGGGGCCATGGTGCCCTGGGAGCATGTTGATCATGAACCCTGGAGCAGGAGCAGCCAGAGGTGATCAAACTGGTCAAACGTTATTCAGCTACACAGCCTTGTGATCAGAACGTCACCAGTTTGATCCCCTGAACTGACAGGACATGACTGAAGTTCCCATGAGTGGGGCACCTAATCCCCAGCTGCGCCCTGGGTGCTGTGGATAGGGCTGCCCACCACTCCAGGCGAGTGTGCTCACCACCCCCTTGTGTGTGTGTGTGTGTGTGTGTGTGTGTGTTTTCCCTTCACAGATGGGTTTGATGTGGAAGGTCAGTTCCTCTGTGTGCAAACACTAATGGTCAATGGTCAATAATAAGCTGGGAGACAGATCTTCAGGATGTCAGTGACAGAACAGAGCCATTGTCAAAAATATACCCCACCTTGAAGGAGGGGTTGGAAGAGAGTGAACTTTTATCTGTGTGGATGTGATGATTGTATATGTAGATGATTACAGTATTAAAGTTTAGGAGAAGTTTATTGGGGGAATCTGTTCTACTGAAAGTTGGCTCTAGTACCCTGTTGGACAGCCTCTAGACTGGATACAAGATGGGACGATTGGATATGGAGACATACAGGTTCCGCATGGCATCCTGCACATTACCCCACAGATGTTGCCTGCAGCTGGGCCTGTAGTAGATCCTGCACACTCGTAGGTTACCGAAGCTGGCGTCCCAGCTGGTCCCATAAATGCTGGATTGGTGATAAATCTGGTGACCAGGCAGAGCCAAGAAGGTGTTGGAATCTGGTGGAGACATTCCTGGGAAACCCTTGCCGGCTGTGGGCGAGCATTATCCTGCTGAAGAATCCCAGTTGGAAGTCCTGCTATGAGAGGGAACACATGTGGCTGGAGGATGTCCTGCACATATCGCTGAGCTGTTAGTGTCCCTCGTATCACTACTGGGGGTGACCGACTGTCGTATGTGATGGCTCCCCCAAATCATCACACCAGCAGTTGGGGCAGTGTGCATTCAGCCTACAGTATTTTAGCTCCACCCATTCAGCCAACAGAAACCGGCTGGCTGTTTAAATGTAAGGGATGATAACAGGACAGACGATCATGTAGAAGTGAACTATGAGAATTTAAGATGGATTTAAGGGGGAAAGAATATAAGAGAGACGTAGGATATAGGCCCTGCTGAATGTGAGGGCGGGTGGGGGGGGGGGTCGGGGGTTGATTGTAAGTTTCCTATTATAGAGCAGTGCATTGTGAGGGACAGTAGCAGAGGCTTTCTGTGTCGTGGACGGAGCATTTCCTGCAGGCGGGGAAACACACTCCATTCCACTGTAAGTGTTTTGTGTCCAAATGGAGAATCAACAGAAGCTCCTTTTATCTGCTTTTATCTGCCATGAGTTACTGACTCACTCCTCACTGGAGCCTTTGTTCCAGCATACGGAGTGGAGGGGGGCGGGGGACGGGGGGCTTAAAGGCAGAGCGCTGTGTTCTAAACAAAGATATCCAGAGTGCAGTAGTAAAACCAGAGAACATCTAATCACATCAGTATATATTATTACATACGGACACTTTACATACATTTATTGTACATGGGACACATTATAATGACACATATAACCTTGCTGGACTAAAGGGAGTCCCCTGTGTACCTAACAGCATGTAATACCTCCACCAGCACCTTAACTCGTCACTGAAGATGACCTGCTGCCATTCTGAGTCACTCCATGACAGTCTGGCACGACACCATTGCAGTCTTTGGTGACGTCGTAACGGTCTGCGTGCATGTAGTCCTGTGTGGTGCAGCCGTCTGCCAATGGTGCTGGCACTAACATGATGACTCATGGAGGGCATCACTGCTCGCTGAATGTCTGCAATCATGGCTGTGGTGTCACCGTGTGCATGTCGGACAATCCGTCGGTTCTCCCTCTCAATTTGTGCCGATCTCCCAGATCCTTCATGTCACTGGTGTGTACCTTCTTCTATCCACTACCGCCAATAGTGTGCCATGATAGTATCCATATGACCGGTATGGCGCGCAATACGTCCATCCCTCTTCCTGGAGCCCTATGATGCGACCCCTCTCCAACTCCTACAACTGCTGGATTTGCTTTCGAACTCTTCTCTGAGGCAGACTTCACTCACAAAGGATGCTACCAGAATGGAAAGCACACGCAACAGGATGACCAGGTACCACAATACGGCCCATCCTTGCACGGCACGGCTGGATGCAGTGATTCTATCGATGGTGCGTGTATATGCATGTGGCATACAGTGATCACATACTGTTTGTTGTGTATATATATATGTACAATATGTACTACATACGGGGTATGTAGTGTGTGAGCAATCCTGCCTGAATAGTCTGACTTGTGTGAAGGAACAACGCTGGGTCTGTTGTGGGTCTGGACAGTGGGCCGGTCAGGGGGATTTGGAAGGTTATGGATGGGGTGACGGGGGTTTGATGAACAGATAGACAGTGTGAGAAGAGCTCAGTGTTCTCACTGTGTCTCCGGCTGGTGCTCCAGCCTGTATCGAGCCAAGCAGCTGTTTCTGAGCTCCAGACCATCTGGAGGAAACAGTCCTCGTTTCATCACAGCACAGTTACAATACGCTCCTCCATCTGACCATATCCATCCATACTCATACATATTCATACATACTCCTCTAAATACACTCCAGTTTATTCCAACCTCTCAGAGTATGTATTATGTAGCTACACATTCATATAATACCTAATATCAGTGATGCTGAGTGCTGATTGGTTAGCATTATTGCCACTGAGAGCTAAGTGGTTAGCATTACTGCTACTGAGAGCTGATTGGTTAGCATTACTGCTACTGAGAACTGAGTGGTTAGCATTATTGCCAGTGAGAGCTAAGTGGTTAGCATTACTGCTACTGAGTGCTGACTGGCTGGCGTTACTGCTACTGAGCACTGATTGGTTAGCATTACCACTACTGAGTTTTGATTGGATAGCAGAGTTTGTCCTTTTGAGTCTTGGTTTCTCTCAGTGGTTCTTCCCCATGCTCTTAAGGAGGTTCTCCTTTTGAGTCTTGGTTCCTCTCAGTGGTTCTTCCCCATGCTCTTAAGGAGGTTCTCCTTTTGAGTCTTGGTTCCTCTCAGTGGTTCTTTCCCATGTTCTTATGGAGGTTCTCCTTTTGAGTCTTGGTTCCTCTCAGTGGTTCTTTCCCATGTTCTTATGGAGGTTCTCCTTTTAAGTCTTGGTTCCTCTCAGTGGTTCTTCCCCATGCTCTTAGGGAGTTGCTGTCTCCTTCAGTGGTGCCCTCTTGAGATGATGCCTGCTGGAGACAGAAGTACATGTGTACGTCTGAACTGGGTGAAAGTCTCTGTCTGGTAAAGGAGCTCTTCTCCTCTCCATTACACTACATGTTCTGCATTAGCACCTGTCTGAGCTCTTTTATGGAGTGATGATGCTCAGGAGATTAGTCACGGCTCCGTCTCCGTCTGGGAATATGGATTTAGTTCTTTTGCCTGACTGACGTTTTGGCAGGAGTCTCTAAAAAACACCCTGTACATAAATCAGAAGCTGGCAGGCTGCCACAGCCCGGGTCAAATAAAAGCAGGGCAGATGGAGGATTCTCCGAGAGCACACAGTCATATGTAAACACTCCAGTCTGATATGGTACAGGAAACAAGGCTGTAACCAAAGAGATCAGGAAGCTCATCGTGCATCAGCCTAGTAAGCTGAAGGTTAATCTGAAACTGTTGATGATCACTGATGTGTTCTGGAGCTCCACTGTGCCTCAATGTGGTTCTGCTGCAGTGAAGAAACAGCTGAAGTGACTGGGTATCTCCTTAGAGCAGCTTGTCCCAGACTTGACTCAGAGACTGTGGAGTTTGATTTAAGCCTAACCACATGGTACTGGTGACCTAATTAAGGTGTGAATATTAAAAGTGAGTTATGTGAGTAATTTCGGATCTAAGGTCATACAGGTCCATTCCCAGGTGTACAGATCTACACTGGTCCTATATTTAGTACCTTCATTCATTCAGACCAGTTTGTACAAGTGTGCGTCTCTAGACAGTGTTGCTGAGCCACATGGCCCAGAGGGAAGCTGGGAGGTATGGTCACTTCCATGATTGCTTGAAGCTCTTTAACAACAGTTAATAACAGTTCCCCTGGTCCCCTCTATGGTCAGGAAACGGGATCAGAGCACCAGCTAACATGTATGCCCAACAACATACGCATATAAACAAGTGTTTCCTGTTTTCCAGTTTCCAGAAGCTGATAGAGTTGTCATAGTTAAAGATAAAGTCTACTAATAAAGTTCCGGCTCTTATTGCAGTGAAA
This sequence comes from Semaprochilodus insignis, assembly GCA_034552555.1. NCBI lineage: Eukaryota > Metazoa > Chordata > Actinopteri > Characiformes > Prochilodontidae > Semaprochilodus > Semaprochilodus insignis. The sequence continues at coordinate 22,961,699 of CM067475.1, forward strand.
TTAATGTCTGCATCTCCTGATGGAATGATAAATTAACCCCTCGCAGTCCAGTTAATAGTGCGGATGCGGCAGTCGTGAGCTGGAGGTTAGGGAACCAGCCTTCTAACCGGACGGTAGTCGGTTTGATTCCCTGAACTGACAGGACATGAAATGACTGAGGTGTCCTTGAGCAATGCATCTAACCCCAACTGTTCCCCGGGTGCCGTGGATGTTTCACTACATGGATGGGTTAAATGCAATTCCTCTGTGTGTAACACAAATGGCAAAAAATGGCTCTAAACTCTCTACTCAGAGAATGACTGGCATCACCTGAAACAGCTTTCATACAGACATTCAGTGAGCAGTGATTCCCTCCATGAGTCATCCTGTTAGTGCCAGCACCATTGGTAGACGACTGCACCATGCAGGACTACATGCACACAGACTGTTACAACGACTGTCCTTAACACCACGTCAACGTCACCAAAGACTGCAATGGTGTCGTGCCAGACTATCATGGAGTGACTCAGAATGGCAGCAGGTCATCTTCAGTGACGAGTCCCGCTTTTGTCTTGGTTGAGATGACCAACGAACCCGTGTGTGGAGGCACCGTGGTCAGCGCCAAGATGAACGTTTTTGTTGTGACGCGTCACACGTCCAGAAGGCATGGTGTCAACTCCACCTCGAGAATATACAAGCTACATGGGATGGATTATCACAGGACACCATTAGGAGCCTCTACAACTCCATGCCAAAAGATCTGGCATATTGGGTTAGCAAACACGGCGGCCTGACGTCATACTGGGAGACACTACTTCTGTATGTGTAGCTCAATAAATATTGTCCATATCAGTCTAAATTTAGCATCATTTATTGTTCCTGGTAACCTTTATCTTCCTTCCCAATAGCCCTGCAATCCCACACTTCCTTCTGGGCGGAGATATTACTGTGATGAGGAGTGTATGTAGAGCTACACTGACTCAGTGTTTAGATGTTCTATCAGAAGATCAATAATAAATGTTGTGTTTTCCCCAAAACCTTAAATAACTCTCAGATCAGTTTCAGAACTAGAACAAAATCTTGTCGACGCAGCTCTACCAGTGTTATACACCTGTTATTGTAAATATCTGGCAATATGGTGAGATACTTCAGTACACATGCAGGTTCACTGGTGGTTTAGATGAATAAAATGTTTATATGTGTGTTGAAGACATGGAGAACCCTGGTTCCCATCACCACCGCTGTAAAGAACATCTGAACCACCTCACACCAAACCCACTCTCAATCACTCTGTATACACCTCACACCAAACCCACTCTCAATCACTCTGTATACACCTCACACCAAACCC
>CM067475.1:22963107-23012783 GCA_034552555.1 Semaprochilodus insignis
AACCCACTCTCAATCACTCTGTTTACACCTCACACCAAACCTGCTCTCAATCACTCTGTTCACACCTTACACCACTCTCAATCACTCTGTTTACACCTCACACCAAACCCACTCTCAATCACTCTGTTTACACCTCACACCAATCCGGCTCTCAATCGCATAGTTTACACCACACACCAAACCTGCTCTCAATCGCTCTGTTTACACCTCACACCAATCCCGCTCTCACTCGCTCTGTTTACACCTCACACCAAACCCGCTCTCAATTGCGCTGTTTATACCACACACTGAGTTATTTGAAGGTCCTGTTCAGTTTACAGCCCTAGACATTGCTAGTCTGAGCTGCAGCAGGTCTGATTTAGTGTGGTGTTCAGTGTTCCTCTGCTTCCTCTGCTGTGTGCATTGTTTGGGGGAGCTATGTGATAATTGAAGACGGTTATCTGGGTGACGGTTATGACGTGGCGGTAATTGATGTGGCTGACTGAGGCCTGAATAATACAGAACCTGGGGAGAGAATATGAATGAGAGAGCCGAGCGTGGGACGCAGCATCCATCAGGAGGAATGTCAGGGTAAGTACGTCTCATGTGACCATCGCAATGGAAATTTGCATTCAATTAAATGAGCATTACAGGCGTGGGATAGACCTGGATCAAATGCACAGCCGGAGAAGGTAATGGATGGAGGGATTAAAGCACGCTCCTCTGAGAAGGACAGTGTCTCCTGGGGTCTCTTCAGAATCCAGAGGTACTGTGGTTTCTGTAATGCACTGTTTACAGGCAGTTATTATATTATATAACAAGGTTTAATAGTTATGCCAGTTATCCCATTTACATAAGATTTACATTCTGAATTGACAGGTTCAGAGCACCGAGGGCACAACTCCGGGGGTCCCACCCCCTTTTATTGCTGATGAACGTGTTACAGAATGTCGCTGTGGGTAAAGAAGCTGCACTTTTTCCACCTTAAGAGACTAAGTTCTCATTAAACCATCACAAATACTTGTAAGGGGGAGGAAGATGAGGTGGCAGCATACAAGTCAACATCTGAAGGTTTATTGTGGTCCATGATTAAAAATCCAAAGAAAAGTCACAAAACAAGGAAAGAATAAAAGAAGAATATAATATGAAATAAAAGACTAGCAGGAATGAAGGAAACCCGAAATGAGAATACTGTATGACTGGCCCGCATACCGTTTTTGGACTCTGGAGATTCAGAACCGATCAGTATCTTTAAAGCTCCTTTGTGGGGTTAGTTATTTAATATAATCTGCTTGGTAACCCGTGACATAGCAATTTTCACTTCCAGGTCATAGCCTCCACTGCACTTATGGTGGCCACATGTCCGTTTTTTAACTCCCAGTCCTCTGCCCGGCACAGTACCTGGACGGACGCCTATTAGTCCTCTTTTCGGGATGAACTATTTAAAATGTTCACTCGCCAACAATATTATGTGTGCCATTGGCTCACGTGCCTTGCTTTTTTTTAATTAATTTATTTAATTCACATTAAACATTTACATAACATGACAAAAATACAAAGTAACCCATTAAACATTAGTTTTACACCTCAATTGGTCTACAATATAATGTTCTTCCATAAATGAGCATCTTCAGACAAAATATTTAGAGTCCTCAGTCTCACATGCCTTGCATTTCAGTGACTCGCCTACCAGCTCACCGCACGTCAGCCCTTCAAATGCTAGTCAGTTAGTAAGAGCTCCCATCTGACTCACAAATGTCAACCATTCCACCCAATTAGGAGAGTAAAGCATCATTTATGTGTTATATAGGTTATGATGTCCTCCTTTTGGGGTTTATAAAAGTGGCCACCCTAACTGCACTGGCTGAGGTTCTCTGTATTTGAACAGATCTGAGGCTAGAAAGCTACTCAGTTGTCATTCTAACTCTTTTCTTGTGATGGGAAAGAGAAGAGGAGAGTCTACAGGTGATATGGTGAGTTGCAGTTCTTATACCAATGAAGAAACACAGAGTTTGGTGCCACAGAGCACTAATGTTAGTTAGCTAGTGAGCCTAGGTAACGTTGGCTCCCACTGGCGAAGCCAAACTGGCCCTTTGCAGAGAGTCTATATAGTCTGTGGGGTTTTTAGGGTGTTTCTTGCTATGAAGCCATGTCTTCGTGTTTCAGTCGTCAGGCTTGTTGGTTAGTAAAGGGCTGATGAAGATAGCTAGCTATCTAGCTAAGACAGAGCTAAGGCTAGCTATATTAGCTTTAGCTGGACCGCACATAAAACCGCTAACAACAGGAACATGAAGATGTGGGTTCCACACAAGAAACACCTTATAAAACCCATATTCTAGTCAAAGGTCTCCGCAAAGAGCCACTTTGGCGTTTGCCAGCGGGAGTTAACATTAACTAGGTGCGCTAGCGATAGCTTTCCAACATTAGAGCCCACTGACACCAAACTGTGTGTTTCTTCATTGGTGTAAGAACTGTAACTCAGCTTATCACCTGCAGCCGTTTCCTCTTCCCAGCACAGAGAAAGAGCTAGAATGATAATTGAGTAGTTTTCTGGGCTCGATTTAAACTACACTGAACACAGAACTGCAGCATGGTGAACAGACCAACCTCAGCCGGTCAGTAGAGGTTTGTAACTGGACGTGTTAACAAGCGGATTGGAGTGAAAGAACTGAACCCTTTTTAACCCACAGTGGAGCTGAATAAACAAGGAAGCGACTGTGAAAAGGTTTACAGGGTCTGTGATTGTTATTGTGTCTTTCTCTTACCGCCGCCAGCCTGAACTGGAGCGTGACGGTGTGAGTGAGCGCAGCGGGGTGGATTTTGCCGTCACATTTCACATTTATTTGAGGAAAAATGGGGAAAAAAGGGAATATCCGTATCCTAACATTAGAAACAAATACCTACCCAGTGAACGGACATCCGAATATCAAAATACTCGGGTTCAGCCCTAAAAAACTGGCAGGGAAACAATACGAGCCTAGACGAGGTAAACACCTAGGGGTATAAATACACAGAGAACAAATGAGACATACCTGGAGCTAACAAGGAGGCGGGGCTACAGATTACACACAGGTGACAAGGAGGCGGGACAGGGGAGGAGACTCAGACCCAAACAACAACAGAGGGACATGGTAGGAGAGCACACAAGGGGAAGTAAACAAAGGCCACAGTTTTAGCTTACCCCATCACGCCTCCTGATGGTGAGAACTGGGTCCAGAGGAATGTATGAAGTGATGGTAATCCACGCAGAACGACTCCAAATAACAATGAGGAAATGTTAGATGAGTCCAGAGTGATGGACAGACTGACTGGGAAGGATGAAGTTCCAATGAAACAAATGTCCTGAATAAGATCAATAATCCGCACGTTCCACAGAATTTCTCCAGTGAGACCATGTTGGAGAAATTACCAGGTCTAAATTATTAATGTTACTGTGATATTAAATCGCTGTATCTCCCTTATTACCTACATTTCTGAACGGATCATCTGACATTTAATGACGAATTGACCAATAAAATTGATTAAAAATGACTTGAAATAAATCTTACAACCCGCTTCCCAAAAATGCTGTGCAAACCGTAAATACAAACAGAATGCATGATGTTCTGGAGCTGGGCGATATGACAGAATATATACCACAATATAACATTAACACCACCTCCCTGTATCTACACTCACTGTATGAGCTCCACTGACCATATAGGAGCACTCTGTAGTTCTACAGTTCCAGACTGTAGTCCATCTGTTTCTCTGTATACTTTATTACCCTGTTCTTCAATGGTCAGGACCCCCACAGGACCACCACAGAGCAGGTATTATGTGGTGGTGGATCATTCTCAGCACTGCAGTGACACTGACGTGGTGGTGGTGTGTTAGTGTGTGTTGTGCTGGTGTGAGTGGATCAGACACAGCAGTGCTGTTGGAGTGTTTAAACACTGTGTCCACTCACTGTCCACTCTATTAGACACTCCTACCTTGCTGGTCCACCTTGTTGATGTGCAGTCAGAGACGATAGCTCATCTGCTGCTGCACAGTGCAGTGTTGGTCATCCTCTAGTCCTTCATCAGTGGTCACAGGATGCCGCCCACAGGACACAACCCACCGGATGCTGCCTATGGGACGCTGCCCATCTTAAGTATATTCAGGTTGTTTAAAATGTTCAGGATTTTTAGGATTGTTGTATCTCCAGGATCTATAAGATCTACAGGATCATTAAGACATTTAGAAACTTCAGGATCTTTAGGATATTCAAGATATGCAGAATTCTTTTTTTAGGATTTTGGGATTTCCAGGTTCTAAATGCTTTACAGGATCCTTAAGATATTTAGGATCTCCAGGATCTTTTGGATCTACAGGATATGACAACCTCTTAGTGGTAGCTATGAAAGACGACCTCGTAGGAGGAGCTTGGTCAGTTATTATTGGTTCTGAAATCGATACAGTTGAGTGGTTAGCTCCAGTCCGAATGGATGCGTTCTCACTGTGGTAATCCGACCTGGTCCAGGTTCCTATTTCAGTTTGTTTGTTGATGTTCTGGCTCAGGTTCATCAGCAGGTTAACAGGATCTGATTAGACAGCAGCAGTGAGTCACATTACTGCCCGGACAGCCGAGTCGCAGGCAGACAGATTACACAGGAAACCCACACAGACAGCTTACACTGCGTACGCACATATGCTACAGCATTCACTGACCAGAGCGATTAGCCTTTTCATTCTCCCCTGTCCCAGCACACATCCACCTCTATGTTCATCATTAAACTTCTCCAGCTGTTCAGACCACATGTGGAGATCCTTTAGCATTCAGCCTCAGCAGTAGATCACTGTTATTCTCCATACAATCTAAACACAAACACTGTAACATTAAAGATATAAAGATACAGTGTCTATTAGAGTGTGTATTAGAGTGTAGTGAGTGTGTATTAGCGAGTGTAGTAGAGTGTAGATTAGAGTGTAGATTAGAGTTTTGTGTATTAGTGTGTATTAGAGTGTGTATTGAGTGTGTAGTTTTGTGTATTAGAGAGTGTAGTAGTGTGTAGTGTGTAGTTTTGTGTATTAGAGAGTGTAGTAGTGTGTAGTGAGTGTGTAGTTTTGTGTATTAGTGTGTAGTAGAGTGTGTAGTGAGTGTGTAGTTTTGTGTATTAGAGAGTGTAGTAGTGTGTAGTGAGTGTGTAGTTTTGTGTATTAGTGTGTAGTAGAGTGTGTAGTGAGTGTGTAGTTTTGTGTATTAGAGAGTGTAGTAGTGTGTAGAAGATACTAAAGGGTTCCTGAAGAATCTGAACATTCTAAAGGTATTAAAGGTCCTGAACATGTTGAAGATTCTCAAGGTCCTAAATGTCCTGAAGTTTTTGAATGTCCTGAAGATGTTAAAGATTGGTTATATGGTCCTGAAGATTTGATCCTGCAGGTTCTGATAGCGGTTGGACTATCATGTCCTGCTGTCGAACATCAACATCTAAAGTTAATTTTGGACTTTTCCATTCTCCAGAGTCTCACATAATCTTCATATTTCCAAAACATCCAAACCAGGAGTCTTAGAACTCATAATGAGACGATTTGTAGGAAGATGTAGGATCTTCAGGATCTTTGAAATCTTAAGACAATTTAGGATTGTTCAAATCTTCAGGATCATTAGGACATATATTCTATATATTCACGGTTTATGGTTCTAGACAACAGTGTCCTGTGGTCGGAATCTGATCACTGATGAGGGACTACAGGATGACCAACTCTAGTGTGCAGCAACAGATCAGCTATCGACTCTTAATGTTATAGAATGAGCAAGTCAAAGTTCTGTCCTCAACCCAATAGGAATGTTGTGGAAGGACTTGAAGGGAGCGGTTCATAAGAGGAAAGCCACCAACATCCCAGTGTTGGAGCTGTTCCTGTACAGAGGAACGGGCTGAAATTCCTCTAAGCCAACTTGCAGGACGGATCAGCAGTTACCGGAAACGTTCAGCTTCAGTAAGAGGGTCACAGCAGATACTGAATACTTGGGCTTTTGGGCGTATTGTGGATCATAGGAGAAATCTAGAACGTTCTAAAGGGTTCTTATCGGTAGAGTTCATTGATACAAGGAATAAAACAAGCAGTGTGTTTGACTGAACCTGCTGAACACAGACCTGGCGTCAGTTTGAGCTGGTTCAGAGTCTGACTGAGCAGTTAGTGATACGGAGCAGTGATGTCAATAATTGCAGGTCTGATAGACGCTCGGGAGAACCTGATCAACTGCTCCTGTGTAAATCAGTCCCCACTAAAAATACCTGGGCTACTTACACACCCGATTGTTACCGCTCTGACTACAACCCCGCTGCCCACTGAACAGAACGACTGAGGAAAAAGAGAGTGAGGGAGAGAGAGAGAGGGAGAGACAGAGACAGAGAGATCTTTATACTGAGTCCGTATTAGCCAGTGGCCCCGATGATATTTCTCACCATGGCAACAAAAACTGAGGGCTTTCATCACAGACGGAGAAAAGGCACCGTATTCATTTATAAAAGGGAGGAAGAGAGAGAGAGAAGGGGGTAAGAGAGAGAGAAAGAAAGGGGAGAGAGAAGGTAAGAGAGAAAGGGAGTAGGTGAGAGAGAGAGGGAGAGAGAAGGTAAAAGAGGCGGAGAGAGAGAAGGTAAGAGAGAGAGAGACAGAGGGAGTAAGTGAGAGAGAGAGGGAGTGGGTGAGAGACAGAAAAGGACAGAGAGCAGTAATCAGGGGAAATTGGGCTGGTGGTGGGCTGGGCTGGAGCGACTCTGAGAGACAGTGCTGATGAGACACTGCGGTGTGATGAGCTTTAAAAACATCAGCTGAAATGAAAACAATACAGACTAATACGCTACCAGGAGAGGAGTGTACGAGCACACCACCACTTACACTCTCAGCATATACTCTCAACTCTCAGCATATACTCTCACTCTCAGCATATACTCTCAACTCTCAGCATATACTCTCACTCTCAGCATACACTCTCAACTCTCATCATATACTCTCACTCTCAGCATATACTCTCACTCTCAGCATATACTCTCAACTCTCATCATATAGTCTCACTCTCACTCTCAGCATATACTCTCAGTGTCAGCATATAGTGTCACTCTCACTCTCAGCATATACTCTCACTCTCAACATATACTCTCACTGTCAGCATATAGTCTCACTCTTACTCTCAGCATATACTCTCACTGTCAGCATATAGTCTCACTCTCACGCTCAGCATATACTCTCACTCTCAACATATACTCTCACTGTCAGCATATAGTCTCACTCTTGCTCTCAGCATATACTCTTACTTTCAGCATATACTCTCACTGTCAGCATATAGTCTCACTCTCACTCTCAGCATATACTCTCACTCTCAGCATATACTCTCACTCTTAGCATATAGTCTCACTCTCACTCTCAGCATATACTCTCACTCTCAGCATATACTCTCAACTCTCATCATATAGTCTCACTCTCACTCTCAGCATATATTCTCACTCTCAGCATATACCTTCAACTCTCATCATATAGTCTCACTCACTCTCAGCATATAGTCTCACTCTCAGCATATACTCTCACTCTCAGCATATACCTTCAACTCTCATCATATAGTCTCACTCTCACTCTCATCATATATTCTCACTCTCAGCATATACTCTCAACTCTCATCATATAGTCTCACTCTCACTCTCAGCATATATTCTCACTCTCAGCATATACTCTCACTCTCAGCATATACCTTCAACTCTCATCATATAGTCTCACGGTCATTCTCAGCATATACTCCCACTCTCAGCATATACTCCCACTCTCAGCATATACTCTCCCTCTCAGCATATACTCTCACTCTCACTGTCAATATATACTCCCACTCTCAGCATATACTCTCCCTCTCAGCATATACTCTCACTCTCACTGTCAATATATACTCTCATTCTCAGCATATACTCTCACTCTCACAGTCAGCATATACTCTCACTCTCAGAATATACTCTCACTCTCACTCTCAGCATATACACTCATTCTCAGCATATACTCTCACTCTCAGCATATACGCTCACTCTCACAGTCTGGATATACTCTCATATTCAACATATACTCTCACTCTCAACATATACTCTCACATTCAGCATATACTCTCACTCTCAACATATACTCTCACTCTCAATGTATACTCTCACTCTCTGAATATACCCTCACTCTCACACTCAGCATATACTCTCACTCTCAGCATATACTCTCCCTCTCAGTATATACTCTCACTCTCAGAATATACTCTCACACTCAGCATATACTCACACTCTCAGCATATACTCTCACATTCAGCACGTACTCTCACTCTCAGCATATACTCTCACATTCAGCACGTACTCTCACTCTCAGCATATACTGTCACTCTCAGTATATACTGATCCACTCACACCAGCGTAACACACACTAACACACAACCACCACGTCAGTGTCACTGCAGTGCTGAGAATGATCCACCTCCCACATAATACCTGCTCTGTGGTGGTCCTGTGGGGGTCCTGACCATTGAAGAACAGGGTAATAAAGTATACAGAGAAACAGATGGACTACAGTCTGTACCTGTAGAACTACTGAGTGTCCTATATGGTCAGTGGAGCTGATGCAGTGGACAGTGAGTGTAGATACAAGGAGGTCGTTTTAATGTTATGGCTGATGTGTGTGTGTATATATATAGCACCTGTATCGGTATTTATCTGTATAAATCTGAATATATGTGTATATATCTATATCTATCTGTATGTATCTCTGTATATATGTATATATCCTAATGTATGTGTATTGTTCTGCCTGCCTGTGACTGTGTTCCTGCTCTCTGTGCTGTTCATTGATTATTAATGTGGAACCTGTCTGTCTCCCGTCCCTCTACGCTCCCCTGAGGTTCCTGTGTCTGCTGTTCAGATGTACATAAAGCAGTGAGGGACCTGCTATACTCACCTTTACCTGCTGCATACCTGCTACCTGCACCTGTCTTTCATCTCTCACTCACCTGCTTCTGTTCTTAAGCCTTTCTCTGTCGTGTCTTAACAGCTCTTTTACACAGGGCCTGTTCTCTAACACACGGCAGGGTTTTACTGAACACTCACGTTACATAACTGTTTAAGCCTTATCATAATCAGAACATAAACTACAGAACACTGGAAATATCTACTCATACTGACGTATTAATGATTATATATGTACACCAGGGTGGAGACTGCGGTACTGACTCTTCTCTACTGATTAGCACTGATGTGGTTTAGAGTTTCAGTGAGCTACATTTCTCTATTTATATTTATATTATTTATGTTTTCTGTATTTCTCTATGAGTGTTTGTATATCTTTCTGTTTCTCTATATTAGTATGTTTTTCTCTATATTTCTTTAGAATGTTTTGTATTTCTTTCTAGTTCTTATATTAATTAATTTTCATTTTTATTACTTAAAAAATATATTTTTTAATACATTTTAGATGTTTTTATATATGTATATAAACCTTATTTATTTATATAAATCTTAATAACCTGGTATTTATTTCCCAGTTTTGATGTAATTTGAACAGATCTTTTGTTCTGTATGTTGTGTATAAGTTCATGATAACTGGGTTAAAATGAATTACACGTCTGGTTCCACTGACTTACATTAATACTTACCTGGTAGCTCTGGCAATGACGTTCATTAGAGAAGGTGCAGAGATCGATATGTGCACCAGAGTCACTCAGAAAGCTGTAGCCTAAGCAGAAGAACCGCTTCACCTAGAACTGTAAACAACAGAGGGGTTCTTCAGAGAGGTGCCACAGAAGAACAACAGAACTTAAAGGAACCTTTCAGTGGATAGTTCTTTAAAGAACTGCTTATGTAAAGGAGATGTAAGAGTGTGAAGAACCTGTTTATAAGTTGAAAGACCTTCTACATGACGCAAAGGTTCTACAGCAATTGGTGTTTTTTTCTAGAACCATATACCCAAGCCAAGAACCACTTGAGAACTTTTAGTTTTAAGAGTATATGTTAGAAGGTACCTGATATGATCCCTTGAGCTCAGCCCCAAACCCTGTGAGATGAAGAGGTTTGGTTCTACATTGTGAGAACCAAATAGCCTGAAAAATCTAGAGAGGCTCTGAATGACAGACTGATCTCATATCTTCGCATGTTCCACATCATCCAGTGTTACATCCACAGGAGAAACGTGCTGTTATATTGCTCAGAGTACTAAAGGCAGGAGTACCAGCAGCTGTCATATGTCCTAAGTGTGCTATGGTATGTGTATTTATAGGTTATTTTAAAGTTATTTTAAGGTTTTCCAGTGTGTTAAATTCAGTAAAGTAATGGAGCATATAAATAGACAGTGTGCAGTAAACTGAGCAGATCTCACTGCTGTGATTATGTGGTTTAACCTCACAATGTACCGCCTGCTCTGGGTCTGGTGGTTGCCAGGAGAACGGTACTTGTCTGACTGCATTGTGCGGGTGGAGCGGGGTTTATGGTGTGGGGTTGTTTTCAGGAGTTGGGCTCGGCCCCTTAGTTCCAGTGAAAGGAACTCTTAATGCTTCAGCAGACCAAGAGATTCTGGACAATTTAATGCTCCCAACTTTGTGGGAGCAGTTTGGGGATGGCCCTTCCTGTTCCAACATGACTGCGCACCGGTGCACAAAGCAAGGTCCATACAGACATGGATGAGCGAGTTTGGTGTGGAAGAACTTGACTGGCCTGCACAGATTTCTAGAACACCTTTGGGATGAATTAGAGCACAGACTGCGAGCCAGGCCTTCTCGTCCAACATCAGTGTGTGACCTCACAAATGAGCTTCTGGAAGTGGTCAAAAATTCCCATAAATAAATTCCTACACCTTGTGGAAAGCCTTCCCAGAAGAGTTGAAGCTGTTATAGCTGCAGAGGGTGGGCCGACATCATATTAAACCCTATGGATTAAGAATGGGATGTCATATACATGTGAAGGCAGACGACCGAATGCCTTTGACAACATAGTGTATCTAGACCCTTTAAAGAAAGCTCTCCACTGTTTGGGCTCCCAGGGTTTAAACACCACATCTGGACAATGGCTGAGAATGATAATACGCCGTAAATCTGAGGAGAAGCTAAAAGCCTGATTCGATAATAAACGCACTGTGAAGCCCTGCGAGACCATTGTGTTTAAAGTCACCATAAATAGTTTAGCACAGAAGGTCTATTGTGTTGATGGGCTCTGGCGGAGATTCCAGTGCCAGAGTGACCAGCGGTGGAGGACAGAGGAGTGTGGAGTGCGGTTTATTATCTGAACCCATTTAATAAAGCCTAAAGCCTCAGAGCGCTGCAGATAAATACTCCCTTTCAGCTCCATTCAGCTCCATTCAGCTCCCTTTAGCTCCTGCAGCACCTTCAGAACATCTAAAGGGAGTTACATGTCCTCACAGAGCTGCTAGCTGATCAGAGAGAGGGAGGAAACAACACAGGAGGAGGAATTAGGAGGGAAAGAACAACAAAAAAAATTAGCCCTGCACTTTCAGCCAACAGCATCACCACCCATTCAGCCTACAATAGTTTAGCTCCACCCATTTATCCAATAGCAGTTTAGCCCCACCCATTCAGTCTACAGCAGTTTAGCTCCACCCATTCAATCTGCAGCAGTTTAGCTCCACCCCTTCAGTCTACAGCCGTTTAGCTCCACTCATTCAGTCTGCAGCGGTTTAGCTCCACCCATTCAGTCTGCAGCAGTTAGCCCCACCCATTAAACCCAGGGCATTTTAGGACCACCCATTCAGCCTATAGCAGTTTAGCCCCACACATTCAGCCTACAGCAGTTTAGCCCCACCCATTCAGCCTACAGCAGATAAGCTCCTCCCATCCAGCCAACAGCCTTTTAACAGTGAGTGGATCTGTTAAACTGCTCTACAGACGGACAGACAGAGATGACCAGCTGACCTTTTCATATGGGACACAGTGATGGTGCTTCAGGGGTCACCTGAGATGGATCTTAAAACTGAGTGGTCTATGAGAGTAGCTGCAGATGCCTCCAGAGCAGACAGTAACGCTGGGGTGACAGTCTTTCTCCTCGTGTAGGAAACACACATGTAGGACACACAGTGGACACAGACAGGCTGGACAAATTAAAGACTACACGCTAAACAGACAGGGAAGGCTCTTCTGACCTGCTGCATGTGCAGTAACGAGTGGGAGGTTCATTAGCGCGATATCATCAGTGTGTATTGTTTGTTTATGAATAAAGCTGCTCTGTCTGTCCTTCCAGAACACATCAGTAGGTTCTGGCCAGCGTTTCATATCAGAGGGCTGACATCATTCCCGTCCTCGCCTCAGAAACGCTGCATGTGTGTCACCAACACGCACACATTCCAGCTCCAGCGCCGTCTGAGCCACAGCTCGGCATTTTTAAAGCTGGAAGTCATCTCTGGCGTTCCATTCAGAGCACGTCTGCGGCTCGCTCGGAGCAGAGGAACGCTGGGCGGTTCAGCATCACTCACTGTAAACAAGCTATCTTCCACTTTACAGCCACTCTTATACACACATTACATCCCGAGCTCACCGGAAAACTACTGCTCATCTCTGGACCAGACCTCGGGAGATCCAGCCAGATGGTCAACACAAGTATACGGACCAAACCTCCTGGGTGTGTGACGTACTTCAGGGTTTGGAGTATACTCTGGAAAGGAATGATGCATTTGATATGTGTCATAAATATAAAGCAAGTATTAATTATTGAGCAAATATGAATGATCCTGCTGATTTACTGAGCAATCAGTGTTTATAAACAGGCCAAGTGGACTGAGCTGAACAATAGAGAAGCATGCAGAGCCGGAAGACTCTAATATACAGAGACATGCAGAAGAGTAGGCACCCCTGGTGGACAGTTCAGTGAGTAGAAGTCTTCGAGTATCCTAAAGGCCTAACATTTTTGGTAGTGAGATTAGTGTGTTATTCATTCACAGTCATCGTTAGAAAAGACTCTATAACCACTCTGACTCCTCAAACCTCCTCCCACCAACCAGCAGTCAAAGCATCACACCGTCTGTAAAGAGCTGGAGATGAAAAGAGGATAATAATCCTCAAAACCCACCATGGACCACCTCAAGAGGACCAAGCTGGAGGTTTAGTCGTGGACCTCACAGACCCCCAACCTAAACATCCTGGACATCTGTAGATAGAACTCAAGAGAGCAGCACATGGAGACAGACCGAGAACCTCACAGAACTACAAGCCCTATATGAAGAAGAACGAACTTCTAGCTCTGCTCCGCCCCCAAACAGACATCGCTATGATGATTACTAACATAAAGGAATGAACAGATGAAGGAACAATGTTAGTGACAGATAAAGGAATGAACGGATGATGGAACTGTTAGTGATGGATAAAGGAATGAAGGGATGAAGGAACAATGTTGGTGATGGATAAAGGAATGAAGGGACGAAGAAACAATGTTGGTGTAAAGATAAAAGAATGAAGGGATGAAGGAACCGTGTTGGTGATATATAAAGGACTGAAGGAACAATATTGGTGATGAATAAAGGAATGAAGGATGAAGGAACAATGTTGGTGATGATAAAGGAATGAACGGATGAAGTAACAATGTTGGTGAGAGTTAAAAGAATGAATGGATGAAGGAACAATGTTGGTGATGGATAAAGGAATGAAAGGATGAAGGAACAATGTTGGTGATGGATAAATGAATGAACGGATGAAAGAACAGTGTTGGTGTATAGATAAAGGAATGAACGGGTGAAAGAACAATGTTGGTGATGGATAAAGGAATGGAGGGATGAAGGAACAATGTTGGTAATGGATAAAGGAATGAAGGGATGAAGGAACAATGTTGGTGTATAGACAAACGAATAAAGGGATGAAGGAACAATGTTGGTGTATAGATAAACGAATGAAGGGATGAAGGAACAGTGTTGGTGATGGATAAAGGAATGACGGGATGAAGGAAGAGATTTGGTGATTGATAAAGGAATGAAGGGGTGAAGGAACAGTGTTGGTGATGGATAAAGGAATGAAGGGATGAAGAAACAGTGTTGGTAATGGATAAAGGAATGAAGGGATGAAGAAACAATGTTGGTGCATAGATAAAGGAATGAAGGGATGAAGAAACAGTGTTGGTGATGGATAAAGGAATGAAGGGATGAGAACCAGTAGAGCCTTGTGCAGCGCTGCGTCTGAGCTGTATGTACCCTATAGGATGGTCAGTGTGTATTAATAGACTGGTCAGTGTTTATTATTCAGTGTCCAGCCTGGCACCTGCTGTTTCTCTTCTAAAACCCACGTGCACTAACGGCACCTGTGACTCGCAGGCAGAATTAAATCAGACGTCTGAACACGACAGATTTGGAAATATAATTTGCATCTGGACGTGAGTCACGGTGAGGCAATCACGCAGCACCGCAGGCGCAGCGCGTCTTATTAAAACACACCAATGAAGTTTTACAGGGTTTATCCCGGAACCTAAAAGGCTGATTTCATTTTCGTATACGTCTGTTCCACAGCGATTCTGCGTTACAAACTGGAGCAGACAAGCAGAACGGGGACGCAGCAGAACAGAAAATGAAGTGCTGCCTGTGGCTGAGCTTTAACTCACCGAGCGTTCTTCACTCACTGCAGCTGCACTTCACTCGCCACTGATCTCACTGCTCATCAGCGTGTACAATATATACATACTGTGGCCACACAGGGAGGTTCTCGGGAGGATCCTCTTCCCGGCATTTGTAATGGTGCTGTAATGTTGTTGCCTGGTGGGATTGTGCTGTGTGTTGGTTTGTGTTGTGTCAGTGTTGAATGAGTGTGAATTTAGCCAGTCAGGTTGCTGATACCTGAGCTAAAGTACGCTCCGGTGCATGTGCCAAAATCCACTTCCTCATTATTAACAGCAGCTCAAGCTGCAGAAGCAATATGTGATTGGTTCTGCTTGATGAGATTGACTCTGTGTC
This sequence comes from Semaprochilodus insignis, assembly GCA_034552555.1. NCBI lineage: Eukaryota > Metazoa > Chordata > Actinopteri > Characiformes > Prochilodontidae > Semaprochilodus > Semaprochilodus insignis. The sequence goes on from CM067475.1 coordinate 22,977,997, forward strand.
CATTCGTGCCAGTCAGAGCTCCACCCCAGTGCTGACAGTGGGTTTGTGTGTTACCAGGAAGTGACCCTCCCTGCGGTCCTGCTGCTGGAACAGTGCCAAGCGGCACTTTTAACTTGCTGCCTGATCTAATAAAAGAGTATTTGCCCGCATGTGCAGTGTTTCCTGTGTCATCTTGTTCTACACTGATGCTACATTGGTGTCAGAAGTGGGATTTGAACCCCTGGTTCCATAGATGACCATGCAAGATGCCATGGGGGAGATGGCTCAGTGAGGCTCAACACCGGGGCTGGTGAGGGAAGGCAGAGTGATTGGGTTTATTGTTGTTAATGTTGCTGTTCATTAGCTTAAGGTGTGTTTATGTGCTCTTTGTGTCGTTTCGTACCTGGGGTACAGATTGTGCGTGTCTATTCTATCCCTTATACTATAGTTCATGACTATTATTTTCAAAGTATAAATATAAACAACAAAATAAATATAAACTTGGCGTTCATAAATATAAATATACCCCCAGGGGCCCCCCACTGGCCTGGGGCCCCAAGCAGTTGCCTACCTCTGGAGGTGACTGTGAGGTGAGAGCCTGTTGCTATTGGAGTCCTCCTTTGTGGGTTTGTTTTCTGCCCGGTGTTAAAGAGATCTGTTCTGCTTTTCCAGTTTTCCTCTTTCTGTTAGTGTGCTGTACATGTTTGTACATGCAAAGGTTCTGCAGAGTTCTAGAGCCCAAAGTACTCTCCCCCACAGAAACCACTTTTCCCAGCTGGCTGAAACGCCGTGTTGGAATTACAGCCATTTTCTCTGTTACAAAGTGATGTCATCTCATAACACAGTCCTTACTGCCCTCCTACGGGCTCCTGCTTCAGTCCAGCTTATGAAGGTGGATCTACCAGCTTATTCTACTGGACTTTCAGGATCAGACTCTGGATCAAACTGGGATACAGTCATGCTGGAACAGGAAAGGGTTCTGCTGCACAAAGCTGGAAGCATAGAATTGTTGATGCTCGGCATTGCACATAGTGATCATGGAGACCCATTTTATGAAGGTCCTGATACACAGTTCTTGTACTGATGTTGTGTGCAGAGGCAGTTAGTGTTAGACCACGCCCCCAGTTCACTCTGACTGGTACGGTTTGGTGTTGGGCCACACCCCCACGTCACTCTGGCTGTGACTGGTGGAGTTTGGTGTTAGGCCACACCCCCATGTCACTCTGGCTGTGACTGATGGAGTTTGGTGTCAGGCCACACCCCCAGCTTGGCCTCCGCCCACAAGCTCATTGCAGTTGTGACTGGTGGAGTTTAAGCTCACTCGGGTTGTGATAGTGTTAGGTCATGCCCAATGCCTCCGATTATGAATGGTGTGGAAAGCCGTGATGCCACGCCCCCATGTTAAGTTGATGATGGATGGCATTAGGCCACGCCCCGTAGCTCGCTCTGGTTGTTATCAGTGGAGTTCGGAGTTGGACCACGCGCCTTTCTGACTGTAATTGGTGGGAAGAAGGTTTGGGGCTCCGCCCTCTAGCTCGCTCTGGCTGGCGTTGGTGTACAGCGATGCTAAACCACGCCCCTTGTCCGCGCTGCCTGGAGTGGGGCGGAGCCTGAGCGCCGCTGCTGCTGCTGCTCTTCATTTCCAAGCGCTGGAGGACCAGGAGGAGCAGCTGGAGGATTTCTGAGAAGTTGTATCCTCGGAGATCGGCTCTGCTGGCACTGCGAGAGGTAAGGAGGCGGTGGGAGCGATCGCTGCGAGCTGGTGGAGGAGAGCATACGGATGTGTTTCTGTCCCAGGCTGGTGTTCGACTGAGAGGAGCTCCGTATTCGAGTTTTCCATTCCACCTTAAATGGCGCGGTTTAAACGGCGTGGGGGTACAGGCGCCACAATGCAGCCGCTGCGCTGTTTAAGGTGGAACGGGACATTCGGATAAGATGCCGGCAAACGAGGGGCTAATTTGAGTGTGTGTGAGTCGATATCGCTCCTGACGGCATTTCTGGCTCGACTCTGGACTCCGGACGGTGTTGGTTCTGGTGCTTGTGCGTGTGGATGCTGAGGGCTGGCTGGGCTGTAGATGTTCAGAGTACAGAGCTCAGTCGGTCGTGCTGGTCGTGTCACCCCAGAGGAACTCTGCCTCTACGTCTTTGGGTTCGGGAAGAGAAGTGAGGGGGAGATGGCTGCTTTGGGTGCGGATCTGCTGCAGGAGAACACATGGAGAACATCAGGGCATGCCTCAGAAACACAGCACTTACATAACTGCGTCCTGAACTGTGACAAAGCCCTGTGACTGCACTGTCCAAGCAGATGAGGACACCATCAACATGATGGTCATGAAGGCATGGATGGAAGCACGAGGCTGCCCTGAATCCAGCCCAGCCGTGCGGTGGAGGTGCAGGAGATGAATCCCTGTCATATAGTCACTTCTGCTGGGTCTTCACTGTTGGGCAGATGCCTCCCTGCTGGTCTGGAGATGCTTTCCAGAAAGGTTGGCATGCTCTGTGGCAAGAAGTGGTTCAGTGTCCATCATCCAATTTCTATCCTTCCTCTTAGGAAGCATCATCGGTCCAGCTGCACATCCACTGAGAATGTTCTCCGTACTGAAATCCCATATATGCTCAATATCTATACACAGAAACGGATTCAACTGTCATATTTATTGATGTACTATGTGAATTACTTTATTATACTAGGTGTGTTTGGGTATATAAGGAATATAAGGTGAACACTGAAGGTAAATACTATATATTGTATTGCCTCATTTACAATAAATGCATACATATTGAAAGTTTCTAGCAATGCACACTAATGGTTGAATAATTGCTTACACTATATGTAATGTAAAAATGTAAAATATATATATATAATTTATTATTATTATTATTTATTTATTTATTTATTTTTTTACATACAGTTAAAAACTCTAACTCTCCTCCTCACAAATTAAACAAGCTTGTAAACTATATGCTGAGTTTCCACTCTGCTTGTATTCCTGCCCAGTAAGCCTGGTGTGGCCTGATGATGCCTCAGGGCAACATGCAGGTTATGTCCTATGACATAACCTATATCCCCTGAGATAGCAGTGACCAGTTAAATGGAGGTCTCATTTTAGGGGGCAACACGGTACCATGGTAACTCTACTGGGTGAACTGTATTCTACCGCTGTGTAATATTCATGGCTATTTCTGTGGGATTATTCAAAATCACCCTTAAAAATAACCACACGTTTCACTGTTAACCCTTTAGTCTCTGACACTGCAGTTCAGACTGTGTCCAGCAGGTGGTGTATTACCAGTGCAGGCTGAAGCTCAGCTGCAGGTGCTGTTGTTGAATCTATGTTTCGCTGTGTTCAGAATGCTTCACTCGTTACCTCATCTACTATTTACAGTATCAGCTACGTAGTGGACCAACTAGGGTACGACCAAAAGACTTCTTGGACAGACTTCTTGTAAGAAAGGTATTTTGTTATTCACTGCACTGTACTGAGTACTGGAAAAGTGCCGTCCTGCTGCTCAGGGATACACCTGACAATGCAATAACATCCTATTCATCGGTAGTAAGATGCTACTCCCTTGCATTATGGGATACATTGGAAATTTCAACGTACATCATCGGTACACTTCATTTGGTGATGCATTATGGGTGACTGAGAGTGAACTAAAGAGGGAATGAAATGTACCACCGAGTTTTTGAACAACACTACACAATGGCTGACTCACTATATAGTAGGGCTGCAACTATTAGTTGGCTACTAACTGAATAGTCACTTTTGGTGAGTCAAGTCGATTAATCCTTGCACCTCTAGTAGATTTCTATAATAGTGAGTGATTCTGAACACGGCTACTGTATCTGTCTCATTCAAATAGATGTCCTGTAGATGTTACAGAAGGAATGATGTATGTATCACCACACTGGTGTAGTTTTAGCATGCTGTAGTGATGGACTGCTAGTTCACCATTTTTTATATCATGGTAGGCAGCTGCAATGCACAGGCCGAGATGAGCTCAGTCATAGCTACCAATATCCAGAACACATGGAGCCGCTATTAGCATTCTTGTGTTGTTCATTCACGCTAGACTTTACCAGGAGGCGGCGCTATGCTCTGTATGGTGAAAGTGTTTGCATGCTTCTGACTACCTCAGCCATTGTGAATACCGAGCATCATAATCATGGCTGAAGGAGCTGGCATGTCTTTTCTGCCGAGCCCTGGTTCTCATGGCTAGCCTTTAGGGAACCTGAGATACAGATGCTGGAAGCTCACAGACTGGTGTCCAAGGTGAGGCCCATGGTGGAGCTCCAGAGGGGAATTTAGAGCACCGTAACTTAGTGAGAATAAGAGTAACCACATTCAGACTGTACATGTTTATAGGACGGTATGCTCCCTCTCCAACTACATGGGACCTCCTATTATAGACTTCAGGAAACTGGGGATAAAGATGTTTGGGATCTGATCTTTAAAGCCCTGTAGATCGGCAGACTAGCACCATAGGTAAGTAGAGTGTGATGCTAATTCTCCAGTGCATTGCTAGTCTTCAATAAACTGGAGATACAGAATCTAGCTTGAATCTCCAGGCTCCCCACCTGGTGTCTTCCCTGCAGTGTCCATGTTGTTATGTTTTGTGCATTTGCTGACTAATAATGAAGACCATAAAGATGAATACTGTATTTAATGAGCTTTCCTGTTGATACAGAAGATCAATAAAAATAAATAAGATATCTTTTTTGTAGTTTAATAGTCGATTATAGTCAATCAAGTCGCTTAATTGATGCACCCCAATATAGTGCACTATTTCTGTAATAGGGAAAATATTGCAGGTTTAATACTGGAGATAAAGAGCTTGGAGTCACCAGGCTCCTCACCTGTCTCGCATTGGAATTGTAGAGGTTCCTAATGGTGTCATGTGATAATGCATCCCATGTAGCTTGAATATCCTCACACAGTTCCTGCAGATGTTGCAGTAGGACTTGCGAAGGATGCTACCAATACAACAGCATGAGTCAGAATGAATAGCACGCTCAACAGGAAGACCTTATATAGTCAGTCAGGTGCAGTGAAAAGGCCCGTTTTTGTTTACGTCACGTGCGGCCAAGTGTGAAACTTAAATTGTTCCTACCCAAATTCCTACCCAAGTTTCATTCCTGTGGGTTGATTCCTTCTGGGTGCAGCTATGTCTTCGATGATGAGTGTATATAGACTGGTAGTGTGATTAGGCCAGTGGGGCTGCGGCTAATGCTCCGACTTGTGGTATTTGACTGTGTTGGAGGGTGTTCACACTAACTTCGGGTGTAGATTGGCTGGTTTCCTGGGGTGTCGGTGACAGTGTCGGTGCCGGTGTTATAGCTCCCCCTGTGTGTAGACGTCCCATGTGCGGCTGCAGAAATGTGAACGTAGGAGAAACTGTTGCCATGGCTCCTGGAAAACTGGGCAGTTTGATTGACCCCCCACATCCAAGTCAGCAGATATTACAGTGTGGATAAATTCCTCGGAGAACCGGAGCGATCAGCATAAAGTGCTCTACAGCAGAGTCACCGCAGCACTGAGAGTGAGTGTGTAGGGGGGTTTATGATGTTTGGCTCCGAGTTATGTGAGCCCACAGTTATTATAGATATTCCTGATGTTCAGCTCAGGCTGACTGTACTTTCTGACTTCAGTGTGAAAGTGTGTGCTGTGGACTCGGAACAGTAATGTTAATCATGATACTTCACTGTTGAGTTCAGCTTTGCGTGGCCGCAAGAAGTGCAGCAATAACTAATAAGGTAAACAATCAGAAGCAAGACAAGACAGTGCAACACAATAAGCTGTTATAAGCTGATGATGGATAATGCTGTGATATCGGTCCTGTTAAGTCCTGAAATGTTGGGCCAGATTTGGTGGATGCCATTCCTGGTACAATTCTGAGGAGAATTCCATGTAGACTGGGATTTTAGCCACTGCTGGTAGACCCATATGACTGTATGCTTCCATACACCTGCAGATTCAGCTACTTCCTTCACACTATGGTCTTGCCCAAATGCAGTCACTCCTTTTAGCCAATCATTAACATCTGCTTTGGAGCCATTTTCCACGCATGCACTGTACCACCTCTTCTCAATCTATGGATCCCGTCATCCTCGTGCAGCACCATCTGCAGGAGCCTACTGCACCTTATTGGAGTGGTGTATCTTTTCTTTTATCCTTTCATTAAAAATCATTCAGAGTAAAATATCTACTTCTCTAACCAACAGATGTGAAATGGGGTAAAACCATCAGCATTTTCCACTCCTCAGTTTCTCCCCTTCTTCGAAGTAAAGCGATGATATCATACAGGATACATACGGGATACAGTGTGTACACAGTTTTACATTTGCAGTGTTCTCTAAATGGTATTAAAGACTCTGCCTGGCCAGGAAAGAGCATTCCCCATATGTTGTGAGTTATAGTGTAATGCTGTGATGAGATGGCTGTGAATCTGTGACATATTCGTTGTGGTGTGTTCTGTGTCACATTATTATATAACACTGTCACTACACCTCACACGCACTCCTACCGCACTGCTGCACACACACACCAGCACACAGCTCCACATCATACAGCATTGTGCAGAACTCACAGACCCATCTTCATTTAATCTCCATTTATAACAACCGTTCAGAGTTATTCACTCCTCAGGAAATTAGTTATAAGATATGAGTTTTAGACAGGGTAGTGCTCTATAAAGTGATCATGGGGTAGTTTTAGACAGGGTAGTGCTCTATAAAGTGATCATGGTGTAGTTTTAGACAGGGTAGTGCTCTATAAAGTGATCATGGNNNNCTTTATATAGTGATCAGCGTGTAGTTTTAGACAGGGTAGTGCTCTATATAGTGATCACCATGTAGTTTTAGACAGGGTAGTGCTCTATATAGTGATCAGCATGTAGTTTTAGACAGGGTAGTGCTCTATACAGTGATCATGGTATAGTTTTAGACAGGGTAGTGCTCTATACAGTGATCAGGGTGTAGTTTTCGACAGAGTAGTGCTCTATATAGTGATCACCATGTAGTTTTAGACAGAGTAGTGTTCTATACAGTGATCAGGGTGTAGTTTTAGACAGAGTAGTGTACTCTATACAATGATCAGGGTGTAGTTTTAGGCAGAGTAATGCTCTATACAGTGATCAGGCTGTAGTTTTAGACAGAGTAATGCTCTATAGAATGATCAGGGTGTAGTTTTAGACAGAGTAGTGCTTTATATAGTGATCAGCATGTAGTTTTAGACAGAGTAGTGCTCTATACAGTGATCAGGGTGTAGTTTTAGACAGAGTAGTGCTCTATACAGTGATCAGGATGTAGTTTTTGACAGAGTAGTGCTTTATATAGTGATCAGCATGTAGTTTTAGACAGAGTAGTACTCTATACAGTGATTAGCATGTAGTTTTAGACAGAGTAGTGCTCTATACAGTGATCAGGGTGTAGTTTTAGACAGAGTAGTGCTTTATATAGTGATCAGGCTGTAGTTTTAGACAGAGTAATGCTCTATATTTTGATCAGGGTGTAGTTTTAGACAGTAGTGCGCTATTCAGTGATCAGGGTGTAGTTTAAGAACCGAATAGTGCTCTATATAGTGATCAGGGTGTAGTTGTAGACAGAGTAGTGCTCTATATTGTGATCAGGGTGTAGTTTTAGACAGAGTAGTGTTCTATATTGTGATCGGGGTGTAGTTTCAGTCCACATCTCTGGATATGTCCATATCTGTATGTGTTATTGTAATATTTAAGCCCTGGACGGATTAGCTCAGCGTCATGTGCGTACCGGTGGACGGGTCTTTAGCTGAATCCTGTTTGAGATGCTGTATACACACCTGCATGTCTTATCACTCAGTCCAGACGGAGCAGGCATTCATGTTTAGGCCTAAAGGCGGAGGAGTTATTCTGCTTATGAAACAGTGCGGTTTCTAAGACTTTGGGTTTATTGCTCAGTCGTGGTGCTGTAGGTAAAACAGGAGGTCAGGATCAGCTTTAGGACACTCCTGTGAGCGTGAGGTGAGTGTGGTCTGGAGTGTAAACTACAGACCTCTGATTCCGTCACGGTTCATTAGGAAACAATTCAGTCCCAAAATATTACCTTTCACTTTGATTTGATTCAGTGATTCAGTGTGACAAGAAACCTGAGATTTCACCACCATTTGATTCACTTTAGTTTGTTGTGGATTCTTTAGAAGATGATTATGTACCAGAAGAATACAGTATTTAATCATGACTCAGTTCAGTTTAATTACAGCGTTTTAGAACAAGACTAAATGCTCCGTGGAATCAGATTTAACCACAGTTGGACTAAATTTGATTACAGTTCTTTACTAAATGATTCAGTCAGTTCAATTCAGTTCAGTTTGATTGAGATTCTTTAGAAGATGATTCAGTACCAGATAAATTTGAATATTTCATCATGAATCAATTCAGTTTAATTACAGCCTTAAAGACTTGTTTTTAAGACCTTTAAATCTCAGATTTAAACCACAATTTGCCACAATAATTCAGTTCAGTTTGATTGTGAACCTATAGGATGTTATGTAATGCATCGTTCTCTATTTGACTCAATTTAATTCATATCAATTCCATAATAACTCTTTAGAAAATGCCACATAAAGTCTCATATTTCATTGTGACTCAGTTTGATTCTAAATTCAAAGCGACTCAGTCCCTTATAAAATCTTACATTCTCACTATGACTCAATTTAATAAGATTATGTTTTTTGTAAGAAATGATTCAGCGCTAAATTAAACCACACATTTCACCACAATTCAGTTTACATTAGTTTAGTTGTGAGGACGTTATTTAATGCCTCATGACATCTCAGGTTTCGTCATGACTCAGTTTGACCCCATAACAGAACACAATCCAATGCTTCATTATATCTGTAACTTCTCTTTTCACTAGACTTCAGATCAGTAAAATCATTATGCTTTAGAGCGTCCAGAGCCTCACAGAATCACTCTCTTCACCCTGATTCATTTCATAACGATTCTTCAGAAAATGATTCAGTACGGCATGAAATCTCACTGCTAACAGGCTTTATGTTCTTGTTTATTCTCATTCTGAAAGATGAATCAGTGTTTCAGGATGTTAATATCTGAGCTTGTACTTTCAGAGGGATTTGTCTGGATTCTAACATTCCGAGATCTGCACAGAGAGCCCGTAATCAGACTGAAGCTTTCTGGCTGTACCAGCGCTGAGCGCTGTCTGGTTCCACACCCAGATGTTCAGAGCTGGATGGTTGTGTTGAACATGTGTTATGCAGGGAGGTTTGTGGTCAGCAGCCAAACAGTTACACAACACAATCGCACATGCATCCAGTGTTCTGCTGTTCTTCTGTCCTCCTCAGCCTTGTACTTGTTTGCATTGTTGATAGCTGAGAGTCTGCATGTCCACAGCAGTGCGGAGATCTGTTCGTTCTGATTTCAGTTTTTGATTCATTAATGACCTCTAAATTCATAGGACACTCCAGAGAGGAAAGACGTCGCTACAGCAAGATCTATCATCTTTGAAACACCGCCATTCATATATCCCAAAGAGAAAACCGTCTGGAGTTCCAGAGACTCCAGAGCGCTCGTTTCTGTATAGTCCAGTATGATGCTAATGTGTGTCACATGGTCTAATAGCTCTCTCCTGTGTGTATGTACAGGCTTAGTTAGAGTTCATAGGGAACATGTTATACTACTTCTGTATATCTGATCTATTAGTACTGATAGACTTTACATAACACATATGGGACTGACATGTATGTAGTACACATCATTTGATCACAGCAGCTGTTCTTCACACTATGTGAGAGTTTCACAGCGAATGGACTGATAGAAATACTCCAGCACTGCTTAACAGTAACTCACACTAAACATAAAGGGCCTAGTAACACCATGGATGTTCAGATCTCATGCACTAATGTCCTAACAGGATTTCATGTAGAAATGTCACAAAGGTAAAGATGTACTTTTGGAGTTTTCCTGCAGACAGTGATGACGTACTTATATACATATTTATGACACTGAGGTTTATCTGTTTACTGCAGTAGTGTTGTTGTTGTTTTTGTTGTTGTCGTCAGGGTGGAATGAGTGTAATATATATACACTGCTCTGAGTGTGTGTGTGTGTTCTTTTAGTGTGAGGACCACTTGTATAGGACAGTATGATTTTTTTTGGTAAAGTGAGGACAGGTTGTTTTCACCATAAATCACTTGATAATTGAAAATTAGTCCTCGGAATACTGAGGTTAAGGTTAGGTTTAGGGGCGGGTGTAGTGTTAATACGGTACAGTAATACAAAGATCAATATAACTCTATGGATGACCACACCAATTTAGTAAGACAAATGTGTGTGTGTGTGTTTGTACTGTGTGTTTGTACTGTGTATGCGTGTGTATTTGTATGTGTGTCTGTGTGTGTGTCTGTGCGTGTCTGTGTGCACGTGTGTGTGTGCGCGTGCGTGCGTGTGAGATGGCTGACCCAGTTAGAGTGTGTATGCAGTGACAGGCTGAAGACGCTGAATGACTGTGAACTCACAGCCGCTCACCCCCCATCTCTACTCTGTACCAGCAGCTCATCACTGATCACAGCCCCTTGGCCTCCCCCTGCTCACCAGGCCAGTCAGCTGACACGGGTTTCCTGTCTGAAGTTAAACACTCCAGGCTAATACTGCTAACGAGTGATGTGTGCTCCACCAGTTAGCATCGCATCTGTACTACAGTGCATGTTTACAGACAACCGTGAGTCAGAACCCACATCATCCATTTTAGTGGAAATCACTGAACACGGCCTGAGAGGGTTTAGCATGCCGTGCTGGTTGGTGGGGTGTAAGGTTCCATTGCCTGTCAGCTGCATTAGCCTTGTAGCTCCATCAGGTAATTAATCTGGAGTCCAGTCTGTACGGCTGCGACTTCCTCTCCACTCAGTGACGACTGTGAGGGTTCACTCCTTATCTCCACATAGCGGTTTATAATTATCACCGTTAATAAAGCTCGTTTTCATTACCGTCTGGTTCAGTGCTAGTGGGGTGTGGTGCTCAGTGTGCTGAACCTTCAGAGGCGGAACTGATCAGAGGAGCTCTGTTCCATCAGTGCTGTGATGTTTTACAATCTGTCCTGACTCAGAAATCACTCTACTGTGTCCTGAGCTCATGATCAGCATGACTGTAGCGTTTAGCGGTTATTGTTAGCGTAGCGGTTAACTGCTTTCTGTTTAGTTGCACTATTGTGTGTTCTGTGATTAACAGCTGTGAGCGTGTTTACTACAAAGATTAGACTCTTACAGTTTAGAACCACCAACAGTCAAAGAACCACTTACATGCTTACATGGTTCTGTGCATGGTGAAATGGTTCTGTATGTGGTTCCTTAGACCACTAATAAGAGTTCTGAAAGTGAATTGATATAAAGAGAAAGAGTGGTAGAGAGAGAGATCTGAGTGAGTGAAAGGTAGAGAAAGAGAGAGAGAGAGAGAGAGAGAGAGAGAGAGAAAGAGAGAGACAGTGGTAGAGATGGAGAGAGCGGCAGAGAGAGAGATCTGAGTGAGAGAGACATAGAGATAGATCTGAGTGAAGAGGAGAGATGAAAGAGAGACAGATGAAGGAGAGCGTGGTCCTGATTAGCTGAATGGTGTGAACAGTGTTTGAGGGAGGCTGATCAGACCTGCTCAGTCTGCTGCTGTGATAGCCCTCAGATCCACCCAGATCACCCAGCTCTGATGAGCTTTAGTCCTGCTCTGAACCTCCATCAGCAGCTGACGGTGAAGCACTAGAACACACAGGTCCTCTACCAGCTGGAGCGCTGCGTGTTGAGAACCGGGTGTGTGGAGCCCTGTGTGCTACGCTAGCTCGCTAACTGCTACACTCAGCTGTTCAGTTGATGCTGTAGTTGATAATACTGTAGGAGCTGTCTGAACTAATTAACATCACTCTCTCTCTCGCACTCTCGCTCACTCTACCACTCTCTCTTCTCTTTACCACTCTCTCACTTTCACTCTCTCTACCACTCTCTCACTCACTCACTCACTCACTCTACCACTCCCTCTTTCTATCTCTCTCTCACACTCTCTCACACTTTCTCACTTTCTCTCACTCTACCACTCTCTCTCTCTTTATACTTCTATTTCTAAATCTCTCTCTCTCTTTAACACTCCCTATCTCTCTCTCTCTCACTCTCTCTCTCTCCTTTCCAACCTTTGTGAAAAAATCATGTTAGAACATTTAATGAAAACTATACTTCCAGGTGGTTGATATGGTGTTACTAGGCCATTGCTATGGTGTCCTGGTGGTTCTAAAGGTGTTACTAGGCTATTGCTATGGTGTCCAGGTGGTTCTTAAGGTGTTACTAGGCTATTGCTATGGTGTCCAGGTGGTTCTTAAGGTCTTTATGAACTCATGTTAGAATATACAGAGCATGAAAACTGTACGTTCTGTCCCAAAAGCCCGAGCATCCTTTCACTGTATTGGCTCTAGAGGTACAGGGTCAGTTTCCATCTCTGTTCTTCAGCTTTCTGCATCTCTCTGCCTCCTCCTCCTTCTCCTGACTCCCTCTGGAGCTGAGCTGGAGATCTGTTGGCATCATTTGCTCCACCAGAGCGTTCCTAATCCACAGAGCTGGCAATGCCACTGTGCCCAGACAATACCGTATAATACAGACAATACAGTCTAATACAGACAATACCGTCCGCACAATACAGAATGGACAATACAGCACAGACAGAGTCCGTAGAACCCCAGTATTCCCACTGCCGGCATGCTACACTTGCAGACCTAAACACTGTCCTCTCAGCCCTGGAGGAACCGGCTGCTTCACCAGAGAAACAGATAACAACCCCCCAAAACCCCTCAGCCCATCACCACAGAACCAACATCATTAAAGCGATATTCAGCCTTATGATGCCAGTTGACTGTCCATCAGTGTCAGTTTGTATTTAGCAGTGTTTATATTTCACCTTTAGGTCAGATTGTCCAAGAGAAAGCTTGCTTAGCTTTATCTAATACCATATATCATAATACCACATACCATAATACCTTATACCATAATACCACATACCATAATGCCTTATGTCATAATACCACATACCATAATACCCTATACCATAACACCTTATTCCATAACACAACATTCCATAATCCTATATATCATAATACCATATACCATAATACCACATACCATAATACCATATACCATAATACCATATACCATAATACTACAAGCCATAATACCACATACCATAACACCATATTCCATAACACCACATTCCATAACACCACATACCGTAATACCATATACCATAATACCACATGCCATAACACCATATTCCATAACACCATATTCCATAACACCACATTCCATAACACCACATACCGTAATACTATATATCATAATACCATTACACTAAATACTGAATATAGTCTTAACTCTGCTAACTTTGAAACTCTAGCTATCTGTGCTAACTGAAAATAGCTGACAGCAGGTAACTCTGCAAACTCTAGCTGCTGTGTGCTGTTGTGAGTGAACGACTAAATTTCTCCCTTTCCATCTAGGAAGTCGCACAGCGCCACCTAGTGTCCCCCGGCAGCAGCTGGTCGGAGTTGAAGCGTTTCCTGCTAGTTCCAGTGGCGGGATTTTGAGCGTGTTATTCCCGGTCTGCGCTCTGTGTCAGAGTCTTCCTGTTTCAGCAGTTCTCACATTCTGATGTGTCCCCATTTTGTCAGTTTCAGGTTTTAATGTGTAGTGTTGTCGTCTCCTCCTCGTCTGTGTCTCCGTGTCGTTCGCCCACTGTAGAGAGGCAGAACAAAGCTGCACTTTCATTCCTGAAGCTTCTCAGCTTAACAACAACAGCGTGAGGAACAGCTGGAGGCGGTGCTGAAGCTGAGGTGCTTTCTGGTTTGTTGTTGACGTTTTCAGCCTCGCTGTGATGTGAGATGCGGGTTTGAACAGCGCTGATCTTTATTAGACCCCAGACGATCAGTACGCTCCTTATCAAACACGCGTCTTCTCTTTCAGTGGTGATGATCAGTGACCCATGTGGTTGAATCTTATTCTAATAGTCCATCATGATCATGGTATGGTATGCGGTGTTATGATATAAAATATTATGGTATGTGGTGTTATGATATTTAGTATTATGTTATGTGATGTTATGATATTTAGTATTATAGTATGTGATGTTATGATATGTGGTGTTATGGTGTATAGTATTATGGTATGTGGCATTAATAATAATAATAATAATAATAAATGTTTATTTATAGAGCACCTTTCATACTGTTGGCAGCTCAAAGTGCTTTACAGACAGTTGACATCATTAATGGGGAGGAATACTACTACTACTACACACACACACACACATATACATACATGTTAATGTAGTAATGTAGTTTTAACTAAACGTTTAAAGAGATAACTAAACGCTTAAAGGTTTAGGTGTGTATTAAATTTGAACATTCAGCCTGACTGTCTAATAGAAGCTGGAATTGAGTTCTAACTAAAATAACTAAAAGAGGTCTCTCCATGTTTCCTGTATTTTACAGAAGGTATTAGCAGAAGTAAAGCATCAGTAGATCTAAGATCACGAGCTGGAACATAAACAGAGAGACGTTCTATGATGTGAGCAGGTGCTAGATTATTTAGAGCCTTATAGACCAGCAGCAGAACTTTAAAGTCTATACTAATAGATAAAAGTAGCCAGTGCAGCTCTTTCAGAACAGGAGTGATAGGAGCTCTGTGTTTAGAACAGGAGTGATATGAGCTCTGTGTTTAGAACAGGAGTGATAGGAGCTCTGTGTTTAGAACAGGAGTGATATGAGCTCTGTGTTTGAACAGGAGTGATATGAGCTCTGTGTTGAGCTCTGTGTTTAAACAGGAATGATAGGAGCTCTGTGTTTGAACAGGAGTGATATGAGTTCTGTGTTTGAACAGGAGTGATATGAGCTCTGTGTTTGAACAGGAGTGATATGAGCTCTGTGTTTGAACAGGAGTGATATGAGCTCTGTGTTTAAACAGGAATGATAGGAGCTGTGTGTTTGAACAGGAGTGATATGAGCTCTGTGTTTGAACAGGAGTGATATGAGTTCTGTGTTTGAACAGGAGTGATATGAGCTCTGTGCTTAAACAGGAGTGATATGAGCTCTGTGTTTAGAAAAGGAGTGATATGAGCTCTGTGTTTGAACAGGAGTGATATGAGTTATGTGTTTAAAGAAGGAGTGATATGAGCTCTGTGTTTGAACAGGAATGATAGGAGCTCTGTGTTTGAACAGGAGTGATATGAGCTCTGTGCTTAAACAGGAGTGATATGAGCTCTGTGTTTAGAAAAGGAGTGATATGAGCTCTGTGTTTGAACAGGAGTGATATGAGTTATGTGTTTAAAGAAGGAGTGATATGAGCTCTGTGTTTGAACAGGAATGATATGAGCTCTGTGTTTAGAACGGGAGTGATATGAGCTTTGTGTTTAGAACAGGAGTGATATGAGCTCTGTGTTTAGAACAGGAGTGATAGGAGCTTTATGTTTAGAACAGGAGTGATATGAGCTCTGTGTTTAGAACAGGAGTGATATGAGCTTTGTGTTTAGAACAGGAGTGATATGAGCTCTGTGTTTAGAACAGGAGTGATAGGAGCTTTGTGTTTAGAACAGGAGTGATGTGAGCTCTGTGTTTAGAACAGGAGTGATATGAGCTCTGTGTTTAGTGTCTTTTAGGATCCGAGCTGCTGTGTTCTGTACGAGTTGCAGGGGACAGATGGTTTTCTTAGGAACCCCAGTAAGGAGAACATTACAGTAATCAATTCTGCTTGTAACAAACGCATGAACCAAGTTTCTCTGCGTCGCTCTGAGAAAGAACAGGCAGAACTTTAGCAATATTTCTTAAATGATAAAAAGCTATTTTAGTCACATTTTAAGTCTTTCTACCGAGTCTATTATTATTAATACCATATTATGATATATGGTATTATGGTGTATGGTATTTTGATATTTGGTGTTATGGTCTGATTTTGTATGTGGTGTTATGGTATATGTATTATGGTATGTGGTGTTATGGTATATGGTATTATGGTATGTGATATGGTATGTGGTGTTATGGTATATGTATTATGGTATGTGGTGTTATGGTATAAGGTATTCGGTGTTATGGTATATGGTATTATGGTATGTGGTATTGATTACAGAGAGAGTGTAATTAGGCCTCTTTAACTGGATTTATTGTGGTGCAATGAGTGAAACGTTTAACAGACATACTGTATTAATAGTCTTATAGCCATTTTAGCTCTCAGTATCGTGGTACATATGTATCATGAGATGTATCGTGATATTTTAATTTGATATATCACCCAGGCCTAATAAACCTACATAGTTGGGATGTATCTGAAACCCGAACAGTAGGACAAAACCATAAACAAGCGGAAATATAATATATAATATACGTGTATTTATGGAGATTTTAGAAAACATACATTTCCAGTGATATTTGAGAATGTAGTACAGTGTTATTAATGGGTTTAGATATCAGAGACTGGACTGCGGCTATATTACAGCGCAGTTATCATATGTTTTATATTTTGGTCTTTATGTTGTATACACGTTTTCTGTATGGGACTAATGCCTAACTAGCGTTTAGCCACAGATACTGTAGGTTGTTGATTTGTGTATGATGAGTAATGGGAATGTAAATCTGGGTACGGGTGAGAGGCGAGTTTGTGTCCTGTTTATCTGTGAATATGATGAAGCTGCTGTTCAGCAGGAGGAGAGCGCCGCCTGTAATTACAGATAAACAATGAAGCGGCTGTTCTGCATTAATATTTGCCTTTGGTACCGAGCTTTATCATCTGTTCTGCTATCTCTCCTCGCTTACATCACATCCAGACCTGTAGGTTCTGTTTGCACTTATTACAGTTGCTGTAATTAATAATCTTATCATGTTGTTAAACAATAGAAGTTCTTTATCGTGCTGCAGCTCCAGGCTACCCGACATCTGCTCCTTAAAGCGACAGTATGGTGAAAACGTTCGTTCATCCGCTTCCTCCTAATAGCCCAAAGATGGTCGATCAGCCAAGACATGTTGGTGCTGCTCCAGTTTTAGCATTAAGAGGCTAATGTAGCTAACGAGTAATGGAAGCCTGTGACGTGCAGATTAGCCCAGTGCATCACATATACAAGCGTAAAGACTCGTTAACATCTCTGTAGGGTCTGGGGAAAGGGCATGGCGCTACGGCGACTACGCCACTGCCAGGTTGTACTGTTGGCAGGCCGCTGCGCTGACTATACTGCCGCTGGGCTGGGCTCTTGGCAGGCTGCTACACTTACTACACTGCTGCTAGGCTGGGCTGTTAGCAGGCCGCTACACAGACTATGCTGACTACACTGCCGCTGGGGTGGGCTATTGGCAAGCCGGTACACTGACTACGCTGCTGCAAGGCTGGGCTGTTGGTCGACTGCTATACCGACTACACTGTTACTGGGCTGCACTGTTAGCAGGCCGGTACACTGATTACACTGCTACTGAGCTGGGCTGTTACCATTGAAGTGAGATCACTACACTGCCCTTGGGCTGTGCTGTTAGCAGTCTGGTACACTGACTACACTGCTACTGGGCTACACTGTTAGCATGCTGCTACGCTGACTACACTGCTACTGAGCTGGGCTGTTGGCAGGCCGCTACGCTGACTACACTGCTACTGGGACTGTAATTTTTGTGTGCCGAGAAGAAACAAACATCTATTTTTCAGACTATGTTGGGTGCCAAACTTGAGTCTTAGCCTTGTAGCTCAGGTCTTAGCCTCATAGCTTGTGTCTTGGTTCATGAGCTCTGCGTTAGGTATGACTTCCCTTCCTGAAACTCATTAGGAGATCTTTGAGTGACGCAGAACAGAGCTAAACTGCAGCTGTAGTGATCTGAAGAACACTGTGCTCTTATTAAACTGCTATTTCGGTATAAAAGCCATTACTTGATCAGCTGTACTTACAAGCATGCTAAGCTAGCATGACTCCACATTAGCCTCATAGGTGCAGCACTAAGCTTCAGACACGTCTTGGTTGATCCAGCACATTTGAGGTAAGACAGTTTCTTTCACCATTGGCTTTAATGTGCACGTGTCTGATCTGGCGGACGGCCCAATCTGACGTCAGAGCAGGGGAAAAATAGCGCTGATGGTTTTTCCATTGTTTATGGCCGCCTGGCGTGTCCACTCTCAGCAACTCAATGGGCCTCAGTGTGGATGCTGTGAGGTCAATAAAACCAAGGTCACCGCCATCCACTCCATTACAGCACCCTGCTCTTCTGTTTATCTCCAGCCACACAAGGGCTGTGATGTGTGATTTACAGTCAGATGCTCCTTTGATCTCGGCTTTCTGACAGATCTGAGCTACAACTTACTGAGCGCTGTAACAGGAAGTGTAGTTATCTAATCAGCCAATCATTATCTATTAGCCAATCATGTGGCAGCAGTGCAGAGCATGAAACCATGCAGATAAGGTCCAGCAGCTTCACATCCGACCTTCAGAAACATGTGATCTCAGTGATTTTGAGGGTAGCGTGTTTATTGAGCTGGCCTGAGTAGCTCTGTAACTGCTGATCTCCTGGGATCTTCACACACAGCATCGCTAGAGTCACTCAGAATGGAGCAGTGAATTACCATCCACTGAGCAGCAGCTCTGTGGACCTTGTTGATGAGAGAGGTCAGTGGGGAATGGCTACACTGGTTCCAGCTGAGCAAAAGGCTATGCTAACACAGACAACCACTCTGTAAAACTGTGGTGAAAAGAAAAGCATCCCAGCCTTGAGGGCTGCAACAGCAGAAGACCATGTCAGGTTCCTCTTCAGTCAGCCAAGAACAGAAAGCCACGGTTGCAGTGGCTCACCAAAACTAGACCAAAACAGAGGTGGAAGAACCTGATGAATCTGGATTTCTGCTGAGGCACACAGATGGGTCAGAATCTGGCACCAGCAGCATGAGGCTGGTGGAGGTGATGTGACGGTGTGGGGGTTGTGTTCTCAGCACAATGTGGGCCATTAGTACTGGTCAATCATCGCTTGAATGTCCACAGCCTAATTGAGTATTGTTATTGCAGGATCTGCAGGAACTAAGCTTCCCAGACAAACAACGACTCACCTGGCTCCTGCAGATGGCGCTGCACTAGGATGACGGGGCTATAAATCCCTGCGGGGTGTGAGTGACGGGATCCATAGATTGGGAAGAGGTGCTACAGTGCAGTGAATGTCTCGTTCCATGCGTGGAAAATGGCTCCAAAGCAGATGTAAATGATTGGCTAAAAGGAGTGACTGCATTTGGGCGTGCCAAAGGCCATAGTGTGAAGCAGGTAGCTGAATCTTTAGGTGTATGGAAGCGTACAGTCATACGGGTCTACCAGCAGTGGCTAAAATCCCAATCTACAGGGAATTCTCCTCGGAATTGTGCCAGGGAAGGCATCCACCAAATCTGAACCAATTGCACAATTCTTTGATGTAAGAGTGCCTGAAGATTGATGTGGCCCACATCCAGAAACTTGTCCAGTACATCCCTAATACTCTGAATCTCCAACAACAACTTTGGTTGCTTGAAACCTACATGAAACTAAAATAAGCTGCCACCATATTCCAGGCAGCTCAACTTTATGAAGCTAGTTCCATGAAACAGCCAATCAAAATGGCAATACTGCATCACATGGTCACATGCTTTGAATTTCATTTTACCAGATCAAAGGACAAAGACAATTAAACAGAAGATGGTTTACTGGGCAGTTTGGTAGCTCTAGGACTGAATTAGCAATACTTAGACTAGCAAGACTAGCTGTAACTGCAAAACTATAGATAGATAGATAGATAGATAGCTATAACAGCTTCAACTCTTCTGGGAAACTTTCTACAAGATTCCGGAGTGTGTCTGTGGGAATTTTTGCCCCCATTCATCTAGAAGTGCATTTGTGAGGTCAGACACTGATGTTGGACGAGAAGGCCTGGCTAGCAGTCGCCGCTCTAATTCATCCCAAAGGTATTCTATTGGGTGGAGGTCAGGACTCTGTGTGAACCAGTCAAGTTCTTCCACACCAAACTCACCCAGCCGGCCTTTATGGAGCTGGCTTTGTGTACTGGGACACAGACACAGCTGGAAGCACACAGTGGACATTGTCCAGAATGCCTTGGTCTGTTGAAGCATTAGGGGCTCTGAAGCATTAGGGGCTCTAGGCCCACCCTAGAAACCCCCCCCCCCCATAGCATCATTGTCCCTCCTCCACCAAACTTCACAGTCGGCACAGTGCAGTCAGTGGCAGGTAATGTTCTCGTGGTGTTCTCCAAACCCAGACTTGTCCATCTGACTGCCAGATAGAGAAGAGACCTCACTAGATCCGTCTGGCTTTATTGGCTATTGCACGTCTCCACAATGGAGAGAATCCTCTCGCAGCCGAACGCTGGTTTATAGCCCCTGGCTTTTTTCCGGCTCTGAGAGTTAAGGAAGCAGCTCAGAAGAGAAGCAGCTCAGAGGAAGAAGACGTTTGGTGATAATTAGACTAAACCCACTCAAAGCTCTGGTGTTTTCACCTCTCATTAGAGATGGCGGGGTACAGTTTGCTTTGTGACAGCTGTGACATCCTCATGTTGATTTGTTATTTTTAATGAAGGAGACGACGTGTCTCTGGCGGTCTCAGTAATGAAGGAACATGGGAAAACACTTTAACTTAATGGACTTGGCAACCGCACTGTATAAAAATAATTAGGTGTTTTAGCTTAACCCGTTAACGTCCATACCTGGAATGTGCAGTGGGGCTTTATCACTGTATTATCATTATATTCAGTTGTGTGGTCACATGACTATTGATTCTTAACAATGTAAATAATTTATATCAAATAAATAAATTAAGAAGGACCGTGTGGATCATATGAACATTATAGAGCACTTTTTAAATGAACAATAGAAGCCATATCACCCCCTACACTTCCTGTAGTGTATTACAGTCTGTCAGAATAACCATGTGGGTCATATCCCCCCTACACTTCCTGTAGTTTATTACAGTCTGTCAGAATGACCGTGTGGATCATATCGCCCCCTACACTTCCTGTAGTGTATTACAGTCTGTCAGAATGACCGTGTGGGTCATATCGCCCCCTACACTTCCTGTAGTGTATTACAGTCTGTCAGAATGACCGTGTGGGTCATATCGCCCCCTACACTTCCTGTAGTGTATTACAGTCTGTCAGAATGACCGTGTGGATCATATCGCCCCCTACACTTCCTGTAGTGTATTACAGTCTGTCAGAATGACCGTGTGGATCATATCGCCCCCTACACTTCCTGTAGTGTATTACAGTCTGTCAGAATGACCGTGTGGGTCATATGAATAGATGGACAGAGGAGTCTTGAACTCTGTTCTTCCTGCTTGACAGTGCTGCAGCTGAAACAGACTTCATTTGCCATGTTTAATAACGCCTGGCTGCTTCTTCCTTCGCTCGGGTGGTTTGGCGGGAGTCTAAAAGGCGTGTTAAGGGGTAATTACTGCGTCACACACAGGGGAAGCGATTTATTAGAGGAAACAATGGAAAAGATTACCAGATGAGGGTTCGAGTTCTTCCGAGAGGGTAAAATAACAAGCTGTGGTAATTGCTGCTGAAGGAAGGCTTGCTGAGGTCGTGCCATGGTATGGGATTTAATTACTGGAATTTCTGTAGAAATGACATTTTCAACATCCCCACGGTGAACTGGCCAGACCTGTGGCTGCAACAGCTCCACCTGTGGTTTACCTGCTCTGTAGGAACAACAAAGCAATAAGTCCTGAGAGGCTGTGACTTCATCACAGGTGAGTGGGCAGAATAGAGACCGAAGTTCTTTCTCAGGTCTGAGCTTTATCAGGATCGTTGTCCTGGGACATACGACACCGCTGTCTGAAAACAAGCCATGGAGCAATCTGGTGCTGAATCATGAAGCAGGCCAAAAGCTTCAGCCATGGTGTTGTTTCCTGCTCCTTTCATTGTCTACCTGCCCTTAAATGATCTAACTGGGAGCAGCACCTTCAACATGACTGATAAGAGGTTAGAATACACCATCCGGGCAGCAGCACTACTTCTTCATCCTCTCATGTTGGACTGATTCCACTCCTACAGCGCTACAGGGACTCATAGTCACCTCTTCAGGTACAGAGTGGTATTACGAGACAGGATGGGGCAGGGTTAGCTGGTTAGCATACTAACTTCAGTAGGTATCTCTGCAGCGCTATACATAGGCGTCTTTATCACACTGTCAAAACTGTTACTCAATCACATTCTGTTGATCATTTCAGTTCATTTCAGAACGTTCAGGAGATGAATGAATGAATGGATGGTTGGATGAATGCATAGTTCTTCAGTGGTGCCAAAAAAACAATGAACTATCATCCATATACTGTATAATATATAACTACATTTAGAGCTCTGTATTATATACCATGTTCCACTGCTGTGCTTTCTGAAAACAAGGCCTCTGAAAGCTTTTCCCCCTTTTGGACCGCCCTGGTGTCACCATCACTAGCACTGTACCCCTAATAATAATAATAATATCTCTATTTATAGAGCTCGTTTCCTAGCAGTGGCAGCCCAAAGTGCTTGACAGACAGCTGAAAAAGCTTAACAGGAACAGAGGAAATCATAGTCGAGGCTGATTTTCTTCTGGTATATGAACAGCAGTAAAAGGGAAAATGTGTGTGTGTGTGTGTGTGTATATGTATATATATATATATATATATATATATGTACATATAATTCTTAATACATGCATCATCAAAAGCATAGTTGCGCAAACAGCTGCACCCAGAAGGAATCAACCAATGAGGAATGAAACTTGGTGGGTAGGTTTGACATCATGCATCGGCCGCACATGTGACATAAGCAAGGACGGGCCTTATCGCTGTACCTGACTGACTGTATATATATACGTCCTGTTGCATGTGTTCTCCAGTCTGCCTCAGAGAAGAGTCTGAAAGCAATTACAGCAGTTGTAGGAGTTGGAGAGGTGCTGCATTGTAGGGCTCCGGGAAGCGGGATGGTCTATTTTGATGTATTGCGCGCCATACCAGTCGTGTGGATACTACTATAGCACGCCGTTGATGGCAGTGGATAGAAGAAGGCATACACTAGTGACATGAAAGATCTGGAAGACCTACATGAACCACAGAGAGGGAGAACCAACTAATTGTCAGTCATGTGCAGAGCGACCCAACAGCCATGATTGTGGACCTTCAGCAAGCAGTGATGCCCTCTATGACGCATCCTGTTTGTGCCAACACCATCGGCAGACGACTTTATCTTCTTTCCCAATAGCACTGCATCCCCACACTTCCTTCTGGGTGCAGCTATTACTTTACTGATGATGATGAGTGTAAACATTAAGGAGTCACGTTTAGGAATGTCCAGTAAAGGTTCAGGTTTGGTATACAGAGCTAAAGAACTGAGCTTCTTTTGACCTGAGTTTTAGGACTGGGGATCAGTATTTTAGGGTTTTTTTCCTGATTTAGTTGTAGATGACTTTGACACACAGCTGGTCGGCCTGTTAACAGACTCTTAATTATTGTACAGAAGTTCATGTGATCAGTATAACTGTGAAAATTGATAACGTCATTGATATCATCACCTAGACGTAACATGTATACAGAGAAAAACAAAGGTCCTAAAACAGAACCCTGTGGGACTCCACTAGTAATGCTGTGTATTTCTGATGAATGATTTCCCAGTGAAACCATGAACTGCCTCTTCGTCAAATATGATTTAAACCTTTCTGAAGGGGCGTGTGCCTGAGAGACCGACCTAGCATTCAAGACCTGAATCATCTGAAATCAGTGGGGATTCATAAATAAACAGTTTTGTCTCTGCTGCGTTGTGTAAACAGCCTGCTTACAGTGCTGCACCCATCCTGCGAGATAAAGGGATTGCTGCTGGGATCTTTCAGCACTCACTCTCTGCTCATGGATTTGGAACAAGGTCCGGTTGCTGGCTGACAAATCTGATCCGGAGAAAGGATGCCAGGGGCCGAATCGATCCGAAACTGTGTGAGGACATTGATTTATCAGGTTTTTGCATTCAGCCAGCAGGCTGGCAGGTCTGTATGATTACAGCGTGATGCCTTTTGGGTTCGGTGGAGCTCCTGAGGATCGTCTTAATGCATCAGTGACAAAAAATCTCATTTCATTCAGGGAGAAGAATAAAGGGTGGTGTTTATACACATTTAGCCACTAATCCTCTGGGGTTTAGCAGTCTGGCTTAGTGAGGCAGGCGTCAATTGTCTTCGTTCTCCGCTTGTTTAAGGCTGTGATTCCTAATTAGAAATAGAGAATTCTGATCTATTCTCCACATCCAGCACATTTCTACAGCTCAGCCGATACACAGGGGGACCTGACTACTTCATCACAGCTAATGTAGGTCAGTGCTTCTGTACTGGTCCTGCCTCAGGGCTAGGACTGCAACTATTGTCCTCTCAACGCTCCACCCATAGATGTGTTCTCTTGTAGCTGGTGTTGTGAGAGCTTTACAGAATGAGAAACTGTAGAACAGACTCAGTTTATACCACAATACCTACATTTAGGGCTTAGAGTTATACATTCAACCTAATGAGAAACTGTAGAACAGACTCAGTTTATATCATAATACCTACATTTAGAGCTTAGAGTTATACATTCAACCTAATGGGAAACTGTAGAACAGACTCAGTTTATACCACAATACCTACATTTAGAGCTTAGAGTTATACACTGAACCTAATGAGAAACTTTAGAACAGACTCAGTTTATACCACAATACCTACATTTAGAGTGAGTTATACACTCAACCTATTGAGTATTATGTAAGTATTAACATCAGAGCAGGTAATGGTTTTGAGTTTCTTCCTGAGCTGGTTTGAAAGTCTAGTTCAGTGTTGACTTTATGGAGAAGTTGTTTTAATCGCTGTATCAGCAGGTAGTGTTCAGAGATTGAGAGTCTCTCTTTAGGAGTAGCTTCTCACTGTGAAGTGTCTGAACTCTCCTTCTGCTGGAGGTCAATGACCAGTCGAGTGAAAGGAGAAGAAATGTTTTCACACTCCAACTGAACTGCTGGCCTTTCTGGAGTGGATTCACAGCATACATACCTGAGTCACTCAGACTGAGTGAGTCGGGCACATCACCCTGTAAGACCTCATCATGAAATCAAACCGCTTACAGCAATAGCTTAGCAAGCATTCCCAGCTACCCCTCCTTAACCCCAAGGCAACTTCGGTGCCTCAAATTTGCTTCTTTGGCTTTAGTGCTGAGGCTACGAGGTTAATACACAGTACTGTGAATATGTATTTGCATCCTTCCCAGTCTTCTATTTTTGCATATCTGTCACACTTGAATGTTTTAGATCTTGAAACTACTTTTAACATTAGAGGGAGAACCAAACAAGCACAGAATGCTGGTTTAAATGATCACTTCATTTACTGAAGGTAAACTGCTCTTCAGCTCCTCCTGCTCTACATGGAACAGTAATCACCGCTCAGATACTATACCAACCAGTTAACCAGATTCAACCACTACCACACCCAGACATGATCACTGCCAGACCTGCAGAACCTCAACACCACTTAAGTAGAACCTGCCTGGCAATGTGAAGCAGATAGAGGGTCTCAAACAGCAGCTCATGATGCAGTGTTCCAAAGAGACCCAGAACAAAGTCACTGAACTATACGGTCTGGGCAGGGTTACAGAACCACTGCTGAGGTTCTGGGACTCCAGAGAACCACAATGAGAGCCGTTATCCACACATGGAGAAAACAGTCTCCATGGGAAAGTCGCAAGGAGCAAAACCACTGCTGACCAAACAGAACACAAAGGCTGTGTCACATTCACCATCATATCTAGAGACTTTTGGGATAATATTCCTTGGACTGATGAGTCAAAAGTGGAACTTTCTGGACGACTTCCTGTTACATCTGGCATGAAGCCAACACCACATTGCACCATAAGAACATCATACCAAGAGTAAAGCATGGTGGCGGTAGTGTGATGGTCTGGGGATGCTTTGCTTCTGGAGGTCCTTGACAGCTTATCATAATTAATGGAACCATGAGTTCTGCTCTCTATCAGAAGATCCTGAAGGAGAATGTCTGCCCGGCAGTTTGGGACCTAAAGCTCAAGCACAGTTGGGCTGTGCAGCAGGACGATGATCAGAAGCACACAAACAGGTCCACCACTGAGATGCTGTGACCTTGAACAGGAAGTTCATTTTGGAAGATTCTCCAATGTGGGTAATTAAACCAGCTGTGTAAAGAAGAGTCTCCAGGATTCCTCTGCACTGAGGTGAAAGACTCATCACAAGTAATTGCAAACGTTTGATTGCAGTTCTTCCTGCCGAGAGTGGCACAACCAGTTACTAGGCGTAGGGTGATATGGGTCTTTGGTAAATTGGATGAACGTTTAAAAGCTGTATTTTGTGTTTCCTTACTTCATAAAAAACATATTTATTTATTGATTAGCTAAACCATTTGAATGTGACAAACAAGCATGATATAGAATAAATCAGATGAGGGGCAAATACTTGTTCACAGAACTGTTGTTATGACAGTAACGGCAGCTTATACCCCACCCGTTAGCATTAGCAACCAAACCACATAAGCAGTCTCTACTCTAGTCTGGTGTGAATTGAGCGTGTGCTGATTTACGCAGTTAGCACCATGCTAATTGGTGGGGCATAGCCTTCCATTAGCCTTGTCACTCCAATACAAACCTAAAGCAGGCATCTGGATCTCCTGCTGAACTAACGCTTTAATAGGCAGGTAGTTCTTGGAAGCAGTGCTGGCTGTGCTAGTTCCGGGAAGAGTGATGGAAGCGGAGATGTTTCTCTCCGTGCTGATCCGTGACTGAGCTGCTTCCTCTCTCCCGGAGTGCTGTTTGTTTCTTTAATAAGCAGCCGTATGTGTTTGAGCTGAGCGATAAGCAGCTCCAGACGAGCCGGGCGTTAATTAGCGCCGCTGTGCGCGCGTGCGGATTGTTTTGTTTTACTGAAGCGCTGGTGCACTGTCTCCGAAACACAGCCGAGGTGAATCCGTCACTCAGAGACTCTAATGGGATCGGATTATGGAGGAGGAGGATCAAAAGACTTCTGCATCCCTTACTGGGCTGCAACGATAAGAGGATCCCACCGTACGGTGTGTGTTGTCATTTCTGGATCGTGATACGGGGCGTTCCATAGGAAGTAAGACAGAAATGGTTTCGTGTTGTTGAAGGCACTGGGATCATTCCCATAGAAGATTGAATAATTAAATGTGTTTTATTACAAATCATAATCAATGTAAACAAAACCCTGCACATTATACGGCTGTATGTGAGGCTGTAAAGGCTGCTTATAAGGCTACATAGAATACTAAAGCTTCAGTGTTAGGTGAACTGAGTTTTCACGATCGTCCCAAAGCTTCGATTCTGGGCTTGGTTACGGGAGGGGCTCATTTCCACTGGATTGCTTTCACACACAGGAATTCCATCTGAATCCAGAACGGTAGCTTCGTCTGTGTATGGCTTTTTATTGTTTTATCAAGCAGAGAAAAACAAAGATGTTGGTCTTTAACAATCTATTTCCCGCCATCACAAAATTTAAAAAAGGAACTAAAGCAACTTGAAAAGTGCATCCCCAGAAGGAAACCCGGAATGGTTGTGCAGCTGTCTCCATTTGACATCTTTACCAATGAGCTGGTTCTTCTTAGAAGGTGGCCAAAGTAAGATATTCAGTTTAAAGAAGTTTTGTTTCTGCAGTTTTGAGATATCAACACCATTCCAACCCTGGAATGTTCGATCTGTTCGGGAATGGTGTGCTTGCATACGGCTTTTTGATCCAATGTACAGCTTCAGAAAAACATCATTAAATTCCAGTTGTTTTTCCCATTACGAATGAATGGAGTGGAAAAGTACACGCCCATCTACTATGCTTCTGCTTGACCGACAGAGACCATTTCACATACACTGTCTCAGGGCAGACCCCCGAGCACAAATTCAATGTTGGTCTGACCCGCGCTCGTCTGTCTCTTTCCCATATCTTGTTCCTCCCATAGACACTCATTCATTTCACCCCCATTCAAACTCTAATCTCTCCTTTAACCTACAACCACCAAACTGCATGTACTCACTCAGGGCAGATCCACAAACTCTAATCCACAGACATACTGGCCCGCACTCCTCTATGTGTCGTTTATTCATCCCTCGTTCCTCCCATAGACTCCTCCCATTAATTTTCAGAAAAACATGTCAACTAGCTTACAACAAACTTAGGCTGCACAATCGCTTTGCACCTTCTTGTAAAGTTCTTATTTCTCTTTTTTCTTGTTGTTGTTTATGTTGTTATTGTTTTTACCGTGTAGTTATTGTATGTTGTGTTGCTGCGTGTTCCGTATGAAAACTGCTGTATACAGAAAGTCATTATTATGATTATCGTTCTGAGAGGGTGGGGGTTGTTCCAGCGTCCTGTATGTGAGAATAGGTGTAGGAGAGCATAAAACGGAGACTCGTAGGTAACTCCGCCCCTCTGCTGCTCGTTACTCAGCCTCGCTGCAAACCTGCACAATTAGCACTGCGCGTTTATCAGCGGCAGACTCCGCTGTGCTGCCTCCACCGTGCTGCCTCGCGAGCGTCTGCGTCTGAAGTGAATGATAAAAGGATTTTTTTTGGAGGATAATCGTCCCCGTGGCTTTTCTGCAGGGAGGGAAGATTTCTGCCTTTGAAGTGCAGCAGAGAGCCGAGGTGCCGAAAACAGGCTTTAAAACACATCCTGAATAAAAAGGCTCGGAATAAAGAATCGGAATTGTGTCTGGAAGTCTTGCCGACTCTCCTTGTAAGCCAGAAACTCTCTGGCACTTTCAGGACTCCGTCAAACTTCCCACTGTTTCATAAACGCAGCAGGCGGCTTGTTTAAAAACAAAAACGTTTGTTGCTTTTGTGGGCCTTTCCCAGTGCGGAAAACACAGAGCCATACAGAGCCATAAAGTCCCATGGAATTCAGGTAGATATGATCCCGTATTTAATATTCAGGACATACATATTTGCTGGTACGTGTGCAGTCAGTATAAACCATATCATTTGAATGGAATATAGTTCAGTTATGTCCCCTAACTAACCGTACCCATGAGGGTTGCACCTAACAGACAGTTAACTACCTTTTATCTCAGCGTATATGATGGGAAAATCTGGAAAACCTGGAAATAAGAAGGTTTTCTTTGGGGGACTATTTTACCTCCATGAATGGAGTTTAAGGCTGAAATCTTCTCCAAACTATCATAAACAGCGTCTCAGACATCAGGCAGCGTATTCATAACCATCTCCTGCAGAAACTTTCTGTGAAGGAGCTGTTAGAGGGAGACATCTGGTTCCATTCACCACCACTGTGAACAGTTCTGACATTATCTAGAACGGAGCGTTTCACACCGAACCACTCTGAATGACTCATGTCTGACATATTTCGCATTGCAGAAGTTACAAGATATGCCATGCAACGCTCCCAGACCACCGACTGCTTCTGAGGTTCCACACCTGACCACACGTACCAACCTCGTAAAGGTAGTGTACAGTGCCCTTAGAGTCTGATCTGGTGTTTATAAGAGACGTATTAACGTAGCTTAATCACTTTCAGCAAACTGTGCAATCCTGGACTCCCTACAGCCGAATAGCAAACCACTACCTGGTAACATCCCCACAGACTGGTTTCAGCCGTAGTGACTTTCTGTGAGGGAGCTTTTTGAGCTGGACGTCTGGTTACTTTCACCACCACCGTGAACGGTTCTAACTGTAGAACTGAGCCACCAAACCACTCTGAATGACTCTGTTTACATCTTCACTGTTTACTGATGCAGGAATTTTGGAAAATTCTTGGGTGTATCCTCTTTGAAGCTCATGTTCAGTTCCCTACTTAGCTGTAGAGGGTCTTGATGAGCTGTAATCTTCTATACCAGGTCAGCTTCTCATTTTAATGAGTCTCAGTTATTTGCAATGTAAGCAGTGTTTGAGTTATTCTCCTCTAATAAAGGCAGAGCTGCTGTTCAGGTTGGATCTGATCAATGAAAGACATGGGGGCTTATTATATTATCATATCTGATGGATTAATACCATAATACAATATACTATATATATACTGCATTAATATTTGTGTTATGGTCATTATCCAGAAACACCCCTCTAAATGGATGTAGTTGGTGATCTTAAAGACTCTACAGTTTTACATTTAACAGCTCCAACTGATGAGAGTCTGAAACAGTCCATATCCTGATATACTACATACACTCTTGATGTACCACAGTATGATATTTCTCCATATCTCCACCTCTAATATATATTTAGTGGTATAAAAACTTTAATCTCTTTTTCTGCACAGTGTAAAAGCTCTAGTTCTCCTTTCAGTTTAGTGAATATTCACGATGGACAGACCAATAGAGTTGCTCCAAACCTGCTTAGAAATAAACCTTGTTCTATCAGCCTCCACTGCAGGTTAAGAAAGCGGGTTCATCCTCCTGTAAAGGTCAATTTTGGAAGGTTTTAAGGTGGACTGTATAATTCCATTGCTATTTTATATATACAGTTCTATAGGACTACATTAACAGGACTGCTTACAAACAGAGCAGATTAATATCAGTATTAGCTGATGCTCAGGGTTTCTGTATCAGTATGGTGAATTACTGCCAGTCCACCTCTAATTGGGCCATATCTAAAGAGGTTCCGTACAATTAAAGGTCTCTACAGTTCAGAAAGCCGAGTGTGTCTGCGGTTAACACTGGGAACAGGAACAGGGAAGCAGATTTTCCACCTTTGCGTTATCTATGACAGAGTTCATTTATTTTTGGCCTTGAAATATTGGACCGTGGCTGTTTTCTCTGTGAAAGGTCTGCTGTAATCTCCCTCAGGCGGCTGTTTTTGCCAGGCAGGAGAACAGATAAGTCTGAAGAGGAAGAATGGCCTGCAGGACTCGATTCTGCCGCTGTGTTCTTCCTGACCTGAGCGTTTTAACCCTCCTCTCTGGAGCGTATGCACCAACTGGCCCTCGGTGGGTTCTTCAGGGCTATTAAAAAAGGATTAGAACAAACTTTAATGGATCTCTGAAGAGCAGTAAATACTGAATCGATTTGCATAATGACTTACAGATCGTGTCTGAGTGCTCTGCGCAGCTGCTGTGCTGTTTATGTGGTGTACCTTAAGTATTGACTTAGAAATTAATCACTCAACCGTTAGCTTGTCCTGTGGGACTTTACTCCCGCCTGGAGGACCAGCACCCGACCCCCCCCCCCGCGGCATCTTATACAATATCACAGCATAGAGTGTCATCATGTGAATACACAATGCATTATACTGAAATTATGTTTTCAGGTATGTGCAGTATTACAGCAGTAGAGCAGTTATCTGAGAGTGTGAGAGAGAGTGTGAGAGAGACTGTCAGAGGGGCTGACAGAGAGACTGTTAGACGGACGGTCAGAGAGACTGTCGGAGGGGCTGTTGGAGAGACTGTTGGAGGGACTGTTGGAGAGAGTGTCAGAGAGACTGTTGGAGAGACCGTTAGAGGGACTGTTGAAGGGGTTGTTGGAGAGACTGTTGGACAGAATGTTAGAGGGACTGTTGGAGGGACTGTTGGAGAGACTGTTAGAGTGACTTTTAGAAAGACTGTTACAGTGGCTGTTGGAGAGACTGTTGGAGAGACTGTTAGACTGTTGGAGAGACTGTTAGAGATACTGTTAGAGTGACTGTTGGAGATACTGTTAGAGTGACTGTTAGAAAGACTGTTAAAGGGGCTGTTGGAGAGACTGTTGGAGAGACTGTTACATGGACTGTTGGAGAGACTGTTAGAGATACTGTTAGAGTGACTGTTGGAAAGACTGTTAAAGGGGCTGTTGGAGAGACTGTTGGAGAGAGTGTCAGAGAGACTGTTAAAGGGGCTATTGGAGAGACTGTCAGAGAGACTGTTAGAGAGACTGTTTTACAGGAACATCACTCTGCTTCAAACCAATAGCCAAACGTTGATCTGCTTCTCAGTTCTCATTACACTCTTGCTTCCTCCAGTGCGAAACCGCACCTCTCCATGCCGTATGTTTACCCTATGTTTGTGCTGGGTGTAATGTGGTAGCTGGTGACGTGGTGAGGTGGTGGGGGAACTGTCTCTTGTGTGGTTTCCACCTGAACCAGCAGCAGTTTGTCAGCTGCAGAAGAATCACAGTGACTGCTCCACTGAGAGCTCTGTATTTAGAACCAGTGTACAGTTTAGAGCACGACTCCCTCAGACACCGCAAATCACCCAGCTTCAGTCTGAACAGCTGTGTGCCTGCATCTCACTTCCAACAAGAGCTACGAGCAACTCCTACAGCGATGGTGCAGGCAGCAGTCCAACTGCAGTGTCCAACTGCCCACAAATGTAGTCGATCAGCCAGGACATGTTTGGTGTCCGGAGTTGAATTCATGCTGATGATACTGATGTGGCTCATGACGCCTGATCTAATATCTGATCATAATGTTAGTGTAAACAGTGGTCTACGCAGCATGGCACTGAGACCGCTGCCTTTATCTTTACTTGCGTTATGTTTAAGGCCATAGGAGGGAGTTTGACATTGGGGGGGACACATTTGCTATTACAAATCAAGGCCCACGTTACCCCCTAAAATATTAGCGAGCTGTAAGCTAATCCCACTGTAGCTAAGGCAGTAAATACTGTATGTATATTGACGTGGAACAAGAGCTGTGGGATTACAATACACAGCAGATAGTTCTCCTTCTGCGGCCCTAAAGCCAGGAGATTACACTTACTACAGGCCAGCAGCACCACAATGTTCTGTTCTGATGTGCGTCAAGCTCACAAAGGCCAATAAAGGCTAACAGTCTGTCTCACCTGTCAGGCTGCTCCTCTCTCTCCCTCTCTCTGCCTGCCTGTCTCAGACAGCTGACTTTCCTGCATGACATGAATGTGTTTACGACAAGCTAGCTTTCCAGAAAACACCATGAACGATAAACAGCTACTCTAGAATTAACATACAGTATCAGTACTGGACTAAACCATTATTAAAGCTGCATATTTGATACAGGTATAAATACCTCAGGTCCTGTACCCTCCTCTCCTCTTGTCTCTATATCGCTCCTGTCCTCCTGCTCCTAACGTATAATACAGCTCCAGTGATGCAGGTATGAGGTAAAGCTCCTGAACATCAAGGAGCCCATGTTAAATCTAAGGCATGAAAATCCACTTACTCATTGATGTGGAGCAACTTTCCAGCATGTGATGTGCAGGACAGTGGTGGGGACCGGTGAATCTATCAGCGAAACATTGATGTTCACATTTAGTGGGTTGGAAGTCAGGGTGATGGGTCCCTGCACACTGAGGTGCATTATATTTACACACCGTTTAGTACGGCAGCGTGCAGTTCAGGATGCAGCTGGAGACTAACATTACTGGACGTTTCAGAGTGCTTTCTAACAGCTCGAGCACAGTCACTGTTAACGTTAGCTACCCAAACCCTCCCATTGTGTTAGCAAGCTGCTATAATCAACCCGACTTCATAGGTATAGTTAGCCGTGATTGTGCTCTCCTTACTGACACCAAAGCTGGTCAAAGCTACCTTCAATCCAGACGCTCCAACAAGGCGAATTACACATGTGCCCAGAGTGGTGGACAGCCCTGTCCACGGTGCCTGTGGAGCAGTTCAGGGTTAGGTGCCTTGCTCAAGTGGATTTCAGTCACGTCCTGTCGGTTCATGGAATCAAACTGGTGACCTTCCGATAACAAGGCTGGTACCCTAAGCTTCAGCCCACGACTGAGGTCACTGAAGCTGGTGATTGAAAAGGCACCTCAACACAAGCCTTAACAAGGCTAAAAGCTTCTTGCCAGATCACGCTAACTTACCCACTGGGTCATGCTGTCACAGTTGGCTCTCCCACCGTGGTGTAATGTTTGGGTGGGACCAATACAGCTGGTTTCTATATTCATCCCATCCAGTTCCTAGGCCTGTGTGTATCATAAGCATTTATCATTATAGAGTTTGTGTCTTGAACATTGTGCTAGAGTTTCTGTTCTAGGTCGGGTTTATCTGTAGATAGAACCTTATGGTTCTAAACACTGTAGTCCAGTCCAGAACAGGTCCATATCAGCTTGTTAAGATGTGGTGTACTGACCTTCCGTCTGAGTCCAAGCCTCTACCGCATGGGTGGAGGCTCATGCTGCAGTTCCTTGT
Organism: Semaprochilodus insignis; assembly: GCA_034552555.1. Lineage (NCBI taxonomy): Eukaryota > Metazoa > Chordata > Actinopteri > Characiformes > Prochilodontidae > Semaprochilodus > Semaprochilodus insignis. The sequence continues at coordinate 23,012,097 of CM067475.1, forward strand.
TACTTGAACAGATCTGAGTCTAAAGCTGCTCAGTTATCATTCTAGATCTTTCCTTGTGGTGTGAAAGAGAGTTACAGTTCTCACACCAATGAAGAAACACACAGTTTGGTTCTAGTCGCCTCTAATGATTACAGATTAGTTCTTTTGTACTCAGATCAAACCAGGAACACAGAATCAAAGCATGCTAAAGAGCTAGCTGGCGCTGTAGAGGCTCAAATCCGGACGTCTTAGTAAACGGATTGGAGTTGGAGAAATTTTGAGCCGTTTAGACCTTCGGCGATGTCCCACTAAAGAAGGAAGTTTACAGGTTCCACCATTGTTTGTTTACTGGATTTGAAATAAGCTTGGACCCGGAAATGGCTATGATATCACACGTGACGTCAGACTGAACAAGTAAATGGTTGCCAGTGATCAACATTCAGCTCAGAACAGCCAAAGTGTTGAGAACTGAGCGTGGGTTTAGTTTGACAGCTGGACTGGAAGCTTCCGCTCTTGTTTTCGGGGGAGATAGTGTTCGCCTTAGTGAGTGACTCTTCACCGTGTGAGTCCTCCACTATCACTCCATCTCTCTCAGCTCTTCTCACTCACCATCCCTCCATCAGAGTGAGCGCATAAGTGCCGCTGTGTGTGTAATGGGAGTGCAGGTGTGTGAGGTGTAATCAGATCCACCGCGGGAGTCCTTCCACC
>CM067475.1:23012847-23083233 GCA_034552555.1 Semaprochilodus insignis
CACCAACACGACTGGCAGCATCGAGCCAAAATAAAACCTGCTGCTGCTGCGTGAATGTGACCTCTCCCTCTGCACTGCAGCGCTTAACCCCGTCAACAGCCTCTCAGCCCCGTGACTCATTCAGCATCACAGCTCACCCTCTAACGTGGGCGTTACTCCCAATCGGCCTGCTCTCGTACAGGAACGTGTGTGAGAATGTGTTCTGACAAAGACTTTCATTCTGTTTGTGTCACAAACGACCTGAAACAAGCAGACGAGTCCACCTTATAGTCCTGACACCGTGAATGACTCATAGAGACTCATAGAGAAGCCCTTAATCAGAGGATCCTGTTTATAGCTGACGCTGATTATTCATGCTAATCAGTCATTTGGTTTAACCTGTTTATTAGTGTTCACACTGACAGTCATCCAGCCATAGGGCAGTGTCAGTACAGCAGTGTCTGGTGTTTAAACAGAGCTTCAGTAACAACATGGTGGCTAGTTAGCTATGTTAGCGTGAAGCTAGCAGGGTTAGCTCTGCGCTGTATGTGATTTGTATTTCAGTTCCAGTTTAATTTCTAACATTTCTACTTGGTATCACCACGTGTGGTACAATTTTACGGTCTAGCTCATAAATAACACTTTATTTACAGGCTGAACCATAAGTCTGTCTGCCTGTTAGCTGGTTAGCTTTCTGTGTCTGGCCTACTAGTGAGGACAGTATGTATCTGGTTATAAAAAAAAAATAAAAAAAATTATATATAAAAAAAATTATATATATATATAATTTATTTATTTTTTATTCAGAAACTTTATTTATAATATACTTTAATTCATTTTTATATGGGAAGTATACTTATGTTAAGTACACAGAAATATATAATTATATAGATTAAAAATTATGAGTACATTTTACCTCAGTAATATTTCAGTGTACTCAACATAAGTATATTTCCCATATAAAAATGAATTAAAGTATATTTTAATGTACTTTAAATGTACTTTAATATGTACTCAAGTATATTACTTAAGTATAGTAAGTGAATCTTAATCTCAAAAAAGATTCAGTTAAGTAGAATCAGCTACATTTAAGTATGTTTAATAGCACTAATTATTATATTTAGTACACTAAGTACGTAGTTAGTATATGAAAATAGCACACTGCCAGTACATTAGTCATGTGTATAAGGAAGAATACCAAGTACACTTAAATTAAATATTAATACTTTAATGTATTTTGTGTTGTCCAAGGCTGTACTGTTCTTGCTGTAATTGCATCTTTCATTCATCGGTACTGACTGCTGATCGATCAGCTCATCAACTACATCTCCTCTTCTCTTTCTCACCACAAGAAAAGAGCTGGGATGACAAGTGAGCAGCAGAGTTTAGGAGTCTGCACTTTTGCACTTTGTACTCCTTTGTTCTAACAGGTTACGTGTGGTAAATGAAGACTCCTGACCAAGATGACGACGGGTCGCAGCTTCCCACACTGCAGTGTTACAAACATAAACACTTGTCGTTTTACCGTTTAAACAATTTATGGTTGCCCGGATTACAGGGCATGGTGCTCCTAACTGTACTGGAACTACTTTTTGAGAGCTGAATAAATGCATATCAATGCGCATATTAAACCCAAAACAAACCTGGCGTGTTTTAAAAGACCCAGAAATATTAGAACCCAGCTCAGTTGATACTGCACTATATAGGTTCTGGTGGTTTGGAGCCCTCTCTGGTGGAGCTCAGTGAAAACCTGGTGAAGGTTGTGTCTTCTGAGGATGTGAGTGGATGATCTACTACTGATCATCAGATCTTCATCAGTATGAAACTGATTCTGAGATGATTTGAGATCTAAACATCCAGCCAGACCTTCGCTAGAGTCTGTGGTGTGACGTGTGAGGGACAGTGAGCTATGGGCTAAGGTTCTGGGCCACTCTCATGGTGTTCCTCAGAGATGGATGTGGGACACAGTGATGGAATTGGTGATGACTATTCTGGAGACAGTAATCGTTTCCTGACGATTGTTCAGGTGTACGTATCACACTCGTTTGTGTAGTACAGAGTGAGTGAGTGAGTATAGAGCACTCTCCCAGTTTAGACACACTCTCTCTGGCGCTGTTCCAGACCTGTATCCCCTCCTACAGCGGCTCAGTAAACAGAAGCTCCAGTAGGCTGAGGGTCAGACACACGCTGACAGGCTCGCTGCTCTGGAACTGATCAGATCCACAAAAACACCCTTCTAAACTCAGAGAGAGAGAGAGAGAGAAAGAGAGGGAACACAGAGAGAGAAGGAGAGAGGGAGCACGGAGAGAGAGGGAAAGAGAGAGACAGAGAGAGCGAACACGGACAGAGAGAGAGAGGGAGAGAGAGAGTAGTTGGGATCTAGCAGATAGCAGAAACTAATCCATTACAGCCACACCCCCATCCTAAAGGTCTACAGATTAGTGTTTCACTGCTCTAAACGGGCCATTCTTCATGAACTGATCTTTATTAGCTGTTCCTTCTGGGCTAATCTTCAGGAGCTGTTTTTTGGGGGGCTATTCTTCATGGGTTGATCTTCATAGACTATTCTTCAGGAGTTGATCTCCATGAGATAAGCTTTATGGGCTATGCTTAATGAGCTGTTCATTATGGGCCATTCTTCATGAGCTGATCTTAATTAAATTATCTTTATAGGTTATTCTTAACAAGCAGTTCTTTTTGTACTATTCCACACAAGCTGATCTTTATGGGCTATTCTTCACAAGCTGATCTTTATGGACTATTCTTGCTGAGCTGATCTTCTTTAGCTACTTTTCTAATGAGCTGATTTACACATGCTGATCTCTATGGGCTGTTTGTCTTGAGCTGATATTCAGGGCCAGTTTTCATGAGCTGATCTTGGTGGGCTATTCATCATGTTTATGAACTGTCTTTCATGGGCTGATCTACACTGTCTGATCTTCTGATGAAATATGTAATTTACTGATAGTTGAAGGTGTTTGTAGTGGCACATATAACATATTTTGATGTTTAATGTTTTTGAGGTTTGGAACTAATAAATACACCAGAGATGAAGGGAATAAGGCACTGGAGACGATATAGTGATTTTTCATTCAACATTAGCAAAAGTATGATATTTAAGCTGGATCAGCTCCTACTCTATATGAAAGAGTTTCTAGAGATATATTAAATGATAATATGAAATATTAGCATTATGTGTTTTTTTGAGCAGATGATTTCTCGAGTAAGGCAACGTATCTTTATGGGCTGTTCTTCATGAGCAGATCTTTATTGGGTAAACTTCACAAGCTAATCTCTATGGAGTAATCTTTATTAGCTTATCTTAATGAGCTGACCTTCATGGGCTATTCTTTGTGAGCTAATTTCCATGACCTAATCTTTATGGACTATTTTTCATGAGCTGATCTTCATGGGCTGTTCTTCAGGAGTTGATCTCCATGAGATAATCTTTATGGGGTATTCTTAATGAGCTGTTCATTATGGGCCATTCTTCATGAGCTGATCTTTTTGGCCTGTTCCTCATGACTTGATCTTTTGACATGATTTTATGAGCTATTCTTAATGAGCTGATCTTCAAGGGTTATTTTTCATGAGCTGATCTCCCTGACCTGTCAGTTGAAAAAAGGCCCTCAGGAACATCTGTATATTAGAGCCACATTCACTGGACAGAGATGGATCACCAGATCTGGAACCAGGCGCTCCTACTCTACGAGTTTATGGAGATATGTAAGATGATAATATGAGATATTAGAATGATGTGTTTTTGGAGCAGATGATTTCTCCAGTAAGGCAGCATGTCAAGCCCGCATTGCTGTTCAGTGTAAAGTAGTGTATTCTGCTGTCATGTGGTTTGCGGAGCTCTGAGAAGGAGCCCGATGTGAAGGCTGACTGAGGAGCTAAAATAAGCTGCTATTGTGATTGAAGAGGAGGATAAAGGTGAAGGTGAGAGTGAAGGTTGTAGATGTTTGGGCTCAGGGGAGAAACCTGCCTCCTTCTGTAGAACAATGGGCAAAAATACACACACAGCTTCCTGGTGTTACTGTCTCCACGCTGCTTCAGAACATCTCTCTCCAGCGGCCTTCAAACCCCCAACACTGCTCCTAACTATAAACACCCCCCCGTCTCTGAGCCGCCTCTATCACGCTATTACTCTCTCTCTCCCTCACTCTATCACTCTCTCTATCATTATATCACTCTCTCTCCCTCTCCCTCTATCACTCTATTACTCCCGCTCTCCCTCACTCTATCCCTGTCTCTATCATTATATCACTCTCTCCCTCTCCCTCTATCACTCTATTACCCTCTCTCCATCTCACTGTATCACTCTATTACTCTTTCTCTCCCTTTTACTCTCACTAAATCTCCCTCTCTCCCTGTCACTGTATCACTCTATCTCTCCCTCTCCCTCACTCTATCACTGTCTCTATCATTATATCACTCTCATTCCCTCTCACTCTATCACTCTATTACTCTCTCTCTCCCTCTCCCTCACTCTATCTGTCTCTATCATTATATCACTCCCTCTCCCTCTATCACTCTATTACTCTCTCTCCCTCTCTCTATCAGTCTCTATCATTATATCACTCTCTCTCCCTCCGTATCACTCTATTACTCTCTCTCAGATTATATCACTCTCTGTCTCTTTCTCCCTCTCTATCATTCTCACAGTCTCTTACTCTATCACTCTACCACTCTTTCTTTTTTTTCAAATACCCACCACCACTCCCTCTCCTCGGAGGACTATAATTGATCTTTATTAATGGCAATACCATAATCTTTCCAAATTATATAGAGGGATGTACCACTCTCTTTCTATCACTCACTCTCTCTCAATCACTCTGTCTCTCTCTGTGTCTCTCTATCTCTCTTTCTCTCTATCACTCACTACCACACTCTTGCTATCACTCTATCAGTCTTTCTGCAACTTCCTTCAGGAGCAATAAAGTGTTTCATCTGTCTCTCTCTCTGTCTGTCTCTCTCTCTGTCTGTCTGTCTCTCTTTCTCTCTCTCACACACACACACACACACACACTCTGCCTCTTTATTCTATCGCTCTCTTTCACACATACTCTCTCACATATCTCTATTACTCTGTCTCTCTCTGTCTCTCTCTCTATGACTCTGTCACTCTCTCTATATATATATACACACACTCACATCTGTTCTGTATGTGTTTATTTACATTTATTTGCATCTGTTTATTTACAGGTTGTGTAAATCATTTCCACACATGTTTATAATGAATCATTATTATTATTATCATGTTCACTGAGTTCAGTAAGTGTGTGAGCTAAACCTGTTATTACATAATCAGATTCAGACTGTTTACATCATCTCCATACTCCAGCACCTCCTTGTCAAAGCTCATATGTGTGTGTGTGTGTGTGATGGTGTTCTGAGTGTAAGTTACACTACAGAGACACACTACTACACACTACTACACACTCTACTACACACTCTAATACACACTCACTACACTACTACACACTCTACACACTCTACCACACACTCTAATACACACTCTTACTACACACTACTACACACTCTACTACAACCTCTACTACACTCTACTACATTCTACTACATCCTCTAATACACATTCTAATACACACTACTACACACTCTAATACACACTCACTACACACTGTAATACACACTCTAATACACACTACTACACACTCTAATACACACTCACTACACACTCTAATACACACTCTAATACACACTACTACACACTCTAATACACACTCACTACACACTCTAATACACACTCACTACACACTCTAATACACACTACTACATACTCACTACACACTACTACATACTCACTACACACTACTACACACTCTAGTACACACTCTACTACACACTCACTACACACTACTACACACTCTAATATACACTCATTACACACTCTACTACACACTACTACACACACCACTACACACTCTAATACACACTACTACACACTCTAATACACACTCACTACACACTCTAATACACACTCACTACACACTACTACACACTCTAATACACACTCACTACACACTCACTACACACTCTAATACACACTACTACACACTCTACTACGCACTCTACTACACACTACTACATACTCTAATACACACTACACACAACTACACACTAATACACACTACTACACACTCTACTACACACTCACTACACACTACTCCACACTCTAATACACACTCACTACACACTCTGCTACACACTCACCACAAACTCTAATACACACTCACTACACAGTACTACACCCTACTACACACTCTCCTACACACTCACTACACACTAATACACACTCACTAGACACTACTACATGCTACTACACACTCTAACACACACTTACTACACACTCACTACACACTACTACACACTAATACACTACTACACACTCTAATACACACTCACTACACACTCTAATACACACTGTAATACACACTCACTGTTAATGTACTGAGTTTAACACTGGGGGAATACTTAATGTGGCTGTCATCTCCTGGAGGAAGATCAGAGTTATTAATCACTACCAGTACCAACTGTATCTGATCAATACTTCCTCAGGGTAAATCAGGAGCTCCTGATGGACTTTAATAAGCTCGTGTGACGCTGGAGGAGGAATCTAGAACCTGTCTTTGTTCTTTAAACGAGCTCAGAACATCAACTACTGCATGTTTGTTTGTGTTTACACACACAAACACACCCACACTCACATCACACCACACATGCACACACACACACACACACACACACACACACCATACACACACATACACACCATGCACACACACACACACACACACACCACACACACTCACACTTGCACCACACACCACACACACACTCAAACACCCACACACACACACTCTCACACACACTCACTCAACCGCACACATACACACACACACACAGGTACACATACACATACACACTCACATACATATACACACACACACACACACACACACACACATACACACTCTCACACACACACATACACACACATGCTTTTCTAGGAGACCCATTTGTAGACATGTTCAGATGTTTAAGATGTTCACACCCCGCTGTGTTTATAGGTCATATGTTCTCATGTTCTTCCTCAGCTATGTGTCATGCTGTGTTTAGGTGTGTCACTCTGACTAATGCTGTTTTTCTGTACCGGTGTATGATCATTATTGATCTGCGGTTCTTTGTGTTTCTGTGGTTCTTTGTGTTTCTCCGGTTCTTTTTCAGATGAAGGTGATGTGTGTGAGTTGGTTATGAGTTCTGAGTTCCTGAAGGGACCTGCCCTAATTCAGCTCTAACGCAGCACTCTCAGCTCTACTGTACTGCTTGCTGATCATCCCTCTGATCTTTAGACTCTGTTAGCGGTTCTGAGCTGATCCCAGAGATCTCTGTCGGTTTTGTAGAGCCTCTAATTATAGCTTATTTCCAGCTTTTGATCACCAGCAGGCAGCAGCACCAGACCTGGAGTTAGAGCCAGTAACCTGTGGCAGAGCGAGCCCTGCTCACCCTCCCTCATCCCGGTCTCTGATAATGAGCCAAGTGAGAGCCAATCAGGGTGATGATCTGAAGCTCTGTTCTGCTGCTGTTATGTTATTGATTATGGTGTGGGTCATTTCAGGATGACACTTTATTCACTTTAATGCCAGATTTGAGTGGTTTATCTAAACGGATATGATCCGTCATGTTGGGGAGATCGGATTTGAGCTGTGAGGCTGATCCTGTAGTAAATGGTGGTCTAAGCTTCCACTGCTGATTAGCCACTTTAGGCTGCAGAGCAGGTGAATCCGTGTGTCCGTCTGTGAAGTGGATCGTGGTCTCTGGAGCGTTCCGCCGGTCAGTGTATTAATGTGAGTTTAATTGGTGTCAGATGATGGAGGTGTATACATGTTTACTGTGCTCTTATAAAGGTGTGCTAACATTTAGCGCTGCTAGCGTGTGTGAAGGTTACAGCTGCTGACTCTCATTACTGACAGAGGTCGCAATCTTTACAGGCTGAATAACCATGTTTACTCACTTCATCTCATAAATGAAGACAGAACTGCAGCAGACAATTGGGAACGATTCCTAAACATTCCTGATTCCAGTGGAGGTATTATAACATATAAGGGTGTGTACTGTATGTGGTGGGTGGAATCTGGGCGGCTCAGACTGTGGGGGTGTGTGTTGAATGTGGCGGACGGAGTCTGGGCAGGTCAGACTGGAGGATGTTTGTTGTATGTGGTGGGCGGAGTCTGGGCGGGTCAGACTGTGGAGGATGTGTGTTATATGTGGTGGGCGGAGTCTGGGTGGGTCAGACTGTGGAGAATGTGTGTTGTATGTGGTGGGCGGAGTCTGGGCAGAGTTTGGGCGGGTCAGACTGGAGGGTGTATACTGTACTGCAGTCTCGAATGCAGTGTAATTTAATAACATGAATGTAAATCCATCTTCATCTCGGCTGTTTGTCCTCCAGAGGAACTCACAGCTTTAAGTGGTTTATAATTAACTGGAAATCGTCCCTGAACTCTGGCGGCAGGACCATCCAGCTGCGGGAGAGTGATTAATGCAGGACACGTACCATCATAACAACAATTACTAAAGCAATTTCCCACATGCCTTACAACAGAGAGAGAGTGAGAGAGAGAGAGAGAGAGAGAGAGAGGGAGAGTGGGGGGGGTGGAGAGGGAGATAGAGGACAGAGAGAGAAGGAGAGAAATGAAAGAGAGGGAGAGTAAGAAAAGAGGAGTGGACAGAGTGCTGCTCTTCCTCCGGTATAATTCAGATCAGAGTGTTATTCAGTCTCAGTCTTTGTGCACTCAGGAGAAGCACCACAGCTCCCACAGTCTCTCTGAGAACCTAAACTGGATATGCATACTGGTTTAATCAGCTTGAACTTCCTACTGAACTCTATCTGAAGCTGCAGGTAGGGAGTAAACCAGGTGTCCTTACCAGGTGATCAGAGTGTTTACTGATCACTGCTCCACCCTGCTGTCCTGCTTCGTAACAGCCTCCACTCTTCTGGGAATCCTTCCACAAGGTTGTGGAGCATGTCTGTGGGAGTTTGCGTCTGTTCGGTTAAAAGAGTATTTGTGTTGATGTTCAGTGTTCCAGTTCATCCAAAATGTGTCCAGTGGGATTGAGGAGGTCAGGGCTCTGTGTAAATCACTGGAGTTCCTCCACACCAAACTCCACAGTCCATGTCTTTATGGTTCTGGCTTTGTGAACAGGGACACAGTCATGCTGGAAGAAGAAAGGGTTCTTCCCCAAACTGCTGCACAAAGCTGGAAGCATAGAACTGTGTAGAATGTCTTAGTGTGCTGCAGCATTAACACCACCTTCACTGGAACTAAGGGTCCGAGCCCAAACCCTGAACCCCCCCAGACCATTATCCCCCATCCACCAAACTTTACTGTGGGCACTCTGCATTCTGGTAGGGAACGTTCTCCTGGATTCATCCACCAAACCCAGATTCCTCCATCTGCCAGATAGTGAAGCATGATTCATCTCTACAGAGAACACAGTTCCACTGAGTCCAATGGTGGAGCTTTACACCACTTCAGCAGACACTCTGCTTTGAGAATAGTGATCAAAGGCTTGTTAGCAGCTGCTCAACCATGGAGACCCATTCCATGAAGCTACTGATGATCAGTTCTCACAGTCCAGAGGAAGCTCTGCTGACTTTGCGTAGTCTACCACTCTCTAGCAGGACACAAGTTTCATAGACTGACATGTGGTCCCATGACCGTGTCATCTTTAAGGTCACCAAGCTCTTCAGTACGACCCATCCTACTGCCAGTGTGTGTCTATAGTGACTATATGACCATGAGCTTGACTGTAACCCATCCGTGCCATGAAATATCCATGAACAGCAGTTTAGCATTTGGTGTATTACTTAAGGGCACTTAGGCCATGTCAGGGAATTGAACCAGCGACCCTCCAGTCACAAGCCCACGACTGTCCCCACTGTCAGTAATGGGTGTGGCTGCAGCTCCTGAATTCGAACACCTGAACTTAACAAAGTTCATTCCCTGGTGGAACCAAAGAATAGTAGGTTCCTCAGCACGAACCATGACTACATCCATGGGCGTGTCAGTTGTTGAGGACAGAGAAGGCAACAATGGCGACACCCACCTCTTCTGCGTCTTCTTATCTCCAGTAGTTGATCCGTGCACAATGATGCCACTCGGCAGTCTGCTGAAGAACCTCTTCTGCATCTTCTTATCTCCAGTAGCTGATCCGTGCTTGCTTTCTGGATATAAACAAACATCTGGAATAACAGCACAAACGTTCGCAGGTAATCTATACACTCCGCCATCTTGGTACTACTGTTTACTACTGCTGTGCAGCGCCCTCTGTTGATGACGTATCCTTTGGCGTTCCTTGGTTCCAATAAAAACTGGTGCTAACGCAGACTGGTTCCCTGAATAGCACCATGGTTCTACGAAACCTAAACAGAATCACTGCAAGAACCAGGGCTCTTCTATGCGAAAGGGGCTATGAGATGTGGTACAGAGTGAGTGTCGAGTTCACTCTACACAGTGTAGTCTCTTTTAAACCTCCGGTGTTAAACCTCCCCTGTTTGAGCTACACCTTGGCCCATCAGCGCAGTGTTCTAATTGATGACTGGGGATTGGGCTGTGTGCAATCTAAGAGACGTTCCATCAGACCTCAGTCACAGTAATAAAGGAGCTGTGTGTGGAAATGGACGTGATCGGTCATCTCTGTGGTGATGTTTATAATAATGCTGTTAGCCCTCTCTGTAATTCAGTAATTCAGCTCAGTTTTATAGCTATTGATCCAGCACAGTATGGACCGACTTTACCATTGGTTTATGACCAGTTCAGTTTTAGAACAAGCAGCACACCTTGAGCTGCGCATGTCCTGGGCGAGCGGGATGCCATCCCTGTATGCAGGATTTCAATGACAATCCTGCTGGAATCCACATCTCAGGACTGTAATAGCAGAACCCGGTTCAGTTCCATCTTAAATGGTGCAGCAGCTGCATTTTGGCACCTCAGGCTCGTCACTGAAGATGACCCGCTGCCATTCAGAGTCACACCATGACAGGCAAGACAGCATTGCAGTTTTTGGTGACGTTGACGTGGTGTTAAGGACAGTCGCCGTAACGGGCTGTGTGCATGTAGTCCTGCGTGGTCCAGCCGTCTGCCAATGGTGCTGGCACTAACAGGGTGACTCATAGAGGGCATCACTGCTCGCTGAATGTCTGCAGTCGTGGCTCTTAGGTCAGTCAGGTACAGTGATAAGGCCCATCCGTGCTTACATCACATGCACGGCCGAGCGTGAAACTTGGATCGTTTCCATGTCTCATGATGTCAAACCTACCCACCAAATTTCACTCCTGTGGGTTGATTCGTTCCGGGACCAGCTATTGATTGATGATTGGTGATGAGTGCATTATTAGAGCTGATATTCAGAGCTGTATCTGCTGTATGCAGACTACTCACTACAAACTAGTACAGCCAGGTTTGTTTCCAGTGCATGTAGAGTGATAATGAAGATCCCCCACTCTGCATCAGATAAAGAATGTTCCTCTAAGACCTCCATCACACGTGTGTGTTCTGCGCTCTGTCTCTGAGTGACGTTCTTTGAGGTTCCGTGTGGTTTTTGAACAGCAGACAGTGTGTCAGTGCTGGCAGCTGCAATCTTTCAGCTGCTGTCGATTACCCTGCGCTTTTCTTCATCTCGTTTAGCTGTAACTGCCAGCTATTGTCAGCGTATAAAGCCCCGCCTGTCACTCCGTGTGAATTCACTCCACTCCTTCTGTCCTTTGTCTCTTTTATCCGCCGCTGCTGTGCCGTGTTAGACCCATCAGAGACGGCTTCGGATTCGGCCAGCTCCTATGGTTTCTGGAATCCTGGAGACATGTTCCGGAATGTGAAATATCAGTGCTTAATGAGTTTTAATGAACCTGGGAAGATTTAAAGGAATACTTTGTTGAAAACAATCAGACCCCCCAGATGTTGTCCATGAGCTAAGACATGTTTGGTGTCTGAGGTGTTCTTTAGAGCGCTGGAGCTACAAGGCTAATGAAGCTAATAGCATAGAAGCTCTTGGCCATTGGGTTAGCATGGTGCTAACTGCATGCTTAAAGCTTCAAATTGTGTGGAGATGTTCAGTATCTCTGGTAGTCTTGATGATGTGGTTTCTGACACTGTGTGATTCACTGTTATCTAAAAACATGAACTGAAGTATGTTAGCATAGCTAAACACATAGCTAAACAAGTCCCCTGTGACTGAACTGTACCTAACAGCATGTAGTATTTCCACGAGCACCAATAACAGCTGTGATTGGATTTGGCATGTACTGGAAGTTGGAAGTTTCTGGATGTAGGCCACATCAATGTTCAGACACTTTTGCATCAAAGAATTGCGCAGTTGGGCCAGATTCGGTGGATGCCTTCCCTGGCACAATTCAGAGGCCTACTGGAGTCATTGCTGGACCCCGTTAACACCATATAGTGTTCCCAGTCCTTCTGTCAGAGCTAACTGTCTGTGTTTTCTTTGCCCGAACTGAGCTACTGCCCAAACTCTGTGGTCTGATGTGGAGCTGCTTCCCATCCTGTGCGCTCTGATGCTGAGCTGCTTCCCATACTATGCGCTCTGATGCTGAGCTACTGCCCATCCTATGTGGTCTGATGCTGAGCTACTGCCCATCCTGTGTGGTCTGATGCTGAGCTACTGCCCATCCTGTGTGGTTTGATGTGGAGCTACTGCCCATCGTGTGCACTCTGATGCTGCGGTTTCATCTGCTTTGGCTGGGTGCCACTGCCTTCTTGCATTTACTACCAGTTAACACTCCTTCCTGTCCTATACTGTAAGGAAGCTTTGCCTGCACCCTGCTGACCCATCTGATGATCCTGCTATTTAATCACAGACTAATTGGACATTTCTTGCTCTGCCTCAGAAACCCTGAACTCTTCCCCTATTCTCACTGATAGATCATCACTGTAGGGTTCTAGCAGCAGGTACTGATGTTCAGGATTCTTCACTGTGATAAACTCCTTACAATGGTCACTGGTTTCACTGGTAACAGTTCTGAGCTTCATTCAGACGTTCAAATCTGTTTCTCTCTCTTATAAGACTCTGTTTGCACTTCACACCAAACCTCACCGGTGTGGACCAGCAGACAATGGGTTCCCCTTCTGATTCTTGGTTTCTCTCAAGGGTTCTTCCTCTTGCACTGAGGGAGTTTCTCCTTGGCTTGCTCACTGGGGGCTTGGACCCGGATTCTCTGTAAAGCTGCTTTGTGAGAGTGTCCATTGTAGAAGGTGCTAAAACTTTAACAGGGTGACTTAAGTCCAGCACACTGGCTGTTTCTGATGATCAGTAATGGATCAGTACCATCTGAGTACCTTCTACATTGTTTCATCTTGTTGTTCCTCCATGGGCTCTGGAGACGCACGTTTGGGCACCCCTGCTGTAGAGTGACCTGTTTTCCCTACATCCTCTGCAGTGTCCACTTCCGTCCTCATTCCAGTCATGGATTAAGCATTGTTGGGGTTCGCCACCCGAAAATGTCAGTGTCATGCGCTCCCCTCGGACGCTCCCTGCTCTACTTTCCCACATCTCCTCCCAGACTCCGGGTTCTTCAGGGACTCCTGCGCTAGTTTTTGGGTTCTGCAGCATTATTAATAGCCCCACTCGTCTCTGCTGCACACTGGTGTTTATTTAAGGTTCAGAATCGTCTTCACAGAGCGAGTCATGAAGAGTCATACATAAGTCATATGTAAGAGTCATACCCCACCTCCCCACGTTAGCTTAGCATTAGCTTATTCACCTCTTATAAAGGGATGTTTTGAGTGGCGTCTGAGGATTACAGGACAGTAATTGAGTTGAGTTAATTATATGACTCGCTGCAGTTAATTGCAGTTTAATTAAATCTTAATTAAAGACTCCTCAGTTGAATAAACTCTATATTGAGTTGCAGATGTGTTATATATTATCGCAGACTGGTAAATAAGCACAACACTGGGCTTTTCTCTGTCTACTGAACACTTTATGATAACTTCACTGTGAGAGAACCTGTGACTGGAATTAAGCATCACATTAATATTTCATTCTAATAACTGACTGCAGAACATTTATGATTAAAGAGGTGTTGGGGTGGGCTCAGGCTGCAGGCTGAGGGGGTTCCTCAGTTAATGAACCATGTAAGACTCCCAGCTGGTTGTGTTCTTGTGTGCTGTCTCTAATATTGTGTGTGTGTGTTGGTGTGATCTTTGCTACTGAATGAGCTTTAAGACCAAATAAACCAATTTCATTACATTCCTATTGGGTTCTCACCCTAACATAACGTTCCAAACCCTGTTAGAACAGATGAAAGCTTTTAGAGCCAGCAGGTGAGGTAATATAGCAGATAGCCCAGAGATATCTCACACAGGAGCTGCATAGTCCTGCATAATGAAATTTATACTGAGGGAATGTGTTTATAGTGAGCCCACTCTCTCAGTCACTCTGTTCACACCTCACAATAAACCCACTCTCAACCACTCTGTTCACACCTCACACCAAACCCACTCTCAATCACTCTGTTCACACCTCACACCAAACCCACTCTCAGTCACTCTGTTCACACCTCACACCAAACCCACTCTCAATCACTCTGTTCATACCTCACACCAAACCCACTCTCAATCTCTCTGTTCACTCCTTACAATAACCCACTCTCAATCACTCTGTTCACTCCTTACAATAAACCCACTCTCAATCACTCTGTTCACTCCTTACAATAAACCCACTCTCAATCACTCTGTTCACTCTCAATCACTCTGTTCACTCCTTACAATAAACCCACTCTCAGTCACTCTGTTCACACCTCACACCAAACCCACTCTCAATCATTCTGTTCAGACCTCACACCAAACCCACTCTCAATCACTCTGTTTAAACCTCACACCAAACCCACTCTCAATCACACTGTTCACACCTCACACCAGACCCACTCTCAATCACTCTGTTCACACCTCACAACAAACCTGCTCTCAATCACTCTGTTCACACCTCACACCAAACCCACTCTCAATCACACTGTTCACACCTCACACCAAACCCACTCTTAATCACTCTTTTCACACCTCACACCAAACCCACTCTCAATCACTCTGTTCACACCTCACAAGAAACCCACTCTCAATCACTCTGTTCACACCCCACAACAAACCCACTCTCAATCACTCTGTTTAAACTTCACACCAAACCCACTCTCAATCACTCTGTTTAAACCTCACACCAAACCCACTCTCAATCACTCTGTTTAAACCTCAAACCAAACTCTGTTTACACCTCACATGCTGAATTCTGGGGGAATTTGTGAAAAGGTTATGGGATTCCTTCTTTTTAATGAGCACAAGCAACAATGAAACACCCTTACACATTTACTCCAGTGAAGACAACATGAATTATTGTATTATTATTATGTACTATGTATTTGGATTGTATTATTGTTGTTTTCTGTCGTGATATGTGGAATATACAGGTGTCCAACATGACAGAGTTCAATCAGATTATTTCACTGGCTGAAGATTACAAACCAAAACAACAGTACAAAACATCATCTTTTGCAGGCTGGCGACTCCTACAGCTGTGTGAATTATTACCGTAATTATTTATGTCTAATGTATTGTTCTCGTGCTGTTGAACAACATTGTTCCCAGTATTGACCCCTGAGGCACACCTCGGCATCGATTGACACGATAACCGTAGTTCTGAACAGCTGCAGCCTTTTGGAGAGCAATCACAGACAAAGGAAAATGATCCGCCAAGCTGAGCGCCTTAGACAGATCAATAAACAAAGCAAAACAACCTGTTTAATCCAGATCAATACCACGCTGAATCAGGTTTCAGAGGTCGAACCCCAGAAGAAACGCTTCTGAAATTCAATTTCCAGTCAAACGTGTTTGTTCACTTCTCTGTTGTTTGTGTTCACAGACAGACGGTGTTCCGACTGGACAGACGGGACAGTGGAGATGTCCATGCAAAGTAAGTGCTGAGGGTCAGGTGGCCCTCACTCATGCATACACAGGTCCTGTAATTAAGCAGTGGTAGACTGGTGTTTATTTCCTCACACAGAAGTTAGAATATCTAATGTGTAGCAGTTCAGATCTCAGATCTCAGAGGAGCGTGCAGAAACAGCAAGAGCAGCACTTCTCCTCTCAGACTCACTCCTCAACACGATGACTAATAACAGCACTGCAATGCACTGTAATGGATGTGCAGGGCGGACGCTGAATTGAGGTGTTGAGAGATTTGAGATTTATGATGTTTTGCATTGCTGGCACTGAAAACATCACCTCTTCTTTTAAACATACATTATTCCGTACGTACTATAAATATGTCAATATCTATGAATTATTTAGCATCTACTATGAATTATTCAGTAACTACTATGAATTATTCAGCGTCCACTATGAATTATTCAGTAACTACTATGAATTATTCACCATCTACTATGAATTATTCAGTAACTCCTATGAATTATTTAGTATCCACTGTGAAATATTCAGTAACTACTATGAATTATTCAGCGTCCACTATGAATTATTCAGTAACTACTATGAATTATTCACCATCTACTACGAATTATTTAATAACTACTATGAATTATTCAGTATCTACTATGAATTATTCAGTAACTAGTATGAATTATTCACCATCTACTATGAATTATTTAGTAACTACTATGAATTATTCAGTATCCACTATGAATTATTCAGCATCCACTATGAATTATTCAGCATCCACTATGACTTATTCAGCATCCACTATGAATTATTCAACATCCACTATTAATTATTCAGTATCTACTATGAATTATTCAGTATGTATTATGAATTATTCAGTATGTATTATGAATTATTCAGTATGTATTATGTTCTGGTTCTGTTTGTTTGTTTGTGTGAGTGTAGTGAGTGATTCTGATGGGGCGGTGAAGGTGGCTGAATGGCAGCACACATATTACTCCTCCGACTCCGGGATCCAATCAGGAGCCACCACAGTGAGGGAAGAGGATGAGACTGAGAACAGCAAAAAGTACCCCACAGAGAGCCCCACAGGTACTGCAGAACTAAGAATGAACTGATACAGCAGAACCGACTCAAAGGAACTGATTCAAAGCAAGAACCCCAGAAGAACTGCTAGTGGCATGTTCTTGTTGTTAGGGGGTCTTGTGTTAATCGGGTTCAGCTCAGCCCACAGCAGGCAGGTTCTAGACAGTAGAGCAGTGAGGTTCCTCCCTGTGGGTTCTGCAGTGATGCAGAGGGAGGGAGGCGTGTTCGGAGCCTCTGACTGTCCTCTGTTTGAGTATTTTATGAGCGAGGAGACAAGACCTTCATCAGAAATTAATTTTCCACTCCCTGCGTCTCTGGATGGGGGGGATTAGGGGAGAGGGGACAGAAATAGCCCCCCGGGGCTGAGGGAAAGCTAATCTGGCCCAGTGGGAGATTCTCCGAATGAAAATCCTATTTAGAGTCCAGTAAACAGCCTCACGAAGTTACAGCACCCTCAGCCGTCCTGTTCCTTGCTGCTGCACTGCCGCTTGTTTATTGTACCGTCAGTGGGGTCAGGGAGGATTGTGGGTAAGCAAACCAGTAGGGCCAGTGATGCCTTGGAGCAGCTCAGGCTGGTTTCTTCTTTAGCCCATAAGGCTCATTATAGAAGAAGATTTGTTCAACATCTCACATTTCACCAGTGAGTCCTGAGGGGACACAGGTGTTGTGTCCACTGGCCACAGAGTGGGGGGTGGGGGACATCCATCCCTCCCCCAGTTCCCAAAGTCCAGTATAGGACTTCCAGTGATGTAGGTGATCTATGAGGGTTGGGTGAGGAGTCTGCTTGAACTGCCCAGCTCCCATAATCCAGTTGTAACATCCATCTAAACTACAGCTACACCCCCGACACATGGACCAGACAACTGTTCACACTACATAGTTACACTACACTAATTTCCATTGTTACCCTACATCCATTTCCATGGTTACACAACACCTATTCCCATAGTTACACTACACTCATTTCCATAGTTACACTACACCTGTTTCCATGGCTACACCGCACTCAGTTCCATGGTTACACTACACCAGTTTCCATGGTTACAGTACACCCACTTCCATGGTTACACTACACTCATTTCCATAGTTACACTACACCTGTTTCCATGGTTGCACTACACTTATTTCCATAGTTACACTACATCTGCTGGTGACTGCTAGTGGCATGTTCTTGTTGTTAGGGGGTCTTGTGTTAATCGGGTTCAGCTCAACCCACAGCAGGCAGGTTCTAGACAGTAGAGCAGTGAGGTTCCTCCCTGTGGGTTCTGCAGTGATGCAGAGGGAGGGAAGCGTGTTCGGAGCCTCTGACTGTCCTCTGTTCGAGTATTTTATGAGCGAGGAGACAAGACCTTCATCCGAAATGCAGATGCAGTTACGCTACATCTGTTCCTACACTTGTTTCAAAGGCTACACTGCACTTATTTCCATGGTTACACTGCATCTGGTTCCATGGTTATCTCCATTCCCATGATTCCATGGTGCTGCAGTAATAAGCTGAGAGAAGTCTTCTCCAATTCTGACTTAGTTCTTTTGTGATAAAGAGGTTTATTTAGACCATTCAGTAACATTACAGTTCTGCAGCACTGCATTACCAGACAAACAGTCAAACAGTCGGACATCAGCTAACATCAGGTAGCGTCAGCTAACATTAGCTAACATCAGCTGACATTAGTTAACATCAACTGACATTAGCTAACATTATTCAACATCAGCTAACTTTAGCTAACATCAGTCAACATCAGCTAACATCAGGTAGTGTCAGCTAACATTAGCTAACATCAGCTGACATCAGCTGACATTAGCTAACATCAGCTGACATTAGTTAACATCAACTGACATTAGTTAACATTATTCAACATCAGCTAACTTTAGCTAACATCAGTCAACATCAGTTAACATCAGCTAACATCAGGTAACATTAACTAACATCAGCTAACATCAGCTAACATTAGTTAACATCAGCTAACATTAGTCAACATCTGCTAACATTAGTCAACGACAGCTAACATCAACTAACATCAGCTAACATTAGTCAACATCAGCTAATATTAGTCAATATTAGCTAACATTAGGCCCTTTGAATGGTGAGCTAGCTCCTGACACTATAGTTAGCTACCGTCCCTGTAGGAATGTCTGTTATGCTGTATTTAAAGTCAGCAATAACATGAAATGTCACCAATAACATGAAAATAGCACCAACCCACCCACAGAGTATGTATGACTTCATGGTGCCCCCACACAGTTCTGACCTAAGCTGTCTTCTTCTCTCAGATCTGGATGGTCAGTACACTCTGACCCGTGCTCAGCGTGTCAGAGCAGCCATGTTCCCTGAGACACTGGTGGAGGGAGAGTCGCCGCTGCCCACTCAGACTGACTCTGACCAGCAGACAAACGTCCAGAGACTGGCCGAACCATCTCAACTCCTAAAGACCGCAATCGTTCACCTCATCAACTACCAGGACGATGCAGAACTGGCCACTCGTGCCGTGCCCGAACTGACCAAACTGCTGGCCGACGAAGACCAGGTACAAACATGATGTAAATCAGTGGTCACCAGCTCCGGGCCTGGACGTCTACTTCCCTGTGGACTGTAGTTAAAACCACATCTGCTCCAGCTTATTAACCTCTTCAGGTGTTCCTGACTGGCTGGATCAGAGGTATTAGTGTGAGGTAAGGTGGGGGGCAGCATGTTAGGTCCAGACTGGAACTATACCCTGCAGGAAAGTCGATCTCCAGGAGGAGGAGCTGTGACCACTGATAAACAGGAACCTCAGTAAAAGCCCAGAACACATACGCCTGTTATATTTACCTGTGTTCTATCCAGTGGTGGACAGTAACTAAGTAAATGTAATTAGTTACTGTACTTAAGTAGTTTTTTGTGTATCTGTGTATTACTGAAGTGTTTCCATTTTGGACGACTTTGTACTTTAACTCCACTACAGTCCAGAGTCTAATATCTTACTTTTTACTCCACTACATTATGGGAAATCTGTAGCTCCATTCGGCTTATGTGACGTAAAAACGTTACACGTCAAAATGAAACAAGCTTATTCATGGATTCTTAGCATCCATGGAAATGTCTATTTCAGACCTGGACTACATCAAGGACCACCTGGAGGAAGGCAGGTAAAGCAGGATGGGGTTAGTAAACAGAACCATACTGACTCTGTGGGTAAATAGACCTCAATATAGAAATATGTACACATGCACTTGTGACTGGCGAGTATTTTTTATACAAACACTGTTTCCTTTTATGGTGAATGTGTTTTGGCTAGTTTATGTTTATGAACAGAGACCTACAGATACACTACAGTAAAGGAAACTCATTTGTGATCCTGTTTAAAGTTTTAAAGTTTTTATTAAACTTCAACTTGTAACTAAGTTGCAAGTAAATCTTAAACTGAAACTTTGCTTGTTTGCAAAAGCTTATTTTACAGTTCTAGCTAATGGAACCTGTTCTCCTTCAGTGTTCTGTGCTTATGATCATTTGAATAGACATCAGTGTCAGACTAATTAATGACCTTCTATTAAAGACTGGTGGACTGAGAGACACTAGAGTCTCCTCACCTAAACTGAGCTGATTAAGAGTCTTGTTCCAGGAATGATAATAGGACATTTGAGCCATAATAAATCATGTTACTGTTACTCTCCATACTTAAGTACATTTGAAGGTAAATACTTCAGTACTTTTACTCCAGTGGAGGTCTAAAGGGAGGAACTTCTACTGACACTGGAGGAGGATTGTACCTTGGGTATCTCTACCTTAACTCAAGTACATGGTTTGTGTACTTCGTCCACCACTGGTTCTATCTGCTTCACAGGTTTCAGTAGGACACTAAATGGACTTGTGGAAATGTCTGATGTCTGCAGTGAGGAAGCTTAGAGCACCAGTAGCTTCCAAGTTCTACTAACACTGATAGATAGAAATGTACTAAACAACTGAATGTGTTCAGCTTGCTCCTCTTGAGGTGGTCCATGGTGGGTTTTGAGGTGTGTTTAGGATCATTATCCTCTCTCCATCTCCAGCTGTTTTACAGACGGTCTGATGGTTGCCTCCAGAATTTGCTGGTATTTAATTGACTTGGTTCTTCTCTCCACCACTGAGATGTTCTCCGTGCCACTGGCTGCACCACAAGCCCAAAGCATGATGGATCCATCTATGTACACTTACATGAACGTACCATGAAGTTCTGCACCCTTTTATCTCCAAACACACCAAACAGTTCTATTTTGTCTCCATCAGTCCACATGACTTATTTCTAAAATGCATCAGGCTGGTTTAGATGCTCCTTTGTAAGCTTCTGCTTCTGGATTCTGTGGTGAGGACGTAGGAAAGGTTTTCTCCTGATGATTTTTCCATGAAGGTCACAGTAGATCAGTGCTCCACCACTCCAGAGTCTGCTGAACCTTTCCGAAGGTCTCTTACAGTCAGACGGAGGTTCTGATTTTTTCCTTTCTATCAGCCCTACCAGCAGCTCTCTCTGAAAGTTGTCCTCAGCTGAACCTCAACCTTTGCTGTTAACTGCAATTTCTTAACCCCATTAGTAACTGAGGAACCCTGAGAACGCTCTGCTATCTTCTTCTAGCTTCACCTGCTTTGTGGTCATCTGTTACTGTAATGGTCAGAGTGCTGGGCAGCTGCTTAGAGGAGCCCATGGCTGCTGATTGGTGGGAGAATATTCAAGCTGCATGGAGCTGCTGTGTTGGGAAGTGTCTGCTACAGAGCTACAGAGTGGGTGTGAAATTAGAGTTAAAATAATCCACTTCAAAGTCAGTTTAAACACGTGTAGGCCTAATCAAGTGCGTTAGTGTGTGCAGATGTAGATGCGCAATGGTCAGTGCAGCTGTATGAAGTGCTCCAGCATGACTGAATAAATCACTGCAGTAATTTAAAGTGTTTAGTTAAAGCTGAGCAGAGTGACAGAACACTGATCCAACATTACACACCTGTCAATCAAGCACTCAGGCTGACTGAGCCTCCTCAGCGCTATGACCTTCACTGAGGTCACTTACCAGCTGAAACCACAGTGCTTTATTTACAACAGCCACAGACAATCACTAACAGCAGCAGATCAGCCAATCAGACGCTCTCAGCACTGACGAAACAGGAGACAGATAGAGAGAGAAAGATAGATGTATAGATATTGTGTATTGTGAGGGTAACAGTATATGACCTTTAGGGTTAGCAGATAATCTGAAGGTGAAAGTACAGTCAGGTGTTTCAGTCAGTGGGATGATGATCAGGTGTTTCAGTCAGTGGGATGATGGTCACATGTTTCAGTCAGTGGGATGATGGTCAGGTGTTTCAGTCAGTGGGATGATGGTCAGGTGTTTCAGTCAGTGGGGTGATGGTCAGGTGTTTCAGTCAGTGGGATGATGATGATCAGGTGTTTCAGTCAGTGCGAGGATGATCAGGTGTGAGTGGTTCTCCTGTTGTAGTGAAATAACAGGGATCTATCAAAGTCTGATCTTCACAACACATGACTGTGGGAGTGTATCATGGAATCCTGAGGAACCTCAGTAGAAGAGCTGCTGATGATCATCAGGCTGGAAAAGGTTATAGAACCATCTCTAAAGAGTTTGGACTCCACCATCCACAATCAGACAGACTGGGTACAAATGGGGGAGATTCAGGAGTGGACAACCAACAAAGATCACTCCAAGAACAAGGAGTGTAATAGTCCACAAGGTCACAAAGGTACCCAGCAGCTAAAGGCACCAGTGGCTAATGCTAATGTTCATAAGTCCACCATCAGGAGAACACTGAACAACAGTGGTGTGCATGTGCTGTAAGGAGAACCTCATTGCTCTCCTAAAAGAACTTTGCTGCCCGTCTGCAGTTTGATAAAGACCACATGGATGAGTCAGAAGAGCTGTTGGAACAGTGTTCTGTGGACAGATGAGACCAAAATAGATCTTTCTGGTTGAAGTGAGAAGAGAATGTCTGGAGAGAGGAAACATTAGAACCTTTTCCCATCTGTGAAGCATGTTCTGGACCTTTTGTGCTGCATCTGGGCCAGGACAGCTCACCATCACTGATAGAACATTGAATTCTGAATTCTGAAAGGAGAACATCTGGATATCTGTCCCTGAATAGTGTGACATGGGCTCATTTATACGGTGGCTTGTTTTATTTAGTCTATTTCCACATAATGCTTCTGTGTGATCATCAGGGGCGGAGTCTCGCTGTAAACCAGCCAATCAGAGCAGAGCTCATCTAATTATTCATGAGGATCTGACTGTATGGTACCAGATAAAGCTGATCGGTACCGGTGACTATTTCACCATACCGTACTCTGAGCAGGTGGAGGTGAATAGGGAGGATCTGACTGTATGGTACCAGAGAAAGCTGATCAGTACTGGTGACTGTTTCTCCGTACTGTACTCTGAGCAGGTGGTGGTGAACAAGGCGGCTCTGATAGTGAACCAGCTGACGCGTAAGGAGGCGTCACGGCGCGTGCTGATGCAGTCTCCGCAGATGGTGGCGGCGGTGGTCAGGGCCCTGCAGGCTGGAGACCTGGAGACGTCCCGCTGTGCTGCCAGTGTCCTGCACAGCCTGTCCCACCAGCGGGAGGGGCTTCTCGCCATCTTCAAATCTGGAGGAATCCCTGCACTCGTACGCATGCTCAGGTCAGTCTGGAGAGTGGTGAGGAAGAATAGATAGATGGATGGATGGATGGATGGAAGTCTGCATGGATGGACGGAAGAAAGGATGAATGAATAGATGGACTTATGGATGGAGAGATGAAGAGATGGATGGGTGGATGATGAATGGATGGATAGAATTATAAGTGGATGAATAAAAGCATGAATGAAAGGATGGATGGATGATGGATGGGTATATGAAAGGACAGATCGGTGGATGAAAGAATGGATGGTAGATGGATGGATGAACAGATGGATGGCTGGATGGATGGATGGATGGATGGATGGGTATATGAATGGACAGATGGATGGATGAAAGAATGGATGGTAAATAGATGAATGAATGAATGGAACGAATGGATGGAATGCAGATAGATGAATGGATGAATGAAAGTAGAGATGAATAAATGAAAGTATGGATGGAAGGATAGATGAATCAATGAGTATAATGATGAATGAATGAAGGAACAAAGAATAGAGGGATAAGGGGGTGGATGGATAAATGAAAGGATGGAAAAATGAGTGGAATAAAGGATAGGTAATGATGCAGGGAGGAGATGAATGGATGAAGGGAAGTACTAATGTATACATGGATGGAGGGACAGAGTTGAGTTTGTGAGTAGAGAGGGGGTGTCCTGCTGAGATCACAGCTCTGTACTGTACTGAGGAATCATCAGTGTAACATCCAGACCCACTGCCCTTCATACAGACTCCCATAGAAACAGCAGAGAAGCACCTTCTCATTACTGATTCACCCAAGCACAGCATCTCCACCCGCCTCAGGGTGTTCACCAACTCACACTCTCTACATTCAATAATAATAATAATAATAATAATAAATACTGAATAATTCGTAGTGGATACTGAGTAATTCATAGTAGATACTGAATAATTCATAATGGACGCTGAATAATTCATAGTGGATACTGAATAATTCATAGTAGACGCTGAATAATGCATGGTGGATGCTGTATAATTCGTATGGATGCTGAATAATTCGTAGTGGATGCTGAGTAATTCATAGTAGATACTGAATAATTCATAGTGGACGCTGAATAATTCATAGTGGATGCTGAATAATTCGTAGTGGATGCTGAGTAATTCATTGTAGTTAATGAATAATTCATAGTGGGTACTGAATATTTCATAGTAGATGCTGAATAATTCATAGTGAATACTGAATAATTCATAGTAGACGCTGAATAATGCATAGTGGATGCTGTATATTTCATATGGATGCTGAATAATTCGTAGTGGATGCTGAGTAATTCATTGTAGTTAATGAATAATTCATAGTGGGTACTGAATATTTCATAGTAGATGCTGAATAATTCATAGTGAATACTGAATAATTCATAGTAGACGCTGAATAATGCATAGTGGATGCTGTATATTTCATATGGATGCTGAATAATTCGTAGTGGATGCTGAGTAATTCATTGTAGTTAATTAATAATTCATAGTAGGTACTGAATATGTCATAGTAAATGCTGAATAATTCATAGTAGATACTGGATGATTCATAGTAGATTCATAATTATAATAAATATAATAACATAGTAGAATTATTCATAGTGCTATTTGTGTTATTCATATGGTTTTTGTAATTTTATAATTTATCATAATAATAATGATTAAGTTCAGTTTTCTTCAGCTGTAATAATAATTTAATAATAAATATGTTATTATGCTATGAATATAATGACAGTAGCTACATTAATGTACAATAACCATTTTAGTGGTACTACTCTATATCATTGAAATGGAGTGATTATGACAGATTCATATAGTCCTTCATAAAACTTTAATTAATCCCAGAACTTACATATACAAGAAATGAAAATACATTAGCAACTGTGTATATCTCCCCGAGGTAGGGTCTCTTTTACAGCTGTTTATTTACAGTATATATAGGATGCGGTATATGAATGTTGTATGAACAGGACTGTCTGCTGTCCCAGCATGCTGTAGCTGTGTGCAGGTGTGTATGTGATGTACAGAGTGTGCGGGTGCTGTTTTCAAGGGGGGATTTTTCTTTATTTAAAATAAAATATTTGTAAAGCCATTTCTAGCAGATTCTGCAGTTCTGTGGTTCCCCTGTGCAGATAGCTAGTGCGCGGTGAAGCAGGCGGGAACTGTTTCTGAGTGATGGAGAACATCTACCCTCAAATCTTTCCTCATCATATCGTCTCCGCTGAAACAGGGCCCAACTTTCTGCCTACTCTTCTGCTTATCTGCGGCGCTGAGTGAGGAGCCTGGGGCGAGTGGCGCTGAATGCAGAATGAATGTTACTGTCCCTGTATATCTGCAGCTCCACTACACCGGCCTCTCGGGCACTGTCCACCGCCCCAAGGCTAACTGAATTAGCATGCTGCTCCAGTGGCTCCCAGAACACCATTTTTTTACCGTTGATACATTCAGATGATGAGCAGAAATTTTGCTGGGTGAAAAAATGTCCAGCTGTGGAGAGCAGCAGTGCGC
Source organism: Semaprochilodus insignis (assembly GCA_034552555.1). Classification (NCBI taxonomy): domain Eukaryota; kingdom Metazoa; phylum Chordata; class Actinopteri; order Characiformes; family Prochilodontidae; genus Semaprochilodus; species Semaprochilodus insignis. The sequence goes on from CM067475.1 coordinate 23,039,019, forward strand.
CTGGTATTTATTAATAAGGGCTGGAAGTGATACGCTCCACCGTATATCACCGTCCACCTCAAAACAAGCATTGCTAATACAACCCCGACTGGTGATTCCAGGGGCCCAAGCACTTTTCAGGACACTAGGTCTCGACTACACTTAACAGCTATCTCACCTGATTCTCTCACCTCTGCCTCCACTCATCTCACCATCAACATGCAGGAAGTCTACAGACTCTTCAGTAGACAGAAGGTGAGAAAAGCTTCAGGGCCAGGCTTGGTCTCACTGTCGCGGCCAAGCAGCACCAACTTCCAGAAACATCTTCAACAAATCACAAAAACTCCACCATCATTCCAGTCCCACAACACATCTCTGGACTCGATAACTACAGGCCAATAGCCCTGACCGCTGTAGTCATGATGGTCTTTGAATGCCTGGTCCTAGCCCACCTGAAGGTTTTTACAAACCCTAACAGATCTGTCGACAATGTAGTCAACTTGGCCCTGCACTTCATGCTTTGTCGGGGGGTGGGGAGGTGGGGGTGGGCAGAGACTGAATGAGATGCAGGGCTTTACATACACTTACATTTATCTGTCAGGGTTAGAAAGCAGTGCTGACGTCTGTCCTCTAGTCCGAACCACTAGAATTTAGTCTGAGACAAACAATTAGTAGTCAAGTCCATGTCGAGATCAAGAACAGGAGTGGCTGAGGCCAAGACAAAGCCAAGACCAGATTCATATATTTTTTTCAGAATATTCCAGACATCTGTAGAACCCTGAGAATGATCTTAACAAGAAACTCACATCCACTACGACTCATATCTATGCATAACCAAATCTAATTAAACAGATCCTCACAATAACAACAAATTCCAATAAACATAACATTTTAGCTTATTAAGACACAGAGACACAGGGTCTAAAAGACAGAGGGACATGGGGTCTAAAAGACACAGAAACACGGGGTCTAAAAGACACAGAAACACAAGGTCTAAAAGACAGAGGGTCTAAAAGACAGAGAGACACAAGGTCTAAAAGACACAGAAACACAGGGTCTAAAAGACACAGAGACACGAGGTCTAAAAGATACAGAAACACAGGGTCTAAACAGCAGAGAGACACAAGATGTAAAAGACACAGAGACACAAGGTGTGAAAGACAGAGAGACACAGGGTCTAAAATACACCGAGACAGAAGGTCTAAAAGACACAGAGACACAGGGTCTAAAAGACACAGAGACACAGGGTCTAAAAGACACAGAGACACAGGGTCTAAAAGACACAGAGGCACAGGGTCTAAAAGACACAGAGGCACAGAGACTAAAAGACAGAGACAGAGGGTCTAAAAGACAGAGAGACACAGGGTCTAAAAGACACAGAGACACAGGGTCTAAAAGACACAGAGGCACAGGGACTAAAAGACAGAGACAGAGGGTTTAAAAGACAGAGAGACACGGGGTCTAAAATACACTGATACAGAAGGTCTAAAAGACACAGAGACGGAAGGTCTAAAAGACACAGAGACACAACGTCTAAAAGACAGAGGGTCTAAAGACACAGGGTCTAAAATATCCTCCAGATATCCTCCATTCATCCATGCATGGTTCCCTCTCCCACACCTGCTTAGGGTCACATGTACAAACAGCTGGCTTTGCTCTCAGTGCATCACAGAACAGACTCCGTATTTTCCTGTAGGGGAATAAAAGCCTTTCTGTGGGGGTTTATCTGATGGTCTAATGAGCTCCCGATCATGTAATCTCAGGTTTATAGAAATCTACACAGTCTTGTCTCAACAAATGATACTGCTCAGTCAGCTGTTCAAACCAGAACCCCAAATCCAGAATCCCCCTACCGGGTATGGGTTATTAATAATTGGTGTTGGAACAGAAGTCAGCTTTGGTCTTCCTTCGAAGCGATGAATGGCCCTCCACACCTGAAGTGTAGTTATGGTCAGAGGGTTAACACGGCCCTCCCGGACTACTATCAGGGAACAGAAGTCCAGCCGTATAGCAGTCCTGTCACTGTGTACTCCTTCAGAGATGTGTTTAGTGTGCAGTCCATCAATAAACTCCCCCATGGAGCCCGTAACTGGGAAGCCAGCTATCTCTATATTTCCTCCCCTTCTTAGGAAGCAGAACAGGAATCATCTGAACTGGGTACAAAAATCCTGGTGAAATATTCACTTTAAGACGTCCCAGCCAGGAACCGGAAATGGCGGAGTGAGTCTGGGGGTTCTGGGGGTGCCTGTATATAGCTGTTTGAATTCCAGAGTCACATAAATACATAAATAAACAAATCCATTTGGTGCCATTTAAAGGGAAGTGTGGGGGTGGTGGTGGTGGGTACAGATTTGACTCCATGCACAGGAATGGCTACTGATTCAATATAATTAATTTTAGAAGCTGAAAAGACTAAATAAATGAATACAGAGTTCATTATTTAATAACATTTCAGTATTTATATTTCACCATGTCCTAAATAAATAAATGACAAGAAATGAAATGTTAATAAAGTGTTAGTGTGTAGTTTATAAAATTTCAGTCTGCACTGTATGGACTTTTACTTAATAACAGATATTATTAATACAAGTGAAGTTTTGAGTGGTGTGTGTATAATTTATAAAACATAAAAATGAAATAACATATATATGTACATCTACAATGATATAACCTAAACTATTATTAATCTTATAATATTAATCTTATAATAATAATAATAATAATAATAATAATAATAATAATGTTATTATTCATATTGTTATTATTATTATTATTATTATTGTTATTGTTATTAGTCTTCATGTGGTGAGGCTAAAGCCTCAGTGGTGAGATTAGTTTCACCACCACTAAAGTCGCCTGGACATAAACTAACCTACATCTGTATTATTATTATTATTATTATTATTATTAAATGCTACTTTTTAATTGTAGCATTCTGATCTTTTCTTAGGGAATGTTTGGATTTTGGATCATTATCAAACTAATAATACACAGTTATTCCATCATGGATAAAATCTATAAGATCCTCAAACTACAGTATTTAAACCTACAGGGGTTGGACAATGAAACTGAAACACCTGGTTTTAGACCGCAATCATTTATTGGTATGGTGTAGGGCCTCCTTTTGCGGCCAATACAGCGTCAGTTCGTCTTGGGAATGACATATACAAGTCCTGCACAGTGGTCAGAGGGATTTTAAGCCATTCTTCTTGCAGGATAGTGGCCAGGTCACTACGTGATGCTGGTGGAGGAAAACGTCCTTCTCGGTGGTATGCTGACATTACCCTGGATACCGTGGCTCTTGATACATCACAAAGACTTGCTGTCTTGGTCACAGATGCGCCAGCAAGACGTGCACCAACAATTTGTCCTCTTTTGAACTCTGGTATGTCACCCATAATGTTGTGTGCATTGCAATATTTTGAGCAAAACTGTGCTCTTACCTGCTAATTGAACCTTCACACTCTGCTCTTACTGGTGCAATGTGCAATTAATGAAGATTGGCCACCAGGCTGGTCCAATTTAGCCATGAAACCTCCCACACTAAAATGACAGGTGTTTCAGTTTCATTGTCCAACCCCTGTATATAGCAGTGGCTTCCACCCTGCGGGCTGCTGTGCTGTTACTGCAGCCTGTATTCAAACACAGAAACTCATTACAGTGTGTGAGAACTGAAACGAGTCCTGTGTGCTGTTGGTTCAGCTTGACCAGTTTACACCCACACTCTGAGACTTAACACAGTGAATATGTGTTTAGACCTCAGAGCCCCTCTGCTCTCCTCTCCTCAGCCTGGCGTCCTGCAATCGGTTGCTACCAACTCAGCCTTCTCTATGGGGGAATCAGAAAAACATGTAGTTGAAATCCACAGATGCCTTGGCGGTTGTTCTGAGAACCCCGGATTCAGCAGAGGGGCTATTTAATTCTGGATTTATTAATATTCTGTAATAATTCAGCTTCCAGTTACCTCAGACGGAGGCATCACCCTCGACTGGGCTGAATGGGTTCCTGAGAGTCCAGAGAGGTGTTGACCCCCAGTTCATACAGGGTTCTCTGCAGATTCGTACATTAAACATACTGACGTACTGGTCAGAGTTCCCGCACCGGTACATCCCTGATCTGTCTCGTGTACGTGTCTGACTGTTTATCTGTTCCTGTGTGGTGTTCCTCAGCTCTCCGATGGAGTCAGTGTTGTTCTACTCCATCACCACTCTACACAACTTGCTGCTGCACCAGGAGGGGGCCAAGATGGCGGTGCGTTTAGCTGACGGTCTGCAGAGGATGGTCCCTCTGCTGAAGAAGACTAACCCCAAATTCCTGGCCATCACCACTGACTGCCTACAGCTGCTGTCGTACGGCAACCAGGAGAGCAAGGTCAGTCAGGCGGGAGGCCTATATGCCAATATGTCTTCTGTTTCTCATTTTGTGGCTGATTAGCACATTATAGGATTATTTAACTTAGTTTTAGACATTTTTAAATATTTTAAGTGGCTGTAGTCAAATCACACCTCACTGGACTAAAACTGAGTCCCCTGTGACTAACCTGTACCTAACACCCTGTAACACCTCCACGAGCACCAATAACAGCTGTGACTGGATTTGGCATGTACTGGACGAGTTTCTGGATATAGGCCACATCAATGTTCAGACACTTTTACATCAAAGAATTGGTCAATTGTTCCAGATTTGGTGGATGCCTTCCCTGGCACAATTCCGAGGAGAATTCCCTGTAGACTGGGATTTTAGCCATTGCTGGTAGACCCGTATGACCGTACGCGTCCATACACCTGCAGATTCAGCTACGTCCTTCACACTATGATCTTTGGCACACCCAAATGCAGTCACTCCTTTTAGCCAATCATTAACATCTGCTTTGGAGCCATTTTCCACACATGGAATGAGACATTCACTGCACTGTACCACCTCTTCTCAATCTATGGATCCCGTCACTCACACCCCGCAGGTATTTATAGCCCCATCATCCTCGTGCAGCTGCAGGAGCCTGAAGGTACTACCAGCTTAAACACGCAAGGTGACACTGTTTATTGTCCTGTGAGCTTATCAGAATATCTGTATTTATGTTGAGATATATGCCTGAAACTGACTGATCTATACTGTGAGATCATTGGTTAGAAATAAGCTGACTGTCTGACCCTCTGTACATCTGGAATCTGTGATTGAATATTACTTTGGATTCAATGTGTATCAGGGGTTTAGGGTGGGTTTGAGTCATGTGGGTTCATATCAGGAGACGGTCCGTATGATCAGTGATGCTGTGTCTGTGCTGTATCAGGGGTCCGGAGAGTTTAAGGTGGGTGTGAGTGATGTGGTTTCATATCAGTAGGCAGTCCGTATGATCAGTGATGCTGTGTCTGTGCTGTATCAGGGTTCCGGTGGTCCGGAGAGTTTAGGGTTGGTGTGAGTGATGTGGTTTCAGTAGATGGTCCTGTATGATTAGTAATGCTGTGTCTGTGATGTATCGGGGGCCTGGGGGTCCGGAGAATTAAGGGTGGGTGGGAGTGATGTGGTTTCAATAGGTGGTCCTGTATGATCAGTGATGCTGTGTCTGGGCTGTATCAGGGGTCCGGGGGTCCAGAGAGTTTAGGGTGGGTGTGAATGATGTGGTTTCAGTTGATGGTCCTGTATGATCAGTGATCCTCTGTCTGTCTCTGTGCTGTAGCTGATCATTCTGGCTAATGGGGGTCCAGAGAGTTTAGTCTTCATTATGAGGAACTACAACTACGAGAAGCTCCTGTGGACCACCAGCAGAGTGCTAAAGGTCCTCTCAGTGTGTCCAAGCAACAAGCCGGCCATCGTCGACGCAGGTCAGTGTTTAATAATAATGAAGAGTCCAGTTATTCTGTGGAGGGCTCAGAATGCTTCTCTGTGGGCTGTACCTCTTTATCGTCTCTCTCTCTCTCTCTCTCTCTCTCCCTTTCTCTCTCTCTCTCTCTCTCTCTCTCTGGTAGGTGGTATGCAGGCTCTGGGCCAGCATTTAACAGGCTCCAGCCAGCGCCTGGTTCAGAACTGCCTGTGGACCCTGAGGAACCTGTCCGACGCTGCTACCAAACAGGTGGGCTTATGACTTGTAGGCTGGATGGGTGGAGCTTAACTGCTATAGGCTGAATGGGTGGAGCTAAACTGTTCTAGGCTGAATGGGCAGAGCTAAATTGCTGTAGGCGGAATGGGTGAAGCTAAACAGCTGTAGGCTGAATGTGTGGGGCTAAACTGCTGTAGGCTGAATGGGTGGGGCTAAACTGCTATAGGCTGAATGGGTGCTCCACCCATTCAGTCTACAGCAAATTAGCTTCACCCAATCACCGCTTTTCAAGAACCCAAGGACGCTTACAATTGTTTGTTCACAAAAGTGCACGGACATCAGACAAAGAAAACAAAGCATCAGTAACAACAAAGACAAACAGACAATATGAGCAGTCTTTTGAAGAGCAGTTTAGGCCAGAGGCAGGTTGTAAGCGAGTGTTTTAAGATTAGATTTAAATGCAGAGAGAAAAATGGATTGCTTGACCAGTGGTGGGAGAGAGTTCCAGAATTGAGGAGCAAGTCTAGAAAATGCTCGGTCACCAAAGCCATGGAGGTTGGACGGAGGAATGGTGAGTAACCCAGCTGTAGAAGACCTGAGAGAGCGAGAGGGTTTGTAAGGAAGAAGAAGATCAGACAGGTAAGATTGTTCAGAGCTTTGTATAGGCTGATTTTAGAGATGTTGCGTAGGTGGAAAAAAGAAGTTTTAACTACAGTGTTGATATGGGCACTAAATGAGATGGTTGGATCGAGGATGACACAAAGATTTCGGATCAGTGAGGAAGGAGAGACAGCTACATCATCAATGTATAGAGTAAGAGGAGGAGTTTTATTGAGGGTTGATTTGGATCCAATAAGAATGAGTTCAGTTTTATTACTGTTTAACATGAGAAAATTATGATTCATCCATATCTTGATCTGTGACAGGCAGGTTTCTAAGTGAGCAAGGGGTGGATCTTTAATGGATTTAGTGCTAAAGTAAATCTGGGTGTCATCCGTGTAGCAATGGAAGTCAAGCTTGAAGTGACGTAGTATTTGCACTATTTGTCCAAGAGGAAGGATGTACACAATGAATAAGAGAGCTCTGAGGACTGAGCCTTGTGGAACCCCTTGAGTGACAGCAGAAGTAGAGGAAGTATGACCTGAGAGGGTGACAAACTGCATTTTATTAGTTAGGTATGATGTAAACCAGTCCAGGGCTGTGCCATCAATGCCCAGCTCACACAACCTTGACAGAAGAATGGAATGACACACTGTATCGAAGGCTGCACTCAGGTCTAGCAGTAAGAGGATGCTGAGAGCGCCAGGGAACAGCACCAGCACGGAAACCAGACTGGAAAGGTAAAAGAGATTGTTGTTTGCTAAATTCTTTTTGAAGCTGACTGGCAACAGTTTGTTCAAGGACTTTGGACAGAAAGGGAAGGTTAAAGACAGGGCGATAATTATTGAAATCGGTTGGGTCTAAACCAGGTTTTTTGAGTATGGGAGTAACTGCAGCAATTTTGTGGATAGAAGGAACCTGACGAAGACACAATGAATGATTGATAAGGGTTGTGAGATAAGGTGGACTAGGGGAAGCAGACAAGCTGTAGTTAAAGTTGTAGGGAGTGGATCAGAAAGAGAGGAAGAGGATGAGCTGCAGTCAGGAGGATAAGTAGTAAGAGGAGAATGATGAGAGATATCAGTAGCAGCAGGTACCAGAGAACTGTTGATGTTTGCGATTTTAGATTCAAATGACTTTAGAAATGTGCAGGGGAAGCAACTACAGTGCTTTCAGGGGGTTTGAAAAGCTTGGTGACTGTTGAGAAAAGATGGTGGGAGTTTGTATTGTGCTGATTGTTAATGAGGCTGGTAAGATAGGTTGACTTGGCAGTACATAGGGCATCTCTGTAAGTGGATAAGTGTTACTTCATTCAAATCAGCTAATCAACGACCAATCAGATTGCTGATGGAGAACCCAAACCAGCGCACGAATGTACACAGATCATTCAGACCTACTGGATTTACTGGATCTACTGGATCTACTGGTTTAGGGATATCTGCTGCTTTGAAGGGCGCTGGGTTGGTTCTTCATGCTGTGTTCCTCTCAGCTGGGTTATGTGTTATGGGGTATCAGCCTGTGATTAAATAAGACTTTAATTATGCTCTTTAAGTTACTGCGTGTGTGTGTGTGTGTGTATGTGTCGCTAACCCGCAGTGCACAGCTGCAGAGGCCGAGTCGTGGTTATCAAGGAGAGGCTGTGGAGGGAGCTCTGGATCTAGGTGTGGTTAGTGTTTAGTGGTGGAGATAATTAAGGTTCTTCAGTCGTTCGCGGCTCCAGGCTGAGAGTTCTCCTGCAAATGTCGGTGGAGTAAGTGGTTTGTTTACAGAGCATGTGGGCCTTTATTAATTCAGTTCAGTTCGGGTTTGTGTGTGTAGCTTTTGGGCAGCAGCTATTGTCTGGAAATGAGGGTCCAGCCCCCATAACGAGCCTGGCTAAGGGGGGCTATTCCCACATCCCCTAATCTCAGTAATTAACTTCCATTCATTCACTCCTTCATTCAAATACACTGTCAGTACTGAGGGATAGAAAGAAGAGAGGAAGACAGACAGACAGAGAGACAGGCTGATAGATAGATAGATAGATAGATAGATAGATAGATAGACAGACAGACAGACTGACAGACAGACTCTGGGAGATGTACAGTCCTGATCAGCTGGTTTGGGGACGTGTTAGGTGTGTGTGGATTAGGAAGAACTGCTAATTGAGTTCATTACTGATTTCAGGAGAATGAAGCAGAAGGTCCGTGCAGTTGTGTTCAGGGGACAGCAGGGTCAAACTGCTCCATATCTGAATCAGAGCAATTGTAAATATGTCTTTCCCTCTCTCTCTGTGTTTAGGAGGGTTTGGACGGCCTGCTGCAGATCCTGGTGACCCAGCTGGGTTCTGATGACCTGAACATGCTCACCTGTGCTACAGGTATCCTCAGTAACCTCACCTGTAATAACGCGCGGAACAAGGCCCTGGTGTGTCAGAGTGGGGGGGTGGAGGCACTGATCCACGCCGTGCTGAGGGCGGGGCAGAAGGAGGATGTCTGCGAGCCGGCCGTTTGCGCCCTCAGACACCTCACCAGCCGGCACGCGCATGCAGAGCTGGCCCAGAATGCAGTGCGGCTGCACTACGGGATCCCCGCCATCACCAAACTGCTGGGGCAGCCGTACTACTGGCCTGTGGTCAAGGTCAGTGGCACAGTGACAGAGCGCAGTGCGGCTGGTTTATAACAGCGTTCGGCTGCTAACGTCTCATAGTGCAGTACTCACACACCTGTGACCATCTCACACCAACGGTCATATTGCACTAAAAACAGGTGTAAACCAGTGTTTAATAGGCTAACAGATGCTAAATGCTAACATGCTAAACAACTTCATCATTAATATAACAGGCTTGAGTTAAAGTACTTACAGTATGACTGACAGTAAAACTGCAGTATAAAACTGTCTAAAGAATGTATCTAAAACATCTTACACACACACAACAACAACACAACGTAGTCAACACAACATTACTACAACACTGACTGAAGTTGGTGCAGTTTATGTTGTCATTACGTGACTATTATGTAATGTTGTCGTGTGGTATTATGACTCCTGGCAACTCTGCAAAATTCCAGACAGGAATAATGGAACTTATAAATAATGGAATTCTGGAACTGGGTTCAGTCAGGGGCTGGAGGATAAGGAACCAGTGTGGTGGCTGAATGGTCACTGGTCCGATTCCCTGAACTGACAGAACATGACTAAAGTGCCCTTGAGCAAGGCAGCTGACCCCTGGGTGCCGTGGACAGGGCAGGTGTGCTCACTGCCCCGTGTGTGTGTGTGGGTGTTTCACTTCACGGTTGGGTTAAATATGGTATACAGATTTATCTGTGTGCAGCACAAATCCCAAATGGTTCTAATTCTAAGTATGAAGGATTCTAGGAGGTTGTGACACTATACTGACAGAGTCACTAGGTTGTCACAATGTTGTCAAATACGTGGTCACAACTTTCAAAAGAATTACCATCAACATGACTGTGTGGATCATATGAACATTATAGATCACTTTTTAAATGGAACAAAATAAGTCATATCGCTCCCTACACTTGCTGTAGTGTATTACAGTCTGTCAGAATGACCGTGTGGGTCATATCGCCCCTACACTTCCTGTACTGTATTACAGAACATACAGGACATATGAACATTATAGATCACTTTTTAAATGAAACAATAGAAGCCATATCGCCCCCTACACTTCCTGTAATGTATTACAGTCTGTCAGAATGACCGTGTGCATCTCTTTTTGGTCTTCTTTTCCTGTCAGAAGCTTGACATGAGTTGATGGCAGTGTTGGCTGAAGGTTGTGTTGATGGCAGTGTTGGCTGTAGGTGGTGTTGGTGGCAGTGTTGGCTGTAGAGGGTGTTGATGGCAGTGTTGGCTGTAGGTGGTGGTTGATGGTACTGTTGGCTATAGGTGGTGTTGGTGGCAGTGTTGGCTGTAGGTGGTGTTGGTGGCAGCGTTGGCTATAGGTGATGTTAATAGCAGTGTTGGCGGAAGGTGGTGTTGATGGCAGTGTTGGTTATAGGTGGTGTTGGTGTCAGTGTTGGCTGTAGGGTGTGTTGGTGGCAGTGTTGGCCGGAAGGGATGTTGTTAGTGTTGGCTGTACGTGGTGTTTGGTGGTAGTGTTGGCTGTGGTGCTGGTGGCAGTGTTTGCTGTAGGTGGTGTTGGTGGCAGTGTTGGCTGTAGGTGGTGTTAGTGGCAGTGTTGGCTGTAGGTGGTGTTAATGGCAGTGTTGGCTGTAGGTGGTGTTTGGTGGTAGTGTTGGCTGTAGGTGGTGTTGGTGGCAATGATGGTTGTTGGTGGCGGCAGTGTTAGCTGTAGGTGGTGTTGACAGCAGTGTTGGCTGTAGGTGGCTGTAAGTGGTGTTAATGGCAGTGTTGGCTGTAGGTGGTGTTGTTGGCAATGATGGCTGTTGGTGGCAGTGTTGGCTGTAGGTGGTGTTGATGGCAGTGTTGGCTGTAGGTGGTGTTTGGTGGTAGTGTTGGCTGTAGGTGGTGTTAGTGGCAGTGTTGGCTGTAGGTAGTGTTGATGGCAGTGTTGGCTGTAGATGGTGTTAGTGGCAGTGTTGGCTGTAGGTGGTGTTTGGTGGTAGTGTTACCTGTAGGTGGTGTTAGTGGTAGTGTTGGATGTAGGGGGTGTTAATGGCAATGTTGGCTGTAGGTGGTGTTGATGGTAGTGTTGGCTGATGGTGGTGTTTGTGGTAGTGTTGGCTGTAGGTGGTGTTGGTGGCAGTGTCGCCTGTAGGGGGTGTTGATGGCAGTGTTGGCTGTAGGTGGTGTTGTTGGTATTGTTGGCTGTAGCTGGTGTTGGTGGTACTGTTGGCTGTAGCTGGGTGTTGGTGGTACTGTTGGCTGTAGGTGGTGCTAATGGCTGTGCTGTGTTGGCTGATGGTCAGTCTCAGTGGTTTATATTAGAGGGTATGTTCGCGTTGTGCAGGCTGTGATTGGTCGCTGCAGGACGGAACCTGTGATCCTGTCTCAGTGGCATGCTTGATCTGCTGCTCAATTGCATCAGAGCGCTGGAGCAGAAGCCTGGGAGAGCCGAGGAGCAAATTGATCCAGAAAAAACACTCGTCTTTTTATTTCCCTGCTCTTTCCGACCTGTTCCGGCCAGAAACCAGCAGAAATGGGAATGTTAGCATATTAGCAGTTTGTGCTCATGTATTTGTGCATTGGTAACAACTCGTTTAGACTGTCAGTCAGGGATTTTAACGTCACAGTCGTGGCAGATCTGCCATAAGGCTGACCTGGGTGTCTGTCCAGGAGTACTGAAAGGTTACTTAGACTCTAAACGATCCATATCCCAAATATCCCAGCAGAACTATTGTATCGCAAATTTGATGGACAGTGAAAAGTCCATGGGATTGTTTTCATTATCATTGGGTTCAGGGGGATAGGCCACTGTAGCTTTACTACCCAAAGAGCTTAATCTGGCCCTGATCACTGCAGCTTCCGAGATAACACCGTTCCAATCCTGAAATGTTTGGTCTGATTGGAAATAGTGGCACCGTTTTTGGAAAAATGTCCCATTAAGAATGAATGTGGTGGAAAAGTACACACCCATCTAGGGTACTTCTGCTCGACCAACAGACACCGTTTCACATACACTATCTCAGGGCAGACCCCCCGAGCATGAATTCAGTGTTGATCTGACCTGCACTCGTCTGTTTGTCTTTTTCTCCCATCCCTCGTTCCTCCCATAGACTCCCATGTTCCCATAGACTTCATTTTCACCTCCATTCAAACCCTATTGTCTCCTTTAACCTACAGCCACCAAACTGCATGTACTCACTCAGGGCAGATCCCCAAACTCTAATCCACAGACATACTGACCCGCACTCGTCTATGTGTCCCTCGTTCCTCCAATAGACTCCCATTCATTTGTAGCACACAACTTCAAATATTAAATGAATCAGATAAGAGTAGCAGAAGGTTTTATAACCTCTCTCAGCAACAAAGCCTTCCTCCACACTTCAGGTGTCCAGTTTCTGGAGATGTTCTTCTCTCCTTTTCTCAGTGTGGAGCTTAATAAAGACCTACACATCCTTTCAGACCCATGGCGCTGTGTCCTCCCACAGGGGACACTTCACATTCACCTCTTTAATTTCCTGTATGATGTGCAGAGTAGGCTGTGACCTTTGAGAATGTCTTGTGTGGGTTTTCTAGGTATTATTATTAGTAGTGCTGAATGTTGGTGAAAGTCAGCCAGCACACTGTGGATTTAATTAAAAAGCTTATTTGTTCAGTCAGGACGCTTTCAGAAGAAGAATTTCATGCTTCAGTTGAGTCAGGCGCACGGACATGTCTGTCTCACCATAAACGGAGCTAAAACAAATTATATCTGTATTGTATTAAATTAAGATTAATACGCTGATGGAACAAAGCCTCCTCGGGAATGAGCTTTAATTTGCCAGTGTTTTTCCCAGGATAGAACCTTCAGAGGTCTAGACGTATAAGAGTAGAACTGTTAATGTACTATATATTCAATAAACTTTAATTATTACATTAAATCATCATATACAGTACCAGTCAAACGTTTAGGTACACCCCCCATCTAAGTGGATGTTGGTGATCATAAAGACTCTACAGTCTTACACTTAACAGCTCCAACTGATGAGTCTGAAACAGTACATATCCTGATATACCACATATACTCTCAATGTACCACAGTGTGATATTTCTCCATATCTCCACCTCTAATATATATTTAGTGGTGTAAAAACTTTGATCTCTTTTTCTGCACAGTGTAAAAGCTCTAGTTCTCCTTTCAGTTTAGTGAATATTCATGATGAACAGACCAATAGAATTGCTCCAAAACTGCTTAGAAATAAACCTTGTTCTATCAGCCTCCACTGCAGGTTAAGAAAGCTGCTTCATCCTCCTGTAAAGTTCCATTTTGGAGGTTTTAAGGTGGACTGTATAATTCCATGAGGGCTATTTTATAGTTTGATGTCTTCACTTTTATTCTACAGTAAAGCATTAAGATAAACAGAAGGAGAACCTGCTATGAGGAGCGTTTTTTCCTTCCACAAAGCAAGAATCTTCACACAACAAACATGACTTTCAGTAATATCGGCCTCACTTTCTGTCTCCCTTAAAGGCCACTGTGGGACTGATCCGAAATTTGGCACTGTGCCCAGCCAATCAGGCACCTCTGAGGGAGGCTGGCGCTATCCCGCGATTGGTCAACCTGCTGCTAAAGGCTCACCAGGACACACAGAGACTCGGATCCAGTGCTCAGCAAACGTACCAGGTCAGCACCATAACGCACACCCAAACCAAGAAACCACTCCTTTACACTGTCAGACATCAATGTTTTCATGATACCACTACAGTGTGTAAGTTTAACTATTCTGTGCATGTTCTTATATATTGTTGGTGGGTTTTTGTCGTTTGTAAACCACACTAATACCATTTGGTACCCTCTGGGAACAGCTTCTTTCCCGGACCAGAACTTTTTTATGCATTTACAACAGGATCATGGGAATCCTGGGAAAGGGTTATCATCAGGGGGTATATATCTGTAGGTTAAAGGTCAAATTTAGGCTATTAATGGTTAGGAGAGTTGACCATCTGGTGAAACAACACCAACATACCTAGTTCCAAGACCACACCCCTCATGTATAATCATCCTGTTTTTATTTCCAACTTTTTTGGAATCAGAGTTGCACTTTTACCTGTAAATGTTACGTCAGTGGGACACCTGGGTAACGGAATCACTCACTCCTGTTTATGTGTTTACGGTTATAAAATAAACAGCTTTGTCAGATCAAACAGATCGACAGTACTGAGAGGGTCCTCAGAGAGGTTACTGAGGAAGATTAAAGGGCAGGAATAGCTGCTTGTATAACAGGTGTTCTATAGAGGGACACAGACGGAGCAGAGAATTGAATTCCTCTGTTTTCCTTGCGTTCCAGATTCACTGCTGTCTGCTTTTCATCATGGAGCTTTTTAAACACTGGGCTCCCTCTAAAGGAAATCGATGCGGGACTGTAGACGGTGACAGGCCTATTTTCTGTGCTGTCCTGTAATAAACAGATAAAGATAAAGCTGTTAGTCTCGGCGGGGACGCAGGGAGGTGGAATATTCTGATGTTTACAGTGTGTGGCGGTAATGAGAGAACCCTGCTGGCCTCCGATCAAATTTCACTGTAATTTTACACCACATTTTTCACACGGTGCCAACCTGCTGGAACATAACGAGCTCAGAGCCACCATCGTTAGAGCTAGACACCACTTCTTTATTAGAGAGTACTTACCTGCACCGTACTTACTGAACTACCATTTAATTATAAACAAATCCCCCCACACACACAGACACGGCGGGAGGACAAGAAAGGAGTTCAGCTCTCTGCTCCGTCTGTGTCCCTCTGTAGAACTCCTGCTATACCAGCAGCTGGTCATGCCCGTTAATCTTCTTCTCTCAGAGCTGCTGACGTGTGATACTGGGCTGTGGTGAGGTGCAATCCCGCAGACGTTGCATATACATATACAGTACATTTGAACCATAACAGCCTGTGTACATGTTTATATTTATATTTATGTCTCAGGTAAGACATAAATTCACCAGACCAACAATGGCCACTGCAGGCCCGATCCGTTCTGAGCACGGAGGGTAACCGTTCCGGTGGCTTCTCCACACAAGTGCGGTTCAGCATGGAACGCTTACAAACCCAGCTGAGCCCGGTTTTCCCAGCATGGTTTAGTAACCGTGCTTGGGATCTCAGAACCATTCAGTGGTGATGTAGCGACATAGCTAATCGCCATTAAGTCCTACTTTTATGCTGGTGTTATGCTCCCGCAACTGCTGCAGTATTACAGACCCAAAACAATCACATGCGTTCAGTTCACTCACTCAAATAAATGAAATCAGTGCACAATATTCAATCCACCACCAGTTAAACAGTAAAGCTTAAATCTAACACCAGTTTCTAAATGTTAAAGAGCGCTGTTAAACCAGGGAGTAGCTGCAGCCACAGTTAGCATTAGGCCAGCTAGCATGCTGCCAGCTCTGCTCACCACAGAACAGGTTCAGTCATGACTAACAGAAGCTTCACTGACACAGGTTTAGATGGCAAAGACCCAACTCTGAGAATACGAAGCAACTGGTGTTGCAGGGACAGGCAGCAGGAATTAAACCTATTCTGTAGCTAATGCTCCCGGGCTCCTCACTGCTAGCTAACTTGGCTAAAGAGAACCAAACACCCCGGTACAGGTTAGATCCGAGTAACAGCTGCTCTGCCATCACAAGTATCCATGATAAAAACATCTAACAGTGAGAAAAAAGTGACTGATTAGTGTTGGAGTGACAGGAAGCCAAAATAATCTTGTTCTGTGGTGTTTTTTGTGTCGTAGCCTGCTATGTTAGCCAACGAAAGCTAGTTCCACCCATTCAGCCTACAGCAAATTTAGCAGTTGATACACTAAGACACATGGAATAAAAGGTCAGCTGTTCCACTGTTCATTTTTGAGGTCATTTATTCTGACCATCGTTTGACAGGATTTTGCTGAAGGACTATGTAATCAGAAGGAATTGCACATTTTCAGCTGAGCAAGCCTGCTTAATCACTTTCTGTTCAATCTGGAGCTGCTAATGTCTCCCTGCAGAATGCAGCATAAGGTTTTCTGTCCCAGCAATAAAGTACCAATCCCTCTTCCCAGCCTCAGATGTAGGTCAGGACATCCAGAAGCTAAACTAAGATCAAATTAGCATCAAAGAGAAGGAAGTACAGCAAAAACAGGCACAGCTTCGACTATCATTCCGCTCACATGGAAACTATATAACGAGGTCTAACCTCCTTTACTGATCTAAAGGTTCGTGTAGGTATTATGATATAAACTGTAGGTATTATGATATAAACTGAGTCTGTTCTACAGTTTCTCATTAGGTTGAATGTATAACTCTGAGCTCTAAATGTAGGTATTGTGGTATAAACTGAGTCTGTTCTACAGTTTCTCATTAGGTTGAATGAATAACAGATTCAGGTTTGTTTCAAGGTACAATATGACTGTATATTTGATGGTGTATAATGGTGATGGTGCTAATAGCGTTTGGTCTCTCTCTTTCAGGATGGAGTGCGTATGGAGGAGATTGTAGAAGGCTGTACTGGAGCTTTACACATCCTTGCCAGAGATCCAATAAACAGGGGAGAAATCGCCAGCATGCAGACAATTCCACTGTTTGTACAGGTACCATAGAACACTGCACTGTTTGTACAGGTGTCACAGACCTTTTGGTACAGATACCTCAGACCATTCCATGATTGGTACAGGTGCCACAGACCATTCCACTGTTGGTACAGGGGCCACAGCCCATTTCACTGTTGATACAGGTGCCACAGACAATTCCACAGTTGGTACAGGTGCCACAAACAATTCCACGGTTGGTACAGGTGCCACAGACCATTCCACGGTTGGTACACGTGCCACAGACCATTCCACTGTTGGTACAATTGCCTCAGACCAGCCCACTCTTTGCACACGTACCACAGATCTACCAGTGCTTTTCACACTTCCTACTGATCCTTAACTAGCAATGTTGATCTTCTGTTAGCTTCCATTCCCCATACCAATACTGAACTTAGCACTTGAGAAACTAGTAACTGCCTACTTTCAACTGTTCAGCAAAGAATTATTAATTGTAATTATGAACGGTAAGTCACAATCATATTATCACTCTCATGTATTACCTTCTTCTCTCTTTCCTTCTCCCACAATGTTGCGTATAAGGTCATGGTAATAATATTTGAGTCATTTACGCTACATTATCTCTGCTAATACGATCATGTTTCTCTCCCTCTGGTTATTCTGTCAGGAGAAGAAGAAACAAGTCAAACGTTCAATTTTAATTAGTGAAAATGTCAATATGCTACAGTTGGACATTGATCATGCCTGCAGCGTCACGGAGACAGCACTGGGATAGCTTTTCACAAACTCTCCCTCTGTCTTCCAGCTGCTGTACTCCTATGTGGAGAATGTAAAGCGTGTATCTGCAGGAGTTCTGTGTGAGTTGGCTTTGGATAAGCAGTCTGCTGAGCTGATCGACGCCGAAGGAGCATCGGCTCCTCTAATGGAGCTCCTGCACTCCCCCAATGAGGGAATAGGTGAGAGCCCTTCATTTACCTATACAGTGCCAGTACTAGCTGTTAACATATAGCATAACTAACATACTGTAGTACCACCAAATTGAACAGTACTACTAACACATACAGTAACGTTAACATATACAGTGCTACTACATATTCATACACAACACTGCTAACGTAGCACCATAATGCTAACATATGCCACACAGCTAACATAAACAGAACTGCTACATTTACAGCAATACTAATATATAACAGATAACTGTATATACACTACCACAATATATACAGTACTGCTGACAAGTACAGCAACAATATATATACACTACCACAATATATCCAGTAATATTAACAGAAGCACTACCATTACATACATACACACATATGTTAATAAATTATTACTACCTTTGCAGTAACACTAACATATACAGTATCACTTTAGTATTTAGTACTGCTAATAAGTGCAGTGCTACTACATAAACAGTACCATAGTACCATTATATATATAGACACACACACACACCACTGTATATAAATTAGTACTAACTATGCAGTAACGCTAACATACACAGTATCACTTTATTACTGTCAACAAGTACCGTGCCACTATATATGCAGTACCATAATATATACAGTACTACTAACAAGTACAGTACAACCTCATATACAGGGCCATGACAAAACTGATTCCTGACTGACCCAAAGACCTGACGGTTTGTCACAATGTTAGGCCCCCGCTCCCCCCAGATAATGACATTATTAACTTCCATAGTGTTGGAAGATTATTATATTTGATTAGCTGTCGTAGAGAGAACAGCCCAGAAAGGATTAGTATGCAGTGAACCTGCCGTATCAGTAACTGTATTAATGCTGATACATACCTGTCTCCACAGCCACCTATGCCGCCGCTGTGCTTTTCCGGATCTCAGAGGATAAAAGCTCAGACTACAGGAAGCGTGTTTCAGTGGAGCTCACTCACTCACTGTTCAAACACGACCCGGCCGCATGGGACATGGTGAGTGGAGCCAACACGCTCGTCTAGAGGGTCTAACCTGCACATACCTGAGGGGTCTTGCTTACACATCCCTGAGGGGTCTCACTTACACACCCCTGGGGGAACTAACCTACACACACACACAAGAAGTCTCACTTAGACACACCTGAGGAGTCTCACCTACACACCTCTGAGGGGTCTTACACTCACACACCTGGGATCTCACTCACACGCCTGAGGGATAACAATAACGCATACCTGAGGAATCTGATCTAAAGGCACCTGAGGGATCTGACACATACACCCTAGAGCTTTAAACTACACACACCTAAGGAATCTGATCTAAACACACCTGAGGGATCTCATATACAACCGAGAGATATATCTCACCTAAACACACACCTGAGGGATCTCAGCTATACAACTGAGAGATCTTAACTACACACACCTAAGGATTCCGATCTAAACGCACCTGAGGGATCTCACCCATACACCCTAGAGCTCTAAACTACACACACCTAAGGAATCTGATCTAAACACACCTGAGGGATCTTGTATACAACCATGAGATCTCAACTACACACACCCGAGGGATCTCGTATACTACAGAGAGATCTCAACTACACACAGCTGAGGGATCCCACCTTTGCACACACCTGAGGGACCGCACCTACACACACCTGAGGGATCTCACCTACAGAAGATATTTTGATGGAAATATTTTGAAATCTGTTGTAAACACAAATATGAATATTGTAAATGAATTAGGTATAAGATGTAGAATATAGTAAAAATTAAGGAGCTTTCATAAACAGGTGGGTCCAAACCCTTCACTGGTACTGTATGAGTTGTATGTATGAAGACTGTATGACTTGGTGCCAGTGGAGAGTCTTAAAGCTAGTTCAGATGCCTTCTTCATGAAAGCACACTGGGTGTTGTGAATTGAAAGGGCTTTATGTGTCTGTAAGTCACGTTGTAAAGAGAACTTGGCCATCTTGAAGTCTGTTTAATAAAACTCTACTACTGTTCTATTTTTATCATTTCTGAGTTTGATAAAAGCGCAGTAGACAGACTGTGGCATTTGCTGCATTAGCATGTACCTGAGAATAACTCAGTGTTTCTGTTCCTACAACTTGTAGTTTCATCACCCTCTGAGCATTTGTCCCAATTTCGGAAGGTAAGAGCAGCTGTACGGCTTTGTGCAGCTTCTCCGACTGAAACCCTTTTAACCTGTTCCCATATGAATGCAGGGACTATTAATATTAAAATGTCAGTTAACATAAGAGGCATGTTGTGGAGGGAGAGAAAAGAGCTAAGTTTACTCTAAAGTTCCCTAACTTTGCAGGTTAAAGCAGGTTTTTAGCACTCTCTCTGATGCTAACTTCATGGGGTGATGCCTGCTGTAGACTGAAGGGGTGGTGCTAAACTGCTGTAGGCTGAATGGGTGGGGCTAAACTGCGGTAGACTGAATGGGTGGGGCTAAACTGTTGTAGACTGAATAAGTGGGGGTAAACTGCTGTAGACTGAATGGGTGGGGCTAAACTTCTGTAGGCTAAAAGGGTGGGGCTAAACTGCTATAAGATGAAAGAATGGGAATAAAGTGCTACAGACTGAATGAATGGGGCTATAATTACATCAAGGTTCTAGGTTTTAGGTAGCTTTGAAAGAAAAGGCCAGTCTCAAGGGTATGGAGTAGTGAACTGTAGAGGGAATATCTGAGTGACTGTGTTTCCTTTTTCCCTCCAGGCCCACAGCACAATTCCTCTCGACCCGGGATACATGCCGGACGGTAAGTGCCACAGCACCCACCTACAAACACTGTAACATACTTAACAGTGTTTTTACTCTCAGAACCTTCAGTGTTCCCAGCAGTAAGAGAACAGTGAGGAGGTTCTGATGGTGTAGATCAGCTGATCAGGGTTAGAGTAGGGATTATTAATCTGAGTCTGAACTGAATTAACATTAAACACACTATAAAACATTTAAACACTGAGCTACTACACTGTACTGATGATAGGAGCATGCTAGGTAGAACCGCTCAATGGGTAGATGAAATGGCTAGAATAATGGTGCTGGAGAACCATTTTGTGTTGTGATAAATTTGAGAGCCCAAATTGTAGAGGGTAGGGGGTTCAGTAGGTTCCTTGAGGAGTCCACTAAAGTATAGTTAATTTAAGTGTACTGAATTTACTTTCCTGGACTCATGAGTACTGTACTGAAAGGATGCTGTTTTCATACTATGTACTTACTATACTAAATATAATGTAAATATAATCATTAATGTTATTAAACATAAACATAACTGATTGTACTTAACTGTACTATTCTTACCATTAAGTTACCATTAAGATTCATTTGCATCTATTAAGTAAATATTAAAGCACATATAAAATATACTTCATTTTTAATGGGAGTGCAAAATAGTGTACTAATAGTAAGTACACTAAAGTATTACTGAAGTACAATGTACTGAAAATTATTACGTTTGATATATTCTACACAGTACCATATACTGTCAGTGTAAAGGCTGAGACCGGATCGGGTTTTGAGTCCTGCTGTGCGGTTAATGGAGTTGGCCTGAGTCCACTGTACACGATCTGATGGATCTGCACTGGCCCCAGGGCCGAGGAGAACGTTTGTAGGAGTCTTAATATGAAATGTCCTCGGGTCACATTTCCATGTCATTTACATTTACATTAACCCCCATCATCATCTGTACTGTCCTCACTGTCGTACGAGTCTCTTATTATAACTGAAATGAGAGTGAAATTGATCAGAATGGTCTCCCTCTCCCTCTCTCCGCCTCTCTCTCTCTCTCTCTCTCTTTCACTCTCGCATGAAACAATCTTTTTATCATCAGCACTTTTCTCTCATTTCCATCCGCTCACTGATCCTCTTTTAACTGAACTGTGTTCACTCGTAATTACGGATAGGGATCGCAGTCAGGGATCCTGGTTCCTGGGCGATGCTCTATAACTCTCCCCAGGAAAGACCATCTAACAGTTCTTCTTGAAAGAGAAGTCAGTAAGTTGTGCTGGCTATAGAAGCACTTTAACTCTTGATAAAATGACACGTTCATTTATTTCATGTGAAGTGGATCTGTTCTGCTTTTCCAGTTTTCCTCTTTCCTTCAGTGCGTTGTTTCTTTTTGTACATGTAAACGTTTGGCAGAGTTCCAAAGCCCAAAGTACATTCCAGAGGGAGAAACTCTCCCCCAGAGAAACCACTTTTCCCAGTTGCCTGAAATGCCTTGTTGGGATTCCAGCCCTTTTCTCTGTTACATGGTGACATCATCACATAACACAGTCCTCACTGCCCGCCTACCGGCAAGTACACCCTCACACAACACACAGAGAGCTAAACCAGTAAACACTGACCACTCTGAAACCAGTCCACTCCAGTATCGCTTGTGAAGGTGGAAACCAGCTTGTTCTACTGGACTTTCAGGATCAGACACCATTGTAAGAACACACACAGCGACATGGGGGCGGGACTTGTAGGAGGATGGCACTCTTGTGGAACAGAGTGGGCAAGCTGTCCAGCACACTGGGAGGCGGGGCTTAAAGACACAGGAGCTCTAACAGAGCGTATCAGACAGAGACGTCTGATACCCGAATACAGACGTACAGTATGAGGGAAATACTGTGTTCAGGGAAACTGAAGTATCTATTACAGTAGAACCCAAACACACAATTATCACCACTGAACACCAGCAGAACATATTTCCCCTTACTGACTAGCTATTACACATTAAAGTACTTGCGTTTAACCCTTGTTGATGAGACAACACACCAGTCCGAGTCCTTCTGGGAGTCTGGGTTAAATTGTTTGCAGCGGCCTCTACCTACAACGCACATAGGCTAAATATTATTGCTGTCAGACGAAACCCTCAGATCTCTATTTCCGTAATTTGAAAAGAGAGCTGCTGTATATAATGGACAAATAAGCTCACCACATCACTAAAACCGAGTTTTAGTGTAATACCTCCACGAGCACCAATAACAGCGGTGACTGGATTTGGCATGTACTGGACGAGTTTCCGATACTCTTACATCAAAGAATTGGTCAGTTGTTCCAGATCTGGTGGATGCCTTCCTTGACACAGTTCCAAGGAGAATTCCCTGTAGACTGGGATTTTAGCCACTGCTGGTAGACCCATGTGACCGTACACTTCCATACACCTGCAGATTCAGCTACTTCCTTCACAGTATGGTCTTTGGCACGCCCAAATGCAGTCACTCCTTTTAGCCAATCATTAACATCTGCTTTGGAGCCATTTTCCACACATGGAACGAGACATTCACTGCACTGTACCACCTTTTCCCAATCTATGGATCCCGTCACTCACAGCCTGCAGGTATTTATAGCCCCATTATCCTCGTGCCGCGCCATCTACACCTTTTTGTCTGGGGAGCTTAGAGATCATACAATATGAAGTTTTGTTCTGACGATAATGCTATCCTACTACACTAAAACCTACTGACATACGGAGTAATAGATCTAGCCTTGTGTTGCTGAAAGTGTAATTAGTGTAGTTTATGTAAAGTAGTTTAGCTAAAACGCTAACTTCACTGACCTAGTGATGTCATTATCATTATAGGCTATATAGTGTGTGAAATCCTCATTTCCCGCTCTTTTCCTCTGTGTGTAGATCTGGACGCTGCATATCCTCCATATGGTTACACTGATTTACCCATAGACGGCCTCCCTTTGGACCCGGAGATACATGAGCAGTTCATGCCGGAGATGACCTTTGACCCCCGACAGGTCTACCCAGAGCCGCTTTAACACAACACTGATGCAGGTCAGCACACACCCTGATCTCACTCCTGACCAGAGGTTCAGAATAAATCAGATTAGAGAGACTCACTCCATCTGGAGATGGAGGACAGAAGTACACCACTGATCACCAAGCCTCCCCCTAGAGATCTTCTTCACCACAAAGCACAAAGAGGAACCCCACCAGTTTTTCACATCTTCTCAAGAATTCAGTGTGTGAGGTTTTGTGTGAGGTGTAAACAGAGTGATTGAGAGTGGGTTTGGTGTGATTTGTAAACGGTGCGATTGAGAGTGGATTTGGTGTGAGGTGTGAACAGAGCGATTGAGAGCAGGTTTGGTGTGAGGTGTGAACAGAGTGATTGAGAGCGGTGTAAGGTGTGAACAGAGTGACTGAGAGCGGGTTTGGTGTGAGGTGTAAAAAGAGTGATTGACAGTGGGTTTGGTGTGAGGTGTAAACAGAGTGACTGAGAGTGGGTTTGGTGTGAGGTGTAAACAGAGTGATTGACAGTGGGCTTGGTGTGAGGTGTAAACAGAGTGATTGACAGTGGGCTTGGTGTGAGGTGTAAACAGAGTGATTGAGAGTGGGTTTGGTGTGAGGTGGTTCAGATGTTCTTTACAGTGGTGGTGATGGGAACCAGGGTTCTCTACAACACACATACAGACATTTTATTTACTATCTAAACCACCAGTGAACCTACACATGTCTTCCGAGTTTATATGGAACATTGATTCTGGGAAAATCTGGAAATAATATGTTTTCTTTATTTTACCTCACAGCTCCCTGCTGCATGTATGCCTCCATGTTTAAGGCTGAAATGTTTAAGGCTGAAATCTTCTCTAAACTATCATAAACAGCGTCTCAGACATCAGGCAGTGTATTCATAACCATCTCATGTAGTAACTTTCTGTGAGGGAGCTTTTAGAGGTGGATGTCTGGTTCCATTCACAACCACTGTGAACAGTTCTGAGTGAATCTAGAACAGAGCGTTTCACACCAAACCACTCTGAATGACACTGTTTGCATCCGAACTGATGAATTATGCAGGAAAACGTTCTAAGCTTTAAGTAAGACCTTTAATATGGGTAAATGATAAGGTATAATCACAGTTATTCTGTATTATTTCTCCTTATTAATAATACATTACACTATATTTAATTCATTTCCAGTGTGGAGGCCGTTCCTGAATAAAACTCCTTTACGTTTTCTATATCCTGAGCACACATTCCTAGCATTTGCTCTGGATTACACTCGTTATTCTTGTGTTTTGGTGTAATGATTATTGGTTATTGACATAAGACTCCTTTGTAATCTGAATCTGAATGAATTATTAAATGGCTGCTCTCCATTCTCTCATTCATCAGGTCCAGTGGGTGAGCTGGAGGACGATTGACAGGGGTGGAGGCGGGGCCCGTGGTCAGGTGACCCGACAGCGTCATGTTTCCATGAAACAGGGTTTGGCCCGCGAAGAGACGGGGACGTGAAAGCCTCCTCAGCTTCAGTTCACTGCTCCGTCTGTGTTTGTGTGAACTCTAAAAGGCTCTTTTTCTTTGTTTGTGCTCCTGGAAGAAAACAGCCTAGAACTGTGTTGATGGCAACCGCATGTAATCATGATGTTGAAATTTTGTACTTCGTATTATTGCTTGACAGACGACGTCCGTAACACACAACACGAGTCTTAGAAATGTAGCATAGTTATCCATTTAGCGCCGACTCCTAAGCTTCACTCCGAGTTCGGTTAGCGTGGTTCTCTGGGTTGGACGCTGAGAAGACCAGCTAGTGTTCTATGTAACATACACAGCAGTAGAACTCATTACCTGGGAAAAGCTCACTGTGTAAGTCACTCCTTGTTTCTGTGTCACTAATGATGTATATAGGGTTTTTTTGAGTTGCTGAAAGAGATTGACGAAATTGTCCTCCAATAATAAAACGATCAATAAAATAAATGTATCTAAAGTAGCAACCATGGAGCTAATCTGGCGGTTCCTAAGATCTTCCGTTCTGAAGCGCTAGCTGTTTGATAACCCTGTCCTAAAAGCCTCTAATCAGAGTTTCCTCCTCGTCCTCACATGATATTTTTTTACTCTATTAATTGTGATAAATTGCCGTTGCTCCTCCCTAATGGAGTCATGCAGAGCAGCCGACGCGAGTAAGCCAGTCTCCGATCCCATGCTGTCATCATCAGGACACAATGTGTCTCCATCATTGCCGTGTTTTACCATAACTCCTTTATTGTGCACAAGTTTCATGTTTAATGGACCAACAGAAATGATCTGAAACACCATCTTACAACTGAACTTCTGTTATTGTTCACCTGTAAAGTTACCGTTTTTGGAGATGCATGAGGCTGTTGGAGTGTGCAGCAGGAAGTTGAACTCATGGCTTAGATAGGTTTCGCCAAAGAGATTTACCTTGTGATGATAATCATGAAGCTAATGATGCTAGTTTTACCACACTCCGTTTGAATCGCTGGTTACTGCTGTTCTGCCTGAAGGATCACAGAATCAGCCAGTGCAGCTCTAAAAGCTCCGGAACCGGATAAATCGTCTTCATAATTCAACATGGCGGAGATCTGTACAGTCGGAAAACAAATAGGGAAAGTTGCTGTTCGTTTGATGAAGCACATCATTTTCAGAGAGGAGCAAGCTTCAGAAGCTCTTCTTCCAGAACCCCCTGCAGGACCACGAAACACAAGTTACGCAACATGCTCATAGTCAGTTACAACTTTATGGTTCTACATGTTTTGTGTGTCTAACTTTGATATCAGAGTCCCGTCATACTCACAGCCTTGAGATGATCCACCACCTAAACCTCTTTCAGAGTGAGGGAAATTGGGTTTCCATTATATGGGCCCTTTAATGTCACCTGTCCAAAGAGCACAGCCAAGATTATATTAGGCTAAATTTCCTATATCCCACCTTTCTACGCCTGTATACCTCGACAACTGAGCTAAAAGCCCTGTTTGGGTCCACACCTATGCTGATCTACACCCATCAGCCATAACATTAACACCCTTGTATCTACAGCTCCACTGACCATATAGTACTCTGTAGTTATACAGTTCCAGACTATAGTCCATCTGTTTCTCTGTGTACTTTATTACCCTGTTCTTCAGTGGTCAGGACCCCACAGGACCAGCACAGAGCAGGTATTATGTGGTAGGTGGCTCATTCTCAGCACTACAGTGACACTGATGTGCTGGTGTAAGAGGATACAGGGAGGTGGTTATAGTGCTATGAGGTCCTTATCATTCCCTTCTAGGCATGCAGGTGATTCTGGAGGAATAGCTTGTGGACCTCCTTCTTCTCTCCTGCACCAGCAGAATGACATCTTTAGTGGGGTAAAAGGAGGGAGATATGTTAACGACGATGTGAAAACGAGGACGTGAAAACAAGGGGGTCCTCTACATTCTCATTCATGGTCAGTTTGCCCAGCTCCAGCTCTCATTCCCATCCAAGTGTATAACTGTATAACCCCTGTATGAAAGTGCTTACATAACGTGTGTGTGTTCCTGAATATTCCCATTCCGCCACATCCTATATTTTCACAGTCTGAGGTTTTATAATACTGTATAACATTTGCATTAAAGGGTCATTCATGCCTGGATGGACATTAACACAGTTGTACTGCCTCCTGCGTTTCTGTGGTCAGCCCAAATATGAGCACACTAACAGCGTATTATGAGTGTTAATGTAATGTACCGTTACTTTGTAGAGACTGGGTGACAGTTGGGAGTGTTTGAAAATGCTGGATAATGTCATCGTACTGTCACGTTTTGGTGTCTCTGGGTCAAAACCTTGCAGTATCTTTTAGTGAATGCTGCATTTCATAACGTTAGTTTGGACATTCCTGCATATTTTAATGGTTAATCTGTAAAATCTGGTTAGAGGAACTTGGTGGTGAATTGAACCAGACGCCTCTAAAAGTTACTACACGAAATGGTTAAGAATATGCTGCCTGACATGTGACACACTGTTTATGATAGTTTGGAAGATATTAAAGATATGAAGATATTAAAAAAATGTATATATATTTTATATTTTTTATATATATAAATCTTAACTGGATTGTTTTAAGTGCTAAAGTGGTTTTGGACTGATGTAGTTGAGCCCAAATCCGGTGAGCAGACTGGATATGCTTATAGCAAGAAATTATACTACATGCAGCTTTAAAGAACAGTGATAAAATCTCCACCCTAATGAGAAACTGTAGAACAGACTCAGTTTATACACAATACCTACATTTAGAGCTTAGAGTTATACATTCAACCTAATGAGAAACTGTAGAACAGACTCAGTTTATACCACAATACCTACATTTAGGGCTTAGAGTTATACACTCAACCTAATGAGAAACTGTAGAACTTTTTCATTTTTTCATTTTTTGTGTGTCTAACTTTGATATGAGAGTCCCGTCATACTCCCAGCCTCGAGATGATCCACCACCCAAACCTCTTTCAGAGTGAGGGAAATTGGGTTTCCATTATATGGGCCCTTTAATGTAATCTGTCCAAAGAGTACAGCCAAGATTATATTAGGCTAAATTTCCCATATCTCCACCCTAATGGGAAACTGTAGAACAGACTCAGTTTATACCATAATACCTACATTTAGAGCTTAGAGTTATACATTCAACCTAATGAGAAACTGTAGAACAGACTCAGTTTATACCACAATAGAGCTTAGAGTTATACATTCAACCTAATGAGAAACTGTAGAACAGACTCAGTTTATACCACAATACCTACATTTACAGCTTAGAGTTATACACTCAACCTAATGAGATACTTGGTTTATATAAACTGATCAGCTTATTGTGATAACAAATAATAATAAATAATTGTCATGTTCAGTTTCTCATTAGGGAGAGCTTGGGCAGATCCTGCATAGGGCAACTGGCAACAAAAACCCCAATTGCCACAAAAATCCAGTTTTGGTAATGTACACATTCCTGACCCATCCAAGGGAAAGACTAATAAAGAAGGGAAGAGAGAAGAGAAGCTGGGTGGAGTGAGATGATGAATATGCATTTTTACTGAACATATTAATTTGAAACTTTTTTCCCCCCTCAAAGAAATTAAATATATTAACTACTTTGTCTTATGTTTTGTATCGCTGCACTCATGACTGATGTACATACAGTATACACACACACTATATACTAAAACACAGAATAATCTCACCAACCCTGATCAGCAGACCCTGTTCCTTGGGATCTGACTTCCATCAGAATTCACCTGCACATTCACATTCATCCATGCATCGTCTGGATGACAGAGGATGCTGGATCCCATCCGAGTGCTTATTGGGTAGAAGGCAGGAAACACCCTGGACAGGCTGCCAGTCCATCAACGGACGGAGGGACTCACCTGACTGCATATGTTTGGACTGTGGGAGGAAACCGAAGCACCTGGACAAAACCCACATAAATACGGGGGAGAAAATGTGCACTCCACACAAAGACCCCCGGACACCCAGCTGGGAATCAGACCCAAACCCTTCTTGCTGTGCGGTAAGAAAACATAGATTATAAACTGATACAGATCTGAGCTTATATCATGTACAGAAGTATCGGCTCAGCGCACTGAACATGTGCAGGTACTGCTGTTCAGTAAATATATGTATATATGTGTAAGAGTGTGTGTGTGTGTGTGTGTGTGTGTGTGTGTGTGTGTGTGCGTGTACACATACATACAGTGGTTAGGGCCTCAATTATTAGTGGCACAGACTCCACATGTTGGACACAGTATGTCCATGCTGACACGACTGCATCAAGCAATTCCTGTCCTTTTTCAGGAGCACCTTCATGCTGTGCATTTCCCATTCTACCACGTCCCCAAGGAGTTCGACTGCATTCAGAACTGTGAAGGCCACCTGAAGAACACTTGAATCATCATGTTCATGAGAGCAGTTTGAGAGGACTTTTGCTTTGTGACATGGCACATCATGATGCAACACTATGGCCTTTTTAAACCATAGCCAAAGCGGCCCTCCCCCACTTTACTACATGTATTTAGAGCATACCCCCCCACAAATTATAAGCAATAGGGTCATTATTACCCTCATGCTGAGCTTTCTCCAGATGTGGTCTTAATGACAGTAATCAAATCCCCATTAACATCACAAGCAAATGTGCTTTACAGGGACAAACAAGACTAATTTCACCCCAACAAGGGTTTCTGCATAATTACAGTTTTACTATACTTGTAAACACTTCAGTTTAATCTCACACACACTGACTATGAGGGGATTTCAGATGGAAGAACTGTCTTATAGCACCCCCAAGTGTCAAAAACTAGTACTGCACAGCTCTCATAAAACACACCAGCCTAAAAAGACTTTTTCCTGGGATTCCTTCAGTTTCATGATGCTGAAAAGCACGATGGCTAAAAACAGCGGCAGGATGGCCCGCCAGGAGGGGTTAATCTTTAGTCTACCTTCCATGTTTCCACTCACATCATCCCCTGTGGTCATTCCTCTGTATGAGTTGATCAAACGAGAACACAGTGACCAAATCTGGTGTCCACAGAAGCCCAGTGTTGTTTAACTCCTCTGCTAGCCATCCTTGTAAAGCTGGTTGCTGGACCTAGGGCACAGGAGCAGCATGAACTGAGGTTATAGGAGTAGGCTGAACTAAGAGCACAGGAGTAGGAAGACAGTGGGATGGTACTCTTGGAAATGGGGTACAAGTCTTGCAGTGACTCCTTCACCCGCTGTCTAAAAACTATCAAACAACAAGCCCCCCGGTACAATTTAAACATACCGTTCAGAAAATGACCTGCTCTAATCACTGTATCCTATCCAGTGTATGCTGCAGGTGGTGTAAATCCAAGAACCAAATTCTCAAACACCTTAAAGTCTATTTGTTGCAACAGCAGTAACAGCCTGGTCAGGATTCCAGTGATATAACCCCTCCATGAAACCTGAATTCAGACTGTTGGCACTGTTCTCTGAAAGACAAAGCACAATATAAAAACTCAGTGACATAGAGAAAAAAAGGAAATGGAAGAAAAACGAAGATATTACACAACTGATCATATACAAAGAGAACATAATGCAATGCACAGTACAGTAATCACAAGCCTGTAAAGGACCAGCCTGGGTCCACCTCCAATAATATAGCCAGCCACCAGAGGGCGGCACAGAGCCGCCGCACAGTAACACCTGTGCCTGCCATTAAACACAGCTCACCCACAGACTCCTGCTCAGTCCTGGTGTTTCAGAGTTCTGGCAGCAGACTGGCCGGTTATTTCGGGAGGGCCTTCCTGTGGTTACTCATGTTTCTCTCTCAAGTTCTACATCCTCCACCCCCCTTTCTCTAAAAAGAGATCTGCTTCAGCTCTCTTTGGGTCCTGGACACATAAGATTAAAACAGCAATTTAAAACACTGCTTAAAAATGAAACATTCTGAAGAACACGCTGGACCGACAGCCCTCCGTCACCGACTCTTATAGAAAGCTGAACAATATTTGCCAGGGATAGTTTAAGTGTACAGTGACTTTACAGCAGTGCTAAAACGGTGGCTGACACTTTACTTGCATTATTCATCCACAAGAAGCTGAGCAGGTTCAGCTTCTCAGCTTGTAATTACTGAATACATACCTAGACCAAGCACGTCTGCCTCCGTACGTTACGAGTCTGTCTGCCTTTTTTACAAAAGTCTCCTCCACCTCTTTTCCCCCTCCTGCATCCCTGCCCTTCTCCCCCTCTCAGCTCCTCTGCTGGCTGAGTTCCAGAGTTTGGAGACAGCAACACTAAAGGACCTGCCACCCATAGAGGAAAGCCTGAACCTAGGAACAGCCAGGAGACCAGGAGTCAGAGGACCTTATCTTGTGAGATGGAGCATAAGAGTGTAAGAGAGCAGCCAGATAAATGGGTGCTAATCCGTGCAAGGCTTTAAAGGTCAGCAGGAGGACTTTATAGCGGATGTGTTCTGTAACTGGTAGCCAATGTAGCTGATGAAGGATGGGGGATATGAGCAGGTTCTTAAGGGGTAGTTTTGAGCGTACTGCAGAGGACGAAGGGTTTTAGAGGGTAAACCATAGAACAGAACTGCAATAGCCTATCCTGGATTTAATGAAAGCATGAACATGATCTCAGCATCTTTAGAGGTAAGCAGAGGGTGGAGCCTAGCAATACTGAGAAGATGAAAACATGCAGACTTAGAGATTCAATATGTGAAGTAAAGCTGAGACATAGGTCAAACAGGACACCAAGGTTTTGTGCAGTGGAGGATGGGGTGACTGGGGTCTCAACAAACTGCTGTAGACTGAATGGGTGGGACTAAACTGTAGGCTGGATAGGTAGATATCCAAATTCATTGCTTTTGTAACATCACAAAAAACAGTAGTATCTATCTACAGTACTATCAATACCTCAGTGGAGCATCAATGCTAATGATGTGCTCTATGGTGAAGAAGATCTTTAGAGGAACCGGTGACGTCTGTGTGTGTGTTTTTAAGGCTCGCGATGCTTTTAAAGTCTCCTCCATTTTTATAGCCCTTCACAATGTGCATCAGCCCATATAGCTCCCGCTGTACATATCATCTACTGTCCAGATTTAAGGGCTTTTTCCTCCCCCCTTTCCCAGAGAGGAATTTTTCCATCCCAGCATGTATAATTCATGAGCTGAAAGAGCTGTTGCTTCATCCTGCACAGACACAGGCCCTGCCGTAGCAGCAGATGTGCTGCGCTGCTGTTTGATGGTGCTGGGGAGTGATGTGGATCAGCTGAATAAATGTATGTTACAGATAAAAACGCTGTGCTGA
Organism: Semaprochilodus insignis; assembly: GCA_034552555.1. Lineage (NCBI taxonomy): Eukaryota > Metazoa > Chordata > Actinopteri > Characiformes > Prochilodontidae > Semaprochilodus > Semaprochilodus insignis. The sequence continues at coordinate 23,071,232 of CM067475.1, forward strand.
GATACTATACACACACCGCTTTATATGACATCAGCTATCTCCGCTCCATCAGAGCTTAATACATAATTTACACATACACGCCACACAAACACAAGCAAAACGACTCAGAGGGAATATCTGAGGTTCAGAAGAGAAAGGCTGGTTTGGACATAGTTTGCACAGCAAGTGTAACAGCTACTTCAGCTACACTGTCAGCTAACCTAGCAGAGCTTTCAGTAGGTTACAGATCACTTCCCTTTAAAACCGACTTTGACTCAATCTCTGGTTATTACATTAGCAAGCTAGCGTACATGCTATAAAAACATGCTTTACTTCTTTCCTTTATACACCACATTAACTGTGTTTGAGACTCAACCTAGACTCTCATCTCAGAGACCAGGGGTGCGATTCCCAAAACCATAGTTGTTAACTATGTTAGCAACTTACATAGTTGGAATTATACAGCTGCGACGCAAGTGTTTCCCAAAACCATGGTTTAAACTATGGAGATAACCACGTTGGTGACTTACATAATCCGAACCATCGTTAAGCGACACAGGTGTTTCCCAAAACCGTAGTTCCAACAAATGCTTTGAACATGTAGTTCCCAATGCACATCTCAGTGTATTTCTTTGTTTATGATTATAGCTGCATTCGTTGAATAATCCATGTGTGTGTTAGCGGTGTAACGTTAGACAAGCTATGCTTTTCCAACATTATTTCACTCTAAGGTGTTTCTGTGGTATAACTGGTCGGGAGGTGGTTAAATAGGCTATATGTGGCAGGTCCCCGTTCAAGACATGTTAGGTTGTAGGGTAAATTGTTCAAGTAGGCAACTTGTTTTAGCTCTGAATAAGGAGATCATGAGTCCTTGCTGTGAACCTTATTGAATTCATCCATGTATTTTTATTTGGGGAAAGGATGTCGTTTACTTGCATGTGACAGTGCTATACATTCGTATTCATAATGAGAAAAGTAAATTTAAAAAGTGTTTAAAATTAAAAGTAAAATATAATGATGATAACTGAAAATAGGCCTATTGCAGAAAAAGAGTGAGGCGGGGGGGGGGTGAGCTTATGTACAAACATATGTTGTACTACTTGTTGCCGTACTTCTAGGCCTGCAGGATGCATTCCATCATGTTGTAGAAGGTAAGCATCTTCAGCGTCCTCTTCAAAGTTCTCCTCATCATCTGGCAACTGCACATTTGAATGAACTGTGTGCATTTTAATAAGATAAACAGGAGAGATAAATGCTGATTAAAGGATTAACAGCTGTTGTTTCCTGAACACTGTGTTATGGTTTTGTGTTGCAGCAATAGTATTTCTCAGCTTGTCTTAAAATAGCTTAGTGAAACATCATGACATTATAGCTACATGTTGGGGTATAGTAATCAAAAGCTAGTAGTTCAAGATGGATTTAAATATTTTATTTTCAATTCACTGAAGGAATGCCAACATGGCTTTTTAAATAGATACATAATACACTTCTTCACCAGAGCCCCGTTGGCCAGAATGCATCTGTTTCCACCTCCCACAACTAGGACGAGGAAAAAAACAAGTGACACTGGGCCTGTTGACCTGTTAGGCCAGTAAGGCCAATTTCTCCCTCCGGTAGCCCATAGTCTCCTCATGGTGTTGTTCATTCTGTTCCCTCAGGGCTCCCAGTTCCTCCTTGATGCGCCTCAGAACAGATATTTTTTTCTCCCTCAGACTTGTGGAGCTCTTCACTGCATTGGCAGCAGATTTTTCTGCGCCGACTGGCCTGGGTGTGTGAGGGTTGCTGTGGATGGGTAGAGGAGCTCCCAGACTGAGATGATTCTGGGGGGGCAGGGGACAGCGTAGCCCTGAGGGCCTGATGACCATGCCAGGGAGTGCCCAGTGTTGAGGGGCCCTGTTGAGGATGAGAGATGCTACGGTGCTCAGTGTGGCAGTGCCTGATGTTGAAGGGCCCTGGGGATCAGACTGCAGGGGCTCAGATGTTGATGGGTCAAGAGGAGATGGGTGGGGGGTTGATGTCTAGGAAGTGTGCATGCCACAGACATCTATGCCACCTGGGACTCCATCCAGCACTTCTGGGCCTAGGATGGCCAAAACCCTCTCCTCATCAGGAGTAAGAGATGGCAGACTGCTGCTTCCACCACCAGTCCCTCCTTAGAGCTGCAACCTTCCTCTTTGTCACACTGGCATAGTCTTTCCATTTTCCCCTCACATCCTCTGCAGTTCGACTCCATCCATGTCCCACTGAGTTTATCTTCTTGGTGATCTCTTGCCATGTTTTTTTTTTTTGGCAGTATTTGTGACTGAATTTTTTAGTTTTGAGAAAATTATGTGCTGATTTAGATAAACCTCATCAACTAGCACACTAATTTATTTGTCTGTAAACTGGGGTTTTCGTGCCATTTTGGTTATTTCACAGGTGTATAGGACATCTGATAACTAGCACTGGAGTTTATATAGTGTAGAGTATGAACGAGTAGCAGGTGGTTTCTCACAGATTTAGACCTGCTCTAAATTGGTTAATTATTGCATGACCAACCCGGAGGTAAAAAGACCAGAGCATGTTAAAAGACAACTTATAGCTGACACTTTGAATTTGTCCTTCATGTGTATGTGTGAGTATTTCTAGCCTTATGAAAAAAAATGTTATAAACTTAATCTTTATAAGAAACATATATCAAGGGGACAACATTGACATCTTTACAGTACTTTAGTAAGTAAATTAATAATCACTGAGAGCTTACGTTGTCCTTATGAAAAAGGTGGGACGTACACTTTAGCTTTGAACCTGCGTCTGCAAGAAACTCATCATGTTGCGATCGCATGGCGTTTTCGTTCAATTAGCCCACTGCATCAATGAGGCACGCTCTTAGTAATTGCATTTTTTAAAAATCAGAGCCTATAAATGCATTGGTATGGCTAAAAGTTATTTGATTTGTTTCTTTTAAAAGAACCTTCGCATAATATTATTATGTTTATAATGATAACGATGCACATTATATATATATTATTAATGTTTTATTATTATTATTATTATTATTATTATTATTATTATTATTATTATTATTATTTTGTGTTATATTTTTTCAAATTTGCCTGATCGTTGATTCTATTAATAGTGTTGTTGGATTATTACAATATGAATAAACATAGTGTCACGTCTGCGGGTCTGCCTGACTCTGCTACTCCTCCGGACTCCAATTCCCATAGTGCATAGCCCGATGACGTCATGCTCACATGCGCGTTCTACACCAGTCCTCCCCGATCTGCCTCACCAGTCTACTGATTGCTTCAGCTGTCACTTGCAGTATATAAGCCTCACACACACACACACACACCTTCCTCGCGAAGCTTTGCCTACCTTTTCGTTTGTAATCCTGAGCGTTTCTCTATCTTATATCCACCTGTGTCTCCACAAACCGGTCAGCAATTGGCCTATTACCCACAACATACGCAAGCTCCAAAGGTTTCTAGGTTTCGCGAACTTCTATCACCGTTTTATTCGTAATTATAGCTCGGTTGCAGCTGCGCTCACCTCTCTGCTTAAGGGGAACACCAAAAGGCTTTGCTGGACCCCTCAGACAGAGAGGGCATTTTCGGAACTCAAGCAAACGTTCACCACTGCTCCTTTGCTAAAACACCCAGACCCCACCAAGCCATTTGTCATCGAGGTCGATGCCTCGGATGTGGTGGTTGGTGCTGTCTTCTCCCAACGCAGCGGTGAGCCCCCCAAATTGCAACCAGTTGCTTATTTCTCGCATAAGCTATCTCCGGCAGAACGCAATTACAGCATCAGAAACAAGGAATTCCTAGCATTGAAATTGGCCTTCGAAGAATGGCGCCACTGGCTTGAGGGTGCTCAACACCTGTTCCTTGTCTTGACAGACCATAAAAACCTGGAGTATTTGAGATCTGCCAAGTGGCTAAATTCCCATCAGGCGTACTGGTCATTGTTTTTCATGTGGTTTGATTTCCGTATTACCTATCGTCCCGGTGTGCGCAATGTTAAAGCAGACGCCTTGTCTTGTATCCATGAACACGAACCCAGCAAAGGATGTGAACCCCAAGTCCATTCTACAACCCACAGTGTTTTTAGCCCCTATCAGGTGGGAGGTCGACACGGAAATTGAGCAGGAGAAATCGGGGGGCCAAATTCTGGAGGCATGTCCTCCTGGGAGGTTGTATGTCCCGCCTCAGGTCCACGATAAACTCAAACCACCTCCATTCTGGGCGATACTGGTGGGAGAGTATGCGCCCGGACATCCACCGTTTCGTGTCGTCCTGCACCGTTTGTTCCATATGCAAGACCCCACGTACCTTACCTGCTGGTAAGCTTATGCAGTTACCTGTTCCGTCTCGTCAGTGGTCACATTTGGCTGTTGATTTCATTACCGACCTCCCCTCCCAACACGGTCATACTCACAGTAATAGACAGGTTCTCTCGTGGTGTTCATTTTATCCCATTATCCCATCCCTCTTCCAACAACAAAAACATCAGGCGGACAAGCATCGAGGCAGCACCGATTGATTATGCCCCCGGAGACCGTGTTTGGTTATCCACCAGGGATTTCAGGATAACAGAGTGCAGTCGGAAACTCAGTCCCAAGTACATTGGTCCATTCAAAATGCTAAGTAAAATAAATGATGTTACATATAGGCTTGCTTTGCCTTCTCACTATCGTGTATGCCCTTCTCTTCATGTGACCCTGCTTAAGCCTGTTATCCCTGGCACCCTGGACGAGGCCCTGCCCAACGCCACACCCCCCTCTCCAAACTCGGTCGAAGGTGCTCCAGTATACGCTGTCCGCAGGCTCTTGGATTCCCGTAGGAGAGGAGGGACCCTGCAGTACCTGGTAGACTGGGAGGGTTTTGGACCTGAGGAGCATAGCTGGGTGAATGCAGCTGATGTGCTGGATCCGGCTTTGATGGAGGACTTCCGTCTACGCCACCCGTCTCGCCCTGCTCCCAGGCCCCGAGGTCGCCCTCGGCGGTCATCCTTGAGCCCGTCTGCTGGTGGTCTGCTGGTCTCTTAGCCCATCCGCTGGTCACCAGGGGGTCCGTCGCTCGGGGAGGGTCCCAGTCCTTGGCCGGGCAGGTTTGGAGGCTCCCTTCCACTGTTCTCCAGTGTGGGGGGAAGTGGTCGTCGTAGTTGTCCTCGCCTTCGTTCTCGTTCCTGCTCTGACTTTTTGGGGGGGGTGCTGTCACGTCTGCGGGTCTGCCTGACTCCGCTACTCCTCCGGACTCCAATTCCCAGAATTCCACTGACGTCACGCCCACATGCACTCTCTCCACCAATCCTCCCTGGTCCGCCTCACCACTCCACTCATTGCTTCAGCTGTCACTCGCAGTATATAAGCCTCACACACACACACACACACCTTCCTCGCAAAGCTTTGCCAACCTTTTCGTTTGCAGTCCTGAGCGTTTCTCTATCTTATATCTACCTGTGTCTCGACATTATTCTCCTCTTGACTACGTCTTCCAGCCTTCTCCCTTGCTCTGCTTCCCTGGTTTTCGCCTCCCTGATTCTCTGCCTGTTTTGATTGCCTGTCTGCCTGACTCTCTGGTTTTCGACCCTTGCCTGTTCTACTTCTATGACCCGATATTGTCCTTTGTTGCTGCTGTACCGTTCTTTGCTGTTGCATGGTATTCCTGACCTGTTTATTAAAACCTGTTTGTCTCCTGGCTCTGCTCGCATCGCGCCTGATTCTTTGTCTTTGACACAGGGGTTTCCAAAATAGTGCATTCATTACGTGATTTTGGTCACAGCTACCATATTTTGGCATAATCTTAGACGTTTGTGAGTTTTAACACGTTCCCCGCTGTGAAAGTCAGACCGAACACATCTGGAAACACGGTGGTTCGAAATATGATGGTTCAAACCAACATGGTTCAAACTACTGTGGTACTAACAAAGTACAACGCTTTTGGGGGTTAGTTTAATGATGCATCATACCACGTTAATTCAGTGCTAACCTCCATTGTTAGCAACTTACATAGTTGGAACGATACAGCTGCGATGCAAGTGTTTCCCAAAACCATGGTTGGAGTTATGAAGGTAACTACATTGGTAACTTACATAGTCCGAACCATCGTTAAGCGACACATGTGTTTCCCAAAACCGTAGTTCCAACGAACGTTCGCAAAGACTGCCGTTAAGTTGTGTAGTTGGAACTACAGCTGTAGACCTGTGGTTAGAAGCTTAGTTCCTGGTGACCACGTCATCGATGACGCAGGACACAGTAGAAACAGACCTGTCACTGAGCTAATATAATTTACATCTTCTGGTACGAACATTTAGAACATCAAATGCTGTAAACATGTAGTTCTTAATGTATGTCCATATATATTTCTGTGTTAATACACAGCTACATTTATCAAATCGCTTATAATTCATGTGGGTCAGCTGTGTAACGTTAGCCTAGGCCTATGCAAAATGATGCCATCAAGTCAGTCTTTATTACAAACATACATAATAAGAGACAATGTAGAAAACTTTACAGTGCTTTAATAAATCAGTTCTTAATCACTGCAAGCTTTAGTTTAGTTTTTAAAAAACGCAAAAAGAAAGACACCTGGAATTGGAAACCACGTCCATGTGAGACACTCTTCACCCCAGTGGCATATTCACACATTCAGCCAACTGTACCACTTTGGCATGCTGGGTACGGGGCTTTTTTATTTTGTATTGCTAATAGTTCTCCTATTATGTTTTTGAAGAAATGCTTCTATAAGTGTTATCTATTAATTTTATATTTATAATGAATATCAGTATTATTATTGCTATTATTTTCATTGTTGATAAAATTATTTTATTGTTTTATTATTTCTATTACTAGGGTAGTGGTGGTGGAAAGTTATATGTTTACAATATGAATAAATATGAGTAGCCTAAATAATATATGAATTATGTATACTGATTCTCATATTTTGGCCTTATATTACAAGGTTTTTGAGTTTTTGCACCTTTCCCGTTGTGAAAGTCAGACCAAACACATTTGGAACTATGGTGGTTCAAACCAACATGGTTCAAACTAGTGTGGTACTAACAAGGTACGACAGTTTTGGGAAACTAGTTAGTTTAATGATGCATCGTACCAGGTTAGTTCAATGCTAACCTCCGTCGTTGTACGGGAAATACACCCCAGAAAGGAGTGGCCTGTTGCTGGGAGAAAAGCCTGTGGTGTATCTTCCTAAATATTAATTTGAAAAAAATGTCTAGACGTCTGAAAAAAATGAACTGACTTTAAACTTTCCGATCAGAGAAAATCAAGAAGATTCATCGACAGCAAAGGACTCTTTCTGGATCAATTAAACCCCGTCCAGAAAAAAGCCCGTTTCATTATGGATTTGTTGATGTGGACGCCTCAGGGTGAGTTTATTTACAAAGATGAACCCGTTCAAGGAAGTCAGATTTTTTGACTTTATAAGAGCCACGACTTCTTATCAGAAGTTAAATTACAAACCAGCGGGTTGGAATAGTTTCCTAAGCAGTTTGACTGAATTAAACGTTCCAATATCCGCTTTAACACATCCTTCTGTGAGACGCGAGTATCCGCTTCTTTGTTTGATGGGGAAAGCACTCCTGCGGCTAGACCAGCTAAAAGGCAGAGGAAAAACACTTTGAACGGTCTGGGTGGGTGACTTATTAAAAATTTGTAAGGAGCATTTATTATTTTGGGTCTAATCTGTATTTGTGTGTATTCATTAAACAATATATGTATGTAGTAAAACTTTTTATCTGTATTTAGTAAATAAAACTTAAAAGTTTTTCCACGTCCATGTTTTTCCTCTCTCTCTCTCTCTCTCTCACTGACAGGGGCTCAGCAAGATAGGGAGGAGGTTGGGTTTGGTTTGTTATAGAGAAGAGTTGGGGTGGGGAGTGATGGTACATGTGTGTGTCTGTGTGTGTGTGTGTGTGGGGTGGGAGTGGTTTGTTAAAGAGAAAGGTAGGGAGGTGGTGATTGATACTTGTGCGTGTGTGTCTGTGTATGTGTGTGGGGTGAGGGTGGTTTTAGTTCAAACAAGAGTTGTTTTGTGAGAGTCATTGTGTATTATAACATGGCTCAGAAGGTTGGTTTGTGTAACAGATAGGACCGAAAATCCAGCTCATGACTGTAGAGCACTAGGACCCAGCAGCACTGCAAACAGTGGGCCATGCTGGGACAAAGCAGCAGTGGGATAAATGTAGGGCATTAAGACCTAGCAGTGCTAGAATCTCCCAGGATAGAGCACAGGGTGCTTATTAGACTCACCTGTGCCTAACTTAATTGTGTTCCACGGCCTGGTGTGTGCGCAGTGGAAGAACGTGGTGAGTTTGTCTTAGATATTTTAAATATTTGGGAAGGGTTTTAAAACTGCTGGAGCTAAAACTGGATGCTGCACTTTTTAGATTTTAGATCCCTTTGTTGGTCCCGCGTTTGCTTGCTGGCTGGAAGTGGATGTGATTTTCAGTAGTCCTGCCATTGCTTGAGGTTGGTAAGAAATTGTTTGCACATTCCGAACTTTTTGTAAACTGTAGTAATTGACTGTAATTTAGGCTTAATTGATTGCTTATTTCATTTAATGCCATTTTATTTTGATATAGGTAGAGGAATCCCAGTTAAGTCTGTGGATGACCAGTTGTGCTGTACCTTTTTAACCTGTGGTATCCATTTGAAGTTATATATGTGTAGATCCTAATAAAGTTTAAGGTTATAAGTGAGGAAAATTGTTTGTTTAGTGTTTTTTTTTATTTGATTAGTGTGGGTTTCAATTATAAGGAAGGGTCATTTTGTTAGTTTAATTTATTTTTCTTTTCCTAGTTTGTGATTTTTGTTGTCTTTAGAATCTCCACTACTGCTTGTTAATCCGGAAGGGGTCCGGATGACTAATAATTGCTGTTTTAGACCATTGATCCTCCAGGTATGAGTTGGGGTATAATGGGGTGGCAATTGGCTAAGCTGATTAAAAGAAAAAAAAGGTTTTAATGCTTATTTTCTCCTTTCAGCAGGAGAACAGGGCAGCTTAGCAATAGCCACTGTTTTGCATGATTGGTTTCTGTCTTGTATGATTGGTTTTTGTTTTGCATTATTATTATTTTTTTGGTTTGCATTGGTGCCTGCTACCACTACCACTCTCCATATATAGTGCTATCTCCAAACTCAGAATCATTTAAGTTTTCTTGATTTAAATGGTTTGAGTTTCACCAGTAAATAGATGGGAATGCATATTGGTTGCTACTGTTTGCTGTGAACTTATTTGTTTATTTTTATTATTATTTTTCTTTATTTGGAGTGTTTATAAATTTTATGAAATAAAATTCCGCCCTGTTAGTGATCGTGATAGTCCTGAGAGAATTTTTACTGTTTTACTAGAGAACTTCGGATGCACTCAGTCTTATGTAGAATCACAAAAACAATTTTTTCAGAGGGAGTAGACAGAGGGAGGGTGAGACCTTACGGGAATTTTCCCATGCTCTAATGTCAATTATGGAGCTAGTGGAACGTGAAAGTCCTAGGGGGGGGTTTTAAATTCAGACCATGTTATTAGATACCACTTCGTTGAGTATGTTCATGATGCAATGTTGCGTCGTGAATTAAAACAACTCGTGAGGGGTAGTCCTAATGTCTCATTTCTATATGTTTGAAGGGAAGCTTTACATTGGGTTGCAGAGAGGGAGCATCCAAGTCATTCCCAATCTAGTGGCTTTTCATGTAATTCTCAGTTTGATGTGACTTTATGTAGACAACAGGCCCAGTTGGATAATATTATGAGCCGGTTGGAATCTTTTCCGCTTTCAGCCCATGTCACTCGGACAGGTGGCTATAGAGCTAAGCATTTTAGTTATGATCCAGGTGGTAGGCCAATATGCATTTGTTGCAATCAGCCTGGACACATTGCAAGGTCCTTCTAACCGTACTCAAATCGGGGCTGCAGTATCAAATCAGGTTGCGCCACAGGGAAACTAAAACCCTCTAGTATTCAGAGCCAGGCCCTGAGCGGGGGGTTGTACTGGCTCAAATGTAAGTGGTCCCCTGATTGGTAGCTCTTTGGTAGGTTCATGTCCTGTGGTAAATGTTAGTATGATTGGTATACTTGTTCCCTCCCTGTTAGATACAGGCTCTATGGTGACCACAATCACTGAGAGCTATTTTAGACAACACTTTCAGCCTCAGTTCCAAAGTAGACTGCAGTCCTGTAACTGGCTTCAGCTTAAGGCAGCCAATGATCTGGACGTCCCTTATTGTGATTATTTGGAGTTAGATGTTGAGGTACTTGGGAAACTTTTGCCTAGTATGGGAATACTAGTTGTAAAAGATTCAATTGATTCTGTAATGCAACAAAAGAAACATTTGGTACCCGGCCTTTTGGGTATGAACATCTTGAATCGATGCTATCAAGAATTGTTTGGGCAGCATGGTAATATGTTGTTTCATTCTCCTGAAATACAGATGGCTGAGGAAGGGTGGAAGTCAGTGTACTGGCCTCACTGAATGTAGCTGTACTCAGTTATCCAGTCAGCTAAACAAGTCATCCAAATAAATCCAGTGAAAACAATATGCTTTTTTGCTTGAGACTTTACTTAGATGTTTCTTGTGAAACTGTTAAATATAAAATAGAACAAAAATATGAAAATACAATGAGTTTCATACAACTACCTTAATTTGACTCTAAAGAGTAAGGACAAAGCTGCAAATAAAACTACATACGCTACACAGTATGGTTTGTGATATATAGATACTGCAAACATCTATCAAGATATACATTCACCATGTCTAAATAACAAAGCAGAAAGAAAGATATAGTTGTCTGTAACAAGACTATTCACAGATATTGCCACTTTTTAAAAGTTGTTGTATATGGATGGAGAAGGATTGACTATTTACACAGCCAGTTTCAAGGACTATTTGCAGGCAGCACTGAATTTTACTTCCTGTTTCCTGTATTAACCCCAAGTTCCTGTGCTGCACTTCCCTATGCTATACACTAGGGGTCGCTATCACTTGCAGGGCCAGAACAGTCAGATTTGAATGGATGCCAGGTTTTTGATCATCTAGTGATGGGGAGGGTCCAGTAGCATATGTCAGATTGGTAGAGTCAGTAAGTCAGTTTCATTTGGAAGTCTCTTCGTCTAACCTGACTGAAGAACAGCAGCAAGAAGCTAGGGACCTGCTTGAACGGTATCATTCTGTTTTCTGTAGAGGGGAGGGAGACTTGGGCTGTACTGACCTGATTGAACATGACATTCCTCTTATGGACAGTGCCCCTGTACGTCAGCATTACCATCGATTGCTTCCCTCTCAGTACGGCATGGTCAAGGCTCATATACAGGATTTGTTAGCACAGGGAGTAATTAAAGCAAGCTGGAGTCCCTATTCCTCACCCATTGTGGTGGTCCAGAAGAAGGATGGTACCATCCGTCTACCATGTGTCGATTATTGACAACTGAATGCGAAGACCAGAAAAGATGCCTTTCTTCTTCCACACATTGAATAATCTTTGGATGCACTGACTGGAGCTTGCTTGTTCTCTAGTCTAGACCTTGCTAGTGGCTACAACCAAGTACCTGTGGCTGCACATGATAGAGTCAAAACTGCCTTCTGTACACCTTTTGGATTATTTGAATTCCAACATATGCCTTTTGGACTTTGCAATGCCCCAGGAATTTTTCAGCATTTGATGGAAAGGATTTTTGGAGATCAGCGGTTCCATTCTTACTCTTTTATCTTGATGATGTAGTGGTCTTCTCGAGTTCTGTTAATGAACATCTAGAAAGACTTGAGCTGGTTCTAGCCCATTTGGCCCAACATGGACTGAAGTTGAAATTCAGCAAGTGTAAATTTTTTTCAAACAGAGGTAAAATATTTGCATCATGTTATTTCAGCACAGGGGGTGTCAAAAGATTTTGATAAGATCAAGGTTATTGAAGAATGGAGGGTTCCAACAACTGCTACTCAACTACGTTCTTTCCTGGGCTTTGCTTCATACTATCAACACTTTATAGCTGGACACAAATCCCCATCGTTTGTCTTCACACCGTAC
>CM067475.1:23083733-23099195 GCA_034552555.1 Semaprochilodus insignis
CTGAAGTCATCAGCTGCCAGCTTGGCGTTATCGATGCCGAGGTAGATCCCACCATTCAACATGATGGCATTCTGGATCTACATAGCAGAAAGAGACAAAGACATTAGTGGAAATCTGAAGCAGTGGTTCTCCACCCAGTCTGCAGGGATCTCCAGATGAAGATAGGTCTTAATTTACTTGTGACTACATTGTACAGCACCGCAGGGTTTGGTAATAAGAGAAAGTTTTCTCAAATTGAAGATGTACAAGAGGTAAAGGCAAAGACATGGTACAACGAACTTATGGGGCTATGGCACTGTCAAGGGCTCCCTGGTGTATATATACACTCATTGTACACTCATCATCATCAGAACAGCTGCACCCAAAAGGAAGTGTGGGATCGCAGTGCTATTGGGAAGGAAGATAAAGGTTACCAGGAACAATAAATGATGATAAATTTAGACTGATATGATCAATATTTATTGAGCTACACATACAGAAGTAGTGTCTCCCAGAATGGCGTCGGGTCACCGTGTTTGCTAACCCAACATGCCAGACGTTCAGCATGGAGTTGTAGAGGTTCCTAATGGTGTCCCGCAATAATGGCACGACACCATTGCAGTCTTGGTGACGCTGACGTGGTGTTAAGGCCAACCATCATAACGGTCTGTGTGCATGTAGTCCTGCGTTGTATAGCCATCTGTAAATGGTGCTGGCACTAACAGGATGAGTTATGGAGGGCATCACTGCTCGCTGAATGTCCGCAATCGTGGCTGTGGGGTCAGTCAGGTATGTTACATATGCGGCAGAGTGTGAAACTTGAGTCATTCGCATTCCTGCTGGTTGATTCCTTCTGGGTGCAACTATTTGTGCAACTGTTCTTTGGATGAATAGAGTAAGAAGTCAAAGTATATCAGTTTTCAGTTTCTAGTAACTTTCATATGACAACAGCACAACAGAATTCTGGCTTTGGACTGTCTCCCCATGATTTTGGTCACTGCTAGGGAACATTTCTGAAGGCACCACAGAAATGAGGCCATGCATTGAAAGGTGAGATCAGTCTAAGACTAATAAACCTAATAGTGCTGCAAATTCTGCATTTAAAATCTACTGACAAATTTACAGTTGGTTCCTCCTGAAGCCCAGAAAACTACAATCGTGAATGAGTTAAACCTACCTTGGCCTGGAGGTCAGTGATGGTGGCATAGAATCCAGAGTAGTCCCGAGCCTCGGGGGAGCTTGTGCTCTCCAAGAACTGGCGGATCTTCAGCTCCAGCCCAGCGTTGGCCTTCTCCAGAGAGCGCACCTTCTCCAGGTAGGAGGCCAGGCGGTCGTTCAGGTTCTGCATGGTGACCTTCTCGTTTGCCCTGACATCCACAGCATCGAACAGGTCAAAGTTGCTTGCGGCAGAGATACGAACCCCAGAGCCTCCAGCTCCACCGTAGACGCTGCCGGCTCTCATGCTGCTGCTTAGGCGGGCACCGCTGGAGGCCCTCGTGTAGACGTAGTTCCGGCTGGTGTGGCGGACGGAAGCCATGGTGCTGGAGATTCAGTGTCCTTCTGCTCAGTCTGGAGAGGAGTGAGTGGAGAACGGAGGAAACCCAGTACCTTCAACCCCCCAGGGGAGGATCCTCAAGGGAGGCCTGGGGCAAAGTTCCACACTTACAGCTAATTCTTTAGAACCAGACACACCTGTAATAAACAATACAATCCAGCGGAGACTTGATAAGAAATCAAATAAAGGTTTATAGGTTGGTGTAAAAACTAAACCCATAAACAATCAAGGAGGTTCTTCAAAAGAAACAGTTCTACTGCAGTGCCACAACATATCACTTGTTCTCACAGCTAATGGATCTTCGGGAGCTTTCTTCACCTCTCCTTGTTCATGTTAGGGCTGCAACAAACAGATATATGATAGCAGAATAATCTACCAATTATTCAACGAATAATCGATTATTCAGATGTAAATCACTCAGTTACCAAATAACTCAGCTTTGAAAACAATACGATGAATACCGTATTCAGAAATTCACTGGTTTAAACAGCCAACAGCCATGATTGCAGACATTCAGCGAGCCCTCTATGACTCATCCTGTTAGATGCAGGACTACATGCACGCAGTCCGTTACGACGACTGTCCTTAACATCACGACAACATCACCAAAGAATGCAATGGTGTCGTGCCAGACTGTCATGGAGTTACTCAGAATGGCAGCAGGTCATCTTCAGTGACGAGTCCAGCTTTTGTCTTGGTGGAGATGACCAACGAACCCGTGTGTGGAGGCACCGTGGTCAGCACCAAGATGGACAGTTAGTGTCATGCGTCACACATCCAGAAAGCCGGGTGTCACTCCACCTCCACCCCTACCGCACCATCTGCAGGAACTGTGTGAGAATATACAAGCTGCATGGGATGGATTATCACAGGACACCATTAGGAACCTCTACAACTCCATACCGAGGCGTCTGGCATGTTGGGTTAGCAAACATGGTGGCCCGATGCCATACTGAGAGGCATTACTTCTGTTTGAGTTGCTCAATAAATATTGATCATATCAGTCTAAATTTATCATAATTTATTGTTCCTGGTAACCTTTATCTTCCTTCCCAATAGCACTGCAATCCCACACCTCCTTCTGGGTGCAGCTGTTCTTTAGATGATGAGTGTACAACAGTGTATTCTGTGCTGTGTGTATTCTGTGGCCACAAAATTCTATAAACACAGGTCTTTATTGAGCTAAGGGAAATGACTTTACCAACTAAAAAAACTGTTAAATTAGTTGGCAACTAGTTTAGTCGACAAAGTTAATCAATCATTGTACCTCTAGTTCATGTATGCTTTTGTAGACCTATGACATTGTTTGTAAGGAATGTGGAGATCCAGTATTTTCTATAGCTCCTACCAGTGTACACTATCTACCTACTTGGTGTCTGTGGTGTACTGGAGATGACTGAGTTTTAATCAGAGAGCCGAGATGTACAAAAAACAAACTCAAAAGCCTACACCTAGTCACTGTAGGCTAAAGCGTACTGTCATGGCGGGCATGAAACATGTTTATGGTCCATTTATAGCCTAAACCTACTGAGACAGGACTAGTTCTACATGGGGAGGTGGAGTAATGTAGTTTACTGCAGGACATCTGTAAAACTTATGACAAGCAATTCCAGCATAAATCAGTGAGATGGGAGCAGCTACTTGATTTACACCCCGCTGTCACCTCCAAAGAACATGCGCTCACCAACCAAACCAGTCCACCAACCAAAACTATCCAGTCTACAGTGTTCTGTGTGCAGTGTCCTGTGACCACTGATGATGACCATCTTATAACCCAGTTATATGAATAATGAAATTTTAGTAGCAGCTACATGTTCATGACATGTATGTTGGCTATAGGCTACGCTACACAATGACTCACCTAAAGCCGCCAGAAGCCTTGCTCCTCTGAGGAGGCTTTTCACTCCTCTGGATGTTAGTGTTGTACATCGTAGATTATTTGGGGTTCACCACTGACTTGAATGCCCCGAGGGATCTGTGCCATGCATGACAAAGCTAAATAACCTCGAGCGCCTCCGTACCTGAGAAAACCCACAAAAAAATGCTTTTCCACAGAATATGACAGAACATCCCGATTCATACGGTCTTAATATACCCTGAGGTTATTTCTGTGGGTTCTTTACAGGTACAGGTAAAAGGCGCCAGAATCTTTATTGACACGGTAGCGCACAGTCTGTAAAAATGACTGACATGGTGCAATCGGACAGACTGAAATCACTGAGGAACTCCGGTTATAATTACATTACCACACCTGGAGCTTCAAATTCAAACACTGGAGTGCTGATAACTAACCGAAGGCTTGAGGCAATGGTGGATAGCAGCATGTGCTAAGCAGTGGCTGGAGGACTGAGGAAAAGAAGGCGGAGCTTGGCTGAGAGCATAATGATTGATTACACAGTGACAAAACAAATCAAATTTTAGTATCTTCAGAAACTCTGCCTGGTAAATGTTCTTTCACCATGTGACCTGGAAGGCCTGGGATCAGTCTGAGTAGACCCAGGCCTAAACAGGCCTACACACCTGACCTGAACGGGTACAATCAGTTTCTTCATGTTTCTTACAGCCTATGTGCTCATAACTGTGAGTATTAGATCATGGTGTCCAGTCCAGTCAGACTGAAGTCCAGTTGCTTGGAACAGTAATGATGTGTGGAGGTTCTAACAGCAGTACAGTACATACCCACACCACCACATCAGCACCTGCACCTGTCACTCACCCCGCACACACTGGCGTCTGTGGGCTGTTTGGAATTCCAGATTATTCCGTGTCAGATATACAAAAACAAACTCAGACAAACAAACACAGTCATGTTCGGGAGAGTGTGCTGCGGATTCGCCTCCAGGTTGTTGTTGATGTTCTATTACAGAGACACACTGCAGTACATATATAATACCTGCCTGTATGTTTGGGTTACTTTAAGACTTTTTGATCTTAAAGGCTTAAAAGCATTACAGTTATTTCTAATATCACTATTCCGAGTGATAACTGTTTAGGAATTTGTGAAGGTTTCATGTTTTAAAGAAGTTAGCTCACCAGACCCCTGTGACTGAACCGTACCTAGTAGCGTGTGATACCTCCACGAGAACCAATAACAGCTGTGATTGGATTTAGCATGGACTGGACAAAGGACTGGATGTAGGCCACATCAATGTTCAGACACTCTTACATTAAAGGATTGGTCAGTTGGTCCAGATGGATGCCTTCCCTGGTGTTTCACTGGTTGTTCCAGATAGTCCCACAGATTTCCAAGAGGATTCAAATCTGGGGATTGTGTGGGTCAGTCCAGATGTGTGAATGTTCATCATGCCAATCAGTCACATTTGCAGCACTGTGAACACGGGAACTGCCGTCTTGGAATACAGGAATAGGAATGTTATGTTCCTCGGTAAGATGAAGTGCAAAAGGTCAAACCTGGTTGTCCAGCAGCTCAATGTAGGCACTGTGGTTCACATGTGCTGTCACCTGAACCAAGGAACCCATTGCCACATAATTATAACACCCCCAGAACATCACAGAAGGGGCAATAATTATGAGTGGTATCTGTGTGGTTTAAGAGACTGGTCTGGTGCCTCTTCATGGCGTCCTGTCATTTCTAATGACCTGACCTCCTTATATAATTGCTTGAATTACTTTAGTAAGGAGCGGTCATGTCATTACAGGCGTGGTCCTGAAACCTATCCAGGGTGTAAAGGGTAATGGGTGAGTTCAGGCCCTCATAGCCCTGGAGATCTCATTCTCAAACACTGTGCTAAAGAGTTACCCCTAAACGGTCACTCCATCTCCACAGAGCTCTCTGTCCTTGGAGGGGCTCCATCATCACACCTGTGCTCCAGAGTCAGCCCCAAAGACTGTATTGCTAACCTCTCTGGTGATAGAACACTTGAGAAGGCTTTGAAGGATGCACCTCTGAACACAATGCAGGCTAATTTGGACTTTGTAAAGGTGTTGCGTGATCAGGAGACAGTGAAAGTATGACGGTATTCAGTTCCAGTAATAAAGACAGTAATCAGATTATAGTACGCTATAAACACGGTGATTACCAGCACAAGGACAGTTGCCTTTTTACTGAAGTTTTTTTGAAGTGTTTGAATGGTACACTATGTTGCCAAAAGTATTGGCTCGTGTTCTAGCGGGTTGAGGTCAGGACTCAGAATTTCTTGGCCTGCTGAAGCATTAAGAGTTCCTTTTACTGGAACTAAGGGGCCTAGCCTTACTCCTGAATAACGTCCATCGGATTGCCAGACGGAGAAGTGTCATTGGTCAGAGAGAACATGTCTCCACTGCTCAGTGACAGCGTGCTTTACACCACTGCATTCGACACTTTGCATTGTGTTTGGTGATGTAAGGCTTGGATGCAGCTGCTCGGCCGTGGAAGCTCTCTACGCTCTGTTCTTGAGCTAATCTGAAGGCCACATGAAGTTTGGAGGTCTGTAGTGATTGACCTCTGCGCGCTATGTGCCTCAGCATCCTCTGACCCCGCTCTGTCATTGTACGTGGCTTACCACTTCATGGCTGAGTTGCTGTCGTTCCCAATCACTTCCACTTTGTTATAATCCCACTGACAGTTGACTGTGGAATATTTAGTAGGGAGGAAATTTCACGACTGGACTTGTTGCACAGGTGGCATCCTATCACGGTATCACGCTGGAATTCACTGAGCTCCTGAGAGCTTTCTGTCTGTGGAACTGCATTGTTAGTAAACCTGCCGTTTACAGTGTTAACTCATAACTGTACAACAGTTACTTGTACTTTGTGGCAATGTTGTAAAAATTCCTTTCGTGTATAGAAACCAGTCTAAAAGAACTATGTTTGCTTAAACTCCTATTTAAAAAGGTTCTTATTTCTTATTTCACCAAAGCGCAGTACTTTATATTAAAGTCTGTTTAATGCACAATATGATTATAAGTCCAAATTATTCATCACATTTCAGCATGTTGCATTCATTAATAAAACACTCAGAAGCTGATTGTCCAACAGAAAAATATATTTTTGATTAGTTCACAACTGAATCAAATAAAAGTAATTTTCTTAGTACAGTTTCCACATTTCCATGATTCGTCTTTAAGAATTACAACATATAAACACTGAGCACTGTTTTCTTTTTAGGAACATTTTTCCTTTCCTGTAATCTTCCAGAAACACTGAATGAAGTCACTTTTACATGGCCTTCTCTGGGTCCACTCATGGAAGGCACTCTCAACTGATCTGGGTATGAATCAATCCTTGCAGATCACCTACACCCATACATGCTAATTGTCTTCCCCGGGGCAGATGGGATCTTCCAGCAAGACAATGCCACATGGCTAGAAATGTCCGACACTGGTTGGAAGAGCATGGCCGAGACTTCAGAGTACTACCCTGGCCCCCTAATTCCCCAGACTTGAACCAGCATGGCTCCAGATACCTGTGACAACCTACCAGGACCTTACTGAGTCACTCCCAGCCCATCTAGCTGCTGTCCATGCTGCACACAGCGGTTACTCTGGATATTAGCTGGTGGTCATAATAACATGACTCGACTGTGTAGGTAGATAGATAGATCAAGCTATAAAATGTCCTGCCTTTATAAACCCCGTATAAAGAAATGTAGGTTTCCATAGGTGCATCAAGAAAACCCCTGAAACCTGTAAATCCCAGAAAAAAAGTTGGCAATAAAGGACTGTAAAATATCAGTAATTTTCAGTAGAAACAAATTACACCATATTACTGTATCACAAAAAAATTATAATTTACTGTAAAATTACAGAGAATTACTACTTTTGTACAGTAAATATGATTGAATATAAACACAATAACAATAATTAACAATAATCAGCTGTAATTATTACAGTATATACCTGGCAACTTGAGTTGCCAATAAAGTACTGTAAAACTTTTGTTGATATATTACTCTAAAAATACAGCTAACCATGATTACAGTTCAGCTGTGTGAAATTTGTATATGTACTCTTATAAATAATACTCTATACAACAGCTTATGTTCAGTTAAGAATCTTTAATATCAAAATACAATATACCACCACATGCCTCACATCCAGTTTTATTTTAACAGAATACAAAATACTGATATTGATGCAAATTACTTGCCAGTGACAAGACATACTATAATAACACTTCAGAATCCTCTTAGTTTAAACTCTGTTTCTGGATATATGCCTTCTAACAAACTCAAAATAACTGCATCAGGCAGTGGATATAGGCAGGTACTAAACACTGCAACAAGCTAGATCTCCAGGAACAGGACTGATAATCACTGGCCTAGACCTTAGAAACAGGCTGTCATTTTCCTGAACCACCCGTATTGAACAGTGTACCTACTGTATAACACCATCAGTATAAGAGCATACTGACATTATTTCAAATACTTGGCAGTAACAAGCCTTTAACAGTGCATATTCCAAAGACAAGTACAGACGAGGACGTTGGTATCAAAATTGAAAGTAGAACTGGAGTAACACTTCTCCCAAAGCATGTATGCTATTAAAACTCATAAAATGAAGACTTTAGAAACAAATTAAACACCACACTCCATGGACCTCACCACACAAGTCAATTACATCACTGAACAATGTATGAAGGACATGAAGGACTTTCATGTAGGAATTACAACATTTCCATTACACTTACATGAGGAACCAGTCAAAATCCATTAATTTTCTTAGAAGGCTGCAAATGTTGGCAATCATGGAGTGCTTCTTCTTTTCCACAACCTTGCCTGTTATTTGCTGATAACCTTCTCAGCGGAGGTCTTGGAGCCTATGACTGGGTTGATCCCCACAAAGCACCTGGAAAATCACACAAAAAAGAAAAATGAGTTGATGCCATATTTTATTAAATCTGTGCAACCGTTATAACGCTCTAGACTCAAAACTACCCAGCCAACCGCGTCCTGTGAACACTGTTTAAGGACTAGAGGATGACCAACACTGCACTGTGCAGCAGCAGATGAGCTATCGTCTCTGACTTTACATTTACAAGCTGGACCAGCAAGGTAGGAGTGTCTAATAGAGTGGACAGTGAGTGGACACAGTGTTTAAACAGTCCAGCAGCACTGCTGTGTCTGATCCAGTCACACCAGCACAACACACAGTAACACACCAATGAAATGGACATACAGTGAAACAAGTTAGTGTACTTAATGCTGCGGCTGGTCATTGAATATCTATTATAACAATTATTTACCTTTGGATGAATAAAATGAGGCAAACAAAGCTGCCAGGCCCGCCACAAAGTTTGGATGTGGAGACAAGATGACCTGACCCTCTACACTAATCATCCATTTCACTGAAGTCACAACCCATGGGCCCAGTATGGTTGATCCAACGACATCAAACCTTGACAGGATTTGTTTAACTTCTTCATTTGTTGGTTTTTGCTGGAAAAACTGCACAGTCATCTTTCCTTTGTCCTCAATTGCTTCATCCATTTTTCAAGAATGGAGATATCTTTAAGTAGCTTGAAATGATGGTACTGTTCCTTCTTTGTGAAGAGATAAGGCCAGTCATGTCTCAGCTCCACTATTGATGGTGCTGGGCTTGTATTGATGGCTTTACGCTGTAGGTAATGTGTTACCTCCATGAGCTGTGCAAGGTGCCCTCTGTCTGCTCCTGTTGGACCCTCACGGGCATAACGTTCTTTCATTTCCTTTTGCTTTTCTTCTAGACTGAGTTCTGTTTCCCCTTGAGGGCAATCAGGTTGCCATCTGACACACACCTACTGGTCGGACGGCCCTCTCGCACTGTTTTTAGCTGATGAGTTGGAGACCCCTTTGACCCTTCTCCGTCTTGCTATCATGCTGTCACAGTTCAGTTTTCAGTTGGTTTACAAGAGAAGCATAACCACTCCCAATTCTGGTGCCATCCTTCAGAATGTCTGCAAAGCGTTTGGGATACTGCTTTACAATCATCTTGGCGACAGTAACTCAATCTAACCTTGTTGGATTAAGCTCAACAAGACGCATTTCATCAACAACAATTCGAACCGTCTCCTGACGATCTCTAGGAGAAGGGCGCAGCTCTCTGACTATAGACGTTTTTATTTATGGGGCATCTTGCTCCATGGAACCTTAAAGCTGTCAGGCCAAGTACTGAGGTCTACTGTGCTGGACCTGCTGTTTGTGCTAGATGGACTTGGTGTGCTGGAGATGGAGGAGGAATTCCTAAGAGATGGACTCCTTGATACGTGTACAGGTGATGAATTGCTGATCTCTAACTGTAAATCCATGACACACCTTGTGCCTTCTGAAAACAACAAAGCAGAAACTTCAGACAACTTGTTTAATAATATTACAAACATTTGTAATCTAAAAGTTAATTAACTCTTATGACAACTTTTAATCACTTAAACAATAAGCTTCATTACCCTCAGTGCTCCAAGCTTGAAGTAGTTTCCGGCATTGAATAGGTCTGAGGTGTTTCTGCAGATCCTCCTCTTTAATCAGCTTCAAATCTGACTTGCATTCCAGTCCTGTGTTTGATAATTTCTCCAGGAGGGATGATATGGTTTGTTGTGGCAAGCTTGGTAGTGCTACAAAGATTGCCTCTTTTATGTCCTCTGTAGATGCTACAAAGAAGAGAATGAACCATTGAGAATTATTACTGATAAATCACATATCTTGTACTCTGGTAATGGGTAATAATCAAGAAGATCTTGTTGGGTTAGGCACATTAAAGTAGAGCTCTGGTCAGCTACTTCCAGTGAATAGAATTAAAATAAGTATGCTTGCTTTCAAATCTTAATGTATACAAATGTATAAGAGGCCCCGATTTAAGGATAAGTTCAGGATAGTGACACAGATAGTGATGCTTTGGCCTGGGGGGATGCTCTGGAAAGGTGTGAGCTCTGAAATCAATGTATTCATCTATGAGAACTTTCAATTATGCCACCTGATCTGAAGTAATACCATATGTAACTGACCATTTGTCGCAGAAGCAAAACCAACTGCCATGCTGCACTATCTTCTGGATTTTTAATTCTTTCCCCAGTTAAGAGAGGAAGTACTCTTAGAAGACAGCAGTTTTGCACAGCATGTCCAGACAACTTCTCACTGCCTGGGCTGATTTCAGGAGGTTTGTCATTAGCATCAGCACCAAGATATGTAAACTGACTGATGCATCTGTTTAACACTGCATAGGTAAAATGCTTTTCCTGAGTTACTAAATGATTAATGTACAGTGCTAAGTCAAATGATACAACACCCTCAAAGAGATCATGGCCTAGACATGGCGGTAAACCAGGCTGACACACATGAAAATGTCTAAGCTGGTTGAAAACTGAATGAAATTTGATGCCAACTGCACTGTCCGTATCATTTGCTTCTCTATCATGTAGATTCTGAATATATGACTGCACAGTTCTTGTTGCACCAGTTGACAATGGACTTGACTGAAACATTTCTCTGTCAATATCACAAAATCAGCAGAAATATGCACTCTTACTGAAATTTTACACAAAGCCAATATATGATTTTCTGAGAGCCCAGATTATCCCCAGGTATGGCACACAGCCCACCCCTCAAAACACGGCCATCCTTCAGGACAATACCACTATCCTCCATCTCCTTAAGATCTATCATCAACTGCCTAAAAACTGCTTCTTGACCAAAATGTTTAAAATCTCTGCATAAAAGCACAAGTTGCATATGATCAGTATTCGACCTGTAATATGGTAGGATGTCACCTAGAGTTAAATAACCAGCAAGTACTTTGTGCTTCTTTTTCCCTGAACCCAATGGGTTTACCACCTCAAATGTGTCTTGATAGAGTATCAGGGCTAAGACCCTTCAGTCTGAAACAATTTCAACAATTTTGCGATAGAACCTGTCCATCCCAAATATCTTGCAGAAGATCATGGTTCGTTACACGAGAATGCACTTTCTCATACTGCTTCCTGACTGACTCAGACTCAAATAGGCAAGTAAGAGTTCCTTTTACAGGAATATACTGGGCAAAGAACTCTTTTCCAGATTCATCTGGGCCTAAATATAATGGCATTAGTTGAAGCTGTTTTTCAACACTGTCGTCCGGCACTGATCTGTTCGTAAAAGCCTATTGATAGTCTTAAGAAAATCATCTTTTTCAAGTTCAATGATCACATTTTTGATGGTAGTGTCTTCAATTCCAAGTAATGTCAATTTCTCAGTTCATTTTGCAAATACATGAGACTGCCCAAGGTCATGAATGTCTTGAAATCCTTCAATAATTGTCTGAATTACTGATGCAGGTAACAGCAATTTAGCTTGAAGCTTCAAATAAAATAGCGTCAAGTTTTTTAAAAAAGAGAGCTTCATCCACATTAAGTACACCAAGGGCCTCTTTCGGCTCACAGTACTCAGGCTCATAGTCAGTGAAAGGTAAGTTTAGACTTGGAGTAATGTTTTCGATGGGGTTTAGCAACACTTTATCCTGTAGATGTTCAACTGAGCTGTTTTTGTGTGCTCTGGATACATGAGGGCCAAGTGTTGATTTTATGTTAAATGTTTTCACACATCCTGTGAAAGGACAACCAATTTGTCTGCCCTGTTGTAAATGGCCCTTCAAGTGAGAAATTAAATCTTTCACATATCCACATTCAAACGGACAAGCTTCTGTGTGACAAATTAGTTTTGAATCTCTGAACTGAAACTGGGAATGTTTGCTATCCCTATACAAATGAGATTTAAAAGCAGTGAATTTTATAAATGAACGGGAACAATCTGGGATACCACAAGTAAATGTCTGGTTTGGTGCATTTCTATGCAACTTCATGTGCTGGGTAAAGGCTAAGGCTGTGTCCGAAATGGCATATTTAAGCAGTATGTGATGAGTTCGATCTAGTACGTACTGCTCAGCCGTTAAAGAAGTACGTACTGTCAGTATGCGAGTGCGCGGTATGCACACGTCCTCGGACGCACTACATCCGCCATCTTACCTGTGTCCTTTGACCCGGATCTCCGCTGACGTCACGTAGCGGCGGGAAACCCCATTCTTTACAAGCGTTGTGGTTAGTTTTCGCGACTGTCACATGGAGGCAGCGTCGAGCAGGGGGTCGCAAAAAACGCATGCTGAGGAATTTATTCAATTGTAAACAGCTGGCTCCCCGCTTTCCGCCATTTTTTTCACCGCTTTGAACGGCTCTGTAGCTCCAGTGGAATCATGGGATAGGACAGTGTGCTGTGGTCGCATACTTCAAAATGTCTCCTGATGTAGTATGTCATCCGGGGACTTTTCGCGTACTGTTTTATGAACACTATGTATTCGGACATATTAACTATTCTCGCGTACTGCTTTCGCGTACTGTATAGTATGGAAGTACACCATTTCGGACGCAGCCTCAAAGAGAATTACACTCATTGTTACACAATTTGCAAATGTACATTATTAATTTCAAGTTCAAATCTACGCTGAATCTTCAAACCTCAACGAATAAAAATTGCTCTTCATAACAATGCTGACTGACTAAATTGTAGAAATAGAGGAATGTGGTAGTTTGAACAGAAAAAAATGATCCGCAAGAGAAAAAGCCTGAACGGTTTTGGGCTGTATCTTTTAAACTAACCAATAACTACAATCTGGAAAATTAGACACACACAAACAAACAAATTTTCTCCCAAAAATAATTCTGCAACAAAGAATTGGTGCGTGCTAGTTGTTAATAGCTAGTTATCATCAAATTAATTATTTACTGCATTGGTTACAAAGGTTCTCAAACTAATAAATGATACTACTCTGGCTAAATTAACCTAACATTTTTTTCATTTGTATCATCTAAAAAGAACGCAGAAGTCAACAATAGCTAATAGCTAGCTTGCCAGTTCTGCTAGGTAGCTAGCTGCCATCTAGCTAGCAGTAGGGCACAATGTTAACAATAAACAACAAGAAATAAAACGAGCCAACAGACTTGACAGTCGTTTTCAACAATTGCTCCTATTTAGGATTCACCAATGTTAATTTGAGGTTAGTGGTTTCTCTAAGACTGAGCTTTGTTTGCTATGCTAGTTTATTCTGCTAGCCAACTCACCACACCAAGTAACGTTAGCGTCCTGAACCGATAACAATTCACTAATAAATGTCACTACTCAAAACACATATATATATTTTACACCCTTTTTAACAGTGCTGTTGTTTTAATGAGATTTCTGCCATGAGCACAACACGTCTGTCACGCCCTCGGGTCTCCCTGACACCGCCAATCTCCCAGACTCCTCTTGTCTCCTCTGTTTATGACCTGGCATTATCCCTTTGATTGCTTGCTCGTCCTTTGTTGTTGTGTACAGCTTCCAGTTTGTTCAGTAAAACATCTCTGACTTTTAGTTCTGCTTGCGTCATGCTGAGTTCTTTGTGCCTGACAAAGTCTAACTGAACAACACGTCTAGTTAAATGAACACAGGCAAGCCAAGCTTGGAAAGCAGTTCACGAGTAATGGCAGATTTGCCAAGGCAGGGTAGTCTAACTTGCATTCGAAAAGAAAGTTTATTATTTTCACTTACAAAGATTGATAGGTGCTTGTTTCAGATGCTTTAGCTGGCTTGTGGTCCCAAGGCACAGCAGGTCATCCTCGGGAGTCCTCTTCTCAAGGGGAAAATCTAACTGCCTGTTTTATTGCTCGTATTTTATTGCAGAATATACAGTTGACAACTGGGGTCGTGTGGTGGCCCATGATGCATTGCATTCTACAGTATTACAATGCTAAATCGTTACACAGTGGTTTACTGTAAGATCTTACTGTAAAAATTACAGCAATTGTTTACAGTGCACAGCTTATCAAGAACCTGCTTGTTTACATTTTTAGTTCTGAATCCTTCCTCATTTCTCCTTGCCTTCCCTTGTACAGGTTTGTCTGGTTGCGATGAATTGGCCAAATGGACGGAACACTGCCCCAGGCTCCCCTTCAGGATCCTCCCCTGCAGGGTTTGGACCAGCCATTCTCCGCTCTCCACTCATTCCTCTTCAGTTTAGAAGGGAACTGAATCTCCAGCAGCATCATGACCACCCACTTCTCCAGCTGGAGCTTCGTCTCCTCCGCTGGGTCCATGAGGGCCAGCCCTTCGCTGTCTGTCTCCATCGGAGTCCGCCTGGGTAGCAGCATGAAGGCTGTCAGCGTCTGCGGTGGAGCGGGTGGCTCTGGGGTTCGCATCTCCACCGCCAGCAGCGGCACAAGCAGCTTCAACCTGCCTGATGCCCTGGATGTGTCTGCAAATGAGAAGGCCACCATACAGAACCTGAACGATCGCCTGCCCTCCTACCTGGAGAAGGTGCGCTCCCTGGAGAAGGCCAAAGCTGAGCTGAAGCTGAAGATCCGCCAGTTCCTGGACAGCAAGGTCTCCCCCCAGGCTCGGGACTACTCTGCTTTCTATGTCACCATCAGTGACCTCCAGGCCAAGGCAGGTCTAACTCATTCAAGATTGTAGCTTTCTGGGCTTCAGGAGGAACCAACGTTAGATGAAGATGTTTAATGAAAGTGGGTTTTAAATAAACGGAAGATTTTTATTCTGCTGAGAGCTTTTATGAAATGTTCAGGAAACCCCAGATAGTCCTCACTATCAAATAGCTGCTTAATTTGAAGGTGTGCTGGAAGCTGGATTAGAACCAAAGCGTGGACCATCTGGAGGACCCGGAAGACTTGGCTTGGGAGCCACTGCNGTCCTCACTATCAAATAGCTGCTTAATTTGAAGGTGTGCTGGAAGCTGGATTAGAACCAAAGCGTGTGGACCATCTGGAGGACCCGGAAGACTTGGCTTGGGAGCCACTGCTTTAGATTTCCACTGACACCTTTGTCTTATTCTGCTATGTAGATCAGGAACGCCATCGCAGTGAATGGTGGACTCTACCTTGGCATTGATAACACCAAGCTGGCAGCTGATGACTTCAGAGTCAAGTAAGTGAATGATCTGGGAATGCTGTCCCTTACAAAAAAGAAGTTTATTCTAGTGTGCTATTAGTATACTTCT
>CM067475.1:23099695-23115911 GCA_034552555.1 Semaprochilodus insignis
GTCCTGCGTGGTGCAGCCGTCTGCCAGTTGTGCAGGATGACTCATGGAGGACATCACTGCTCACTGAACGTCTGCCACGTTGGACAATCCGCCATGTCTCCCTCTCTGTGGTTTGTGTAGGTCTCCCAGACCCCTCACGTCACTGGTCTGTGCCTCTTTCTATACACTAGTAAAGGACGCTACCAACACAACAGCACAGAGTCAGAATGTAAAGCACGGACAACAGGACAACCTTATCAAGTTAGTCAGGTACAACAATAAGGCCCGTCCTTCCATATGTCATATGTGTGGCTGAGTGTGAAACTTGAATCATTCGCTTGTCTCACGATGTCCTACCCATGAAGTTTCACTCCTGTGGGTTGATTCCTTCTGGGTGCAGCTATTCTTTTGATGATGTGCGTATTTGTGTGCACATTATTCCACCCAGATGCAAACTTTGCAAAACCTTAATCTAAAAAAATCTAAATCTAACATTAGATTAACATTAAATTTAAGATTTTCACATATTCTTTCCAGTCTTGTAATATTCTGTTTTACTCAAAGTTCTGAATCAGAGAAGTCCCAAAAACACAACCTGGAGTCCATATTCAAGGTATGTATTTACTTTTTGAATTTGTAAACAATAATTTCTATTACTACAGTATAGTTGCAGTGGAGCTGCATGTTATTGAAAAAAAACTGCTAAATTGTAATATGAAAAATAAAGGAATTTAAACCACATTATTTAAATAGTTCTATCTGGAAAGAAGAAAAATTCTAAAATCATTGGGGTGATTTTCTAGGGAGGCTGACTTTATAATCTGAAGGGTTAGCCATCCTTTCCTGAGCTTTAATGCTGTAAATTTGGTGTTAGTGCACCAAACACAAAAAACAGGCGAGCACTGTGACTCTTCTTCTGAAGTGAGTTTGGAGATGATCACATTATACTACTCTTCTGTCTCTACCCTTATATCAATCCAGGCTAAATCAGTGATCTAACATGTACTGATATTAATGAAGCATGTTACTTATCCTAAAATAAAGGGCTCTGTAAATGAGGATGGTTTAATTACTATGAGAACTCCAGTGAGGACTGGATCTAGAACAGGAGCTAATACAGAACAACAGATCTTACCTTCATCATCTTCTCCATTACCTCCAGATAAGAACCCAGTACTACACCCACATCCTAACTAGACCACACCTCCTAAATACTGTCCTAACTTTAGGATCAACCCCAGCAGTGGTGAAGACAAAGCTGTCTTTAGCTCTAGGTCAAAATGGTTGAGCACTGGGCAGAAGTACATATTGTAAATCTACATACCCTTTTGTTTTGTGTTAAGTTCTGGTGTGAATGTTAAGGACCAGTGATATTTTGGGCCAGATTCATTAGTTCAACACATTTTACAGTGTGTGGGCCAGATCTGGGCTGAGGGTCTAACTATATGCTCCTCAAGAACAAACATAAGGATGTGGTCTCACAAGTGGGCATGTGCACACTGCGATGCTGCTGCTAGAATGATATAGTGCACAGCTCTATAGTACTATCAGTAGTAATACACATTATAACAATGTATGTATAGTGCCATCTGGGTAGGAGTAGGTAGGTGTTGGTACAAAGTGGATACAAAAAAATACCAAAAAATTATTAAAACATACCAAAATACAGTATTATTATTTAATCCATTCCTCACCACAGCTGCAAGTGCTCCCTGGTGACTAACTCTTTTAGTTACAGTGTCCAGTGTCAATGTAAAACTGGAGAAACTGGATAAGTGGGATTCAGCTGTGGTACTTGTTCAGGGCTAACATTAAAAATAATTTTTAATAACAATGTGCTGTAAGGCTACATAAAAGAAGAGAGGGAACACAATTCTAAATGTAATATTTCATATTTCATGCTTAACATTTCAGATTTGTACTTTATTTTTGCATGGGTTGTAAAATCTCCAGTGCAATCACATTGTCAGGTTGCTATTTCTTTAACCCCTGTAATATTTATTTTCTATTTTTATATCACTTAATTCAGGAACTGGAGGAAAAAGCTATCTGCTTTTTGAAAAATGAGCTTAAGACCTTCAAAAAGCTCTTAAAGCAAGATTACCCAACATGCATTAAAAGACAAGTGGAGGATGTACAACATTATAGCAGTGCCATGAAAGGGGCTCTAGAGATCACACTGCATGTACTGAAAACCATGAATCAGATGCACATTGCTGATATGTTACAGACCAGTAAGTAAGAGCTCTTGACTCTTATTTTCTTTTACTATTTTGGTTTAATTTTTTATATTTGTACTACTTATTTATTTATTTATTTACTTATTTATTTTTGCTTTTTCACACTTGTTAATTGTGATTAAATATTTATTTTATTGTTTTATTGGTGTCTTAAAGATGGGAACAGTCTTACTGTACATATATTTTACTGGATAAAGTTACTAGGTTTCCCAGGTTGCTTATTGTTGTTGTCTTTCTATTTTAATCAGAGCTATATCCTCAAAAATTCAAATCTATGTTGAAGAAAAAAATTCAGAGACTTAACGAAGGAATCACATATCATGGAAATTCAGTACCCCTGAATGAGATCTACACAGATCTCTATATCACAGAGGGTGGGAGTGGAGAGGTCAACACTGAACATGAGGTGAGACAGATTGAGACAGCATCCAGAAGAGCATCACCACAGGAGAGACCCATCAAATGCAATGACATCTTCAAGCCTTTACCAGGACAAGAGAAACACATCAGGACGGTGCTGACAAGAGGAGTTGCTGGAATTGGAAAAACAGTCTCTGTGCAGAAGTTCATTCTGGACTGGGCTGAGGGGAAAGCAAATCAGGACGTCGCATTCATATTTCCACTTCCTTTTAGGGAGCTGAATTTGATAAAAGAGGAAAAACTCAGTCTGATGGATCTTCTTCATCAATATTTTAGAGAAACAAAAGAAATAAAGCCAGAATATTATAGTACTTATAAAGTCATGTTCATTTTCGATGGTCTGGATGAGTGTCGACTTCCTTTAGATTTTCAAAACAACGAAAGCTTGTTTGATATAACACAGTCAGCCTCAGTGGATGTACTGTTGACAAATCTCATCAAGGGAAATCTGCTTCCCTCTGCCCTCCTCTGGATAACCACTCGTCCAGCAGCAGCCAGTCAGATCTGTCCAGAATATGTCGACCAGCTAACAGAGGTACGAGGGTTCGATGACCCTCAGAAAGAGGAGTACTTCAGGAAAAGGATCAGTGATCAGAGCCTTGCTGAAAAGATCATCACACACATGAAGTCTTCAAGAAGTCTCTACATCATGTGCCACATACCGGTGTTCTGCTGGATCGCAGCCACAGTTCTAGAGAGAATGTGTGGTGAAACAAAAAGTGAGGAGATTCCTAAGACTCTGACTCAAATGTTCACACATTTCCTGATCTTTCAGACCAAACATATGAGTCAAAAGTTTGAGGACCAAAACAATGCTGATCCTCAGAAGACCCAAAAAATGATTCTTGCACTGGGAAAACTGGCTTTCCAGCAGCTTGAAAAAGGCAATCTGATTTTCTATGAGGAAGACCTGAGAGAGTGTGGCATTGATGTGAGAGAGGTCTCAGTGTACTCAGGTGTGTGCACGCAAATCTTCAGAGAAGACTTTGGACTGCATCTGGGGAAAGTTTTCAGCTTTGTTCATCNGAATGGATACCTGGACCTTTTTCTCCGATTTCTTCTGGGTCTCTCACTGGAGTCCAATCAGACACTTTTACAGAGCCTACTGCCACAAATAGCAAGCAGACCTAACTGCAACACGGAAGTGGCTGAGTATATTAAGAAGAAGATCAGAGAGGATCCCACTCCTGAACAATCCATCAATCTGTTCCACTGTCTCAATGAGCTCAACGACAATTCTCTTACACAGGAATTCCAAACACAAATCAAAATGCGAAACTCGCTCTCTTACTATGGAGTCAGATACAGTCCTTATCAGTGGTCAGCTCTGGCATTTGTGTTGCTAAATTCAAAAGAGGATTTGAATACATTTGTACTTAGTGAGTATGATCAAACAGAGGAATGTTTTATGAGACTGCTACCAGTGGCAAAAGAGTCTACAAATGCCCTGTAAGTGTTACCATTATACATGTAATAATTTTCTGCTTACTTTTAAAGTAACGTCAGATTCCACAAAAATAAGCTATTCTAAAAGAACATTTTAGAAGTTTTTATCCTTCCTATTTTATTTTATATAATCAGAACAGTCATGCATAATTAATGCTTACAATAAGCATATCTATACTAAATTAGATGATTTATATAGCCCGCATATATGTATGTTATCATATACTGAGTTTAGCAGTTTGGATTTTGACTGTTGTGTAAAGTGGAATGACATCGAATCTCGAATCCCTCCTAGCTTGAATGGTTGTAAACTCAGTGAAAAAAGCTGTGAAATACTTGCCACAGTGCTCAGCTCACACTCATCAAGAATAAGGGATCTCAGTCTAAGTGACAACCAACTGCAGGATTTAGGGGTGAAGCTGCTCTCTGTTGGACTGGAGAATCCACACTGTAAACTGGAGAAACTGAAGTATGTATAAAGCCCTTATACAGCAGGTTCTTAGTGAGAAACATTGGTTCTAGCTTTCCTGGCAGATACATATAATTAAATAGTTATATAGATATGCATATAGCAGATAATATATAAGTGTGTGTGTGTGTGAGTATGTGTGAGATTTCTGAAATGTAATCTTTTGACACAATTTCTGCTCCAGGCTGTGTTGCTGTAATCTCACTGAGAAAAGCTGTGCAGTTCTGGCCTCAGTTCTCAGCTCAGGGAACTCGAGTCTAAGAGAGCTAGACATGAGCATCAATGAACTGCAGGATTCAGGAGTGAAGTTGCTCTCTGCAGGACTGGGGAATCCACACTGTAAACTCAAGACACTGAGGTGACAGCAAGAAGATTAATAAAAAATCATACTCTCAGATTACACTAACATCATCTTATGTTAGGTTTTATTTTATGAAAACACATTCAATGCAATACTTTAACAGTATACTAAAACATGTTACACTTCATTTATAATCTTTGCAGGCTGCATTACTGCAGAATTACAGAGAAAGGTTGTGCTGATTTAGTTACAGCTCTGAAATCAAACCCCTCACACTTGAGAGAACTAAACCTCAGCTATAACAAACTAGGAGACGCTGGTGGAGAATGTGTAGCTGCCTTACTTGAAGAACCTGACTGTGAATTAGAAATACTGGAGTGAGTACCATCTTAATTGTGTTATGTATACAGGGGCATGCAAAAGTTTGGGCACCACTGGTCAAAATTACTGTTGCTGTGAACAGTTAACCAGATTAAATGATCTCCATAAGGCACAATGTTCAAGCTGAAACACACCTTCTAACATTTTAAGCAATATTAGTGTATTATTTTGTTTTTGTACAATTTAAGAGTGAAAAAAAGGAAAGGAGTACCTTTCAAATGTGTTTCAACACTAGAAGATTTGAGAGCTCAGGTAATATAGTTAGCCTGTTTGGATTATAGCTTGCTCACAATCATCATTAGGAAAGGCCAGGTGATGCAAATTTCAAAGCTTTATAAATATCCAGACTTCTCTAACCTTGTCCTTAAAAACAGCAGCCATAGTTTCTTCTGAACACCTGCCTAGCACTCTAAAAATGAGAATGGTTGAGGCCCACAAAGCAGGAGAAGTCTGTAAAAAGACAGCAGAACTTTTTTAGGTTGACAGTTCCTCAGTTCGAAATGTAATTAAGAAATGACAGTTAATGGGAACAGTGGAGGACAGGTCTGGAAGACCAAGAAAAATTTCAGGGACAGCTGGTTGTAGGATTGCTAGAAAGGCAAATCAGAACCCCCGCTTGGCTGCAAAAGACCTTCAGGAAGATTTAGCAGACTTTGGAGTTGTGGTATATTGTTCTCCTATTTAGCAACACCTGCACGAATATGGCCTTCATGGAAGAGTCATCAGAAGAAAACCTCTCCTGCATCCTCACCACAAAATTCAGGGTCAGAATTTGCAAAAGAACATCTAAACAAGCCTGATGCATTTTTGGAAACAAGTACTGTGGACCGGTGAGGTTAAAATAGGACTCTTTGGCTGCAGTGAGCAAAAGTATGTTTGAAGAAAACAGGGCACAGAATTTCATAAAAAGAACACCATCATGGGGGTGGATCAATCATGCTTTGTGTTTTTTTGCAGCCAGTGATGTGGGGAACATTTCATGGGTAGGGGGAAGAATGGATTCAAGTACATTTCATCAAATTCTAGAAGCAAACATAACACCATCTGTAAAAAACCTGGAAAAGGATGGCTTCTACAAATAGATAATGATCCCAAACACACCTCAAAATCCACAATAGACTACCTCAAAAGGTGCAAGCTGAAAGTTTTACCATGGCCCTCACAATCCCCGGATCTGAACATCCTTGAAAATCTGTGGATAGACCTCAAAAGAGCAGTACATGCTAGACGGCCCAGGAATCTCACAGAACTGTAAGACTTTTGCAATGAAAAATGTATGGAATTCCCTTAAACAAGAATTCTTGATTCCTACAAAAAGCATTTACAAGCTATGATACTTGCTAAAGAGGGTGCTACAGGGTACTAACCATGCAAGGTGCTCAAAGTTTTGCTTTGGACCCTTTTCCTTTTTTGTTATTTTGAAAATGTAAAAGATGGAAATAAAAAAAGTTTTTGCTTAAAATACAATTTTGGAGATCATTTCATCTTGTTTACAGTAACATATGTTTTTGACCAGGGGTGCCTAAACTTGTGCATGCAAAAGTTTTGCTTTCATATAGCAGTGCAGCAAAATGCATTCATTTATTTAATCTGTCAGTTTTTGACTGTCGTTATTTTCCAGACTTGTTCAAGCGTTTGGCATTTGGAGACTTTTTATTTACAGTATCTATAGCCAGCTTGAAGAACCTTTGCAAAAGTTTTTTTCTCTGTAATATGCTTCTGGCCTTAGATAACAAAAGTGTGATTTTATTTTATATCTTAGCAATGTAATTTTGAAAAATAACATGTTCTGATGGAAGACTATGCCAGTTTAAGGAATGAAATACATAACTAGAAAGCAACAGAGCTATTAAGTCATTATGTCCAAGTGCCATGAAACTGTGTGTGTGAGAATTTTTTTCTGTCTCTCTCTGTAGTCTGTGGAACTGTGACATTTCATATGAAGGCTGTGTTGATCTGGTCAAAGCTCTAAATTCAAATCCCTCACACCTGAGAGAACTGTATGTGAACGATAATGATCCAGATGACCCAGGAGTTAAGTTATTCTCTGCTCTACTGGAGGATGTAGACTACAAACTGCAGAAGCTAAAGTGAGTATACTGATGAATTGAATTAATTCTGCATGCTTCTTATGAGTTTCAGTTAAGACTAGTTTTTGATATATGTTTGTATAAGAATGGGTTCAGTCACTATCTATTGTCCAGACACATCCATCTATACGTGACAAAGTATTTCAATAGTTATCTCAGTTGTGGAAATATATATTTTGCAAATAGTTTGTTAAACTGTGGAAAGAGGGGATTCACACAATGTCGAATTTATTTTTTTATAGCTGGTAATAATTTTACTTTTCTTGTTCTGTGTTTCAGCATCTGGCCATGCATCTGATATGGGACTGGTGGCATAGAAAAGACCTAGAGTCAACAAACCTGATGTCTATCAACAGTAATTCTCAACAAAATTTATATTTGCGTATTGAACTTAAGTCCATGCAGTAAACCGGCTGAAATAACTATGATAGCAGCTTGCTGCTAATTCAGTAAGCAGAAGTCCCGCCAGACTCAACAGTCTTCTTATCTGAAATCTAATATCACAACACATCTTTGGTATCTTTGGGAAGTTAAAAAAGAAATATAACTATAAAACAGAAATATGTAAATGTCAAAATTTGGTATTACAATTTGACAGCTGGAATATGTTAAATGAACGTAAATACTTATGGATAATTATGAAATGTAAATAGTACTTATAATAGCTCTTTTAATATGTTCATTTTTTTTGTTTCTTAAAAGCCTAGCATTTAGCATTTAAAGTGCTAGTCCCTACATTGAGCTTTGTACTTAGCAATAAGATATGTACTAAGATGCTTTTTAAAAAACACTTAATAAACAAAATAAAATTGAATTGAATTTAAATTACTTTGTATTTACAGATTTATAATTCTACTGAATTAGTTTAACACAGTCCCACAGTGGGGAAAGAGATTTAGACCGTATATATTTACCAGCTGTATGTTATTTTGTACTTAACAGAGAGAGGACTATTTCAGCATGAGCAAAATAATTATTTAAAGGATACTTTATATTGAGGAGTGGCTGTGCCAAACCCTAAACCGTTAACCGTATATACCCTTGTGAAAGTAGTACATACTTATCTTTTAAAAAGATCTTGTGATATATATATATTTTTTTTTTAATGAAGTAGAAATATTTGGATTTTCTGTAAATATTTTTCTATTGAGTATTTTTCATTTACGTTTACATTTACATTAACATTTACGGCATTTAGCAGACGCTCTTATCCAGAGCGACTTACAACCGTGCTTAGTGTTCCGTAGGATAATATTCCAGCTAGTACAGGAAGTTCAGAGCCTAAAACTCACCCTGAGCTCAGACACTGCCCGAACAGGGGGCCAGTGCTGATACCTAGATAGATCAATACACACATATAGAGCAAAAAGAGCACTACCTGGCAACCCCAGCCCGGTGCTCACACCTATAGAAAAGAAAAGGTCATTATAAGTGCAACACAACACAAGTACATACACAACTAACACCTCTACTAGTGCTTACTCACTTAAGTGCATTACGAAGAGATAGGTCTTTAGTCTGCGTTTGAAGACCGCGAGAGACTCTGCTGTTCGAACGCCCAGTGGGAGTTCATTCCACCATCTGAGAGCCAGGACAGAGAAGAGTCTGGTCGCTTGTCTTCCATGAGACTTCAGGGATGGCGGTTCGAGTCGAGCTGTACTTGAAGCTTGAAGGGCTCGAGGTACAGATCGACTCTTCACCATTGCCAGGGGCTGGTCCATTCTTGGCTTTGTAGGCATCAGAGTTTTAAATCTGATGCCGGCAGCAACAGGAAGCCAATGAAGGGAGCGCAGCAGTGGAGTCACATGGGTGAACTTTGGAAGTTTTTCTATTGAGCTCTATTTACAAGTGAGTGGCATGGTGGTGAAGTGGGTAGCACTGTCGCATCACAGCAAGAAGAGTCTGGGCTCAGTTACCAGCTGAGGTATCCAGGGTCTTTTCTGCGTGGAGTTTGGCTCAAACTTTGTGAGTCTCCTCCCACAGACTAAAGACATGCAGTCACATAAATTGGAGATGCTAATTTGCCTCTAGGTGTGTGTGTGTGTGAGTGCGTGTGTGTGTGTGTGAGTGTGCACGTGTGTTTGTGTGTGTGTGTGTGTGTGTGTGTGTGTGCGCGTGTGTGTAAGAGAGACAGAGACAGAGAGAGAATGTGTATGTGTGTGAAGATAAAGCTCACGCCCAGAGCAAGGCATGTAATTGTTTGGAAGGTCACAAAGCAACCAAAGGTAACTTTTTCTTATAACGTTACTGAGTCTGTAATCTATTACACTTTATACTGTTACTAATTAATGAATATGTGTAATACATGTTTAATAATGATGATGTAATTGTAGTGGAGAGTTACTGAAGTTTGATCAGATCATAATAAAGTCTCTTAATGATCAGTAACTAAATTAATCTAATAATGAAATATGAAAATAGAAATATGGAGCAGCAGGTTCTCCTTCAGCATACACAGCTGGCTCTTCAGTTCAGTGTGACCTGTTATCAGAACGTCTGTGATACGGCTCCACCTACTGGACTCTTTCTGGAACTGAACCTGATTGACTAAACATGAGGAGTTAATGAGCAGGTCTGTCCACTCCACACAAACTACATTCAATCAGATAGAGTAGAGTGAGTAAGTACAGACTGGTCCCACTTTATATCCAGTGTGTGTAATAACTGTGTAATTACACATTAATAAAGTAACTACTGGTGATGTATTCACTGTTATGAGTGTGTATGATAATGTAGGTAATTAACACGCCTCCTCTTAACACCAGAAAAGGACTGTAGTTAAAACAGCAGTTTATCTGCTATACTTGTATGCACCACATCTCCACATCTCCACATCTTGAGGTCTTGTTTGGTTTTCCCCTTGCAGCTCTTTTGTCTGGCGATTTCTTTGGTTTTGTACCTTGAATGGAAAAGAATGGAATGATTTCTCTCTTTTATTATGTTTGTTATTATACTGATGTTATATAAACAGTTTGCGTTGTCTAATCATTCACAGAAGTCACATGACTGCTAGAACAAGAAAAACATGTTTAGCTTACCTGTAAACCTGACCTGACTCAACACATCCTCCATTTTACACAGAGATACTGAGGAGACGCTGAGAACACAGTGAGTAGTTGTTTTTCTTAGAAGTTTTTATAAGTTGGGTTCTTTGAAACCTGTAAATAATGCACTGGAGTGCAGAAACCTCTTTCAAGGTTTTACTCTTGATATATATTCTTCTCCATGTCAAAGCTGTGTGTGTTTGGGAAATTAAGAAACACACTCACAATAGTTATTGACTTGGCTCAGGTTTTGACCCAGTTTGTGTTTTAGAGAGCTTGACTAATTTCAGTTGCTTGGTTAGATTGTTCCTCAAATAGCAGTTTTCTACAGTTTTGATGAACAAGGCAGGCATAAAGGATATTTCTAATTATAGCTCTGGTTCTTTTTCTATTGCCTTTGTTCATGTTCCTATTATTATACTATATTTAATCTAGGACAATTCAAGACACTGCATGTTAGAACCTTCTGAAATAGTGTAAATGAACAGAGCTGTGACGAACGCTTGAATGTTGTGACTGGTGTGGCCGAGGAGTGTTCAGTATTTTGTATTTAATTAAGGCCACCACTGACCGTTTCAAGTCTAATCATCCAGTTTTCTTACCGTCTTT
Organism: Semaprochilodus insignis; assembly: GCA_034552555.1. Taxonomy (NCBI): domain Eukaryota; kingdom Metazoa; phylum Chordata; class Actinopteri; order Characiformes; family Prochilodontidae; genus Semaprochilodus; species Semaprochilodus insignis. The sequence continues at coordinate 23,110,675 of CM067475.1, forward strand.
TGTTTCATTTCTGTGCCATGGTTCTGAACTTTGGCTGGTTAGCTCCTTTTGCATAGCACATATGGTTTTACCAGGTCTGGTCACTTTATCTCATTTTTGCCACTTTTGAGTGACACTCTTAGTAGCAGCCTGCTTTGGATTAAAAATGACCAATGGCAAAGACAAAGATGAAGAGCAAAATTAAGTGAAGAATCCAATGAAGAAAAGTACCAATGAGTTTCTAAAAGTTAGAGATATGCTTTTGTAAGGCTTGAATAACTAATCAGACGCTTGTGGATAAAATTATAAGCATGACCTTCAATAACAGAATGTGTAGACAAAGATGACAGAGATGACAGGGTCAAAACCAAGAAAGACAGTCCTCAAAACATGGGACAAAGCAAAAGAGAATAAACCAGGGTCAGAAACCAAAACTGTAAGTCCAAACCAGCAAACACCACCAAAGGGTAAATCCAATAACAGAGTGGGGACATACAGCAGGTAAATACACAGAGTTGTATATGAAACCACGACTCAGTATGCTGTGAAAACTGATAATACTTCACACCTGGTATTTATACAGAAACAAAATGAGGAACAGGTGAAAACAAATAGTACTCAGGTGACTTGGAACCATGAAGTGGACTGTGATTGGTTGAGCCGGTATGTGATTGGTTGAGCCAGTATGGGTAGAAATCATGTGATCTCCTGTAGGATCCTGGGAGATGTAGTTCATGGACAACAAAGCCAGCCAGTGAAATGGAGTAGGGAGTACTACAGTGTGTGCCGATAGGAAGCAGGTGTGTGTGTGTGCAGAAGGCCGGTATCTATAGATCTAAGATCACATGCTGGAACATAAACAGAGAGACACTCTGTGATGTAAATGGGTGCTTTTTAAGGTCATTTAGAGCTGTGTAGACTAGTAGCAGAACTTTAAACTCTATTCTTAAAGATACAGGTAGCCAGTGCAGCTCTCTTAAAACAGGAGTACCCTGAGCTCTGTTTAGTTTCTGTTAAGATCTGTGCTGCTGTGTTGTGCACGATTTGTTGGGGAGAGATTGTTTTCCTAGAAAACCCAGCAAGGAGATCATTACAGTGATCAACTGTGCTTTTAGTAAAGCATGAACAAGTTTCTCTGCATTGTTCAGAGACAGAACATGCAGAACTTAAATAAAGATCTCACATGATAAAAAGCTTTGAGCACTTTAGTGCCTGTGTTTACATGCAGGAGCTCAGAAGGTCACACCAAGGTTTCCTATTTCAGGTTTGGTATTTAAAGCTAAAGAATAAAGATTTTCATTTACATTTTCAACTATGTGATGTTAGGGTTGGATCAGGTAAGTTATGTCAGGAGTGTTACCGTTATTCGGGTTTCCTGAACCTCCAGTAGGATTTTGTAGCAGTGCTTAAAGTGCATATCCCCTCTTGTACGACTGCTAATTTTAAATAATCTGCTTTATGGGTCCAAACTTTAAGTTGTCTGAGCTTTTTCTGTTCACCCCCCACACTTTGGTACATGGTATGGGTACACAGTTGTTTCATTATCTTGTAAGATAAATTTATAAAGAGAAATGTAAAGATTCTTCATAGCAAGCAAAAGGACTGAATTACAGTTTTGTGTTTGCAGGACTGTACATGTAATGCATACATAGAGGCATATCTTCCAAAATGAGTGTGTCTGGAGATCAGAGTACAAAGAAAGATGAGAGGTAAGAATGAATACTGTAGGATCCCAGTACTTGCTGAGCTTCTGTGAGAGCATGGGAGGTGTGGTCATGTAGAACATCTGTGTGAGGAGGCTTGTGGAAGGTGCCATGCTCCCAGTAGGAGAGACATTCTTTGTAAACAAGTTGATGTTAGTCTAAAATGTGTTTCCATGTTATTTGTGTCATTCGGTGATAGCAGTAGCTGTGATCGGCCTTCAGTCCAGCCATTTCAGCCAGCGATGGTTCTCCTCTTCTGCTTTCAGTTCATTAAAAGAGCATTTGTCTGTATCTTTCCCATGGTGTCAGGAAGCATGCCTACAGTGTCTCTGCTGCAGGGGCTTCAGAATATCTACCATCCTGGTAAATATACATGCTACAGGACACATGCTTCTCAGTCACATACACACCCCGTCCTGTCTTTCGGAGGCATGTCCTTTCCCTCAGCATGCTGCAGCATAGAGATCATCAACATCACTATACAGTGCAGCCTCTATTTACCAGCTACTAACTTGCTTCCAGCGTCTGAAGACTCCATTCCGAGCCTAAAGAAGCATCTTAAAGCGATTTTTTTTGGTCTGGCTAAAGTCGTCTGCAGCTCACTGGTTAGCTTAGCTTCGCTATCCTACCTCTTTATAGCTATAGGCAGCTCCCTAGTAATTATCAATTAATCACATCTCCCATATGCTAACTAACGCCACATAGCATCTGAGTTAGCCACAGTTAGCACGAGATTGTCAGTTCGTAACATTACCTAACGCCAGATTCAGTATAAGATCATGTATAAGGCTGTTCAGGAAAACGGTTAAATGATTAATTCTGCACGCTGTTTTAGCTGTACGCATGACTGCTCCTGAAGAAATGTCTAGCCTCAGATACAACATGGCTAGCATAATGACTCCAAGGTATTGCTTGATGGTAGAGCTTCCACTGAACAACGACATAGCCATGTAATATGGTGGTAGGCTTCTCATGTGTGAGTTATGGCAGACAATTATTTAGAATCTGTACATGTAATGATATCATAAACACTTCTGCAATCTTGTGATATTTACACAGCAACCTGTACTTTGTTCATCTTGCCATTAAAACCATGTCCTATGTACTCCTCACAGCTCATTGCATCCATTCTCCCTTTAATGGAGGTGACAGAAACACCAGCGGTATTGCCAAAGCCACGCTGCCTTTTCTTCCACATTCCTCAGTCAGGTTTAGTCTTCTCTGCCATCCACCTACGAATTTGAGGAAGCACCATCTTTCTCTGCATGGCCATGCCTCCTGTGCTGCTGTGGGTGTGTCATATGAAAAGTCCCTGAGAGTCTATAATGCTAAAATAACTGCTATTCTGTTTTAGTCTCTCTCAGGACGAAAACACAGATAGGTTTGATCACAGCAGTGTTACCAAGGAAGACAAACGGTCAACATATGATCCAGACTGCAGAAATGAAGGCTGTTCTACTACGCTGGGGTAAGTATCCTGCTATATAATTCTCCTAACTACCAGTTACCTTTAATTATCACATTAAATAATTAAATCAAACTAATTAATGTAATATAAAACAGATGCAAATAAAGCAACAGAATTCTAAGAATAACTCTGTTTAACTTGAGAGTGAGCTCCAAGAAAACTTGCCTATAAAAGTTTTTACCCAAAGTGAGGTCTTCTAAATAAATGTAATGTTTAAGTCTAAAGACAAACTGTGTTTATACATGACAAGATGATACACTATCCTTTTTATTCATTACTATAATAATTAATAATTAATGTGCAAAACATTTATAATAAAAAAACAGAGGAAAGGTGCAGAAAACTCTCAAACAGAAGCTACAAGCTCAGTGACAGACTGGTAAGATTAGTTTTGTATTGTAATGGCATAGTTTACACTTTTGTTTCAGTCAGAGCAAGAGATTGGGCTCCCCTAGGTCCTATCTGTCCTTGACGAGTGATCAGTCAATGGCTGACCCAGTGGATTTCGGAGAGGGAGGCTGTCCTACTGACCTCAGGTAAGTAGTCTGATTATCTACACTTGTCTTGAAATGAGTACATGAAAAAAAGAATATATACATAAGAAAGAATATATGAATTCATTCTGTTGTCCTGTAGGAAGGAAGAGTGTTCTACTAAGACGAAATGAAATGGCATGTTAAACAGCAAGGGTGATAAATACCTGTGTAATTGCATTTCATCACTGTAGATTTGTACGATATTGAAATAGAGTACTTGTACTATTACTCAGTCATATTTCCAAGAAATAAACATACTTTATTCCTTTAAAGTACAATCTAAACATGTTAAGAGAAGTCATGACAGAATAAGAATATTTTCTTGTACTTTGTGGTTATGGTTTTGCATGTATGTATATCTCTTGTGTATGCTTAACACACCTAATTCAATCGTGCTGAATTGAATGGAACTGTTACTATTGCTTTATAATTTACATTACTTACATAATTCAGTGTGAACCAGGCATCACTTGATTAGTTTATGTCTCTATGAATCGCTCTACAGTATGCATAGTGTCTTATAAGCACATATCTTGTGTATAAGACTGTATCTTTCCTCTTCTCCTTTTTTGATTTTAACTAGTGGCCTTTGCAGCCTAGACTATCAAAACTGATGATCTATGATCAGATACTAGAACAGCACCATTGAAAAATCTAGAGATCAACTTTTTAATATACTGTCATTTTTTTAGTCTGATTCAAACAGAAAAGTCAGACTCCTTTAAATCCAGCTGTGTGTCCATGAAAGGCAATCAGTCGATGGCTGATCCCGTGGATTTCAGAGAGAGAGACTGTCCTACTGAGCTCAGGTAAGAGAATAGGAAAAGAAAGAACAAGAAAGAGAAAATGTTGTAAGAGAACAATTTTGAAAATTGTATGAAAAAGTTTAAAGGCTTGTAGTAAGACACTTACTAGCAATATTATTTAATCACTCACTAAATGTTAAACCATACACAAGCCAGTCATAACAATAGCTTCATAAAAAATAACTTAAATAATTCAATCAGGCTCAACACACCATCCATAAACCTTTGTGTGTTTAATATCTGAAGTCACGCTGGAAGGATCATGTGCTGTTTGTGTTGAGCTGTAGAATGCCAAGCTACTCTTCTGCCTGCTACTAGAACAACTGTTCAGCATTTTAGACAGTTTAGAAGATAGATATGGAGGATCAATTTCACACCTTCGTAATTTTACATACTAACATCATTTATCTACTTGGCCAGTAGCTGACTGCACAGTCCAAACAACACCAACAAAACTCCATCAACACAGGCATTATTTGTTGTAAACCAGTTTTCTTTTGCTCCTCATTAACATATTTTACTCCCTTAAAAGGTATTTAACTGGTATTTCATGTCATTTTGGACAGCGGAAGTTGCCTACTGGAAACGCTTTGATATGGCCTTCCCCATCCCATCAGCTGATGATTTCAAGTTACTGATCAGTGAAATTAGGCTTAATAAGTTAATTTAAAATGTGAGGCCAAATAAGAGTGTCCGAATATATATGCACATGCAAAAACTTTTTTTTAATTATGTAAGTTAATCA